>CM065591.1:51532091-52132091 GCA_033119425.1 Bufotes viridis
CAAACATCAGGCCCTAAGTTCATATGCAATAAGTGTGGCAAGCCATCAATATCCGATCGGTGGGGCTAATTTCTGAACACGCAGATCGATCAGCTGATTGAAGGCACTGTGCCACTCCAGTAAGCACCATATCGCATTCACTGTTAAAGAAGCACAACTCTGTACATCAAGCAGTGGCTGTAACTGGTAATGCATCACTTTGCAGCTCAAAACCATTTAAAAGAATGGAACTAAACCGCAATACCAAGCACAACCATTACAAAACGTAATTTGTACATGGTAAATGATGAAGGGTATGTGGACCTTGCTGGAGTGCCACAGTGCCAATCAGATAATCATAGGAATTCCAGGAGTTGGACCCCTACTGATCTGGTATTGATGGCCTGTCCTAATAATAGGTCATCAATATTGAAGTCCAGGAAAATCAATTTAAAATTGCAATTTGGCTCCTGATACTATTTTAGACAAAAAGAGAATGTGTACTGACTGTAGTGTAGAAAGTTTTTCTGCCTCAGTAGTTACCGGAAGGCAACACTCCCCCAGCAGATAAGATGTGACCTTGGATATACAAGATTCTATCTAACAGATGTATCCAGCCAACTAGAGATGACTGAAAATTAAAATATTCTATTTTTCATTGATTCTGCAAAAAACATGTGCATCGCCTGGACTGTATTTGAGAACTGTAATTCTTTATTACTTGTAACTGGCCTTCTTACCATGACAAGTAGACTCCATACTATGTTAACTGGACACCTCATCAGGGCAACTGGATAACTCAGCATGGGAACTAGACTCCCTACCCTAACAACTGGACACAGCATCATGACTACTAGACACCATACCATAACAATTGGATACCCCATGGTGACAACTAGACTGCCTACCATGGCTGTTAGACTCCATACTATGACAACTACACACTTCATCATGACTACTAGAAACCATATTATATCAACTGGATACCCCATCATGTTAACTAGACTCCTTACCATGACAACTATACTCTCTATTATGACACCTGGAAACCACATTCTGACAACTAGACACTCTAACTTACTAGGCTCCATGCCATAACAACCACATGATGACAAAATCTCTAACATAACAACTAGACTCCCTACCATGACAGCTAGACACCTCATCATGAAACTAGACTCCCTATCCTGACAACAAGATTCCATACCATGAAAACTGGACACCACATCTTGACAAGTGGACTCCCTTCCATGTCAACTGGATATCCCAACATGACAACTAGATTCCTTACCCTGACAACTAAACTCTGTACACCATATCATGACAACTAGACTCACTACCATGACATTCAGATTCTCTATCATGACAACTGTACATCCCATCATAACAACTAGGCACTCAAACAAGACAACTGGACACCCCTTCATGATAACTGGACACCCTTACCCTTACAGTATGTCTGACAAAGTTGTCAAACTGAATGTGATATTTCGGCCCTTGGAGGATTCAGAATCTGTTCCCTCACTTGAGTTCCCACTTCATAAATGGTTTCAAAGAGTATCCAGCTTTATTCCATCTAACATTCTCTCACTGCTATATCTAAACACAATCATCAAGTAAATGCAATTTTATTTATGATGCCATTCGAATTTTAGTTATACTTTTTTTTTTCATCTTCAATTTTCTGTAGCAGGAGTAGACTTAAAAGTGACTATGTTCCAGTCATCCATGTGAGTGATGATGTTACAGAGTCTGCACTGAGGTTGTTTGACTTCTGTAATTAAAAGCTTCTTTGTATGTGTCTTGCTTCAGTCATTCTGATAAGACATGTCAGGAAGGCATATATTCTGTCATTCCACTGGCTGCTCTCATGAAACTGGAAACCATGTATGAGATTCCCTTACTTGTCAGAGAACACGCCAATGGCTGTGTGAATAACATGGTATCTGCCAGGCATTAAACCTCATGCTTAGGCGCTCACTGATAAACAAAATCATCAGTCAAAAAATATAATTTATAACTTCAACAAACAAGACATAAAAGGCAAGTGGATACATATATGACTAATGAACTGAGATAATGAAAGGCAGTCGACCCGCTAGTCTACATTTGGAGACTTGAGTTATGTATAGCATACAGTCCGGTTCTGGATTTAGTTGGTAAAACAAGAGCTGACACTGAAATATACCATGTATCTTCAAAACCCACTGGAGCCTTCTGAAGCCTTCTGAGATCCATGCCTTCTGCTCTTTACATAGATAGATGTAGCTGCACTAAGTGTGTTGCTTAAAGGAACATATATTATATTAATAAAGAGGTTGTGCCAAGGTTTGAAGTTTTCCCCTATCCACAGTATAGGGCAGTGATGGCAAATCTTTTAGAGACTGAGTGTCCAAACTTTAAGCACAAACCCACTTATTTATCGCAAAGTGCTAACACAGCAATTTAACCTGAATACTACAGTCCAATTTAGTATATCCTTCATGCACTTTATCATTTAGCTATAATAGCCTGCCTACATTCAGTGCACTGCCTGTGCTGTTCATAGTGCGCTCTGCGCTGATGAATGGCAGGAAAAGTCTAAGGCATACTGGTACACCATGGACTTTTTCTAGGGTGCAGGTGCCCAGAGAGAAGGCCCTGAGATCTGACTCTGGCAGCCGTGCCATAGGTTCACCACCACTGGTATAGGGTATAACTAATTGATTGTTGGAGATCTAACTGCTGGGACTCACTGATGTGGGGGTGACGGTTCCCCAATCTGCTGGAGCAGTAAGTGGAGCATGTGCCTTGCCACTCCATTTATTCATGAATCTACCGGAGACACCCAAGTACAGTACTTGGCTATCTCTGGTAGTCCCATAGAGAATGAATGGAGTGGCTGGGAGCAACCTGTTTTGCAGTCTGCAAATCCGCAAAACACGGATACTGGCTGTATGAGTTCCGGATTTGGCAGAACAGAACAGCCTGACCTCTAGAGAAGAGCCCGATCCTTGTCAATAAAACAGACATATGGATGCGGACGGGACACGGTGTGCTGTCCACATCTTTTGCAGCCCCATTGAAGTGAATGGGTCCGCATCCGACCCTCACAAAATACGGTCGTTTGAATAGGGTCTAACTGTGTGCTTATGTACAGAAGATTGTAAGTGGAGCCGTTCATTATTGATGAGGCTAGAGTAAAAAAATTAATGTTTTTATATTCCACCTCTATTTTGATTGATTTTTTTCCCACAGACTCTTTTTTTACAATTAGGCTAGATCCCCACTGTCAAACTTCACTGACCACGAGTCACTTTAAATTAGCTAAATTTACATAAACATGTGCATCCTTTAATTTTTTGTCTTAAGAAACTACAAAAACCTTTTCTCTATTGTAAAAAATCTGAACATGCAGATTTTTCTTTATTTTTTTTTTTTTTATGCATAAATCATGTAACTTTCCTACAACCTGTGGACAATATTATGTCACCTTGGAGCCTGAGCCTCAGCATGATATTGGCATGTGTTGCTTAGCGAATTTTTTAGAAGAATATTTCTTAATACTAGCTTTTCATTGTATATTTAATTTAAACGTTATAGATAGGTGCACAAATAATGTTTAGTAAAATCTCAGGTGCCTGATGATCTAATCTCCTGTAAACCTTTTTCATGTAATAAATTGACATTTTTAGCATATTTGTACAGTCTGCTTTGTCTGCACAGGACTCTACATCTCTCTCTTGGTGCTGTTCTACAATCTGCTCCTAAACCTTTATCATGTGCTGCACTCTAGTGGTGTCCTGCAGACATTGCAATGCCATTCTGTAGCAGTCAATCTGATTACATTTTTTGGTACCATGATACTAGCACTGCATTCCAAAACAAATAATTGTCAAGACAATCTAAGTACATGGATACATTTGGTCAATTAGTTTCATCTGATGAACATGATTAGAGCAAAAGTAATAGTAGTAGTAGGAAGTACTAAAATGTCAGGTGGTCAATTTGTACCCCAGTACATTAATAATAATTAGAACATGCATATAAAACGAATCTGATTATTAAAGGGGTATTCTGGTTATATTAACATATTCACTATCCACAAGATAAGGGATAACTATTTGACCATGGGGGTCCTACTGATGGGACCCACACTGATCACGAGAACGGAGGACCCATACCCCCTGGAGCTCCCTGAAATGAACAGAGCAGCAGGTCAGGCATGTGATCAGCCGCTCTATTCATTTCTATGGCAGTTTCGGTAATAGTCAAGTACAGTGCTCTTCTATCTCTGGAACTCCCATACAAATGAATGGCGTGGCTGGCGGCATGCTCCATTAATTTTGGGGGCTCCACTGGGCACACCATATTCTGACGCCCATAACTGTTAAGTATATCTGCCTGCAGAGGTATGCGAGGGCTTGTGTTTTGCAGGATGAGTAGTAGTTTTTATTTGTGCCTTTTTTGGATACATATGACTTTTTGTTCACTTTTTTTCAATTTGTGTTGGCAAGGTGATCAACAACAGCAAGTTGTCCATTTTTATTTTTTTCCATTACAGAATTCACAGCAAAGGAAAATATTTTTTAATAATGTAACAGTGGAGATATTTTCAGGCGCAGTGATACCAACTATATTTATTTTATTATTGTTTATTTTTATGTGTAAAATTGGGAAAGGGAGGTGTATGGTGTTTTCTAAAACCATTTTTAATTAACTTTTTTTTTTATAAGGTAATTTATAGTCCCCTTAGAGGACTTTTACACTTGACTACTAATTGCCTGTATACATCAACAGAGTACTTTTGCCGTCTATGGGGGTTTCACAGGCTGCCTATCAGGTTACGCCATGGGTATGGATTTTGAGGCAGCTCGCTATGACAGGCCTGGGAGCCTTCACAAGGCCCCAGGCTGCCATAGCAGCTGATCAGAGCCTCAAAAATTCACCATTGGGGATCCAGAGAACAAAGCCCCATGTCTAACCAGACATTGCAGCTGTGTTTTGGCTCTATTACACACCCAGCACTTGCCACGTATGGAGCATCACCCAGCACCATACACTTACACTGCACTGACGACGAACGGCCACATTGTGGTGCGTGTAAGAGTTAAATTAGAAGTATTGAACTCAGTGTAGACAGAATGATTTCAAGTATCATACAGGGTTAAACCCATCTTCATGTGTCTATAGGCTCTAAAGGAACTTCCCACCTCATTCATCACCTTAATGTGCCATCATGATGTGACACTGGGGGTATACCTTGGTGTTGGGCTGAACCACATTTTTCACATATTTCCTGTATCTTTTTTTGCTAACTAGAAAGACTTTTCAGATGAAATTAAACACATTTCCAGTAAATCAGTGACACTTAAAGGGGTTTTCCAAACTCCACCTCAGAATAAGTCATCAATATCTGATTGGTGGGGATCCACTGCCCTTCAATCCCACCAATCAGCTGGTCACGGCAGATGCTGCTGCTGGAGCTAGCAGTTTGAAGGGAGCTGGCAGTACAACTGTGATCAAAGTGTAGCGGTCATATTGGGTAAGTGCCAGAGGCTGCGTAAAACAACTGATAGGAGGGAGTGAGAAGTGGCTATCTTATATCTATTATCTATCTATCTATCTATCTATCTATCTATCTATCTATCTATCTACAGTATATCTATCTATTTATCCACAGTATATCTATCTATTTATCTAATCATCAATCTATTTATCTATCTATATATCAATCTCATATCTATCTATCTATCTATCTATCTATCTATCTATCTAGCTATCTATCTCATATCTATCTATCTATCTATCTATCTATCTATCTATTTATCTATTTATCATCTATCTGTCTGTCTGTCTATCTATATAATCATCTATCTATCTATCTATCCATCTCAAAATCTATCTATCTATCTATCTATCTATCTATCTATCTATCTCATATCTATTTTATCTATCTATCTATCTATCTATCTATCTATCTATCTATCTATCTTCTCTTATTTGAGGGGTTGTTCATCTGCCATTTCCTCTGTGAGATTGGACTAAGCGCTGATCTCAGGTGGCCAGGCTTATGAAAATGACTGAGCGGCCGATGCTGTTTTGGTGACTATCGTTTCAGTGAAGGGAGCTTTGTAAACAGGGAAGCATACCTAGCTACATTGCTTCTCCAACACCCTGTTTGTGTAGTTCCATTCACTGCAATGGGACTACGGAAACATTGGGGTGCCAGCCCCTTGTCAGTTCCCATGAACCCAGCCACTGAAGGTCGGTGCTTAGTCTCTACAGCGTTTTTACAGTAAGATAGGACACCTCCTTTAAATAAGCGGTGAGAGAAGTGCCACAGCAGATTTAATTAGACTTGCGCATGGAGTGTGTATTCTACGGCAGATATTAGAGAACCGTTTTACTCTAAATGAAAAGCATACTGCAGGCCATATCAATATGAAACATGGAGACGTTTAGCATATAATTTGCTTTCTAGCGGCAGCAAATGGAGAAATATTTGCTCATCGGCAGCTGCCCACAGACCTCTAAAACTCTGCTCACAGGTGATATCATTGATGCAAATAAATTCTTTGTGTTTGCTCTCGAAGCGGCTTACCCAGCAAATAGCTACGGTTCATTGAAACCAAATGAGTTGGTATTCTGTGCCAAGCTGTTGAGGTATGCCAAAATCTCAGTGCTATTCAGTCAGACGGGAAACAAAAGAAGGAAGAAAAAAAATCTGAGGATCACACGACAGTCAATGAGAGTAATGTTGTTAGAAGAAAATGGTTGCTGTAGAAATAGTTGCCAGCTATAATCTTAGGTTTTAGAGAGTCTTAGAAGCCTCTTCATGTTTCCATCCCTTCCTTTTTTGTCTGCATGATGCATATTTTTAAGGGACTGCCTCCCCATGGTGAAGCCACCGAGTAGAGGAGAATCATTAAGAAAGAACAATTTTTGTTCAGGTGAACTTGACTATGTAGTACTACATCTCTCCTGTAGTGGCCGCTGTCCATCTGGCTTTAGAAGGCAAGACTTATCAAGGATAAATATAGCTAGCTAGTGCTACTCTATATGAGTCAAAATCTGATTATTATTATTTTTTTGGATAAAGCCTTGGGATGTGACAAGATATTCATACAACTCACACAAATCACAGTCCTCAATCTGCTTACATGGATCTGGTAAGTCATGATTAAGTAACAATTCTAACATATACTTACTACTGGAATCACTCCATTTGCAGATGGGATTTATGTGATATATAAAATATCTTGTTTTACACTGTTGGTGGCCTGCACAACTTTGCACACATTCATATACTGTATGAGACCTGCTTGTCAAACTGACAGTAATTGTTTCACTGCAAAAAAATGACTAGCTATGAATGTTTCTGCAATACACAGTGATGTACACTGAGATACACTCTCCCTGCAGGCCAGGATATAGCTGATTTAACGAGCTACATGACAAATTTATTTGGAACAAAGCAAATTTCTTTAAAAAATATTTGACAAAGCATCTGATTCGAATTTTTGAAAACTTTGCTCATCTCTGTTTATGAGGTTGGAAGATCAGAGATAAGACTTCACATGAAAAATCGGCTGAGAAGTGATTCTCTGCAAACAGACTGATTTTTAACCCCTGTATCCCAAACAAGCCTGGAAATTTTTTATAAGAAACAATTGAAAAAAGAATGAGTTAGTAGTCTGAGACACCCTCCCCTCATCTTATGATTGGTTCAGACTGCTGCTCTCTTCCTCCCCCTCTTATGATTGGCTGCTGTGTTTAAACACAAGCCTATCACAAATCCACCAGGAAATCAATGCATGGAGAGTGGATCTCTATTATAGTAAGGGCAGCTTGATTATCAAATACAAATTATTAAACCATCAGGGATAAAGTGATGGTCATATTTTAGGTAATTGCTGCTATTGTACTGAGGACAGAAGAATTAGTAAGGTGGAGGTTAGGGTGGGGGTGGGGGGTTGGGTCTGTTTAAACACCAGACTTTCTTAAACTCACCAGTCCACAGGGTAGTGGAGAGGGACCTTAAAGGGAAAACGTGAGGATACTGTATGCTAGCTGTCACCTGCTGGCCAGAGAAGTCAAAAGAGACGACATAGTCATTATTAAAGTTCTTTTAAATACACAATGACCATATAATGCATCTAAGTCACTGTTGCCCAACCAATGGCTCTCCAGCTGTTACAAAACTACAACTCCCATCATGCACTAACAGTATCCATGTATCAGATCCTGATGGGAGTTGCAGTTTTGCAATAGAGAGAGCCACAGGTTGGAGGTCACTGCTTTAAGTTAATAAAAACTTGCTGAAGCACAACACTATGAGCATCTACATCGGTATACACTCTTTATTAAATGGTAGAAGATCGCCATTAAAGGCTATGTACACCTTCACATTCAATTTTTTCCCCACACATTAAAGTAATGTAGATGTAAGGGGGACTGACTGCAGATGGGCTTGTTTGTAATCTGTAACCATGGAGACGCACAATTCTGAATAAAGCTATAGACACAAAATGATTAGGTATTTTTAATCAATGCTATTTGCAATTTGAATTATTATAATTTTTTTATTTATTTTTATTTTCGATGTAATGAATGGTTGTAAAGAATCCACAGGTCTGCTAGCTGACTTTTTCGTCTAAAGGTAGGAAATAAAATATTAGAAGTATAATTTATTGATGCTGTTCCTTAATATATATAGCAGTAGTGTAGAGTCCCAATAGGTGGGAAACTTCTGTAAAACACCTGACTTCTGCCCTTTAATACTATCCCCCACAATTTCTATTGGTCTAAAGTTAGAGATATACTGTATGATGTAATCGCTGGCATCGACAGGCTGTACAGAAGTGATTAGTAAGAAACAGGCTGCAGAAACGTAGGTGAAATATTATGGCATCTTATTTTATTAACTCTATACATCAAAAATAGTCGCCATGCTGCTTAAAGCTTTAATTTCAAGTTTATAAAATATGATGTACGCCAAGAACAAAGGAAATTAAAACCATTGAACTGATTCATATCACTTATTAGATAGCAGATGAAAAAGTGAATTACAGCAGTTATAGGTCTAATAAACCGGCACTTCAAGGAGTGAGATATGTGCCATGTACCGCATATTGCATTATGTTACCGCAGCTGAGATAACCACAATCACACAATATCTATTATTTTGTAGCTTTGTTTGTAATCTAATAGATCTGATTTACATTGATCGGGACTTTGCAGCAATATAACACATTTCTAAAAAGCACATCTATGAAATCATTATCATGAGGGTGTAGAATTATTAATTTGCCGTTTTCTTAGATTATCCGTGTAAACCACAGACCTCTTATTCGGCTTTTTTCTTTCATCTATTTCTCCATTTATATTTCTTCTATTTTATTTGTTATTTTATTTTATTTTTATCTCTTTTATGCTTACATTCCTTATCATTATTTTTTACCTTTTCTTAGGCTCTATTGTCACTAGTAAGGCTACTTTCACACTAGCGTTTTTGCTGGATTCGGCAGTGTTCAGCAAAAACGCTTCTGTTACTGATAATACAACCATCTGCATCCGTTATGAACGGATTCTGTTTTATTAACTTTAACATACCCAAGACGGATATTTTAGAACAGCACGTGACAGAGATTTCTTAAAATCGTTGCTATTGTAATTCTCAATCTTCGTGACACGTGTGTCAAACAGCACTTGCACCCCGATAACAAGAACAGTTTGCTGGAATTACAGAGCTGAATAATGGCAATTTGGATCCGCAGTCAGTGCAGCAAGGTGTAATAGGATTGTTCCTATTATCCAGGCTGTAACCTCTTCTACTGAACCCTGTTCTGCTTCAATACTGTGGAATGATTCCTCCCTATCCTTTCCCTCAACTTTTATACAGCAAAATAAAAGTTTAAAGTCTTTCCTAGCACTGTCCCTAGCGCCTGCTGACGTCTCTACCTGCACTAAGTACACTGGAAAATGGCTGAATCCAAGACGGCAGAGGCTATTTATAGGGCTGTGACATCACAGGGCTGGCTGCTGATTGGCTGCATGCATGGCATTGTGGGTGATCCCTCATTCCCATAGTTCCTTGATCCTTGTCCTAACATGTGCAACAACCATTTTTGGAAAAAATGCGATTTGTTACCTCGAAGTATGTGGAGATTCGGATTTGGTGTGAATCTAATTTTTCCTGAAATTCGGATCAAATTCCACTTCATCAACTTTGATTCGCTCATGTCTATCAGCGAGGTGTTATCAGTGATTGATAGCATTCTCTGTGTAAGTGTGTATACATAGATAGCTGTCAGTCACTGATAGCTGTAAAAGGGGGATTTGTTATCAGTGATTGATAGCATTGTCTGTGTAAGCGTGTATACAGAAATAGATGTCAGTGACTGATAGTTGTCCTCAGCGGATGTGATATCAATGATTGATAGCATTCTCTTTGTACAGTAAGTGTGTAGCAAAGAAGGCAATATGGATAATAACAGTACATTGGTAAGTGTCTTGTATTAACTTTCTCTACATGATAAAGGTCACTTGCTGAAATGAGACAACCCCTTTAAATCTAATATGCTAGCCATTGTCTCATTTACTCTTTCTGCCACTAAACATATCGATTTTGCGGATCAACAAATCACAGATCTGCAAAAATCAGATGTGGTTCGTGTGCATCCTCCAATTTGTGAGGGACCCACTGTAAAAAAGACAACTATTCTTGTTCTCAAAATAGACAAGAATAGGGCAGGTTCTATAAATTGCAGCCCAGACGCACTGATGCGGATAGCACACGGATGGCAGGTTACTTTCTAGTGGAAGAGAGCTAGCCTGCTTATATTATATACACCATAGATAAATGTTTCTTATCTTTACTTTTCTTTTGCAGCGCCATGAACACGTTTTGTTTTAAAAAACTGAATTATATAAAGAATTCATCCTTAGAAAAATTAGTTATTGCTATTCTGCATTCATTGTCTGTGTTTTCATATATGAAGAATGGCAGAAAATGTTTGTAACGAAAAACACGCAGTGGATGAAATAAACCCTATGGTCGCTCATGCAGTAAGTAATCCATATGTGGTATATTTACTGGAGCAATCACATGAATGAGCGCATTGCACAGACGATGGCACATTGCAGATTTTTCTATAGAGTCAATTAAGTGCATGTTAATTAGGGGGATGCTTGTTATGATTTTTGTAAAGTTGCGTCCCGCAGAGCTAGCAACGCTAGATTGGATCTTAGATTGAGTGTTAATTACATTCATGGAGAAAATGAATCATCTTCACCATCATCATCACCAATATATTTGGTTGGATGCACATGGTCATATTATGAATCTATGTTGTATGGATCCATAATATAGTGCCCAAAGTCTGATATGGGCTCCTACAACAGATCCTTGTGCCCCTGATTTCATCTGGAGAGATAAAGGGCTTGTGTCTTATGCATTTTAAGCTGAGTGCTAGGCTGAGCATACAGAGTTATCAAACCTTAGGGCTCATGCACACGACCATATGTATTTTACGATCTGCAAAAATGGATCTGCCAAAAATACGGATGATGTCCGTGTGCATTCCATATTTTGCGTAACGAAACAGCTGGCCCCTAATAGAACAGTACTATTCTTTTCCGTAATGTGGACAATAATAGGAAATGTTCTATTTTTTTTGCGGAACAGAAATACAGACATACAGAAACGGAAGGCACACGTAGTCAGCCAGTGGCAGTTCATGCGTGACACCTGCCGTTTGCTCAGCCCCTTTGAGGAAGCCATGTGATTTGTCAGTTGCCAGGACTACAGGATGAACAACGTCATTGCACTGCTTCATGTCCCGGAACAGATGCTGGTAAATCTGGCTGGTCAGGGGACTGGAGATATTGCACCTAGATCTCATGGCCACATGAGCCATGTGGGGGCTGAACTGGAGGAGGAGGAGGACATTGGAGCAGAAGCAATGTGTAGCGAAATGGGTGTTTTTTCTACACAGGTGATAGGAAATGAGAAGCAGGAGCAGCCAGAGGAGCTACAGGGTGAAGAGGAAGAAGAGGCAGAGGACCCAGACATACCGTGGAAGTATGTAGTGGAGATGGAGGCGGGGAGTCCCTCCGAGTTACTTGCACAAATGGCCTGATGCATGCTCACTTGCTTGCATAGTGAACTCCGAGTTGTCAGCATTCGCCAGAGGGATGACTTCTGGCTCCTGACCTTGTTGGACACTCGCTACCGGTCCAAAATGAGGGCCTTTTTTACATCCGCTGAGAGGGAGGACAAACCCAACTACTATAGAGACATCCTATGTAGTCAGTTGGCTGCTGTCTATCTACTCCATCATCCTTCCTCTCGCAGGTCTGACCGGGGGGGCGCTCTGAACTTACGTTCCTCTGCCATAGCTGCTGTGGCAGGGTGAGGGGTAGAAGCAGTTCAAGGTCTATCAGCAGCAACTATAGTCTATAGTCCCTGATGAGCAACTTTCTTCACTCGCCTAGAGAAGAAACTACTCACCAGCAGCAGCAGCTAGACCTAGAGCAGGACCTGAACCAGCAGGTGGTGACATAATTGGATAGCACCCTGCCACCCCACATTGAAGATCCGCTAGACTACTGGGCAGCCAAACTGGATTTGTGGCCACATAGTTTGCCCTGGAAAAGCTGTCCTGTCCGGCCAGTAGTGTGGCATGAGAGAGGGTGTTTAGAGAGGGGCGGGGGCTATAGTTACCCCAAGAAGAACTTGCCTATGCAGCCAAAATGTGGAGTGACTTACCTTTGTCAAGATGAATGAGGCATGTATAAGCCAGGATTTCCACCCACCAATGCCTGATGCATCAGACTAGATCATCCATAGTGCCACACCAACACTTTGACAAAAGAGATCGGTTTCTTCTGGCTACCTATCTCAGCTACTATTCTGATGCTGCCACATGCCTAATTCCACACATCTGATGCCAAGTGCTCCTTCTTTCATCTATCATCTTCAGCTGGTACTGGTATTGCCACCCACCTCAACGGGTCACTCTGTGGTCTCCTGTTGCTGCTGCCACCTCCACACTGTAATTGTGCCACCCTGTGGCCTTCTCCTAATGCTGCTGCTGCCACCACCTCCACACTCACTCATTGTGCTACCCTGTGGCCTCCTGATGCGCTGCTGCCACCTCCACCATGTCATTGTGCCACCTTGTGGCTTCCTTCTGATGCTGCTGCCACCACCCCCACACTCTTTCATTGTGCAACTCTGTGGTCTACTAATGCTGCTTCTGCCACCTCCACACTGTCATTGTGCCACCCAGTGGCCTGTTCCTGATGCTGCTGCCACCTCCTCCACACTCTGTGATTGTGCCAATCTGTGGCCTCCTGATGCTGCTGCCTCCTCCACACTGTCATTGTGCCACCCTTTGGCCTTCTCCTGATGCTGCTGCTGCCGCCTCCACACTCTGTCATTGTGCTACTCTGTGGCCTCCTGATGCTGCTGCTGCCACCTCTAACATGTCATTGTGCCATCCTGTGGCCTCCTCCTGATGCTGCTGCTGACGCCACCTCCACACTCTGTCATTGTGCCACTCTGTGGCCTCTTCATGATGCTGCTGCTGCCATCACCTCCACACTCTGTCATTGTGCCACTCTATGGCCTCCTGTTGCTGCTGCTGCCACCTCCACAATGTCATTGTGCCACCTTGTGGCATTCTCCTGATGCTGCTGCCACCACCTCAATACTCTGTCATTATGCCACTCGGTGGCCTCCTGATGCTGGTACAACCTCCACACTCTCATTGTGCCACTCTGTGGCCTCCTCCTGATGCTGCTTCCACCTCCAAACTCTGTCATTGGGCCACTCCGTGGTCTACTCATGCTTCTTCCACCTCATTACTATGTCATAGAGCAACTCTGTGGACTTCCATTGCTGTTCCCACCCTCTCCACTTCATGACTGGGCCACTATTTTGCACTTCGGCCTTGCTGACTTCATAATTTATTTGACCCTTCTTCTGATCTGTCAGAAGGAATGAAAAATATGACGCACAACGGATCCTGTCTACGTAGCAGCTGTAAGGGCTGCATGACATGGTCCCTATTTTGCATGATAATTGGCTTATGATTTGGTAGCCAAAAGCAGGAGTGGGTACAAAATACAGAAGACATGCAAATATTCTACTCACGTATCATCTCTGTTTTGAATCCACTCCTGTTTTTTTTTTGGCTTTAGCAATACTGATGGATTACTGACCAAATGCTGACTGAGTGAAAGCGGATGTTCCACAGACAGGATCCATTTTTTGGGGGTTATTGTTCTGACAGATCAGAGGAAGGGCAAATAATCAGTGATGTCAACACAAACTTACTGCTGATACCCACTCCACTCTGTTGTGGGGGCTCTACTTGTATAAGCGTTTAATAGAACATGTTCTGTAGAAATCTATGTGCAATCAGGGAATTGGTGTAAAAAGAGTGCGCTCTTTAATGCTATAGTAGGATCTTGGGCCTCTGTATGGTTCTTTACACCTGCCGCTAACATTGACCTGTAAGTCTGAGTTCACACTTAAGTTATTTATCAGTTTTGGCCCCTTAACTGCCCAAATAAGTTAAGTTTGCAGTGATTCTAAGAGCGTCGCCTGTCATCTACATGTCATACTGACTCACAATATTGTTTCACTACCACAGCAGACTTCTATGCGTATTACTGCAAGGCACAGTGTTCTACATCACTATAAAAGCTCTATGCAGCAGGAAAATAGCCATTTTGTAACGCGATTTGTCACAATTAAATTTGGAGTGAACCAAATTTTTTCTGAAAATTTGCTGATTTACAACTCTCAGTGACTGACAGCTATCTCTGTATACACACTTGCACAGAGAATGCTATCAATTACCTTGATAAACCTCCACCAAGTGTTGATGACTCTTCTCACAAATCCATATAACAATCTGCTCAGCTCCGGCTCTATAACCTACTGCCTGCAGACTATGTATTTCATGGTGACACATTCTCTTTAAACACTTGAATAAATTATAACTCCAGTAATAGTGTGTGTGTGTGTGTGTGTGTGTGTGTGGGGTGGGGGGGGGAGGTTGTAGAAGGTGCACTAACATCTCTAGGAACATTTTTAAAAACATTTTAAAAAATTGGTGTAAATTACAAAAAAATCCTGCAAAACTGACCTTAAAAATATCCCCCATGACAAATTTTCCAATAACTTTAATAACAAATTCAGCTCTGTTACACAAGCTAATTAACATTCAGCAGTTTCGCCAATTACGCTTATTCTTTATATCAAACAAAAGAGTAAACATTTGACAAATATCACCCACAATATTCAGTATATAAATTAGTCAAATACATTATAAACTCGAAAGTAAGAACTCAACACAAGTCTAGAGACATATTTTTCTCATCGCATTTCGACTGTGTGAGGTCATCCATGACCAGCTGCGATATTATTTTAATATTGCTGAACGCTTAGCTTGACGCGTACTGTTTCCATTAATCAGTCGTCCTAGATGACAGGCATATGCTCACAGGACCGGTGTGTCAGGTTGTCGTCAAGCTGTTAGTGACAGAAGGAAGAAGTCAGGCCTCACACTGAATGGGAAACTGATTAGTGACGGTCTCTTTAGGAGTTGAAGCACTCTCCATAGAAGCGCGCACAGGACTATATTATAGCTGTCCAAGATATACTGTTAAGCAAGACAAATCACCGCCTTCACCACTGGAAATAAAGACGCAGTTAATTGTTAGTATTGCGCGCATTAAATAAACAATTTGGGTCATTTATCATAATTATTGTGGAGTAGCTGTGAAAGTCAAGGGCTACAGGACTGCAATATGCACTCATGTATAGGCATGGATTTATGAAGTGAGGCTATGTTTTCCTATAAAACATGGAAAATGACTATACTTTGCAAATTGCAGGCTTATTTCATTTTATTTAAGCCCTAAATGGATATTCCGAAAATAAATTATCAGCGCTCTACTGGATAGGTAATAAGTGCTAAATCGGTGTCAGCTTAACCGCTGGGACCCCACAATTTACCAGAACTGGGATCCCAATGGAGAGGCAGTCGAGCATGCTGAATGGCATCCATTTAAAGTCTATATTCTACCTTGTTATTCTCCTTTTCTTCATGTTTTTTATTGCTGTCCTATAATAGAATAGTATAATATTTTATGTTGTGAAGGTTATGGGAACACCAGATATGGGGGAAGTTTATAATACTGGACATGAGTTTGATACAAAACAATATGGGGGTTAATTACTAGGACACTCTACAACAGAAACTGGCATAAAAAAGTAGCGTACCTGTGGCTTGCAACTTTTTAAATACCATTGCGCCTAAATTTAAGCACAAGTGTAATTTCTATGTCGTTCTTGCCACTTTCTGAAAAATGGTAGTGGTGGGGTGGAGGCTAGTGTTGGGCGAATCGAAGTCAGGATAAATTTGATTCGCTGCAAAGACGAATTTCCTTATGCTTTGTGGTAGCAAATCGATTACCCTAAAATAGTAAAAAAAACAAAGCAAAATCATAATTACCTGATCCATTTATTTGCGATGGGCCGGCCGATGCCATCTTGCTGAAATTTCTCACACAAAGTCCCGTGCGTGGTGACGTATGACATCATCACGGGAGATTTTGTACAAGGTCTTTAAGAAAGATGGTGGCGACTGGCTTGTCACGAGGAAATGGATCAGCTAAGTATGTTTCTTATTTATTAATTTTTCATTTTATACTCTTTTAGTTATATCAGATGCCATAATCATGTATGAATGTGGCATCTGAGTGGTACAATGATGGGGTCGTCGCTCCTTGTCATTGCATCCACTATCTACAAAGAAATGCTCTTTGTGACAAAAAATGTTGTCACAAAGCGAATTTCTTTGTAAAATTCGGCGAAGCAGCCAAATCGAATTTTCCAATAATTTGCTCATTTCTAGTGAAGGCCTTGTGTGGCCAGGGCTGTCTGTTTACTACGGTGGAGTATATTTCACTCTAGGCACACAGACTACTGGAAGATGCTGCTAATTTATAACGAGGCCTGCATCTCATCATAAGTTAGAGGGGTATTTCCATGTAGGAAATTAATATCACTAGGATACGCCATAGATGCCACCTCTAGGACCTGCTCCTATATCCAGAATGGGGCCCTTGAAGTTCACTGTTACACCAGGCACAATGCCTTGTAGGGCTAGCTCAGTGGAATGTAATGATATTTTTTACTTAGGGATATGTGGCTTCATTCTATAAAAAAATATATTATTGATCCATTTGCAAATGTGCAGTTAAGTGCACATAAGGCGGGCCCAAGACATTCTGTTCACCCTTTCTCATGCTGCTTTCTCTGCTAACCAGCAACAAACCTGGGAGACATGTTGAAATCTATATCTGTGTAAATCAGGATCTGCTTTGTCACCATCTGTGTATCGAAAGTATGTTAAAGAAACCAAAGCCTTCTCCCAGATGTATAGACACTAGGATTATAAGGTGTTTTTTTGCTATTTTCTTTTTGGGAAGTTACTTGAAATGTAATAAATACCAATATCTATACGCCACTGTACACCTGGACCAAATCTCTGGAAAAATTAAATAGCAATCTTTGTGGATTGTCTCAGGAAGAATATTCTATATTTTTCAAACCAGCACTTGGATCTGCATTTAATTAAAAATCTGTTATAGCTGCTGAGTTAGGGTGGGTTCACACTAGCGTTAGGGATTCCGTTATTGCTTTCCGTTATAACATGGACTTTGTTTTCCGTCTTGCATAATGGGAACCAGACGGATCCGTTATGCTTTCCCATAGACTTGTATTATGACAGAAAGCAAACGGAATGCCTTTTAAAGGCTTCCGTTTTGCATTCCGTCTTAATAGAAGTCTATGGGCAAAAGAACGGATTTGTCCTTCCGTCTTATGGATTCCGTTATGTTCCGTTATAACCAAGTTATAACGGAAGGCCATAACGGAAACCATAACGCTAGTGTGAACCCACCCTTATACACTGAAATCTTATTTGTATAGCGCCACCTACTGATTGTTCTTTTCCTTTTTGTTTTTTTGTCTGTCTCACTGAGCTGGTTTCCGTTATGCAGGACGGAAAAAAAAGTCCTGTCGACAGGACTTTGTTTCCGTGATGCATAATGGAAAGCAGACGGATCCGTTATGCTGCCCATAGTCTTCTATTAAAGAGGGATCAAAGTGGAATGCCTCTTAAAGGCTTCCATTCTGCATTCTGTCCGGGCGATCCGTTATATTCCATTATAAACGGAACCTATAACATGACGCTAGTGCGAACCCACCCTTACTTCGTTATGAATAATATTTTATTTGTAAGTAGTAGGTGCAATTACAGGGAGCGGCGATTGCGCGACCTCGTCATTGTACCCCTCAGATGCCCCGTTCATAGCTCATCGCAGCATCTGACAGCAATATTACAGTGTAAAATAAAAAACGAATAAAAATAAAATCATACTTACCTCATCCATTTGATCTCGAAGAGCTGGCCGCCGCTATATTGATTAAAGATTCGCGTGAAATCTCATGTGTCACCACGCACGGGATTTTGCATGGAATCTTCAATCAAGATTGCGGCAGCTGGCTCTTCATGCTCAAACGGTAAGTATGATTTAAAAAAAAATAGTTTTACTGCCATTTTAGGGAAAATCGATTCGCTACCACGAAGCACAAGGAAATTCGGCATTGCGCTGAACCGAATTTTCCCTGAAATTCAGATCGAAGTCCATTTCACGAACTTCAATTCGCTCAACCCAAATATCAATCATGGCATAACCTTTAAATGGCAAAAGATGACAATTTGTTACTTTAAGAAAAGAAGACGCACACGTGACCCAACGGCCGCCTTTATTAAGGTACAGCTTTTCTGAAACACGTATTGTAATTTATTTCCGAAAACCAAAAAGTGAAGTAAAATCCATCAAGCCAAAAGCTATTTGTTTGTTTCTAGCAGCATGAAAAGAACTCCATGTAAGACATCCCTTTCTTGTGTAATGACAAACAGCGGCATGCTGCTCGGAGGACGAAAAAAAAGAAGCTTCTGTTTACAATGCCATTTCAGGCATAAAAGAAACCCAAGCTTCATTTGTACTTTAATATGCATACCGCCGCAGATAAACACATAGCAGAACTGAAGAACAGGGCGGCTTTGCTTAACATTAATAAATACAACTTTGCAAGTCCAACTACTCTCAGTCTGATGCAGAGAATTTCCATATTCATGAGCGATCTTTTATCTTCCTTTGATGCAGGATGATAGGATCCATGGAGCATTATTTTAGTTGACAGCCCTTCTTTTTTCTTTTCTCATGTCTTGTTTAAATGGGATTTCTTTGAATAATTACACTGCTAATAGTCATAGTGGAAAAGGTAACCTCAAATTATCGGATGTAACTCAATAAATGTGCCGAGGACTATAAAATCTTATGCCCTGGAATGTAAACTGAATCCTGTCATCACATATTTTCTATGTGGAAATCATGAAGGATATTCTCATTTTATAAACTGCACAGGAAGACATATTACACAAAGGTTACAAACTTACATTAAAAGGGGAGTACAATATTGATGATCTATCCTTGGGATAGGTTATCAATGTCTGACCGGTGGAGGTCCAACCCCAGGTTCCGCCACCGAGAAGAGGCTCATCGGAGCGCTGCGGCCTCTTCACATAAAACCAAGAACAGCACCGTAGACTGTATAGTGGCTGTGCTTGGTATTGCAGCCCCTGATTTAACACTGTAGTGGCAGAACTTTGCTATTACAGTGCTGCTCCCATTGACTTCAATGGGAGCAGCACTGTGATAGCGAACTTCACTGCTACAATGTTGCTTGTGCTAAGTAGCGTTACCTTTTGTCGACGGAGCTACACAGACCAGCTGATCAGCGGGGGTGTGGGTTGTCATACCCTCGTTGATGGGTTAGTTATAGTCTTTCCTGAGGATAGGAATTCACTTAAAATAAGAACCCTGGACAACCTCTTTAAATCTTTGAGCACAAATACATCTGCACATTTTTCTGGGGTTTATGAAAAACTTTCATCCCGAATGTGGCGTGAACTTGATCGAAGCTGTGGTCACAGAATATAACTGAGTCCTAAAATGGTTAAATGGGAAATAATATTGATGACCTATCCACATCGGTGGGGGTCTCAGTCCCAGAACTCCTGATCGGAGGGGTCTCTGGTTTCAGACCCCCACCGATCTGATATTGATGACTTATCCTGAGGATAGGTCAACAGTATTATTTCTCGGATGACCCCTTTAACCAGTGTTGAGCAAATCGAAGTTCATGAATTGGACCTCTATCCGAATTTCTGTGAAAATTCAATTTGCCACAAAGCGAATTCGGTAACGAATCGATTTTCCCTGAAATGGGATAAAAAAGTAAAATAAAATCATAGTTACCTCATCCATTGGATCGCGAAAAGCCAGCCAAATGCCATCTTGATCAAAGATCACATGCAAAATCCAGTGTGCGGTGACGTATGATGTCACTATGCTGGCCGATGTTATGAGGTTATCACGGGCAGCATGAGAACTCGCACCAGATCTTCAAGCAAGATGGTGGTGGCAGGCACTTCACTATCAAATGAATGAGGGTAAGTATGATTTTATTTGCTTATTTTTTATTACAAACTTACATTTTAAAGTCAGATGAACGCGGTACATAGATGGGGAGTGGCGCAATCACCGTTCCCTGTCATATCCACTATTTACAAAAAAATGCACTTTATGACAAAGCAATTCATCACAAAGCTAATTTTTTTGTAAAATTAAACGAAACAATCAAATCCAATTTTACTTCGCTCAACACTACCTTTACAACACGCCATTCCGATGAATAGTGAGGAGTGATGTGCCACTTTTGTACGTCGAGATACAAAAGCCTCATTTTTGTCTTTGATAAATTCGATCTAATTAATATTGCTAAAGCCAGCAACAGCCTATTTTTTATAAAGCGTATACAATCTCATCCCAACATGCAAGAATGTTTATCAAATAACCATCTACAAATACGAGCGGTATATTGTCCGATTGCAATCTGAATTGTCTCCATTCTGCTCCATATCTGAGATTAAAACCCTTAATGATGAATTCATCTTACTGCGCAGAACAAAATACGTGCCCCCCCCCCACCGTGCTGCGATTCAACATTTACTGTATTAAATATTTCTGAAGTGAAGATAAATATGATAGATTAAATGTATGCAATCAAGACCCTGCATAATATAATGGGGAATGTAAAAGAGCCCCTAAATGTGTTTCTCATGGAGATAGGGCGCAGATCCAGACAATCTGTCCTAGAACACTTAGAATATAAAGACAGAATTATAATCCTCCCCTCATCATTCCCATTGCATTGTATCATCGAGGCTCAGCAGGGTATTACTAATAACGTGACAGTCAATCAAGGCAAATTGCAGCAATGCTGTAGACTAATTTTAAAGTATTCTTCATTTCTTCCTATTACCGCAGAGGAAACAAAAGGAGAAGGCATTTACAATCAATCTTCCATTTACATCAGTCATCGCGGCGAGGGATAAGAAATTGTGAAAACAAAGTGTCGTGTGTGGAATTGTGCGTGGGACGTCTTACGTTGGGCTGCATCTTGTATCAGTTATGGTAAGTTTTTTTTCCCCAAAACAGCTAAAACCGTTTTTATTTCCAAAAAATATCAAGTTGGACTTTTTTAATCAACAAAATATACATTCGAGAAGTAGTCCTCCAGAACATAATGCTAGTTGTATAAGGATGATACATGAAATTGGATTGATGATATTTTAGAGCAGGGATCAGCAACCTCCGATACTCCAGCTCTTCTGAAACTACAACTCCCAGAATCTTCCTTTCACTTCTATGGGAGTTACATGAACAGCTGAGCAAGTGTGCATGCTGGGAGTTGTAGTTTCAAAGCAGCTGAAGTGCTGAAGGTTGATGACCCCAAGAAGAAAAATACATAAAAGAATACTGACAGATTCCCTTTAGATGAGTTTCTATGGGTTCCGACTATAGATGAGCAAATCGATTCTGAAATACAAAAACTTAACTCAAATTAAAATTTTATATAACTCGATTTGGGGAGAATCAAGGAAGTGAGAAGAAAGAAGAGAGGTGCAATCAGAGCACTTTTGATTTTGACAGAGTTGATTGGGACCAAAATTGAATCGGCCGGATCATTCGTCCAAATCAGACCAGAATCATATTTTGAGACATTCACTCATCTCTAGTTCTGAAAATGAAAGATAGGAAACTACATAAGAATAATGTAATTATCTTCATCTTCCATATGCAGGAGCTTGTATTACCATCTGCTGGCATCCTATAGGGTTGGTGCTGTGCTGAGCAGAGGGCGGCCAATCCTACGCAGCCTCAAATGGACTGGGACTTTATAGATACCTTAAGTGCAGTCTGCAGGCAGCAGGTCATAGAGCAGGAAGAGAGGAGCACAGGGATATGTAGTTGTGTTAGAAAAACTTAGGAGTCCAGTGGACGGTCTTAATCAGTGATTGACAACTGTCTATCAGCGTACATACATAGATAGCGGTCAGTCACTGATAAGACCTCTCACTGGACTCCTAAACAAAGAATGGGCAGACATTCAAATGAATAAATGATACATTTTACTAAAACTCTGCTCCTCCTGCTCTATAACAGGCTGCCTGCAGATTACACTGAATGTTGAAAGGGGTTATCCAACCCGTATAATGACCCCCCCCCCCAATGCCCGGACACCCCATATATAGATTACACTTAGCCAGCTCCCCAGCACCTGCCATGCCCTTGATCCCCGCATGGCCGCCGTTGCATCTCCCGATCGTGCGGGTCAAAGCATTCAGGGGGACGGCAGTCAATAGCAGCCGCAATGGGGACAAGCCTCCCTAGCATCACAGCCTGGTATTGGCTGCCCAACCCCGCAGCGGCTGTGCGGGGATCGGGGACGATGCGGGTGCCTGGGAGCGGGTAAGTATAATCTATATTAGATGCCTGTGCATTTGGGGGGGGGGGGGGGTATTATGCAGGTTGGATAACCTTAATGTGATGGTTTACTTTAAAGAAAAGCATGCTATCCTTAAGCAAATGTATCTATCTAATGTATATATCTATATTCTATCTATCTATCTATCTATTATCTCTCTGTTATCTATCAAAATTAAAATAAATGGAATAAAAATAAAAACCACCAAAAAAAAAAAAAGGAGAAATGTTTGATCTTCAGTCTTAGAAGTAAAATTATCTGGAATGCAGTGATCGCTGCAGTTTATTTCCACGGTTATAGTTGCTACTATTAAAGGTGCTTTATATGAAGCTGTCAAATGGCAACAGAAATGGACTTCATTGATTTTAGACACTTGGCACAAAGTGCACATTTCTTTGGCTTTCCTCCATTATCACATTATGGTCTGCCAAGAGAATTTTCAATAAGTAAAGGTGCTCTCCGAAAATAGTACAAAGTGAGAGGTATGTGAATAATGGCCTGTGCAAAATGGTGACGGCTCAGAAGTCCATCTCAGAGACAAAGCTGTCTCCCAGTTAGGTTTTACTGATGAATATTATACATTATAAACGGATTCTGAGTAGTGAGAAGAAAGAAAGAAAGAAAGAAAGAAAGAAAGAAAGAAAGAAAGAAAGAAAGAAAGAAAGAAAGAAAGAAAGAAAGAAAGAAAGAGCACAGTATATTCATGCTATAAGGACAAACCTACTGTAGGATTTTTAAATGGGACTTCTAATTCGTTTTTCCTCTTTATTCGTACAGGTTGGTGGTCTAGTGTAGTGATGGGTTTAATTGTAATATACAATGTAGTATAGAGTGAGTATGGTTTAAAGCATTTATGCGGTCTAGGGTGGTGAAGTGGTTAATATATTATATCCATGGTGCTCTAGGGTATAAATACTTACTTCCCAGGTAGTCTGGGGGTGGTTAATAGAATAATACCTAATATTTGCATTATTTTATAGTATTAAATGTGGTGGTTTATGATTAGATAGATAGATAGATAGATAGATAGATAGATAGATAGATAGATATATAGATACTTATGGGCCCTGGCGCAAGAGTTCAGCTTGGGCCCCCCTTCCCTCTTTCTGGCCAGAGGCAGGGGAGCACATAGCCGTCGTGCTGCCTGAGGCAAAAATTTAAATGGCAAAAGACACCCCCCCCCCCCCCACACACACACCATGCACAATTCTTGACTTAACCCTTCCCCAGAGCTGAAACTTGACCGGCATGGACTTTCTATGATACCGGTGTCTTCATATGCGGCACAAGGGTCTTTAGGCCACCTCAGGCTCCTGGGCCCGGTAACAACTGCTACCTCTGCATCCCCTATAGCTGCGCCCCTGAATAAAATGTTTTGGGTGGAGTCTACATTTCTCCTAGATTTGTAGCTTCATCTATCTATGACAGAGTTGGGGGAAAGTAGGGTGGGCTACCAACTCCACTTACTCCACTTACCAATGTGTGCAGGCCTTTTTAGGAGACACCTGGTGACCTCTACAAGGCAGCTAGCAGCCTCTCAGACAAATATACATCTATTGAGCTGTCAGTAATTCGAAACGTAGCTTAATAAACTCATATCAAGAAACAAAATTGCATCACCTTTGCAATTTGCATAAAAGTCTAAAAACAATCAAATATAGTCCTGATATAATCAAAAAGATTTAATCAACTTGTTTTTTATTATCAGTTTGTAAATCAATATATCAAATGTTTATTCACCAAGATCAGAACAGCTCCATAGGACTGGAGATATATATCTAATATTCTATACCTATAGATCCCATAAACTAGTGAAATGCTCACTGTAGACACTAGGGGGCATAGCAGGACAGCATCTTAGCAAACGATATAACTATGTATAAGGGATCATGATGCAATGAAATTGTTTTTCTGCTTTAATAGTTGTAAGACACAAAATCATATTTCTGAAGTTTAAAGATCTATTATTTTATTATCTCATAAAGATGCTTTAGAAAACTCTTGCATTCTGTCACTGTAACCGAATTCCCTGACATGTTATATATTTCATGCAGACAATACAATCAATACAATATTATTCTTACTATCTTTCAATTTTCTCCTTGACAACTCCAGCTTAGTGGTAGGTCTTAAAAAGGTTCTGTTGTATGTTCCTACAACTTCTATCATCTATTAGATTGTCTGCACACGACTATATGCATTTTTTTTCAGATTTTTTTCATGAAATAAGCATAATACAAGGAAAGTGTATGAGATTATACAAATCTTATGTACACTTTGCTTTTTCATAGGTGCAGAAATCGACCTGCTGTGAAATCTGCAGCATATCTTTGTTGCATTTTTCTTGTGCAGATTTCATCGTTTTCAATAGAAGATCTGCGGAAAATCTGAATCAACTCCGCAACAAAAACTGTATAAACACAGCACAAAAAATAGTGTGGATTTATGTTCTTTTATTTGCCAATTTCATGTGGATTTTCTTTACATGCTGTAAATCTGCACCGTGTGAAGGCACCCTTAGAACTGCTTCAAAGAGGATTTCTTGGTCTGAAAATCTTGAGAGCCCGTTTATTTAAAACTTGATTTCTTCTGTAGGGGGCACTGCAGGGAAATTGAACACTTGCATCCAAGTTCCCATTCAGTTTACAGCTGATTGCTTGGATCTCAGAAGTGGGACAACATGTCGTCAGCCCCTTAAACAATCAGTAGATTAGCCGTAAGTAAAGGAGAAATAGAAGAAATTTTTTTTGTAAAATCTCTATTTTTAAGGATTACAAGAACAAAAGTAATACAGATAAATAAAAAATTAACATAAGAAAATGTTGACTGCATGCTTACACAACACAGCTTCTTGGAGACACATAGGTCTGCATAAGAGCTGTGGAAAGTCTCCGCCTATGTACCTATGGAGTAATGATGACACTTTGACAATTTTTCACTTCAGCAAGTGGCAGTTATCATGTAGAGAATATCAATACAATGCACTTACTAATGTATTGTGATTGTCCATATTGCCTCCTTTGCTGGCTGGATTCATTTTTCCATCACATTATACACGGCTTATTTTCATGGTTATGACCACCCTGCAATCCATCAGTGGTGGACGTGCTTGCAGACTATACTTGCGCGATCCGCCCTAAGCAGTGGACCACAACTGGTCGACAGTCCCTTCCTAGCAAGTGCAGGGGCCCATAAGGAGAAAATCTGGTGACAGACTGATGACCACAAACAGTAAAAAGCAAAACAAACTAGCCAGGTCAAACCAGGAGAAATCAATATAAACCTAATCAGAGCCTATAAGACAGAGTAAAAAAAACAACAAAAAAACAAGCATCAGCCAAAACCAGAAGAGTAATCAGAGCAAACATGTATCAGAAATGATACTAAGCCAGAAGTCAGAACCAGGAGGGTGCATCAGGATTCAAATTGTCAGCCAAGAGTCAAAGGTCATGGTCCAAGCAGGGTCAGAATACCAGGAGAGTCAGAATAGAAGCACAAAGGCTAGTGAGAATGTCTAAGGAGAAGACACCGACCAAAAGCAACCTGTGGCCAGCAGGTTGCCTGTTTATATGGGCTACATTTCCGTGTATTGTGACTCGCCCAGTGTTACATGTCTGATGACATTAGCCTTGTCATCCTGACAACATAATTCCCTGGCACTGCCTACTGAGCATCGTGCCCACTGGCCGAACATGACACTCGGCCCTGGCGTCCTGTCAGTTGAATGCCTACGGCGCTGCCTGCTGAAGGGCGTGCGCGCTGGAAGAACGTGGCAGTTTTTGTTATATTTTGCTTCTTAAAATTTTAGTTTTTTTCTTTATGTTGCCATGCCATCATAATGTTCATTTACAGAACTGTGTGAAACTCATTTTTGGGGGGCCAACTGTAGCTTTTTTTCTTGGCACCATTTTGGGGTACTTACAAATGTTTGATCACTTTTCATTCAACATTTTGGGGAGCAACATGAACGAAAAACAGCACAGTGATCACCATAAAAGACCCAATAATGACAGTCCCATGGACGTGTGTTTTTATCGCAGTTTCTCATTTCCTCGTCAGTCTCAGAGGTTCACAACTGGATCCATATTTATCCTCCAGGACTTATTGCTTCCTCTGACATGTATTAACAGGTTTAGATGAAAAGACGGCTTGCTACACTCGGTTTTGCCAATAATCGGGCCTTGAGCTTTTTATCAATGCTTTTTACAAAAAGAGATGAAAATATATTTCAGTGTACCCTGAAGAGTCAACAAGACGCATCCATCAAGTACATTGACAAGTATTGATTCTTCTTAAACAGACAGTACTTCAGGTCCTCAGTTTGTTTACATTTGAGGACCACAGACCTTCACCTATTGCATAGGATATGTCAAATTCTCATGTTTAAGTGGTGGCCCCATCCTGACAATCCCTTGTTTCAAACAAAAGTAAAGCTTCTGAAGTCCACCATGAACAGATCATATCTCTCAAGATGCACCTCATTATTCCTTTACCATGCACTCCCCACAATGAAGCAAAACATGGGAAAGTGAGAAAAAAATATCTCCTAACAGAACTCCTATAACGATGAAATAGTCTACTTTGAATCAAGAGAATTTTGGATAATAATCTGTTCACATCTGTGTTGCTCATTTTTATTCTGCTTTGTCATAGGAACGGTTAAAACGGTGAAGTTGGCAGATCCATCACAAAACAGACATCAACCTGATGGACCCCATTGACTGTGTGGGGTACGTCAGGTTTCCATCACAGTGTCTATAATTTGACTAGACTTTAAGAAATAAAAGCACTAATTTAGAAACAATAAAAAACATTCACATTGGTGGGTCAAATAATCTCAGAGTTCAGAGGACTTACATTTCTTACATAGAAAAAGAAAAAAATGAAAACATGGACTAATTAATTAAAATAAAATAAATAAATGAATGAATGCAAAATTAAATTAACCAAGGAAGGAATGAACGTAATAAATGTATCGCTTGATTAAGTAACTAATTAAATAAATGTAAAAAAAAGTTACTTTCATTTATTAAGATTAAACAAATACAATTAAATAAGCCCATAAATGAAAAGGAATGACCATACATTTTTTATACAATGAGGAAACCAGACTTTACAGAAACCATGATTATGTAAAAAAACTAATATTAGTGACTTAGTGACAATATTTCATACATACATTCTTTCTCTCCTTGGAAGACTGATACAGATTTGCGATAACTTTCCACTAGAGGGCAATACTTGACAATATTCCATTCTACATGTCCTAACGATGTCAGTTGCCGGTATGATAGGATTGCAATTTAGAAGAGCAACACAATAACTGCAGAATGAAAGAATTTCCAAAGACAGTCGTTAAGTTACCAGTAAAGGTGTTTTTGGACTAGGAGCTGATAACCCTTATGGTCCTTATGTGGACCACTCAACTGTCCGCAGTCCAGCCATGTCTCAATCCAGGCCTCTTCTGGTCTTTGCAAGATCAGGAAGGGGCTTGGTCCCAGCAGTCACACAGCAGTGACATACCATTTTAAGAAGATGCGACCACTGATGCCTATCATTGGTGACAGTGGTCACAGGACCCAGACACTTTCTCTGGAGTCTGAAAGCAACTGGGAATCTGGCAACGATGGAGACAAAGTAGGACCGTTGATGTTATTTTTTTCACGGGGCAGACATTAGGATCATAGAGGTTGTCGGCTCATTGACTGGACAACCTCTTTAATAGACACAACTACAGAAATCGAATCTATCAGAAACGTATCCAAGTCTACAGATGTAGTAGAGCTGAAAGTGTGAAATAACTACTTGTAGCTTTTTATGTTTGTCATAACTTTTTGTGAAGAGATAGCAATAGTAAAGCTATCCTTAGATAGCATATGAATGTGCTAGGTTCTCATGGATTTCGCCTGCATCAACCAAAGACCTGTAGTGGGCTACTTGCCCCCTTTAACCTGTGACTACCTTCCAAGAGGACAGCATAGGATGTTGTCAGGCACTTTGATTCCAGCATTGTTTCCCTTATACATGTCTATAATGTCGTTTCTGAGAAGTTTACTATTTGTTAGTTGCAGCATTGGTGCCACGCTGTGAGGAAGTAGGGCTCATATTCCTGAGATTAGGGATAGTCTATAAGTCTATGACCAGACTAATGGATAGTCTCCCCAGGTATCCATTGATGATTGACCATAGACACAGAAATAGGGAGAAAGCTTTCGATTATCGTCAGAAGGGCAGGAGTGGACAAGACTATCCCCAGCATACCTTGTTTCCTTATGGATGGGGGGCATCATAAAGGTTATGACAGATTCAAATTCCCTTCATGAGTGCCACAAACTGTGGCTGAATTTTATGAACTGACGCCACCAGACTTCAGAATGTCAGATCACCCTGGTTATGAATTTGTAAATCCTAAGAATTGTCTAATACCTAGCTGGATTTGCTAGCCAGGAGTCTGGAAAAGCAGTGTAAGTATCCCCATGATAAATCTTCCAGCTTAGAAACACATGATGTAATAGGTACTGCTAAATGCCAAATCTACCCAGATAAATCCCATTCCTTACTCCCAAATAGTGCTATGGCTGGGCAGATTTGCCTTTCTGGGTCCTGGGAAAGCTGGGTTAACACTTTTTGGTGCTGTAATAGACTGTAAAATACCAACTATACTGAGATAAATCCTGTTCTCCATTCCTAAATAGTGCTATAACTGGGCAGAGTTGCTGAGTTACTTGCATAATGTAAGGGTAATATAATCTGGACAGTGTTTACAGATGCACAAGACTTATAATCAAGCTTTCTCACACAGATAGATGTCAGATTTGCCTGGACAGCCTGGGAAAGCTGGGTAGCGCTATCTGTAGTGTCATTGCCCTGGTACTGTCTAGTATGCCTGCACATACATAGGAGGAGATTTTATAAGAAGCTGAGATTGTTACCCAGCTTTCCATTGCTTTCACAGTGCTCTGACTGTCCATTAAGTGTATTGGATTTAAGCCCTGCTGCTAAACTTCCTGCATGACTGTGAGGTCAGGTTGGTGTACAACCTGTCTCTAGCCAAAGATGAAGAGGCAGGGAGGAATGCGGCACTTATCTGACTGCAGAAAATCTCCTAGAACTGCTTTCTGTAGCAATCTGAAGATATCCAAGCAGATACAGGTAAAACAAAGTTTCAGGTTAGGTTCAGGTAACTTATCAGGTTATGTTTTTATTTTTTTCTTATTTTTCAAGCTTTAGTGTCCCTAGTTTATAGAGATTGCTTCAGGAAGGCAACCCGTCCATATTCCTTATCACAGCACATCTGAGAAGAAGGTTCCCCCTGCTTAGGACTCCCATAAGCTACAGCCATTAAAGAGCTATGTGTCCCAGGATATGACAAGCCCCATGGTCATAACTTATGCCCAAATCTGGCTATTTACTGCACACAGGAAGTGACTTTGTCCCATGACTGATGCAGGCAATCACATGGGATAGAAGGGCACGTCACTGCTAGTGACATGCTAATGACATGCCCTCTAGCACATGTAATGGCTAAGACCAGGCTTTGGATGCTGTCACAGGACCAATCTAGTTCTGGTCCAGTGGAGAACACTAGAAGCAGTCAAAGAGTAGTGCAGCAGTGCAGGAATGGCGGGTAGGGGAGATTTTGTAATTTGCCACAGGTTATGGCCATTGGGGTTGTCAACATCAAGAATGGACAACCCGTTATAAAAGCCAGTTCCTGCTCTGGCATTTCTGGGTTCATTATTTATAACATGGTCATCTATTCATTTGAATGGTTGACATGAAATGCGTGGCTGGTGCTAATCGCCAGGGTGGGACATTTGTTTAAAAGTTGGTTTCTTGATGTGAAAAACCCTCTAAGCCCATATTTTATCCCATTTCTATACATCTTTGACCCATAATTTTGCATTAGTTCATGTGCATGAGTTCTGCCTCACAACAAACTCTATCATATATATTCTCTTGCCTATCAATGCAGGGGCAGACTGAGAACCTGGAAAAAATACTAAAAGTGGCTCAGTTTTGCAGTCGGGTCCAAATTGAGGAACGGCAGAGCCAGCAATACCATATTGTGGCACATTATACCACCCCAACAGAGCCAAACACCACAGTCCATTACAAAATATATCCCCAAAAACTTCCACTGGCCGACCATGAGGAGGGCTCAGGAGGCCCCCTAAGCATTGGGCCATCTGGAAATTTTACTGTAAGGTCTATGGCCAATCCGTCCCTGTATCAATGAGTTCCAGATAGTAAAATCTCTGTCGAGCATCTGACATATTACAAGGCAAAGCTGGTTTTATGGGGCCCTGATCAACAAAGCATGGTACTCAGGCTAATTATATTAAATTGGCCTTTTCAGATGATACATATATAAATAATACTGCTATACATAGTACCAAGTCTTAAATAGTACCCTTATAGCAATGTTATACTGGACATTGCCCACACTATATTTCTATACGTACCCAAATAAAATGATCATTCCATGCCCTGATACCAGCACCATGAAATATGCCTAAATAATACTTTTACATAGCGTCCACATTATACTGTCATATACATCACTTTACATGAGTGAATGCTTTTCTGCTCCACTTGGGAGCCTTTAGGAAATGGGCTTAGCAAATTGTACAGTTTGCCAAGCTCTAAAGCCAGCCATTTCCCCTAGAGTTCTTCTTTAAATTCATCTGTCTGGTTAGGAATAGCAATACTTCCGCCAAATCATTTTGTCTACATGGGTAAAATTATTGTGTGTTTAGCATTTAAATATGCTGCTCAGTGCAAAGCGAAATAAATTACTGCACATAAAACCGTTCAATTAAATGCTTATCTGAAACTATTGCAACTATTGATTTAACGGAATCTGACTTTTCAGTTATGAGGTTTTTCAGGTAATTTCATGTCGCAGGGAAAAAAAATACAAGATTCATGTTTAAAAAAAGCCAATTTAGATACTATTATTTGGGTTTCATTTCTCTTTTAGAAGGCGCCTAGTCTCATCTTTACCCCAATATATATTAATTCTCTCATCAATGAGATTTACACAAAGTGCCCAGGGAAAAGTCAGCGGTCTAATGCGGTAAAGTGCGAGCTATTCATATGCAAACTGGGTTCGTCTCCCTAGATATATAGCTATATTTTAATTGAAATCGCTCTGTCCGTGTTAAGTTCATATGGGAATATTTTAACTTATTTTTTTACTTTAATTTATTGCAGATAATGCACAAGGTAAAATAGAAAAATATCCAGCCATATTAAGTAAAGATACTAATACTGTCTTTGATGGACGCTCACAAGAAGCGTGAGATGCCCATGGTGAAGTTAATAGAATACAATGTCACACTGATGAGGTCACTAGAGAGCAGCCCTTTATTATGAAAATGCAGTGCAGCTATTGACCACTAGGTGGCTGTCCAGATGTCATCAAATAAGGATGTATTTAATGAGTAGATTAAACTTGGATAGAACTATAAGGGTTTCATCTTTTCATCTATTCATGGGAGTGATGAGAACGATCAGATCGCACCAAAGTCCATTGCGTTTCCCACAGTCTGGACGAGTTGTATGGAATGATGACCGAACATGTGCAGTGATGTCACTTCAAACTGTATGGGACGTACAGAAAAAGAAGCGGAATGAGCACGTGAGCGGGGATTGATGAGAAGTGATACAGCCTAGAATTTCATTTTAATGAAATGATTGTCAGTAGAGATGAGCGAAGTATTGGGTAAGTATGATTTTTTTTTGTTTTTTTGTACTATTTCAGGTTAAATCGATTCGCTACCACGAAGCATGAGAAAAATAATCATACTTACCTCCTCCATTTGCTCCCAATATGCCGCCAGCCGCCATCTTGATTGAAGATCTCAGCCTAAATCCAGTGCGTAGTGGTGTATGTCCTCACCACGCCGGCTGGTAGGCAGTTAGTTTTATTTAATTTTTATTTATTTATTTTTTATGTTAATTTTGCACTGTTTTTACACTCGGATGCCGCGATCATGTATGAACGCGGCATCTGAGGGGTACAATAACGGGGGGCGGCGCTATCACTGCTGCCTGTCATTGCACCCGCTACTTACAAAAAATGCGCTTCGTGACAAAGTAAATTTTTTTGCTCATCTCTAATCATGTCCTACTGAGACACCAGCTCTTGTAACAGGCCTTACACTTATTTTAGTAGAAGGTGGTTAAGACAGACTTTCAGTCTGGATGTAATCAAGAATGTTTCCACTCATTGACACTGATAAGAGATCCATTCTTGACTCATTCTATAATGCAATGATACAATATAACACCCTGATAAGGCTTTATTAACATACTGGTAAATAGGGTTAGATTGGGGTGGTTTCTAGCATCTCCACTGACTGCAGGATGCCAGGGAATCTCAAGTAACATTTTTTTTTTACCACATTGGAAGGGGGTAATTTATTGCAATCAATAGTATTACTTTTACCATACTCAGAAGGGTTAATTTATCTCAATGAGTAGTATCATTTGCATGCAGGTTAGCTCTCCTTTAAAGACGACCTGTCAGCTCTTGTGTCTGTTCTAGTAAATACCTTTCCTTGAATTTCTTTGAGAAGTTTAACTTCTTGCAATTCATTATTGTGACGTGTTATAAAAAAATCTTTGACATACTGCAGTTCCCGTCACAACCACTGGGTGGCCACACCTATATCTCCTGACAGAGTCCCATGTTTTATTTCTTCTGGAGGAGAGCTATTTGTTATGCTTTTTTTCTCAAGGAGCTTCACTCTAAAGATCTATTACTAGCTGTATTGACCAAGCAAGGGTCAATAAGCCAAGTGATAAGAAGAGTTTGTCTCTTGGTCCCAGGGGTGTAGCTAAAAGCTCATGGGCCCTGGTGCAATAATTCAGCTTGTGCACCCCTTCCCTTAGTGCTTTGTGGCCAGGGGCAGGGAAGCACATAGCCTTCCGGCTGCCTGAGGCAAAAAGTGAAACAGCACACCCCCACACACACACACCCGTGCCAAATTCTTGACCTAACCCCTTCCCTCCAGCTAGAGGACTAACTTGAAGATTTTGGGCCTCAGTGCAAAATCTATAACAGAGCCCTCCCATCATGCCCTATTATAATACCGGTGTCTTCTTATGCGGCACAAGGATCTTTGGGCCACCTCAGGCTCCTGGGCCAGGAAGCGACTGCTACCTCAGCAACCCGTATAGCTATGCCCCGCTAGGTCCCTCTTCTGTCTACACTTCTATATCCTCATGCAAGGTCATAGTGGAGCTTTGTTTAACCTGTTAGCTATACAGAGATTTAAAGGGGCTATGCCATGATTGACATCATATGGTACATGCCAATACCTTTCTAGGAATAATTTAAACTGAGCATGTGTGACCACCTCAGTGAGACGGACAAAAAATAAGGAAAAGAACAAACAGCTGGTGGCACTATACAGATACATTGTAGCTTACTGGCTATAGAAAATGTTTAATTACATGCAATTACAAAAGTATCCAGGTGCTGAAAAATTCTGAATATTCCTAGTGACACAACCACTTTAAATCGGCATGCACTGATCTATAGGGTCATTTGTTGCATTATCTCTATCATTCTGTGCCCATATGGTGGCACATGGAGTGCCTAGAAATACGGTGTGCCATCGGACAAAACCTACGCACATAGCCTCATACTATACTGCACTGAGTTGTAATTTCCGCTGTAAAGTTCTCCTTCCGTGGTCAAATTCATCCTGCCGTAAAATTTACTCGATGAGGTCAAGACAAGACCCTTGACCCAATCCAATTTATATAATGCTTTTGTCCTCTTACAATAGACAACGAGTCAGCACCTTCAATAATAACGCTGGACGAGGAGCCTTGAAGACTAGAACAAGCACCTAATAGATGAGAAAAGGTTACACCGTCTCTGGTTAGCGGCCAGTCAATGCGCAGTTTGGAACAGACACGGGTGACATACAACGTGTTGCCAGGAACTGTCACTGAACGCAACTGAAGCTGTTGCCATCGCAAGGTGCAGGCGACAATTGATGAATGGCGCACATTATTCCTTCCTCAGTCGATACTTTTGTGTTTTATTGCTGCAGACTTTCCATGGAATATGTCGGCCGTGCTGCTGTTTTATTCACAGCAAAATAAATTCTACAGCGATAGAAAATGCATTATCCTGGCACATAATGAATCTGCTGCCTAAATAATGCAAAGGAGAGGATGCATAGAAATGGATCTCCCAGAGAGCAATTTGAAAGCACAGGTGGCAGCGAAACCCATTTCCACTGCGCTGTAATTGATAATTTGTGAAGCCTATTTTTTGGTTGGACTTCCAAGACAGGCAATTCCTTGGTGTATTACACGACCGTGCGTTACAAATGTAAGGGAAGGCTCCGTGTCAGTCAGCAAAGATTCCTGCTAGTATGATTGACACAAGAAGCAAAAGTTCACGTCACTCAAAAATGTCGTTTCCAGCACGGGGATATCTCACCGTCAAATCACTGGTGCGATAAGTCTAAGGAGTTATTAATTTTAATGAATGCCATGCATCTTAAGTGCAAATATTATCCATTGCTGTTTGAGATGCAAAGAAATTTAATCAGATACTTAATTACTTCTTAACATGAATTCCAGACAGCTGGATAATTCCCCTGGCCCTGATTAAATGGATTACAAAAAAATAAAATAAAATTTAACATCACGCCTCGCATGTTGCATGAAACATTTATGTATTAAGTTCAAGCATTTACAGAACACAGCATAGCGGTGCACTGAGCAAACATCTGAGCTCTTAAAACAGGATATTTCATCGGGAAGGCATGCTTTATTAATACAGCAAAGAAATTTCTGCCTTGTTCTATAAAAAAACCACACTTTATATGAAATGTCTTGATTTAAAGCCTGCTACAGCTTTGGGTTTACAGCTGCTATGCAGGACTATGTGTCTCCATTGTTACAGACTACCATCTGAACCTCTGGGTAGTCTGGTCCTGCAGTTAAAGCAATTGCCTCATCACAGACAATAAGGGTATATCGCTAAGATATGCCCCCATTGTCTTGTCGATGCGGGTGCCACCACTGGTACAGCACCTATATCGTAAACGGAACTCTGCATAGTGGTGGCTGGAGGACTCTGGTCCGGCCACCGCCAAGCACGCTCCTCATAGAAGTGAATGAGAGAGCAATGCACATGACCGGCTCCCCTTCACTTCTATAGGCACCAACGGAAATAGTGAAGCCAGCACTTGGCTATTTTCAGCAGCCCCGTAGAAAATAAATGGAGGGCGGCTGTGCATGCTTAGTGCGCCCTCCACCAGTTTCCGGGCTCCATTCGCGATATAGGTGCGGGTCCTAGCAATTTTTTAATGTCTCCCATCTGAGCCCTCCTCTACTTGTAGGTTGTTAATAAGAAGGAGGAAAATGAGGAAGTTATACAGACTACGCAGGGTTTGTTTGTAGTCTGTTACCATAGAGACACGTAGGTCTGCATAGAGCACATAGGATCTTTCAATAGTTGTATTACTTTTTTTTTAAGACACATTAAAGCAATATTTCTTTTTTTCAAAAGGGAACATTTATTTGAAAGAGCATTTCAATGGTGTGTAGGATACATTTAATGAAACACTTTAGGCAAAACTGTCAGGAGGACAGAGGTTGGGTGATTGGTGCAAGAAGTATTAGACCCTTTCTTTGGTACAGTATTAGGCACCACCTTCTTAGGACCTCTATTAGGCTAAGAGGAATCTACCAGCTTTGCCTGAAGTGCATTTATTATAGTGTATATCCTGACAGCATGTCAATGGAAAAGTGAAATATGATATAGAGAAAACTTGGAGTAATGTAAAGCTATAACACCTGCAAAATGCACCGTTAGCCAGGCAAAAAAAAAAAAAAGAACTGTATAAAAAACTCTGGCCAAAGCAGAGTGGCAATTTTCTCTAAGCAGCACCAATGATCCATGGACTCCTACCTCTCTATGATCCGTGTACTCCTATCTCTCTGTTCAATTTTGCCCCTACTAAGAAATATAAAATGTAGCAAAACCGAGTTCATGACCAGTGCTTCTTACATAGGACTGCAGGTAAACCTGCAAAATTCTTACTTAAAGAATTATGACAGAACCCAAAGAATGCCGCAAAAATATTACAATAGCATTAAAATAGCAAACATGCCTACTGCTACATTTCAAGTGCATGCCTTGTTACATTTTCTATCAGTGATAGCATTGCTCATTTGCTTAGAATAATTTAGGCTATGCTAATGTAAATTCAGAGTTTCTAAAACAATTATTTTCTAAAAAATCTAATGAACTAATTCAACAAATTCAATGGTTTTCATTATTGAAAGACTGAAGCCATTTACTTTTGCATAATAATAAGGGAGTGATCCTATTAAACATGTAATTGATTGCATCTATGCAGAAATCTATTTTCCAGGACAGTCTGGGATTCTGAACCCGCTTAATTAATACTATGACACAATTGGATTGTGAGGTATACCAGGCATTATTTTCTGACAGTTCAGCCTTTAACTCATCCGTTGTTCATTTCTGTAAAATAAGCCACAGAAAATCAAACATAAAATGTGCACTAAATATTCTACTTATTGGATCCCTGATTGGACACCTGCACGAAGAAAGTTACTTAGAGCTGTGGAGAACTCATCTAAATTCACAAGGCATGGATATGACATATTTCGACACAATTGACAAAATACCAATTACTTGGACTATAGAGAGTCTTGAAACCAGGGGCGTAAATATAGGGGAAGCAGGGGAAGCGGCTGCTTTGGGGCCCTGACCCAGAAGGGGCCCATCCAAGAGAAGGAGAAGTACTAAAAGATTTTGTCAGGGCCCCTCAACATTATTAGACAATGAAATTATATACAGTGGCAGTATAGACAGTGTAGAAAACGGATGGAACAGCTGCTGGGCCTGGTCTGAGAGAGTGATCTTTACTAGCCACAGGAAGGGGGGGGGGCATGAAAGGAAGGGGTTGTGAAAAACTTGCTGGGGGAGGGGGCCCCATTCAAAAATTTGCTGTGGGGCTCAGTCATTTCTAGTTACGCCACTGCTTGAAACCATATAGTATAATACATGAAACAGAGGGGGTTCCATACCAAAGATGAAACTGTCCTAACATTATGATGTATAATTTTTCCCACCAGGGACAGGAACCCCTAGTGTTTGTTTCCCTCTGAATGACTTTTCCATGATCCTAAATCAATTTTCTACTTCTTTTATTCCTCTGGACACCATATACCCTACTGTAAAGAGCTCTGGAACCCTCTCTCTAAGGCCTCATGCACACGACCGTATATGTTTTGCGGTCCGCAAAAAAAAAGGATGATGTTCCATATGGCATCCGTTTTTTTTGTGGATCCGTTATTTTTGCAGATCCATTATAATAATGCCTATTCTTGTCCGCAAACTAGAAAAAAATAGGACATGCTCTATTTTTTTGCGGAACGAAAACACGGACATACGGAAACGGAATGCACATGGAGTAACTTCCGTTTTTTTTGTGCGGACCCATTGAAATGAATGGTTCCGCATATGGCCCGCAAAAAAAATGGAACGGACACAGAAAGAAAATACGTTCGTGTGCATGAGGCCTAAGGGCCTTGATGAGGCTATCTCTATGGTCTGTACTCCTTCAGCACCTCCATAAATGATCTGATTATTGGTCTAAATTAGAGATGAGCAAATAAATACTGTTGATTCAGAATTCATCCTAAACTGTCCGAAAAATGTTAAAGTTTTTGTGGTTCATTTTTTGAGAGAGAAAAGATAGGAGAGAGCCTAATATGCTTGTTGGGTTTCAGGAAAATATATATGTGTAGTCTGGTGAGTATTCTTTCTCATTATGGAGAGTGCCTAGTATGTGTGAGGAGTATAGTACGGCAGGCAACGCTACTCTTGGTTTCTGGAAAAAATATTTACAGTAGGTAGAATCAAATAAGATCCAAATAGAATTTTTTTCTTAATTCAGCAAGTCAAGCCCAAAACAAATTTCGAGAAATGTAATCATCCTTAGTAGCGTTGAGTGAATTGAAGTTAATGAAGTGGGCTTCAATTAAAATTTCAGGAAAATTTTAAATTGTCACGAAGATGATTTTCGTTCAATTTTTCCTGAAATGGAAAAAAAAAAAAACATACTCACTTTATCCGTTTAACCACAATAAAGTATTATAAGTCAGTAGGTCACACAATAAAGTATTATGAGCCAGTAAGTCACACAATAAAGTATTATGAGCCAGTAAGTCACACAATAAAGTAGCACCAATGTTTTTATAGGTGTACTATCTTTAGTACATTCCTGAAAAATATTGAGACCCATCAACTGAACTTCTGGAGGACGTCTGCTTCAGTCTTCCAATGTATCTCTCATTCATTGGTTGTTCTTCTGTAGAATGTATCTCCATTGGATTTGATATGTTTCTGGGTTTGTCACTTGGCAATTAACTAGTTTTAATTATCAAACTTACTAATTTCTTGCTTCAGTGTGTTAGAAAACAAGCGACTATTAAATTGTTCACAGGCCCCGCACACTCTATCAATGTATTTCACTCAGTGTAACGTATCAGTCACCTTGACAACCAACTTTTAATGTATGCATACCATTGCGTCTATCTTTATAAACCCCGTCTGACAACAAATCCATACTGCAGCCGGCAGTGACAATCCTCCACTTAAAATGAAGCATTTAAGTCATGACTTGTTTTAATAAGAAGAGAAGACACAGAACCGGAGTCTATAGCCACAGTCTATAGTCAAAGTTCTGCAATGGAAAAAAATCTACTATAAACCGATTTACCAAAGGGTGAAATAAAATGCTGCTACTGTTAAGGCTCTTGTGTTGCAGCTTTGTATGTTGTGAGCCTATAATAAATGGGCAGCATAGTGGGTTATGGAGTATTAATAAATAGGTCCGGTCACTGTGGTGACACTTACAAATTATTAACTGGCAGAAAATCTATATCACTGGGATAGGAATGAATTATGAGAACTTTGCACTTCACTAACTTTGGGTAGAAAGCTTCTAAAATAATTACAGAATCAGTTGAATTATTTTTTCTGATATTGCTATACTTTATTAATAAAAAATATGTTCAAGCTTTAAAAAGTGGTAAATGGGTATTTTAATCTAAAAAACTAAATGTGAGTAGTTTTAAATGAACAATACAGAGTTTCAGCTACTCAACCTGTTCAATGTAGGTCAAGGAGCTCATCAATTATCCCTGAGGGGAGCTGCTGACGGCTACACACTGTAGCTATCCAGTAACTCCTGCTGCAGAACTGTAGTATTGGAGTATGACCACACGATCAGGTTTCTGCATGCATTTTTAGAAAAATCAGAAGTGGATCATAAAAAGAGATTAAAGGATAACTGTCACATTTAGACCCTAATTTCAGTTTTCATATATGTAGTTGCTAATATGATAATATTCCTGAATCAATAACTATTAGACTTACTTACCCCTTATTTAATAAGATTCAGCCCTTAGCAACCAGTCTGCATAAAACTGCAATTTCACTATTCTGTTAAGATGGCCGCCCTCAGCCCTGAGGCTAATCCATAGGACACCTGCAGTGAAGTTAGTGAAGACCAGCTCTGTATAGGGAGGTCTTGCAGTGAAGTTCCCAGGTCTGGCTGAAGCCTGTAGTCCTTCTACAAGCTCTCCTCTTATCAGATAAGGCTTTCATTTATACACTGAGCAGCCACATTGTCCAGCACTGCTAAGGGAGTGTCTGCCAAGCACAGGCATGTGGAGAAGTTCACACACACAGCCCAGCACTGTTATCTCCTGTCAGGAAGAACCTGGCTTTTTATACATTCCCTTACAATGTTGACTCACTATCAGTTCCCAGTGCACGCAACGTGCTCTGTCCTCATCTGGTAGACGGAAGGAGCATAGCAACCTGATTTTATCTCAGGTAACAATAGCCAATACTGGGGACTTTTAGGTGGCTTTTAGAGGTTATTTATTAAATAATCAGAAATTAAAACAGGGCCAACAAGGTGATATTAATCACCAAAATCCAATAGTAAAAAAAATAAAAATTTGACAGTTATACTTTAAGTATAAATAAGAGATACAACGTCTCCTCTTTTTTTTAATTCACTCCTGGTTTTGTCTTCCACAACTGCATGGAGAACCGTACCCTGTGGTCTTACCCTTAGATGGCGCTCATTCAAATGTAATGGGTGACCTGTTTACATAAGGCACCCATGAGAAGGGGGAGGCTTCTATGAGCATGGTGGGTTAAGCAATTCACCCTTTTATAATTTTTTAGGCCATTACTGGTAAGTATCTAATCGGCGCGGGTCCAACACCCTTAACCCTTGTCTTTCATTTGCTTCCGGTGATGGATGTTGGCCAATGAACTACACAGCTCCATCCATTGTGTAATGAATGGACCTGGTTACTGCAGCACTGCTCCCATCGAAATGAATATTGCATTAGCTAGCTTCAATCAGTAAACCATCGATGGAGCTGTGCAGTTTGCTGGACTACCTAGAAATAGATGATCGGTGGGTGTGTGGGGGTGTCATGCCACCGCCAGTTAGATATTGATGGCCTTGACAAGCTCTTTAATGTATGCTAATATAGTAAGTGACTGCACAGAATCTGCATATGCACGCGATGGTCAGGCAAAATAAATGTGGACGTTGAAAGATATACAGTACACCTAAATTATTATTACTGCAAATGATACAAGTAAACATAATGTATCCATGACATTAAAAATAATTATAATAATAATAAGGAATTTATATCATAATATCATACAGTGTCAGGGAGGAATCCTGGTTCAAACAATTAACATTTTCTTATGACCTTGAAGAAGATTCCTTGAGCCAAATCTATTAGGCAATCACTCATCTAGGCCTGAAGGCTCCTGCTAGGTTTTTACTCTTGGCTAAGGCTATAGGCTTCCTGTTTTTTCTAACATATACAAGAAGCTAATTCCTTGTAGATAAAGTCTTGCCTCTAACCATGTGAAATGAACACAAATGTACATATAAAAATCTGTGCAAAATCTTAATTTATAATATAATATCCTGATTGTATTGTAATACATAGCGAGAAGATTGCAGGTCCTCTTTCAAAAATTTGTAACAGTGTCCCTGAAAATATTGCATGTCATTTTCAGGACGGCTGTAGCTTCTCCTATCTGACAGAGTGGCATGGTTTCAACGATAATCTCTGACCCTGACTGTTAACCTCTGACTATCTCACTGTTACACACATATATACAACAGTACCAATAATAATGTAATATGTAGAATATTTGTGGTAATGATGTCATATGCAACAGATAAATCATCAGCACTTATGTCATTGAATTAGTATTTAGGTCATCAGGGGTGCACCACCAATGAGATCAGGTGAGGCAATCACCTCAGGCAGCACCAGGTAGGGGCAAGAGGGGGGCAGCCGAAGGGCCATGGGCAATGAGCACTTTCATTATGGCAAAGTGGTTAGGTTAAGAAATTGGCATGGGAGGGGGGCATTTCAATTTTCGCCTCAGGTAGCAGAAGGGCTAGGTGCACCCCTGTAGGTCATATACAGCAGGCTCATACATACAATTAACTAATTCTAAAAAGTAGCTTGATAGTTTTGCCCTCACAGTCAGAGCTGAGCTTCTACCCTGAGAATTCGGAGAAGCATGATTATTCTTTTAGTGTCGGATCATTGACTAGACTGAGATTCGCTTGCACATTTTATTGGCTGAAGTTAATAGCTACTTTTCGACTGTGATGATGTCTACCACGGCTGTGTTATTTTGCAGCACAGCTTTCAATCACCATGGTACTTCACGGATGTATGATGGACGGATTGTCAGCGAGTAGGGCTGTGATTGGCAGGTGTGCTTTTAAGATTTTACAGCAAACCAGTTTTTTTCTTATGTTCACATTTGATCAGTGTCATTCTTGAATTTGAGCTTTATGTTTCCGCCTTTGAAAAATATGGTCGATAGAGATGTCACGTGAATGTGCCTGGATTTAAGAATATTTTCTATTGTGGACATACTTAAAATGAAACCTACCATTCCACGGTGAATTTCTTGTGAATTTCACAATACACACAGGCCCTGATTTATCATACCTTCACTCCAGAATTCTGGCATCAAAAAGTCTCAAAATAGGGCTTTTACGACTTTTTTGCAATTGCAACTAAGGTAATTTACATATGAATATTTTTTTTTTTTATACATAACGCAAAGCCAGGTTGGGGTAATATTAATATAGTTTTAATTAGTAAAAGGAGACCAATACAAGGATATGTATAGCTGGGTATGCTCTAACGGCCTGTCAGTGTCCCTTTAAAAATAAGACGGACCCATAGCCACAATATGCTGCCATTGAAGTCCAGCTTTTTCCCATAGGATAGACAGTTATGCCTAATTGTCCCTGTAGTGCCTTAGAGAGCCATGGGGGGTCTTCATCCCTGCTGTACACATAAACTTATCGTATTTCGTGTACCATGCTTATAACATATGCTGCTCAGGACCTGAACTTGCAGCCATGTTAGGACGTGTTCACACATCAGATTCAACATGGATGTTGCCACTTATGCTACATTGAAATCAGCATCACGTTCTAAGCAATACATTAGAATGAATTCTACAATCCTATTCACATACAACAGAAGACGTCTGGGCAGATTTTTGGTACTACCACAGAAAAAAACTCCTACATGTTGCATATACTCCTACATGTTACACATACGTAGATTCTGTGTGGAAAAGCCAGAGATTAGCCTGATTGAAAGACAAGGCGGCTAATCGTCATGCGGATCCACAGCATTTCAAACTGCACATCCTCTAAAGTATTTAAAGGGTCAGTCTTGTATTTCTATGGTAAAAATAGACTACACATTGTATTTTAATCTGAGGTGTGAACATGCCCTTAAAATATTTGAAGGCAATTAGATATAAACATGTGTGGGGTAGCCACATTCCCTTCAGGCAAAAGCAGAATTACCAGGTATTCCCTGGAGTGGTAGCTTATCCAAGAGGCCCAGGGTACGTAGTGTCGTGACTCCTTGTGTGGGCAGGGTCAGAAAAGACAGATTTCACTGAATTAAGCAGGTTGAACCACAAAAGAAAACATAATCTTGCCCTTCTGGGCACTAACTAAACATAGTCGCCACCTCACCTAGGTAATTTCACCAAACTCAGGGAGATCAGGCTTCACAAACCCACCAGGTCAACCAGCTTCCAGGCTCTAATACTGACAAATCATTTCATCCTTGTATTTATCCTCATAGTAATGAGACCTGCAGCTACATGGGTCTGACTCAGACTAGAGGAGAATGTACTGTAGTGGGGAGGGAATAGCATGTCCCACTGCCGACACCTACTGAATAAAGTAACCCAGCAAACTACCCTTTGCTGAAACCACCCAGCTTTCCTGGATTCTTTCACCTCACCCATCTGAGCATTCTAGGTGAGATATACACCCCCTCCATTACTTTAACAGACACCATGTTACATTGTATACAGGGCTAAGGCAGAAAACTCAATTTTTGCATTGGATAAAGCAAGCCTAACTATAACTCTGCCCCAGAGGGCTATTTTAATATTCCCTCGTTAGCACAACTGGTCCATTGTCAAGAGCGCTATATCTGAGCTCTTTTATGGAGTTACTGTACTTTTTCATGAGAATGATTAGGATAAGATAAATATCTTATGGAATTGTTGTCTATGCAATTTTCTAATGTCAGCTTCCCAATAATAGATCAGTCACTAAATAAAATATATTTGAAGCCCCCGGGATCATACATAAAACATGAACTTGCATCATAAATCACATTGCAACACAGTTTCAAATCACCTAGAGGTTAATAATTGTATCGCTTTGCTTGCAAACTTCATTACACTGAAATTAGGCAAGATGCAAATCTGCACATTGTGCAGTTTGCGCTGTGTTTACTGTGCATATTAAAGGGGGAAACTTCATGCTTACAACATTCAGACAGACTATTAAACCCTCCTCAAGTCTCATGGTCTAAATAGTATGGCCTTGCACCAGTCAAGTGAATGGCAAATATGTGGCATTAATATTGATGAGACTATATGTATAATGCGCAGTTCTGGAAGATATGATACACTGTCTCCCAGCTGAGCTTATGTAATTGTTTGCTTTCCAGGAATCTTGTTAGATTATGTATCCTCTGGGAACTATGGTCAGTATACAGGAGGAATTGGACTCTGCTTTCTATCCATTTTATCTTGCCTACAGAAAAATAGGAGAAATGCATCAGTGCTGATAAAGGGGTTATCCAGGAAAAGATATTTATGACGTATCCTCTGGATAGAATTGAAAGGACCGGCACTCCGTAATTTCTTTGCAAAAAAGACTTATTTATTCATCACCCATATGTGACGCGCATTTCGGCACAGACATGTGCCTTTGTCAAACAACAGGTGATAATGGCTCATTTTGATGGGGATCCGACCTGCTGACCGTGCACCCAGACCTCAATAAAAGCACAGTGCCGTCCATTTTCTCTAAATTATCCTCTGGATAGGTTATCAGTACCAGATCTGCGAGGATGCGACATGCCAGATCCCTGCCAATCAGTTATTAAAAGAGACCTTGAGCGCCGCAGCCTCTTCCTAGACCAGTGACATCACTGTACATCGTTCACATCGCCTAGTTGCAGCTCAGCCCCATTTACAGTAAGTCAATGGGGCTAAGCTGCAATACAAAGTACTGCCGTAATACAATGTACGATGCTGTCCTTGGAAAGCTGCCTGGGGCTTGCATTGCTCACCATAGTTTCGGTGAGCACAGGGGTTCTCTGAAACAGCTGGTCGGCAGGGATGCCGAGACTTGGACCCCTCTAATGTGATAATCATGACCTATCCTGAGGATAAGTTATCATCATCTTTGCCAGGATAACCCCTTTAGCATAATCAGGGGCAAATGCAGGGTTTTAAAGCTACACCAAAATGCCCCCTTCCACCTCATTTCACATACTGTCTGAATTTGCATATTATATTATTTATAATCCTGGTTAGCATCTAAGAATGGAGAGGAAATCGGTGCAGAGTTGGTCAAGCACCATTTCTAATGTAGTAGCATTATATTATGCAAGGAGGGTATCGGTTCACTGGAGAACTACATGACCCACCTGGGAGGAGTTTAGGGGTTGGGCATACAAAACCCACAGTTCCCACCAAGTTAATTGGGGCCAGGGCCCGACAGGATTGAACACCGTGCCTTGTGCAGTTGAATCAGCTGAGATGACTCAGCCATGTGGTGACCTCATTCTTGGTCGAACTGTTGGGCAATCTCTGGCCAAGTGGATGCAAGTCAAGCAGTAAAGAATCAAAATGGAGGACCTGGGTAGCAGAACTTTGAAGCAGCTGACAAGACTTCATCTACAGTATATTGCTCAGTTAGCTGTTTGCATCAAAGGAACTGTGCCTCTTAAAAATGGTCTCAACCTTTATACTCTCATCCTCTCCACTTATAAACAGTTTAACACTTTCTAACATGCACTAAACAATGTACAGGACATGTCTTTAAAGATGGGATTGGCTAATGAGCAAGAGCAGCTGCCATATCTATCATTTGTCAGACATTTAACATCCCACAATGCCGTGGTAAATTGTGACCTGAATGATATCTAAATGGTCATTTAGAGGGAGGGGCTTCCTTTGGTGACCGAATGCCCTCAATAAACTTGGTGGAGCAGTTTGCTAGCTAAGGACACCTAAAGTTCAAATTAAGTCCTACCTCAATCAAGTGACCCAATGATCGCATGTTAAGTACATTTATTGGTGCCTGTACCATTCCGTTCATCAGAACAATACACCACTGAACCATTATTGCATTGGGTGCTTTTCCATAACTTTGTTTTAGTCCATAAATTAAAAACACACACCTCTTTTAATGAAAAACTACGGTAAACTTATATATGTTCAAAAGCATAAAATAATAGAAGAACACGTTTTTTTTCTTTCCAATGCGTTTGCAATCCAGCTAAGCCAATTCAGAATCAGACAGAAGGAAGGATCCATTTACCACACGTGGGAATGAGTCTGCTGGTTCAGTAGGTATGAAATTCCTGCTTAAATTACAGATACCCTCATTTCACAGTTAAATCGCAGTGTTGTTACATGGTCTTCGTCTGCAATTTTTCGATTTGCATACATTCAAGGTCATTGATGAAGGTGATCAAAATATGACATGACACCTTCATCTATTATAAGATCCACACCTCAGACTAAATGCTGTATGTTTTTCCATATACTATATATTAAGCCAGCATGGTATTAGTATCATATAAAAGTGTAAATGCTTCCATGTAGATCTTTATTGAATAAGCTGGTGTAATTTTTTTCCCTGCACACAAATAAAAAAGAATGACAAAGATATTGGGTTAAGGAAAGGAAACACAATTGTACACGTCCAACATCAACGTCAGGAACCCCCTTACATATAGCTCATTGACTTCCAAAAAGAAAAATGTATACCGCATGCTAAATATTTTATTCGCAGGATATCTTTGTATGGGAAAACATAGTCAACTATGCTTTTTTATACAATTTGAAAAAGATATGCTAATGCATACCTCCCTAATGGATGCCAAAAGGACACTCTTTTAGAGTTCTTCAGGTAAGACCTAGAAGATTATGGATGCATGTACTCAATTAGTAGCATAGCAGAGCCTAAACCAACTCTCACATGATTGGAATTATTTTTCCTTATTCTTATATTTGCAAAATAAATCCTTTACTTCATTTACAGATGTCTTGTCTGGGGCCAAAATCCCATTTTCACAATTTTTCTTTACATGTCATCATTAGACTTGGTAGAATCAAATCACCAGGTTTGGAGCCTTAGTGAATCCGATTGAATAAGATTGATTTATTTTCAACTTAATGGAAAGTTTGTCCACTCTAAAGGGGTTGTTTATTCCCGGGGGTTTCCAGCAGACCACCCAGTGTGACTGGACCTGCAGAAGGAATCATACTTACCTAATCCCTACCCCTTGGTTCCCGCTCTTTCGCTACCCTGCCACCTCCGCAGACAAGCTTGGACTAGCCCACAGGGGTACAAGAAAATCCCCCGGTGGGCCCCTGAGCAAAGTGGGCCCCTAGTCCCATCCTTCCTTCATGTAGTTCTCCAGTGAACCGATACCCTCCTTGTATAATATGATGCTACTCTGCACCGATTTCCTCTCCATTCTTAGATGCTAACCAGGGTTATAAATAATATAATATGCAAATTCAGGTGGCACATAACACAGTAGACTTACTGCACTTTATGCATATATTCAATGTACAGAACCTCAACCAGCCTATGTTCATATAACAAACTTGAGATTAGATTATTTATTATATTTGAATGTATCCTTATGGTGGGCCCCAAAATAAATTTTACTGGTGGGCCCTAGGTACCCCAGTCCAACACTGTCTGCAGATCACAGATCTTCATGTGTCAACATCCGGTTTAACGAAGGTCATGTGGAAGCTGCAGCCAATGACCTGGCGCAGCAGTGACATATGCCCCATTCATTTTCACACTGCGTCACGTGAGGCATAGAAGACCTGTTACTGCTGAGGCCAGTCATTGGCTGCAGAGACCACGTGACCCAAATCAAACTAGATGTAGACACAGAAAGACTGGTAATCTGCAGAGGTAGTGGACAAATCAGAAGAACTGGAACCTATCAGTGGGGATCTGGTATGTACGATTCTCTACATAGGACTGGCCTCCTGCAGGTGAACAACCTCTTCAAGCTTTGTTTGCTAATACCCTTCCCTATTTTACCAACATCCTCGACTCAATGCAAACTAACTAGTCCAAAACGGGACATACACATTGATAAATGTTGTCGAAATCTGTGATTTCAATGGGACCTGTCAGCAATATATTGGCTTCTCAACCATCCCCAGATAGCAGGTGTCTAGGAAAGGAGGATTTTTTTATTCTTTTTTTACTAGAAATTTCCAGAATCCATTAACTATACCTTTGTTACAGGATGGGCTGCTTTCTGCTATTTTCTGCAGTTAAGTTTCCACCAGATATAAGCTGATCACAGTTTCTGCTGGGACCATATGGATCATCTGTGGACACAATCCAGCATCAAGTATTCAGTTCCATTGCAGTGCCACCTCAGGGTAAAATAATAAAGTTTGACACGGTACCCACTAGATTCGGTTTGTTTCAGATTTGCAAAAAATAAAAATTCTGTCCGAATCTATTCGTTCTGAACAAAATTTGCTCCAAATGCTCTGGAAATTTGTATATAACCCCCACTAGCCCTCTAAAACTCAGATTGTTTACAAAAAGCTCCTATCTTGTTTCATACATTTCTTACCATTTTTTCATTCTGCCTCACCTGTCCCCTTGGTCTGATACAGCATCAGGTGTAACTGTATCTCCTTTTATCATTGAAGCTGAAAACTGTGGTTATTGCTTACCGGCAACTGACTCCAATTACCTCCTGCCTGGTGGTGACAGAACCCTATTGTTTGCTTATGCGCTGGCCGCCGTTTTACAAGATTCATCAAAATTGAACCAGAAAGGTTCAAGTTCGATTCGGTGCCTAAAAAAAATTAGAGATTTGTAAACAATCTCCAAATCTGAAAATATATTTGCTCCTCTCTAGTACCCACTGAACGCACCTAGTCATCCAGAGATAGAGATACACTTTGTTTCCACTGTCTACTCAAACTGAGCAGGGGATATAAACGAGGAATCCTCATTCACTAATAAGATACCTTACTTGTTCATCTTAAGTGCAACCAGTTGATAATAATATGACTTGGTGGTTTGGCTATTTAATTTGCCGTTGGGCCTTAAATAAGAATAAAAGAAAACTCACAATATATTCACAATTTTATGAAATGTCCAAATCAGCTAAATTATCTTTTTGCCCTGAATTTAAACTCACCCAATTATACATAGCAATTTTCATGTCATCCCATTACTATGCCAGGGTGAATTTCTGGAAGCAAATTTCATGATAACTAATTACCGATAAAACTTAAATGCAACTGGACGTTTGGTTGCTCTGTCGAGTAGGGTTGCTTGCTTGTCAACTCTGATTACAAATAAAATCACCCTCTACCACCTACAGCATGTAAGGGTCTATTGGACTATTCACTTGAATACCTTCATAAACAAGGGCTGGAAGTTCAAGCACTGATGATGTCTTCAGATACATCATCACAAATTTTAAAAAGGGCATAAAATGATAAAACCTAAATTCCAACAAAATGTGAAATAATTACAGAATATATCTTCTTCTAGCAGGTGAACTAAGAGGGTCATAAAATGCAAAAATTTTAACAAAGCCTTTTTGTCTTCTTATGTTGCCAAGGGGATGCTGAGTTTCCGCTGCACCCAGTATGGTAATGCACCTACAGGCATTATTATTTGTCTCAACACCATCAACATCTTTGCTTTAAACATTGGTATAGTCACAGTGTCATTTTGATTCTTCCTGGCCACATAGTAACATAGCATATATGGCCGAAAAAAGACATTTGTCCATTCAGTACGGCCTGTTATCCTGCAAGTTGATCCAGAGGAAGGCAAAAAAAAAACAACTTTTGGGTAGAAGCCAATTTTCCCCACTTAAGGGGGAAAAAAAATTCCTTCCCAACTCCAATCAGGCAATCAGAATAACTCCCTGGATCAACGACCCCTCTCTAGTAGCTATAACCTGTAATATTAATACACTCCAGAAATACTTCCAGTCCCCTCTTGAACTCGTTTAGTGAGCTCACCATCACCACCTCCTCAGGCAGAGAGTTCCATAGTCCCACTGCTCTTACCGAAAAGAATCCTTTACTATGTTTGTGTACAAACCTTCTTTCCTCTATAGGCAGAGGATGTCCCCTCGTCACAGTTACAGTCCTGGGGATAAATAGATATCTTTGTATGATAGCATATCTTTGCATGATATACTCTCTGCATTAAAGTGATATTAAAGGGGATATCCTAAGAAATAAATCAGCTTTTTTTCACTTAGTTGGAAGACGGTCTACCATTTTTGTGGGTGGGCAGCAGTTCACATAGAACAGTCAAGCGCCTGAATCTACCAGAATGCATTACAACCTCTTCCTCCCTATACATAGAATATAGCACCTCACATATAGCCCCAGACCCAGAGATACATATGTTATGTAATGTCCCCACAATTCCATCTTCACTGTCTAGAGAGACATATCTACATATTTCTGTGAATTTAGAAGTAGGGATGAATGAATGAAAGGTGTCTGGACCACTTCATCTGCTTCTCAATGAGGTCACTGCATCAGCGCTGAAAGAAAGGAAGCAGGGAAGCTACTGAGCATGTCTGTCCACCACTGAATGCAGGAGAAGGTGGACTAGAAGGATAGACAGTAGGGGGCACCACCAGAGAGGGAAATGGAATACAGTAACACATGAGTAAGTATCACAGATAATAAGTAGTCCAGATTGCTATTTTTTTTTCTACTGCCTCTCATTCCCTGCTGCCCTGAAATACATTATTGGGATTGCTGTGCATGCGCACACGAGTACTCTCCATTATGTTAGCATTTCAGTTAGTATTTCAGTGCAGCTTTCGACAGACTTTTTTTTACATAACAGAACAAAACGGAAACGTTATTTGCGTCCATAGAATTCTATTAGGACGGATGAAAACAGAATGCCTCTAAAGGGTTCAGTTTTGCATTCCGTCCTTAAATTCCATTATATTCTGTTATAACAATACATATGATGCATACATATGATGGGTATCCCCTACAAAGGGTTTTTCACCATCTTAGCCATCCATTGGTGAGATCAGAATACCATTGTATATGGAGGCCATGGATGGCCGGAGTTAAAAGTGTGCTACCATATTTGCATAGCTGCCATTGAAATGTTTGAGAGCTGCAGAAAAGCGTGGACAAGCGAGCTATGCTGTTTCCATAACCCAGAAGCTATGGAAAGAGAAGAACTTGATATGCTATACTATTTTGTAGCTTTCATTCAGTTCTATGGAAGTTAGGGGACCAGTGTAGTACTCGTCGCTAAGCTGTTTCTGTAGCCTCTGGCCACTTCATACAATATGTATTCTGATTTCACCCTGAATACTCCTAGGGATACGTTGAGGTTTAAAAGTATATTCAGCATAGTCAGATTTACAATGATAAGAGTATATGATACATGCAATAATTAATATATATCCCAAATCCTTTTTCTATCATATTATCATCTCAGGAACAAGATAGACAAGATCCTTCACGTCCTTATCCCTGCTTGGCTTGCTATGCCGCCTTCTGCATGTGGAGAGTGATAATTGAATATTTGGATTACTTTTTACGCCTTTGTGTTTCTGGGTCAAATCTATAAGCAAAGAGACGCAAAGGACACAGACCTTTCTCTGGAAACCTGTGCCATAAAATTCATAACCTCTTACTAATGTCACACAATGTTCACAATGTCTGCTGTGAAATGCCAGAGGCCCTTAACATTAACAAGATGTGAAGTATTTTAAGTGACAGATGCTCCTATTAAAAGATGTTAGAATATCAGATGTAATGCTAGAGGCAATGGGGATAGCATAGACAAATACATAGGATAGGGGAAGTCTAATCGAGCAGTCTGTGCCACAAATAGTGTCTAAAAAGACAAGCTGACTATGGACAACACGCAGAGGAGGAAACTTTGTCAGTGACACTGCACTTGGATCAACTGGATTCTCATACTGCATACCAGAAGAGGCTAATCATCTTACTGTGCATTAGTTTCTTTGTTCTGACCATCAATATCACAACAAATACTAGTTTAGTTTTACAGAGATCCAGGACGCTGTTTTAGTAGAGAACATCCAACCAGAGTTATCTGGATCTGGCATTGCTGGACTGTACTGGAATGCCTGCCGGTACCATTAACTACGATGAGGTCCGGCAGAGATCCGGCCGCTACCCAGCAATATGCAGAGCATAGGCGAGACAAAAACCTGGGGTCGATGGGCAGTCAGGTACTGTCTGGCAATTCCTGATCCAGAAAGCTCCAGCAGGCTCTTCTCTGCAAGAACAGCCTGCCAGAACTCTTGCCTCAAATGTGAAACTAGCCTAAAACAAAAACGAAGGTGAAACGTGATGAATTCATCTATCTTAAAACTACAATAGGGAACAAAGTACAAGTAACCATGGGATTTGTATTTGGCGTCATCCTGTTGTGTTCAAAATCACAAATCGAAAGAATAGAAAAAAATATCTACTTTACCGTATCTCCTTCTCTTTGACAACCCTCCAAGTCTGTAGAGATTTTTCTCCTGAGGAAGGGAAAAGATGAGGAGAGGCCTTGAAAGTCAGGGCCTAGTAGGAAAATAGGACCATAACTCTAGAGTGGAGCCTGATAGAGGACTGGCTAAGTTTCAGACCTGTGTGAGCATCAGCCTGTGGCATGTGACAACATGTGACTTGTTGACGTGACATCAGCAAGACAACAAACCAGGTCACGTGACTGCTTTGTAGAGCAAGGAAACGGGGCATAAAATACAATCATATTTTATATATGTAAGTATGGCCAGGGCATGTTTAAGGGAACATAAAAGTTTATTCCCGGAAAATTCCTTTAAGGACTGCAGGATTTGTTTTTGTTTTTGCATTGTCCTATTCAGAAAGCCAGAACTTTTTTTTTTCTCTTGATGTAGCTTGTTTTTTTAGGATGAGTTGTATTTTTAATGGCAATTTTTCAAGGTACATATACCATTATACACTCTGGGGGAATTAAAAAAATGCAATTTGTCCTAGCTTTAGTCTTTTATTTTAAAATTTAAACTGTTTACCAAATGGCATATATACCTTTTTACAACAAACATTTATAATGCACTATCCTATGGGTTGGTAGTATTATGGTAATGAGAAATATGTATTTTAACAATAGAAACTTTCATGGAAAAAATATGCAGTATTCCAAGAGGCATATATATATATTTTTTTAATTAGTGTAGAAATATATAGGCCTGTTTTTGCAGGACTAACAATATTTCACAAACCCAATAACACAAACATTTTGGGCATGTTGAATTGTTGATATGTTGATGGACTTTTAGTATTTTTTGTAGAAGTGCCCGAATTTTTATTTTATTCGTTTTTTTTTTACAAAGTTCATTGTGCAATTTAAATAATATGTTAACTTTATTATACAGTGATACCTGCATGTGTATTTTTAATATGTATGTACGAATGTAGTACGGTTAACACTCATACTTTATGAGACGTATTATCTAAACTAAATGCAACTAAACGCGTTAAGCAAGATAAAGCGATGAGTTAAGAAATTTGAGTTAGAGGTTTGAGTGTTACCCCTATATACCCCTGTATTTATGTATTTTTTAAATAAACATCATTAAACTTATATTACTCCAGTTTTAGTCCATCTAGATGACTTCCTAATGTAATCAGTTGATCACCCATACAAGGCTTTTCTATGCCCAGTATACCAAAATACATTTTAGTAGACCATTCCAAAGATATAGCCATGCTATTTGTTAGGCCTGCATCTGCCATGACAACACATCATCCCATCAGAATGCCTTCTCAGGGTGACCATATGATGACAGAGGGAGCTCCATCCCTATGTTTAATAATTGCGTATTGACTATGGCATCTAAGGGGTTTAAAGACCAAGATTTAACATTTCTTTATACAACTCATTACAAAGAGGGCTGTCACAAAGGTATACCAATGATCCCATCTGGTCACCAAGATGTACATTTATGATATTTTGCAGGAACTACACTCCATAGATGATCCTTTGTTAGTAAATATGAGTACCAGTAAAAACAACTATAACATGGTATGACCAGTGAATATTACACATTCAATATGGTATATTTCATCAGTGAAAATAATAAAAAGTCCATGTGTATAAACTGGATTAGCATTGCTTTTATGGGTGAGTGCTGGAAGAACTAGTAGGGGCTCCATGTCCTATATGCAGAGTCTATGTGACTTTTATGTATGCTAAAAAGGAATGTATCAGAAAATAACCTTTTGTTCAAATCAAGTTTTCTTGTTAAATTTATTTTTAAAGAATTACAGATTATGTTATTTTTAATTTTCTATGTTAATATCTAGATTTTAAAATAAATCATAAAATCCTGCAATTTTCGCACTATCCACTAAGTCTAATAATATACGCCACTTCTTCATCTGTACAGATCAATTTACTGCAGTTATCTGCTTATCTATCATTTAATCCTGCCTGCAATTATATCACCTCTGTGTATAGATAAGACAGGATCCACCATTCACAATAGGTGATTGTCACAGCTTATCTATTCTTTCCTTGTACAATGACCTCTGCACAGGTCACAGAGCATGCCTGGAAAACTCTCCCATAGAAGTCAATAAGGTCCCTTCCAGACCATTATGGCTCATGGGGCTGCTGTAAAACAATTTTATTAATGCCTTTTAAATGCTGTTAAAAACAGCTCAGGCAAGATGGCTGTCCCCATAATCATGTTCAGAAATAAAATAAATCAATCTGCAATCAGAAAATAAAACAGATTAGAAAACAAAAGGAGGTGTGTCACTATCTAGTTTTAACTGGCAGAAAACATTTTTTGTGACACATTTCCTTTAACTCCAACAGCTGAATGTAGGAAGGCTATATAGACTAAAATTCTTATCTCTATTTTTTGTAATCTATATATAAAAAGAAGGACATATATATGTATGTATGTTCCGCGATCACTCAAAAACACAACCATCGATTTCAACGAAACTTGGTATACACATTCCTTGCTACCTGGAAAGATATCTTGTGGGGGTCTCAGCTCTCTAGGACGTACCGTTCCTTAGATGTTCCCAAAAAATGACCTGCATTAGCCAATACAAGCCTGTAAGTCTTCATATCCCAACTGCCATACACACTGTCACATGTCTCTTATCAGCCAATAGAAGCTCGGAGGCCCTTAGTCTTCACATACACACAGTTTTACTCCGGGTTTCCATAACAACTTAGACATTTTTCTTCACTGCTGTAGGTCAGCTTTAGGCTAGGGCTGAACAACACATAGGGCACAACAACACTGCTAGATGCATCTAGTTGGATAGATTTTTTGCGACTGCCGTGTCGCAGTCACAGCATGTCGCAGTGAGACACCATAGCCTATCATTATAAAAATTGTTGCGCGACACATGTTGTCATGTAGCTCTAGCCTTAAAGGGGAAGGGTGCTGTGGAGGACACTGTTAAGTCGGCAAGGGCCATAATTAAAGGGGCAGCTGCTGTGGAAGACACTGTTAAGTTGGCAGTGGCCACAATTAAAGGGGCAGGCCGCTGTGGAGGTCACTGTTAAGGGGTGGGCACTGTGGAGTTCACTGTTAATGGGGCAGGGGCCATTATTGAAGGGGCAACTGCTGTGGAGGTCAATGTTAAAGGGGGAGGCACTGTGGAGGTCACTGTTAAGGGGCAGGCCACTGTGGAGGTCACTGTTAAAGGGGCGGGCACTGTGGAGATCAGTGTTAAAGGGATGTTCATTGTGGAGGTCACTGTTAGAGGGGCGTTCACTGTGGAGGTCACTGTTAAGGGGTGGGCACTGTGGAGGCCACTGTTAAAGGAGCGGGCACTGTGGAGGGCACTGTTAAAGGGGTGGGAACTGTGGAGGTCACTGTAAAGGGGCGTTCACTCTGGAGGTCACTGTTAAGGGGGCGGACACTATGGAGGTCACTGTTAAAGGGGCGGACACTGTGGAGGATACTGTTAAAGGGGCAGGCACTGTGGAGGTCACTGTTAAAGTGGCAGGCCGCTGTGGAGGTGACTGTTAAAGGGGCGGGCACTGTGGAGGTTACTTTTAAAGGGGCGGGAACTGTGGAGGTCACTGTTATGGGGGATACTGTATATATCTTTTAACGACACACAGAAACATTAGTAGATACATAAAAACTCAGAATACAGGACTAGTTGCCATGCACCAGTAAACTGTATGGTCTATTTTCTAGTGGAATAATTTTAATTGTTCAGTTTTATACTGTGTGTCATGTAATGTTGCTTGATATGCCTGGATAATAGTCTAAAGGTGGCAAGAAGGTCTGGACCATCAATTGATTTTTCAATTGATTTCACTTCACTCCTTATAAAGGTTTATGTTGACTTGAAAAATAAGCAGTGAATTGATAAGTGGAAAATCAATAATCTGCAGACAAGAGATAAATATCCGTAATTGACTTAGAAGCTCTATTCTTAACGCTTGGTAAATTTCTTTTAGTGCTGTCTTTTTGTGTTAAAGTTTCTCAAAAAGATTTTTACAAAAGTTATTTCTACTTTTAAACTGTTGTTATTTATTTATTATACATAGAACAGTGTCATCCAATCAGGGTTACCTAGAATACCGGGGTTAGAGGTTCTTCCGAAGCTGCTGAAGCTATTCCTTTTATAGCATGTATTGCCTATGGGCAAACAAAGCAGCCAACAAATCTTGTCTACAACCTGCATTTTTTTTAGAGAACCTTAATTTCCCCTTTAGTAAACATTTTTGATTCAGGAATTGAACTAGGAGTTCATTGGGGTGGAAAAAATTTAAAGAACTCCTAGTGGTAATTGGATTGGGAATCGCTAACCTAAAACATTTATTATTATGAGAATACTACTTACGTAATTATTATAAAGGGAATAGTTTTGAGGATTCATCTTGATATTGTTAGCAACCCAGCCTAAACAAAGGTGTGTCAACTCCCAGAAGGTTGCTTAGCATGCTGGCAGTCTTAAAGGGCATCTGTCAGCAGATTTGTACCTATAAATCTGGCTGTGGCAGAAAGAGCGGAGCCTATTTCCGTCTGCCCCATAGAAATGAGTGGGAGCAGGGGCCGCACGTGCGCGATGCGCTCCCATTCATTTGTATGGGAGCTGCGGGGAGCCGCGTTTGGTGGTGGACAGACCCCAGGAAACCCAGGGTCCTCCAGCCACAGCTTTCCCAGCTCCATTCTCCTTTTAGGTGCAGGTCCCAGAGGTGGGACCCGCACCTATCAGATAATGGGGGCATATCCTAGAGATGTTTGTGATGGCAAAACCCCTTAATGTAGTTAGGGCATTAATCAAGTTCCAGGACCTCTTTCTTGGAGACACTAGTACGGAACTGAGGGAAGACACGTATCAGTAAAAACTTCATCAAGCCTGGCCCTGACTTCTCCTAAAGTCACTCAAAGTGGTAATGCTTGAGGATAACCAGATCCAGAGGATCTTGACTATTTGATGAGAACCAAATAAAATCTTCCTGTGGTCCTAGTTTGTGTCTCCTTACCAGGATCCTGGCTTGAATTCATATGGTTCCAGACTAAAGCTGGTTATATGCCCAACTATTTTATTAATAGCTAACTAAGATATCAAGTAGCAGCAGAACTACTTTTAACCACCTCCCGTCATGCTAACGCCGAAAGGCATGCGGGAGGTGGTTCTCTCAGGTCTCGATCACGCCTATCGGCGTCATCCCGCGAGACCTGAGATTTCATGTGAACGCGCGCGCATGTACGCGCACGTTCACTGCAGCCCGACAGGTAAGAACTTAATCTACAGCCTGCCAGCGCTGATCATGCGCTGGCAGGCTGTAGATGTCAGTAAATCGCATCCAAATCGCATATCAGACGCTGTTTTGTAAACAGCATCTGATATGCCTGCTGCCCGCTGCTCTGGTGGTCCCTTTTGCTTGGGACCACCAGAGAACACGGGCAGCTATGTAAGTGCACCAATCACCACACGCCAACCCCCCCCCCCGGTCACTTATTAACCCCTTATTAACCCATAATCACCCCATATTAACTCCCTGATCACCTCCTGTCACCCCCATGTCATTGATCACCCCCCTGTAAGGCGCCATTCAGACGTCTGTATGTGTTTTGCAGTTCCGCTGACCGGCAACGTGCTTTCCGCATTTTGCGGATCCTCACATTGCCAGAACTATATAGAAAATGCCTTTTCATGTCCGCAATTGCGGACAAGAATAGGACATGTTCTATATTTTTGCGGACCCGGAAGTGCGGATCCGCAATTCCGGATCCGAGCGGGACAAAGTCTGTCCCCATAGAAATGAATGGGTCTGCAATTCCGTTCCGCAAAATGTGGAACAGAATTGCGGACTCGTGAATGGGGCCTAAGGGTCCCTTATCACCACCAGTTAGTTAGCTACTTGTTGGTAGTCAGTGCCCAGCCCACCGCACCGCAGTCACTGATTTTGGCAGAGATTTTTTCATCCACATTGATCGATGCGAATGAAGAAATCTGTGCCATTCATTTTTTCTTTCAGCCCAGAGGCTGAACGGAAAAAAAAATCTCATTACCCGTATGCTCAATATAAGTAGAATAGCAGAAACTCCTCATGCTGGCCATACGTGTAATGATTGCGGTGACCCTCAAATGCCAGGGCAGTACAAACACCCCACAAGTGACCCCATTTTGGAAATTAGACACCCCAAGGTATTTGCTGAGGGGCATATTGAGTCCATGAAAGATTGAACTTTTTGTCACAAGTTAGCAGAAAGGGAGACTTTGTGAGAAAAAAAAATAAATAAAAATTTCCGCTAACTTGTGCCAAAAAAAAAAAATCTTCTATGAACTCGCCATGACCCTCACGGAATAAAATGAAAGCTCTATTAGTGAGAAGAAAAGGAGGTAAAATTCATTTGGGTGCCAAGTTGCATGACCGAGAAATAAACCATTAGAGTTGTGAAGTGCCGATTTGTAAAAAAGGGCCTGGTCACTAGGGGGGTATAAACCTGTGGTCCTTAAAATGACCAGAAATTGCAGGATGGAGATAACCCTTTTTTTTTATACCCCACAACCCCAAAAAAGAAACAAAAATTACACAAAACAGGCTGCATTCAGAGACTATACATAAAGTCCTTCAGGGACTCTAAATCCATGGGAGAAGGAGATACACCAAATATGGGTTGATTGTACCCATGCCTGATATGTGTAAACAAGCTCTTACCAGTGTTTTATACTATTCTATGTTTGTTTAGCAATCTGGAATACACATAATCCTGCATAATTCACTGTTAATCCAGAAACAATCGGGAAGATTTGTCAAGACTGGCTTCCCCATTCTCTAGACTTGATCCGCTGTGCGTCTGAGTGAGATGTGCCTAATTTATTAAGTCATATACCTGTTAATAAATTAGGTGCATCTCTGCCACTCTGTGCACCAGAAACTCTAATTTATGCCAACCAGAGGCTGGCATAGACATGGGCTATAATTTGTGTCCATTTCAGGCGCAAGTTACAGTAAATTCAGTGGGCTATAATAGACCCTGCCCCTCCTGCTAACCTTTTGAGACAGGGATGGATCTAGTAATAACTTCGGCGTGGAAACAATTTTAATGGTAATTGGATTGGGAAATACTGACATTAAATTATCAGTAATAATTAATATGAATTAAATAATATTTTCATAATTATTATAATCCTAATCTTTTGAGCCCTACCCTTTTGAGGCAGGAATGGAACTAGGAGTCCCTTTTTCTTGGCACTTCAGAAAAGTGTCGAGAAGCTCAAAAAGTCTCAATATATGTTGAAAAATGTGGCATATGCCATAATCTGTGACATTTTTATGTAGCCGTAGAACCCGGTGTACTTAACTGTTCATTTGCATAGGGATTAAAACTACTTACTGTATCTCCAAAATGAAGCAATGGATTGCTAAGAGAATGATATCATTGCATTCAGCTGAGCTAGCCCTACAAGGCTTTATGCCTGGGGTAACAGTGAATTTCCTGGTGACAGATGACATTTAACTACTTATACTATAAATGATAATAATAATAACAAAATACTACCATGTGCATCATCAAGACCCAAGTCATATTTAGCCCTGATGGCACCTTGCTTCCTGCAACTCCAAGGTTTTGGTACATCCGACAGACCCACAAGAAAAGTTAATGGACCAGCCCATATGTATATATAGTCTATTGTACTGGTTAAAGGGGTCAATAACCCCCAGTGGTCTTTCTGGCAGACCTTCCAGCATGGTGTTTACCTGCAGAGAGGACCAGTAATATGATGCATATGAGACACATCCCTACTGCAGCCAGTCAGATGTTGTTGCGAGGAGACTGGAGAACTTCGGAGATGACGGGGAAATGAAGGAACGTAACCCTGTGGCAGGAATCAGATAAATATGATTTCCTCTGCAGGACCAGCCATGTGTTGGGGAGGAGGGGGGGGGGGGTGTATCTGCCAGAAAGGACCTTGGGATTGAACAACCCATTAAAGATTTCACAATTATACATTTTGCACTCAAGATGTACTAGTAGTCATTATATTACAGCCACATTCGGTATTCACAATGAAATCTGTATAATTATGTTTATCACAATACATGCAACATATTAACAGAATTGTCATTGTGCACCATTATTAAATAAACATCACATCCATCTAAAAGAGAAGACTGTTCAGCCGGTGGTTATAATAAATGTAAGATAAGGCATCGGGCCCAGAGATACGTCTACAGGCTTTGTAGAATAAAGATATATGTGCTCCATTAAATATGTATTAACTCAATATCTATATTGATTTTAGTTAGAATTCAATTTACTTTAATCATTCGTAATGATCTTAAACGTATTCCAAGCTGAAGACGTATTATGAAATGTAGATTTGATAAAAGTATGTGCATTTCATCTGAATTTCCTTTTATTACATGGGATAGTAATTTGTACAATGTGATACCCGCTAACCGACAGACATTATCAGGAAAGTTATTATGCTCCATGATTTTCAATTTGAAGGAGGATTTCTCTTATGATGTCAAGTCAAGCAATATCTAGAATCTTTACCGTTGATAAAGTGGATGGGGAGACAATGCAAACTACAGGGAGATATCCAGCTTATAATGGGGTAAAATATAACACAGTCACTTAAGCCCTAAAAAGGCCTTAATGAGCAGACACTTTTTTCATGATTTGTGCTTTAATGATCCTAACATTTTTATTTGTTGGGCTACCAAACTAATTTTGACATTTTTTATGTGATACATAGGGGCTTTTTTAAATTAAGGATCCTTTTTAGTTTTATTTAAAGGGGTATTCTGGTTATAGAAAGGTAAACCCTATCCAGAGTATAGGGTATAATCACAAAAACATTGGCCCCGTTCCCCGCAGAGCCCCGTTGAAGTGGATGGAGTGGCTGGTCGGAAATGTGCGCCACCGCTCTATTAAAGAGCATTTGTCAGCAGATTTGTACCTATGAAACTGGCTGACCTGTTACATGGGCGATCAGCCCCTGAAGGCGTTTAAAATATGCAAATTTTAATATATAAGTTTTAATATATGCAAATTAGCTTCTAGGATAAAAGGGGGAGCTGCTGTTATACCTAGAGGCTCCGCTCTTTCTGCAACTTCTGCACCCTCTGTACTTTGATTGAAAGGAGGAGGCAGTAAAAAACATCATAGAACCTGGGTGCGGCAGTTGCAGAGAGACAGGATTTTTCTCAGCAATGCGGGCACTTATGAACATGAGACCTACACGGATGCTTTCATCTGCCAAGTGCACATGTAACAGGTCAGCTAGTTTCATAGGTACAAAACTGCTGACAGATGCCTTTTAATTTCTATGGGAATGTTGGAGAGAGCCAGGCATTGCACTCAGCCGTCCAGCTGCTCATTTCAGGGGGGCTTCTTGGGGTACAGGCACTTTTCCACTGTAACTGGGGCATCCAAAAGCCCACATGGGGGATTTTACACTTACGTTTGCTAAGACCCTGCAGCTCTCCTATGCCAGAGAACAGTCAGTGATCACATGATCGCCGTGTCCCATAGACATAGCAGCATAGTAGCTTCCTTATTGACTGCAGAGAACTCATTAAAGGGGGTCTCTGGGTATCAAGAAATAATGACTTTTTTGTCTAGGGAGCAATTATCAGGGTAAATAAAATGGCCGCCGTCCTATTAGTACACAAAAAACCTGTCCTAATCAAACAGCAGGACAAGTTACTTTAAAACACTGAGGTAAAAAGCAGCCTCATCTTCCTCTCTGCTCTGCTTGTCAGGGATTATGATCCTGGATGCAGTTTAACTTGATCTTCAGCTTAATCTCTGTAGGAATGGAGTTCATGAGGAGACATGAAGTTTAGAGAGAACAGACAGAACAGACTGTGGTAAGGTAGACAACTGCATACAAGTGATGCTGCTCATTATCTTCCCTCCTCTCTGTACTTTATGTCTCCTCATGAACTCCATTCCCCACAGATTAAGCTGAAGATCATGTTAAACTGCATTCGGGATCATTATCCCTGACAAGTAGAGCAGAGAGGAAGATGAGACAGCTCTTTAGCTCATTGCTCTGGTGTAACTTTTCTGGCTGTGTGATTAGGATAGGTTTTTAAAGGCGATGTACCGTGGAAAGGAGAAGCCAGTGGTAGTAATTAACCACTTCTGTCTTCTCCTCTGGTCATTGACAGTCAGGGACCCAACCTGCTTCTACTAGATTAAAGAAGCCTATATCACGCTCTGTACATGTACAGCGCACCGGATTAAAGCCCAATATTAAATGATCAATCTAACATTACAGGACAGGTGATCAATGTATTACTGTGGGCATCACTGTTGAGAATCTCAACAATCGCTAAAACCTGGGGCTTGAGTTCCCAATCTCTTCCTAAATTAAATGGAGCAGCAGTCAAGCATCAGCAATTCTGATAAAGCTATTTTATTGTTATTCAAATGTGTTATATTATTCTGTTCTCTTGCTCATATAGTGTACTTTCACTACATGTATTTCTGCTGTGTGTTCATGTAAATGATGTGTTGCCTGATCAAGTTATAAAGAACTATTGTGATATGAAATGCGTCAGAAAAGTTGGATTTTATAGGATAGCTATAGGTAGGTCTGTTTTAGGAGAGAAAAGAGGAGAGCACTAGTAGCAGGATCGCTGAAGAAGGTGGATAGTGACACACAAGACTGGCCACTCACCTATTGCTGTTGTGCTGAGCAAACAACAGCTAAGAAGTCATGTAGGAGATGCTGCCTCTGCTGCTTCATGCAGTCCCACCGGAATTTTTGCAGGCCCAGAGTATACAAACAGTAACTGTGGTAAAAAAAAAACAGGAGCTTCTGGTGGAACTATGAAGAGGATCAATCCAAAAAAGATATATAGAGAACATTTTATTAGTGGAGATCAACACGTTTTAGGATTGTATTAATCCCTTTGTCAGGTAAGACACACCAGGTAGGTGTGGAGAGGTGACTTTTTTCCCCCTGTATGAAAGCTAATTTTCATACTCTTTTCCCAAAGAGCATTGTCTTAGGACTTTAGGACTTCCTATGCTAACTTTTGGTCTCCAAAAGGAGAACCAGTACCCCTTCTAGACCTAATGTGCTACCAATAAAAATGTTAAAGCTTTGTTTTATGGGTTAGTTAATCTATTTCCTTCACTTCTTGAAGTAAGCCTTTTATAAGAATTTAATTTTAGAGTTTCTATATGTCTCCAAGACAATACCAGGGATGATAGATGAACACACTTAGCAGAAAAGTAGAAATCACTGTACATTATAACGTTACTCTTCACATTTTTATAAGAACAATACTTCAGTTTGGAGAAGATCCAGATTACACAGAATTATAAGCAAGATGTCTGCGATACAGGAACTGTTACTATGCTTATGTAAGCTTAGATAATTCAATTTTAACTACACAAATTCATAGAGAAATAAATGCTTTTCTCTAATACAACAGTATAAAAATTTAGTGTATTCCCAGTATAGAAGCACAGAAAATATATTTGCTCAAAAGTGAGCAGCATTGCAGTTTGTACAATGTCACTTTTCAGGCTGAGGAAGAACAAGTGCCTTGTCATTGAGCAGGACTGTTGAAGTCTTCTTATCTAGACTTTGCCCCTCAACGTCAGTATAAATAAGATGGCAGATTAGTATCTCTTTGCTGGTTGCATGCTTCAAAGTGTGTGTTCACCTTCATGTGACTTTCTCGGCATATCTTCCAGCTTAATTCAATTTGGTTAGAGGCTTTAATTTATAAAATATACATCTGATGTACAACAACTGTGTGACCTGCATTCCTGCCTCACAGTATGTAGGTCCTGGGCTCAAATCTGACCATCGAGAGATGTGGATTGGGTTTCTATCTTTTTATGAGAGCTGTTTTATGAGTGTATGTGAATATCTATACCATGCTTGTCTACTTTTATGAGAGGATGAAAGGAGATGCAATTTCAGTATAAACATCACCCTAGAGATGAACAAATTTATTTTAAAGAATCAAATTTTGACCTGAATTTCCTAAAAAATCTCAAACTTTTTGTGATTAATTTCGAATGGATCAAATACACTCCAATTATCCTGTAAATTGGAATATGTCACTCTCTGGTCTCATATCTTAGAGAGGGAAAGAGAGAGAGACTAGTATGTTCTCTGGGTTTCAGGACTATATATATATATATATATATATATATATATATATTGTGTACTCAGTGCTCTCCATAAGTAGAAATAGTATCCCAACTAAAGCCTCTCAGGCAGCCATGAAAAATTTATTTGTTCCAGGTATGAGACAGTTTTCCTTTCTTTTTAGAAAGCCGACTAGCGTGTATGCCTCTTTTTCAGAGAACCATCATGTGGGGATACAAACATGGCAAGAGATAAAAAAAAATGTATTATTGAAATGCACTGATTGAACAGTTCAAGTCTATCACCAAATCTTAGTGGATAATAATTGATCTATAAAGCACTAGCTTGGTAATAGATAAAAAAAAGCACTCTGAAAAGTTTGAGGCTACCACTAGATTAAAAACAGTGAACTAAAAATTGAAATCTACAGTACTCTGTACAAATACTACACATACTAGGCACTCTCCATGATGAGAAAGAGCACCCCACAGACAACACATACAACTCATATGTATTGCCCAGAAACCCAGAGTAGCATACTAGTCTATCTCTCTCTCAAACATTCCCTCAAGAGCTGCCCAAACCCCTGAAGATGCCAGATTGCTGGTGAAACATGTCGGGGATGCACTGTAGGGACAATATAATGAGTGAAGAGATTGAGGCTAGTAAGACTGCAGCAAGACTGCACCCTGCTGTATCCTGAATTAGCAGACAGCCTAGTTGAAACATTGTATATAAAGAGTGCATCCCTGGGTACATTGTTTTAAATCACCTCTCATTGCTTTTAAAGTGAGAAAATAAAAGTGATTTTTTAAAAGACTGAGCAAATGTAACAAGTGGTAGTTGATCATCTAAAGACTAATTGTAAATACATTGCAGTGCAAACACTGCACATTTAGCCTAGGGTCAGCTGGAGTCTGGTATACAATACTCTGTACACATACTACAGATAGCATACTTATCTTTCATCTCTATACCACCTTTTAATACTATCACCCCACTCCAAAACTGACATTTATAGGTAGAACCAGGGGCGTACATAGAAATCCCTAGGCCCCATAGCAAGAATTTGAATTGGGCCCCTAACTCCGCCCACTACCCACACCTGGCCCATCCCACCTGACCTGGCTCTGCCCCCAACACACCCCCATTTGCCACAAAAAAAAATGTATACATACATTCAAACCTATTCATACTGACTCAGAGAATAAAGGGCACGGGTTAGTTTTGAGTTTTCAGTCCAATGTAAAACCACAGATAACACTAGTGCAGATCACGTGGTAGTGTTACCTGCAGTCCTATGTAAAACCACAGATAACACTAGTGTAGATCACGTGGTAGTGTTACCTGCAGTCCTATGTAAAACCACAGATAACACTAGTGCAGATCACGTGGTAGTGTTACCTGCAGTCCTATGTAAAACCACAGATAACACTAGTGTAGATCACGTGGTAGTGTTACCTGCAGTCCTATGTAAAACCACAGATAACACTAGTGTAGATCATGTGGTAGTGTTACCTACATCCTTAGTGTGCCTCCCTGTGTCTCTCCCACGGACTCCATGCTGGCGGCGCTGCCTCCTCTTCCATATTCTTCTTCCCCCACACAGAATGTCCTGATACAGCTGCGTCAAGACATAGGAACATGTGGGCATGGTGATGGTGATACACAGGGAGAGACACACACACCCATACACAATAAATATGATCACATCACCGCTCCTGCCTGTCTGTTATGGGCTATGTCACGCTTTACCAGAGTGGGCACAGGACAGTGGACACAGGGCACAATATGTATGCGAGCACAGCTGGACGAGCGCCGGGCAAGAGCATGCATACACATTGCTCTTCCTGTCTGTGTCCTCTGTGCTAAAGCCGGACGTAGGCCATCCTCCACATCCTAACCCCTTTGCTACTAGAGACATTTTGTCATCACTTCTCTTACCCCAAATAGTTGCAGTACAACTGTAGGCCACTGCCCAAATCGCTTTAACTCCTTGCTGTTGATGCTGAGTGGCTATGTACACCCTCAGCATCAGCGCAATGAGTTAACGGGGTTATCCTAGGAGGAGGAGGAAACCACACTGTCCTCTATGAGCCCCCCCAACCCATAATGCCCCTCAAAATGTTCAGGACAGTGTGCTTGCCTCCTTCTCTTCCCCTCTGGGCATTTTGGTGGGCACTTGGAGGACTCATAGAGGACTTAGGGGGGAAGGCTCATAGAGGACAGGTTGCTTTCCTCCTACTCCACCCCCCCCCCTTGGGCATTTTGGGGGCATATTACAGGTTAGGGGACTCAAGGTGGGGAGGCTCATAGAGGACTGGTAGCTTTCCTCCTACTCCTCCCATGTGTATTTTGAGGGCATTACGGGTTTGTGGGGGGGGGGGAATCAAGGATGGGGGGAGTATCATAGAAGATAGTGTGCTTTCCTCCTACTCCCCCCTTCCCCTAGGCATTTTAGGGGACATTAGGGGTTAGAACTTGGAGGGGTTCATAGAGGACTCGGAGGGGGGGGGGGGGGCTAATAGAGGACAGTGTGCTTACCCCCCTGGGCATTTTGGGGGCTCATAGAGGACTCAGGGCAGGGGTGGGCTCATAGAGGACAAAGTAAGAGGAAAGCACACTGTCCTCTATGAGATCCCCCCCCCCCTTCTCCCTATGAGTCCTCTTGACTTACAGGCAGATCCTACTCACTGTGCTCACTGTCTGGCTGCTGGGCTGGATTAAAGGTCTGCACTGCCACTCTGCCGTCCATGAAGTATTCCTGGGCCGGATGCAGCATGTGACACACAGACTAATACACACTGGCCAATCAGCAGCTGCCTCTTTTTGCTGATTTGCGCTGATTGGCCAGTGAGAAGAACTCAAGTCCTAAGCAAGTGAAGCACCCGGCAGGAAGCCGGATCAATAAGGTCAGTTAAAGAAAAGAAGGAGGAGGGGGAGGGGGGGTGCGGAGGGAGGGCTGTGAGTACAAGAACTTAACTATTTATAGGCACTCACTGCTGGCTGACTGCTTGCACAGTAAATGGAGAGAGGGGCGGGCCCAGATGGAGGGGGCGGGGCTTCCCCTGCGCTCCGGGCCCCCCTGTGCGGCGGGCCCCATAGCAGTGGCGTGGTTTGCCTTTATGGGCGGTACGCCACTGGGTAGAACCAATGTATAGGCCAGCGCATCTGTCCATGAATTACAGAAACCATGCATTTCCATAAAAATACCACAGACCCCAGAAACATTTCTTAAAAACAAGTATTCTTACAGATTAGTTTTTGTTTAATTATATACATTTTACTTTATAGCAAATTAGGAAAATAAAAGTGTGTCATTCTGCCCGTGCCTTCAAATAACCTGTGTTGACATTTTTCAACTGTCCATAGGGTAATAAACCCCATTTACATGTGCTGTACAGTACTTTAGAGGCTAATGCTCTTTGAGGGCAATTGGCCTAGTAGTACTCATCTGCTCCTAAAACAGACATCATATAGGACATTTACTATTTCTACAGTCAAATTGTGCTTTTGTTTATATGTCTGTCAAAACCTTTTGCATTTCTTTAAAAAGTTACTAATATTTATGCATTCATTTAGACAAAGCTCTCTATCCCTGCACCAAATTTATCATCCAGTCCTAGCCCCTGTGATAAATCTGGAGCAGGTCTAGACAGCCGATCTAAGCTTACTCCATCTACAGGCTTCTTTTTTTTATTTTATTTTTATTAAAGAATAAATATTTCACAACATTTTCCATACAAATACATTATTCATAATTTTTTCCCATTAATCCCCTGCACCAAAAATACCCGATCAATCCCACCCCTTGCGATGCATCACTTAGTGCCCTCCATCTGTAATATCAGGGCAAATCACTAATGGGGCAGAGAGTGGAAGTCTGAGAACTCCATCCTCCCCATACCTTCCCCCAACTCTATTCGCAATTCCTTTTTCTATACAGAATTTTTTCGTAACTCTTAACTTTATTGACCAAATTTAACCATTTATAAACAGTAGGAGTATTGGAAGAGAACCAGACTCATGAAATTAAAAGTCTAGCTAAAAAGTCTATTTTAATCAATAGGATTTTTTTTATATCTATGACAATCAACCTGGGAAAAATTGCCCAAAATACAACATTGTAACATATAGGGGATCACTATTTAAAGTTTTTGGGAAATCAGTTTGGCTATTATCTCCCAATATTCTGTTAATTGCATGCAAGACCAGAACATATGTAAATGATCTGCCCCTAACAAATTACATCTTGGACACTTAGAGCTACTCCTCAACCCACATCTATTAAGCCAGACTGGTGTAATGTATATTTTATGTAAAATATTAAACTGAACCATAACGTGGTTAAAATTATAAGATACTAACCGAAGATTTGTCATTATATTCCCCCAGTCAGATGGCTGAACTGTTAAATCACATTCCCACGCCCTTTGTCCGAGGGAAAACAATCCCTTAAGTAGTTTGTCTACAAACAGTTTATAAATATTCAAAATTCTTAGATTGTGACCCACAATGCCCAATAGTTCATTCAAAGGTGTGTTGGTATTTATCTGTATTAATACTTTCCATTTTATACTAGTGGGTGTTGAACGGAGTTGTAAATACTGAAACCAAGATAAATTCATTGTGTGTACTCTTGTAAACTCCAAAAATGAAAGTATTTCTCCATTATCCACTACTTGTGAAACATTAAAAACATTTTTTTTTCCCAAAAATTTTCCTGCGCTAAATCCTCCAATTTAAGTAAAAATAATTGTGCCATAAAGGTGTCAAATATAGTGATCCTTTTATTCCAAACCACGCTCTAATAGTGCCCAGTGATGTAAAGAATAGCCTCCTAGTTTCCTTATAATCCTGTTGGAATCTAATTAGTGACCCGGACTTTAACAATGAAAATTTTTTGCAATGTTTAGATCTACTCAATAAATGTCTACAGAAAGGGCTCCCTTCCCAGTGTTTATAAAGCCAGAGCTGTGAGGCTATAAAGTATCCATTAAGGAACGGAAGATTTAATTCTCCTTGTTCAATTGGTTTATAAAGGTAATTTTTTTTAAGCCTTACCCGCTTTCTTCCCCAGAGTAGATCATTTATCAGGGTCTCGATTAGCTTAAAAAAATTTGTGGTCTATCCAAACTGAGGAATTTCTGAGAGTAAATTATAAGGATACTCTATTGGCCCTAGACAGGGGCAGACAAAGCCATACCGTGATTTTTAATCTTAATTTATTAATCAACGGAATCAGATTTAAATGTACAAAGTCTTCTACTTTAGGAGAAATCGTTAAGCCTAGATATTCAAAAGAGTCAACGACTCTCATCATAGTCAAGGGGCCTGTAATAGGATAATCAATTTTTTCCAATGACATTCATACAGTTTCAGACCAGTTAATGTCAAAACCTGACACTGATCCAAAACTGTTAATTGTCTGAATAAGTTCAGGAAGCGTAATATCAGTATGACCAATAAAAAACAAGACGTCATTGGCATAAAGAGACACACGGTCCTCTAAGCCCAATATCCTGAATCCGTTGATCCTAGAATCTTGTCTAACTTTAGCGGCGAGGGGTTCTATATATATATCAAATAACAATGTAGACAGAGGGCATCCCTGGCGGGTGCCTCTGGTCAGGGAAATACTATCCGTCAAGCTACCATTTACATTCAGTCTTGCGGTAGGGGTTCTATACATAAGTTTAATCATATCAATAAATTTAGGGCCAAAGCCTATCCTTCCCAGAACTTTCCAGAGGAATCTCTACTCCACCCTGTCGAACCCTTTAGAAGCATCCAACGACAGGATGGATCTGGAGACCCCCCAGATTACTGAATGCTAACAAAAAGATGGTGCAGGTTATGGTATGTGCCCTTATTTGGGACAAACCTATTTTGACCAGAATGTATCACTGTTGTAATGACCTTAGATAACCTTGTAGCTAAAAATTTTAGAGAAAATTTTTACATCTGTATTTATTAAAGAGATAGGTCTATATGACTCTATATCTAATGGGTCCTTCCCTTTTTTTCGGAATGAATGTTATTACAGCTTCTGTCAATGTTTCTGGGAGCTGACCCTCCTCTATAGATCTAAGGAAAACTTTCAATATATGGGGAAAAATCACCTCCCTATATTTATGGAAAAATTCATATGGGAAACCATCTGGACCGGGAGAGGAATTTTCCACACAGGCCTTCAGGGCGGCCTCCAGCTCTCCAGGGGAGGGTTCCAATTCAAGAGCCTCCCTCTGGGAAGCCGTAAGCCACGAGAAAACTATGGGATCCAAATATAAGTTCATATCACCCACTGATATATCATTATTCGATTTATATAATAAAAAAAAATATTTTTGAAAGGCTTCCTTTATCTCATCTAATTTTCCCATTGTTATACCCATTTGGGTCCGAATTTTACCTATATATTTTTTTTGTTCTTGATTTGAGATCACCCTAGCTAGAAGCTTCCCTGGTCTTCCTCCTTCTACAAAATATTTCTGTCCCATAAAAAGAGGCTATGTTGAGCCTTCTCTAACAGAAAATCGGCATAGGCCAGGCTTTTATTCTGCATATTTTCATGATTCTCATCTGTTTTATTCTGACTATACTCTTCCGTAGGTACTGCTGCGCCGTCTCTTAGCTCCCTTTCCTTCTTACCATACTCCTTTTTTTTTTGATACGGCTTCTTAAATCTGGGCCATTCTGTAAAAGTTACTGAAAAGTACATTTACAATAGATGGTTACATCGGTAACCTGCCTGTTATACGGGGAAGTCCATAATTATGTGCTTTATAGTTCTGCTGTTGGGAAAACTTATCTTTTTATTTAATGTTCACAATTTACTTTTGGAACCAAGCATTTCCTGTTTCTTGGTTTTGATAAGAATCAATGGCCTATAGGAAAAAAGTAGCTCTGCTTCCTATCCCTCAATAATCTGAAAAACTGCACATGTGGCTCAGGGAGATAAAATTAGCAATTAATCTTACCACGCTTTTGTATGTGTCAATTTTGTGCTGGCTAGTTACAAGCTGAGAATAGCAGAGTGCACTGACTTTCTAATCTTTTGATCAAAGGATTACGATTGGATACTGGCATCAGTGGTAAAGTTTCACATATAGAGATATCGCTTCTAAGATTCCATGTGGAGGTGATTCTGTTTCACAGTCCTTTGGCAGAACAACTTAATAACAAAGTAAGGTCAATGGGAAAAAAGTACTTCATTTTCTTGGTAGTTTCTATAATGTTTCAATAAAATATAATGCAATATAAAGAAAAATATCAAGTTATTAAAGAGAAAGGTGTTTAAAAAGATAAAAAAGGAAAATAAATAAAAAAAAAGACTTTTGATTAGAGACTTTTCAGTTGATAATGGGAGTCCGACATTTAAGACCCTCATTTATTAGTCAGTGCTTAAATTGGCTACCAGTCTAGAGGACCCAACATATTCATGCATTACATAGAAGCATCAAATGGACACCATGGCATGCTCCTTGTGGTAGCATTTAGCATGACCAGGTTGGATCCGCTGTAGAGATAAAGTAATTGATTCTTTAGAATCAAAAGTTTGACACAAATTTAAAAATAAAATAATAATCAAACTCATTGATCAGAATTTCTTGAGATTTGATTTGGGTGCATTTCCAGAGAGAGAGAGACAGAGATTCGGATAGAATTGATTCATACCCAAATCTCTTGGCTGATTCAAGCAAATTGTACCCATCTCTAGTCTCCAGCTGTCAGAGAGAGATGGAGACCTTGTGGAAAAGATAGAAGTGTTTTTAACTCCATTTCTATATTCTCTTTTACAAGTCCTGTGGGTGCTTTGAAACAAACAGAGGAAGCTGCAAGTAAAATAGAATGTAAAGTAAAATACAAATAAAGGGAAGAAAAAGCCCACACCCACACAAACCATAGCCATAGCTGCCCATTTCACCAAAGACTATATATGAAGCTGTATGGTCAATCAAAATTACAGTGACACAACAGGGAAACAATTTTAACACATTATATTGATGTCAATATGCAAATTAAAAAAATTAAGTGCTGTAATTTGAAAATAAAAATTGATTATTGCTATTAATATTTTTTTACTTTTTGCACAGGTTACTCCAAATAATATATATTGTTAACGAAATATCACCATCAACATTTTTAGAAGTATTTTCATGTATTCTGCTTGGACCTTCAACTTCCTCTTTGTTTGGACTTCTAGTAGGACAAACAGACTAACTTGACTTTTTCAGTCAGGCCATTCACTGACATTAGATGATGGTGTTAAAAGGTGTTTACCAAGAGCAGTAGTAGCCCCTTCACCAAAGAGTAAAGGAGATGAGTGACTCAATTAGAGCATCAAACATTACACTAATGAATAGGGATGAGCGAACCCATGGAAATTCGGTTTTGCCAAGTTCGGCTGAACTTCAGGTCAAAGTTTGGGTTCGGGACCCGAACTTGACCTCGAACCCAGACCCCATTAAAGTCAATGGGGACCTTGAAGTCCACTTTATTATTTTGCGTTAAAACATGGTTATAACGGAAAATAATAGCATTCTTAAGACAGAATGCTAAATAACATGGCCATTGAGGGGTTAAAAATAATAAAAACAACTTACCTCATCCACTTGATCGAGCAGCCGGTATCCTCTTCTTTCTTCTTTCTGCAGGACCTGTGCAAGGACCTGCAATGATGTCACCGCGCTCACCATGTGATTAAGTGGATGAGGTGAGTTTTTATTTTTATTTTTAACCCCTCAATGGCCATTTTATTTAGCATTCTGTCTTAACAATGCTATTATTTTCGGTAATAACCATGTTATAATGGAAAATAATAAAATCACCCAAACACCGAACCCGAACTTTAGTGAAAAAGTCCGGGTTCGGGTCCGGGTACCCGAACTCACAAAGTTCGGTACGAATCCGAACTTTGCATTTCGGGTTTGCTCAACTAATGAATGCAATACTCAATGGCATTACTAGAGTTGTAATTGTTGTTGGATTGGAAACCCCACCCTCTGATGCCAGGCCTGGTTGCACCCTCTGTGATCACGATTGTAACACCCCTGGTCTCTGGTAATAACAAAATCCTCAGTAATGTCCCTCACTGCCTCCAGTAATGTCCCCCACTGCCCCCAGTAAAGTGTCTCTTTAAACTGTCTCTAGTATCTCTTTTAGGCCTCATGCACACGACCATTGCAGAACAGAACGGCGGCCCAATATAGAGATGCCTATTCATGTCCGCAAAATGGACAAGAATAGGACATGTTATATTTTTTTGCGGGGCTACGGAACAGAGCAACGGCCGGAGCATCTTTTGCGGCCCCATTGAAGTAAATGGGTCCACACCTGAGCCGCAAAAACTGCGGCTCCGATGCGGATCAGAACAATGGTCGTGTGCATGAGGCCTAAAAGGTGCAAATAAACAGGTGCTGATGGCACAATAAATAATAATATTAGGGCTAGGGTTCGGGTTTCAGATCTGTCCACTAAGAAGTTAATATCACAGCAAATAGAACTAGTTTCATTAATCATGCAATTATAAACATTTGAGTACTGCACACACATGAGACCAGGTATATGACCAGGGATAGTGGACATGCATCTATGTGTAATGAACTAAGGTGATAATTCTCTCTATTATTACAGGATCTTGAGAGACTAAATCGGATCATGGATCAATAAATTCTACTGGCTTATGGTTGCTATATGGATGGCTATTATGGAAAATATATTAAGTTCTAAACCACCAATCATATTAATGGAACAGATGCGAGAGGATTTCCAATGATGGACGTGACGCCTTCAGCTTCCCAAACAAAATTATTGTAAGGGCCCACCGGCCAGACGTCCATGTTCATTTACAGTGTGATTGCACACACAGGTCATGTTTCAGTAAGAATTAACCACTTCAGCCCCCCTAGCTTAAACCCCCTTAATGACCAGACCACTTTTTACAATTCTGCACTACACTACTTTCACCGTTTATTGCTCCGTCATACAACTCACCACTCAAATGAACTTTACCTCATTTTCTTCTCACTAATAGAGCTTTCATTTGGTGGTATTTCAATGTTGCTGACATTTTAACTTTTTTTGATATTAATAAAAAATTAACTAGATTTTTGCAAAAAAACTAAATTTTTCGCTTTCTGTTGTAACATTTTTCAAATAACACTACATTTCTATATAAATTTTTCTTTAAATTTATTGTTCTACATGTCTTTGATAAAAAAAATGCAATAAGTAAATATTTATTGGTTTGGGAAAAAGTTATATGTTTACAAACTATGGTGCAAAAAAGTGAATTTCCGCACTTTGACTTTCTGAGCACCTGTCATGTTTCCTGAGGTACTACAATGCCCAGACAGTAAAACACCCCACAAATGACCCTATTTCGGAGAGTAGACACCCTAAGGTATTCGCTGATGGGCATAGTGAGTTCATGGAAGTTTTAATTTTTTGTCACAAGTTAGCGGAAATAGCTTTTTTTTTTCTTTTCAAAAAATTTCATATTCCGCTAACTTGTGACAAAAAATAAAAACTTCCATGAACTCACTATGCCCCTCAGTGAATACCTTGGGGTGTCTACTTTCTAAAATGGGGTCACTTGTGGGGTGTTTGTACTGCCCTGGCATTTGAGGGTCACCGCAATCATTACATGTATGGCCAGCATTAGGAGTTTCTGCTATTCTCCTTATATTTAGCATACGGGTAATGAGATTTTTTTTTCCGTTCAGCCTCTGGGCTGAAAGAAAAAATGAACGCACAGATTTCTTCATTCACATTGATCAATGTGGATGAAAAAATCTCTGACAAAAAATGTGCAAAAAAAAAAATAGGGGAAAGGACATTGGAGTGCTTGTAAAGCTGCGATCGCTAAGGTAGATCGCTTAGGCCTCATTTACACATCCGCAATTCCGTTCCGCAAAATTTTGCAGAACGGAATTGCGGATCCACTCAATTCCATGGGGACAGACTTTGTCCTGCTCGGATCCGGAATTGCGGATCCGCACTTCGGATCCGCAAAAATATAGAACATGTCCTATTCTTGTCCGCAATTGCGGACAAGAAAAGGCATATTCTATATAGTTCTGTTTTTTTACATTTTGATCACTTTTCTTTTTAAATGTACAGCCTGCCAGCAAACGATCAGCGCTGGCAGGCTGTACAATAACTTCTTCCCCGCCTCCTGCAGTGAACACGCGCGTCCCATGTGATATTGATGATCTTTCCTGAGGATAGGTCATCAACATAGAAAACTGGACAACCCTTTTAATAAGTCTGCTGAATTCACCCTTATGGCTTGATCTTGTTAACAAGATGTCAATGCCTTGGTCCTTTTTTTTCACAGGTTGGATCATTTAATCCTTGTAAATGTTTGTGAATTTTAGTTTGACACTTTATGATTTCCATTTACTTTTATTGAAATTGTCTAAGCACATGCCAGCATTTGACATTGGAGCTTTAAGAGCTTTACATTTTAGACTGTTTTCAAGGTAGTTTGTGTTCAGTGAAGGATACACGCACATTCTCTTTGGGATTCATTCCAATTTTAGTAGGGTATTTGAACGTGTCCTAAGGTGACATTGATGGGTCTCTGGAAACTAAGATCCGCACCGATGCCTCATCAATGCCATGATTGAAGGGGCTACTACTGCTCTTGGTAAACACCTTTTAACACCATCATCTAATGTCAGAAACCAAATGTCTTTTTGTCCTAAGGGCAATAGTCAGAATGTTAAAAGCATTAAAGGGGTTGTCTCACTTCAGCAAAAGGCACTTACTAATGTAATGTGATTTTCCATATTGCCTCCCTTGCTGGCTTGATTCATTTGTTTATCACATTATACACTGCTTGTTTCCAGGAGTTACAACCACCCTACAATACAGTAGCGGTGGTCGTGCTTGCACACTATAGGAAAATGGTCCAGCCTCTATGGTGGCCAAGACTGAGGGAGCGCACATAGGCACGCATGCGGAGCAGCTCCAGTCCCACCTCCTCATATTTGCGCTGCAGTGGGGCTCTTAACCACTGAAAATGAGCAGGTGATGTATAATGTCATGGAAAAATAAATCAAACCAGCAACGGAGGCAATACCAATTGGTCAGTGTCATACTGTGCAAGGACATACTGGTAACACCCAGATGTACCTTTACCTTATAAATAAATGTGATAATAGAATTATTTCATATAGAATACATAAAATTACTAAAACAGACATGTCAGGAGAGGTAATGGGTGCTTTTTAAGTATTTTATACAATGTGGAATAAAAAATAAATAAAAACATCAGACTATCAGGTGCTTGCCTTGTTTGCCTGTTTTTTTGTTTGTTTTTTTGCTCTAAATGGGACTTCTGGGACCTCCACCAATCATAAGAATGGTTCATTATCCGTTCTCATGATTATAGGTAGAAAATGTTGTTTAGCCCTCATGCACATGACCATATTTTATATCTGTATGTTACATCTGCATTTTTGACCCATTCATTTCTATGAGGTCGTGCACACATTCATATTTTTGCAGATCCCTGTGGCCATTCCACAAATTGTAGAACATGTCCTATTTTGATCCATATTGTGGAGGATACATTTAAATTGCACATGAAAGGTATTAGTATTTCATGGATCTGTTGTTTGCTGACCAAAATACGGACATACCTGTGTGCATTAAACCTTACTGGTAATACCTCTTTGAGTATTCTCTACAAACTGGCATGAAAACCATAATAGAGTAGATTTATTTTATTTTCCAATTTGTTGGCCAATTCATCAGATGTAATAGTATTCTGCCACATTCAAGTGAAGGTTCCAATGTGCCAAATTTATACAATGGCGTCAAATAAAGAATGCACCCCAGAAATATGAATTCTGCCTCAAGAATGTTGAGATCTACTAATACATTCCTGTTTTTATGAGATACATTCTATGATGTAAAGAAAATCAGGAAAGAAGCAGCCGCACACCCAGAACTAGCACTTGCACCATACTGATAAAAATACGTTGCTCCATATCGTTGGCTCCATTATTCCAAGGTATACTGGGATTTGAAGCCATTCTATGAGAAGACTGTAAACTCAGTGTAAAGATCCCAGTAAGACAAAAGCTTCGTTTTATTCTGTTATAATATATTTTCTCTTTGATGACGGTTTTCTCATATTCTAAGCCAATTCAATAGTGTCACATTCGGCTGTCTGCCAGCACGCATATATGGATTACTCCAAGAGCTATTTTAACTATTCAGGAGGCTGCGCCTTATTCGCACATATGACTGTGTGCATCCTATGCATAATAGATGTGAAAAATGCAATAGTGTTTTTATGTCTCTACAAACATTACGCGGGTGTAGTGTGCAGGGATGATAAAATGGATTAATGTAAAAATTGGTTCACTTTCTAATTATGGCGCCATATCATCAGGCTGTAAAATGTGATTATCATTTATTTACTATTCAATGCATCCGGTCATGACTTGCTTTTGAAATTTATGTTCTTATACATGTTTTATTATAGCTAGACCCTACACTGCTTGAAATGAGATCTAATGTCCTTTTCCCCTAAGACGAGGAAATTCAACAACTGACTTATAGATGTTGCTGAGCCTGGACCAGCACTGCGGGATATTAAGTCAGACTTCTCGTTCTCACCAGGTTATTACAAGTAGATAGAGAAACAATCACAATTCAATTGGTAGGAACTACATAAAGAATAAAGCACACTTTTATAACCATTTACTGTCACTTAAAGGTACTATGTCCTAAATAGAAATTTACTTGAACTATGATAAAAGTATCCCACCGTTTGATGTATACAGCTCCTGTGTAGACATGTGTTTCTTTGGTTACAAAGCCTTGTGTGGTCTGATCCTGCAGTCATGTGTGTTATGCTTCCTCTTTTTACAATCCTATAGAAAGTAGAGGAAGTAGAAGACAGGAGAAATTCATGACTGCAGGTTCAGACTACATGTAGGGTTTGATTGTGTTCTCAAACCATGGCAACATCCAGGGGCAGACTGGGAACCTAAAGTGGCCCCAGAAAATAAAACCTAAAAGTGGCCCCATGTTGTTGGCAGATCCAAATTGATGGAAAGTGGGAAAACACAAGTAGGTGGGGTCAGCAGTACCATAGCACAAAATACTGTCCTATCAGACCCATTTACCATAGTGCAGCACCATATATTGCTCCAAAAGCTGTCCTTCTGTGGTGGCCATCTATAGATGCTATTGTTTGTCTTCCTCCTCCAGTTCCCTCTAAATATAATATGGGGCAGGGGCCTTAAGAGGTGAGGTGCAGACCAGAGCAGTTGAATTCAGGAGGACATGTGCAGTTGCTGGCCGGGTGCATGAGTACCTGATTTTCACATTTTTAATTACCTTTGATAGCTCATTTTGTACCTGGCCAGGGACAGAGAGGAGGGCTTGGGTTGTTCTCTGGGCATCGGCCCACTGGTAAATTTCCCTGTAAGGTCTATGGCCAATCCGCCCATGGGAACACCTAGGTCTACAGAGACTTGTAGACACAAAATGCTAGAATAGTTTTAATCAAAATTATTTTAAAAGTTATTTCTCAATTTAGATGGCGCAAAAGCAATTCGAGTTTCATACAGCATGCCACAAAGGAACAGGTTCTAGAGATGGTACCATATTGTACATTATTAGCCTTTTTAATTAAATCTCCAATCATCGGAGACATGACTAATGGCTTCTGGGTGCCAGGGAAAAATCTGTAACAACCATGTGTAATTTATAAAACTGTTGTCAAAGGGGCTGTGCCAAGTTAATAACGTATCCACTATCTGTAGGATGAGGGATAGGTATCTGATTACTGGAATTAGATTGAGCTATGCCCCAGCCATATGACTGATGGTTGTGACTAGTGATGTCACTGGCCAAAGTTAAGCAGTGAGAAGGCTGATCAGCGGGGGTCTCGGGTGTCAGAGCCCCACGATCAGATGCTGATAACCGATACAGAGGTTAGGTTACCAGTTACAAATTGTTGAATAACCCCTTTAAGTTTTGGGGCACCTACCCTATATGGCAGTAGTCTTACTTTGAAATTGATTTTTGAAGTGATAGACTCCCTTTAAAGTTCCAGAGTTTACGCTCACACACACAAAAAAAAGAAATTTGTAGATTGACGTAGATTTATTTAAGCTCCTCATATAGAGTATGATACTCAGCCATTAACCGTGCACACAAACCATTAGTCTATTATTACTGACAATGTAGCTTTGCCTGCATTTTCTATGTACGGTCTAAGAACGAGCGCTGCCTCATTTATCTTCCCAGTTTCTTTTATTTTTACCAAAATCGTCGTATTCAAAAATATTCTATTTAGCGGTCGATAATCTGGCAGAGGAATCAGTCATGTAGAGCAGTTATTTATGATGGCTGAGCGATGACATGCTCACACAGTTGTATGCCTTGTACATGCATTAAATAATTCAGATGTAATGGACAACCATGGTCTTTTATACCGTTCTCCTTGCCAGGTCTTGTACTATAAATGGATTTTCATTCTACCCGGCAAAGAACAATGAATAAATAACACAGATGTAACTAAGTTCATGTAACATTCATTTTTAATGCATCCATTTTACACAAAGGTAAAAGCGTGATGAATACTGTAATTGTAAGCTTTTTGTTTCTTCATTTTTGTTTAGAGAAATTAATTCTGCATTGTTATACAAATATTGATTAATTTTGTCATAATATTTTGATAAAATAATAATACAGTAATACTAACAACAACGATACAATACTACACCACTCAGGAAGCATCTCATATAATTACATAGTAACATAGTATATAGGGCCGAAAAAAGACATTTGTCCATCCAGTTCGGCTTGTTATCCTGCAAGTTGATCCAGAGGAAGACAAAAAAAAACCCTGTGGGGTAGAAATCAATTTTCCCCACTTGAGGGGAAAACAATTCCTTCCCGACTCCAATCAAGCAATCAGAATAACTCCCTGGATCAACGACCCATCTCTAGTAGCTATAGCCTGTAATATTATTACACTCCAGAAATACATCCAGTCCCCTCTTGAACTCTTTTAGTGAACTCACCATCACCACCTCCACAGGCACAGAGTTCTATAATCTCACTGCTCCTACCGTAAAGAATCCTTTTCTATGTTTGTGTACAAACTTCTTTCCTCCAGACGCAGAGGATGTCCTCTTGTCACAGTCCTAAAGGAAAATAGATGATGGGAGAGATCTCTGTCCTGACCCCTGATATATTTATACATAGTTATTAGATCTCCCCTCAGTGGTCTTTTTTCTAAAGTAAATAACCCAAATTTTGATGAACTTTCAGGTATTGTAGATCCCTCATTCCAGTTATTACTTTAGTTGCCCTCCTCCGAACCCTCTCCAGCTCTGCTATGTCTGCCTTGTTCACAGGAGAACAGAACTGTACACTGTACTCCATGTGTGGTCTGACTAGTGATTTGTAAAGTGGTAGGACTATGTTCTTATCACGGGCATCTATGCCCCTTTTGATGCAACCCATTAGCTTATTGGCCTTGGCAGCAGCTGCCTGAAACTGGTTTTTACAGCTTAGTTTGCTGTTCCATGTCAGTGTTACCCAGTGTTTTACCATTTAGTATGTACGGGTGACTTGTATTATTCCTTACCATGTGCATAACCTTACATTTGTCAGTGTTAAACCTCATCTGCCACTTTTCTGCCCAAGCCTCCAATCTATCCAGATCCCTCTGTAGCAGTATACTGTCCTCTTCCGTGTCAATTACTTTACACAGTTTAGTGTCATCTGCAAAAATTTATATTTTACTGTGCAAGCCTTCTACAAGATCATGAATAAATATATTGAAAAGGATAGGGCCCAATACTGACCCCTGAGTTAGCCCACTAGTGACAGTGACCCAATCTGAGTGTGTACCGTTAATAACCACCCTCTGTTTTCTATTACTGAGACAGTTACTTACCCACATGCAGACATTTTCTCCCAGTCCGAGCATTATCATTTTACATACTAACCTTCTGTGCGGTACAGTGTCAAATGCTTTGGAGAAGTCCAGATATACGACATCCATTGATTCGTCACTGTCAAGTCTAGAACCCACCTCCCCATAGACACTGATTAAATTAGTTTGACATGACCGATCCCTCATGAAACCATGCTGATATGGCGTTATTTGATTATTTTCATTGAGGTGCTCTGTGGAACACTCCCTGTCAGTATGGAGTCCTTAAATATCAGAAATAATGGTCTGGCTATGACATAACTTAATTCTCTTAGGATAAGGGGGTGTATGCCATCTGGTGCTGGCGATTTTAAGACGCCGCTGTACTTCTTCCTGGGTTAGACAGGGCACTTTTAATGGGGAATTAACTTTTACACTCTGCATTTCATCTGACAGTTTATTTTCTTCAGTGACTACAGTGGAGAAAAAAATATTTAATAGCTTTGCTTTCTCCTCATCACTGTCTGCAACTCCCCCCTTATCACTCTGTAAAGGTCTGACACCTTCAAATTTTTTTTTTTACCATTTATATAATTGAAGAACATTTTAGGGTTAGCTTTGCTCTCTTTGGCAATTAATCTCTCGGTGTCTGGTTTGGCTGCTTTTATTTGTTTTTTACATATTCTATTCTTTTCCTCATATTTTTCAGTGATTCCTTGCTACCCTCCTGTTTTAGTGATTTAAATGCTTTCTTTTTGTCATTTATTGCTTTCTTTACAGTTCTATTTATCCACATTTGTTTCTTCTTGTTCCTTAACCTTTTATTCCCATAAGGTATGTACCTCTCACAATTTGATTTTAGGATGCTTTTAAAAATATGCCATTTTGTGGTTGTATTTTTATTTTTGAGGACGTTGTCCCAGTTAGTTAGGCCTATGGCCTCTCTTAGTTGGTATTAATCCCATGCTGGACTAGGTACTAAAACTTAACTTTTACTTTGCTTAATTAAAATATAAACACAGTGAGAAGACAAACAAGATATGTCAAAATCCAATGGGTCTGTCACTTATCAATTAATCTGTTAGAGTTGACAGGACCAGTAATAACATACAATTCAATTGACCGTCAAATCTCAATAGAAAAAGAGATAAAAAGGTTGGATCTCACCCCATCTCTTAAAAGATGCATTGTCAAATGCCATTCAGTGTGGGAAAATCATCCCATATCCACATTCCAATAGGTGACCGGTATTATCTGTATCAAATTGTGACGGAATCTCCTAGTACCCCCTCAACTAATGGCTACCTGCCTCATTGGTATGGGGGGGCGTGCTCTTTCTCCTGCCTATAGACACAGAGCACCTGCCCCAACAGGGACGACCCAGTACGGAACCTGTCCCTGTCCTGGGCCTAAGAAATACTATACTGTCCCTAATTATTGATCCCTATGCGCCAAGTTTCATCCTCTCATATAGGACTCATCAGGGGACGTGCATTATAGCAGATTACATGCTGTGAACAAACATACATAAAGGAACATCATCAGTCATAATTGCTTTGACAGGCTATGTAATAAAAAACAGGTCAGCTTTACTGACTTGATGTACTTACATAAGATGCATGAGATATCAGCCCTCAAAAAGCGCCGCCTGGGCAATAGTCCACAGCGGGGTTAAAAATCAAGTGGTGGAGGGGTATGGTCCCCATCCACCTGTAATCTTGCCGCAGTGTATGTGGTCTCACCGCTGGTGGTATACCAAAAAGGGGAGGCGGAGGTCCCGCCATTCCCCTGTTTAAATGGTCCCAAGTGAACGAAATAGGCAGCCGTGCCCCCCCATGCAGCTGTGGCACGCATCTGGAACGCACGCCAGATCGCCGGCCGGAAGTGCGGGGACCACGTGATGTGCAATACCGTTCGGTACAAACAGAGACGCAGGCGCGGCGTCCCATGTTTCTAAGCAGCGAAGAAGCGGGTGCCCATGCACTCGTCAACCATCCCTCATCCGGATGGTGGCTAAATTTAGCGTTTTTGAAGTTTGGTATTTTTGTTCTTCCCTGAAGAAACACTCTTTTGAATGATAATTAGAAGGTTATTACTTTATGGTCACTATTTCCCAGGTGTCCCTCAACATGCACATCTGTTAATCTGTCAGGTCTATTGGTTAATACTAAGTTCGGTATGGCCGCACCTCTAGTCGGGTCTTGAACTCTTTGGAAAGGTAATGGTCTTTGGTTATTGACGAGAACCTGTTTCCTTTATGAGATCTACAGGTTTCAGTTTCCCAGTCTATATCTGGGTAATTAAAGTCCCCCATAATAATGACCTCAATATGATTTGCCGCCTCGCCTGTTTTGTTTAGTAGTAGATTTTCTGTGGACTCTGGTATATTAGGTGGTTTATAATAAACTCCTATTTGTAATCTATTATTGTTTTTGCCTCCATGTATTTCTACCCACAGTGACTCCACATGTTCATGTCCCTCACTTATATCTTCTTCGACTGTAGGCTTTAGACAGGACTTTACATAAAGGCAGACCCCTCCCCCCTCTCTGGTTTTTGCGAACCTTTCTAAACAGACTGTAACCCTGTACATTAACTGCCCAGTCATAGCTATCATCCAGCCATGTCTCAGTTATCCCCACTATGTCATAGTCCTCCTCTCACACATCACTAATTCCATTTACCCAGTTTTATTAGTCAGGCTTCTGGCATTAGTATACATACATTTAAGAGGTTTAGGTATATTTTTTACCCTATACCTTTCCTTCTGAACTGTTCTAGTCCCTCCTTCCATTCCTCCCCCAGTCCCATTACCTTGCCCCCGGTCTCTATCTGCACTGCATCTTCCCATCCTATAATGTAATTACCCTCCCCCAAGTCCCTAGTTTAAACACTCCTCCAACCTCCTAGCCATCTTCTCCCACTACACAGCTGCCCCTTCCCCATTGAGGTGCAGCCCATCCCTACGATAGAGCCTGTAGCTGACAGAGAAGTCGGCCCAGTTCTCCAGGAACCCAAACCCCTCCTTCCTACACCAGTTCTTGAGCCGCTTGTTAACCTCCCTAATCTCCCACTGCCTTTCTTGGGTGGCTCGAGGTACAGGTAGTATTTCGCAAAATACTACCTTTGAGCCAATGGACTGCGCTGTCAAAAATGGAACACATACTAAATGGGGATTACTCAAGAAAAGAGAAAGATACAATATAGAGCAGTGATAAAAAAATGATTTACTGCAGTCCCCACTAAAGTTCCTGAATCTCAAGTCCCTTAATCTAAAGTCACATACTTAAAAATCAAACACGCGAACACTCACAAACTCGCGTTATTTGCACACATATAATTTAGCTCTCACAGATACTCCCTCACTTAATCTAAAGTCACACACTTAATTCAATTCATATTAGAGGATGCTAATACTGTAATTCTTGTGGTCACTATATTATACTTGATGTTTAATGGGTTCTCTAGTTTAAAGGGTACCTATCAAAAGAAAATGACATATTAAAAATATTTGTAAAGTGAAAGAACTCTATTATAAAGCTGGAGTGAGATAACACAGGATCATAGCTTTGACTATTAATGTTCCAGATTATGTCCTTCCCTGAGCTTCAGGTTGTAACAACAGCCCAGTATGCAATGATGACATCATCCCACTGAGATATGCGGGATGCCACCTGTTTATTAAGTTAGTCTATGGCATTCCTGTCTGTCTGTGTATCTGACACCTCAAGGCTATGATTGCATCCCACTACATCTACTCAGCTACACCAGCTCTGGCATATCAACTCTGCTAACTCAAATCTGCCAGTTCTTTTTTATATTTCTTACTATACCTGATGTGTTCTTAGAGAATCTGGTGTCGCCCATCTTATGAATCTCATAGTCTACCCTGACATCAGGTCATTCTTTTCCAGGCTCTGTGGCACTGAGAATCGGGTGCTCTTCATATAGTAGACAACATGAGGATACAAAAGTAAATCTTCCACTTAAAAAGGGCCTATAGTAAGTCAATGTCTGTAAATTTTTCACAAGCTTTTAGGTCGAAAATATGTCCTCAGACTGATGCGGTGCAATGCCACACAATATGATGGGAATATAATAATGACTTGATACATGAAGAACTGATGTGCCAAAATGAACTATAGATTTCGCTCCATTTGCATTGTGATTTGCACCATTTATACTTGTCATGCTTCGGTGTGGGAGGCAGTGGCGTTGCTAGGGCTGGTGTCACCCGGTGCGGTAGAAAATGGTGTCACCCCAGACCCCCCCCCCCGAAGCAATAATGTTTTAGTCATATAACCAAAAATAACAGATACTCACCAGTGCTTAGGCCTCTTTCACACTTGCGTTTTTCCTTTCCGTGCTAGAGTTCTGTCCTCGGGGCTCTAAGACTGAAAGATACTGATCAGGATTGTCCCAGTGCATCTTGAATGGAGAGAAATCCGTTCAGGATGCGTCAGGATGTCTTCAGTTCAGTATTCAAACGTTTCTTTGCCTATGAAAAATCCACAGCATGCTGCGGATTTTCCTTGGGCCAAAAAAATTGAAGGCATGCCGCAAGGACAGATCTGGAATTAATGACCATTGAAAAGCATTAATCCGGATCCGACTTTAAGCTAAATGTTGTTTCAGCGCATCGCCGGATCTGGCGTTTACCTTTCTGAATGGTAACCATGGCAGCTAGGACGCTACTAAAGTCCCGGCTGCCATGGAAAAGTAGTGGGGAGCCAGTGGAGAAGCTACTTACCGTCCGTGCGGCTCCCAGTGTGCTCCACAATGACGTCACAGCGCCCCTACATCACATGGATAATGTGATCATGCGACGTAGGGGCGCTGTGACGTCATTGTGGAGCGCCTCAGAAGCCACACGGAAGGTAAGTAGCTTCTCCCTGGCTCCCACTACTTTTTCATGGCAGCCGGGACTTTAGTAGCGTCCTGGCTGCCATGGTAACACTGAAGCATTTTGAAGACTGATCAGTCTTCAAATGTTTTCAGGTGTGTTGCGTTGTGACGGATCCGGTGGGCATTTCCGGCGACGGAAGTGCACGCCGGATCCTCACAACGGTAGTGTGAAAGGGCCTTGGTTATTAATTCACTTACAGTCCGGTGTGTACGAAGTGTCTTCACATATAACTAAAGAGGAATTGCTGCTGTTATGTTAATGGATGCTATAACATTGCACCATCCTTCTGAACATACACATCTGTAATCCGCCTTACCTCATGATCCTGGAGCTGTGCTGTAGAGCTCGGCGGCCACTGTACAGCACAGCTCCAGGATCATGAGGTAAGGCGGATGACAAGAGTGTATGTTCAGAAGGATGCCAGCCGTCAGCCCCCATGTCAGGCGTCTGTCAGCCGTCAGCCCCCATCCATCATGCCCCCATGTCAGCCATCATGTTATTAGTCCCCCTCATGTGCCAGTAGCCGTCCCCTTTATGTGCCATTAGGCCCCCTCATGTGCCATTAGGCTCCCTCATGTGCCATTAGGCCCCCTCATGTGCCATTAGGCTCCCTCATGTGCCATTAGGCCCCCTCATGTGCCATTAGGCCCCCTCATGTGCCATTAGGCTCCCTCATGTGCCATTAGTCCCCCCTCATGTGCCAGTAGCCCCCTTTAGTGGTGCCAGTAGCCCCTTTTAGTGGTGCCAGTAGCCCCTTTTAGTGGTGCCAGTAGCCCCCTTTTAGTGGTGCCAGTAGCCCCCTTTAGTGGTGCCAGCAGCCCCTTTTAGTGGTGCCTGTAGCCCCCTTTTAGTGGTGCCTGTAGCCCCCTTTTAGTGGTGCCTGTAGCCCCCTTTTAGTGGTGCCTGTAGCCCCCTTTTAGTGGTGCCAGTAGCCCCCTTTTAGTGGTGCCAGTAGCCCCCTTTTAGTGGTGCCTGTAGCCCCCTTTTAGTGGTGCCTGTAGCCCCCTTTTAGTGGTGCCTGTAGCCCCAAGAAGAAAAAAAAAAAAAAAAAGAACACTTATACTTACCTCCAGCGATGCGATGCAGGCCTCTTCCGGCCTGTGTCTCGAGCTGTATGGCTCCGGCGGCGCGATGACGTCATCGCGCCGCCAGAGCCGGCCTCTGATAGGCTGCCGGCCTTAGTGCTGGCAGCCTATCAGAGGAACAGGGAGAGAGAGGACACGCCTCTCCCTCCTCTGCTGCTCCGCACGGAGATGAGCGCAATGCAAGCGCTCATCTCCGTCCGACCTGATGTTCCCTGCCGCCGCCGCCGCGTCTGCCAATGGTCAGTCCGCCCCTGGTGACACCCCATCAGACTGGTGTCACCCGGTGCGGACCGCACCCCCCGCACCCCCCTCGCAACGCCACTGGTGGGAGGGAAACACCACACCAATCATATGAGGGAAGGGGGTAACAGGGAATCAGGCCTGAGAATTAGGGAAGGAAAATGGACTGCTCCAATGAAAACCTTAACCAAAATTCTGACTGACTACCAGTATGAACAGACTTCAAAGGAAGGAAAGTTCTTACGCAGGAATACCTAGTGTCCTATCAAGCCCTATACGACCCTGGTACTAATGGCAGGGACCAGACTACCTGTTCCTCCAAAAGGAAGGACGAACAGTTGTCTGCTTCAGGCCTAATACAAACAATAGGGAAATATAACACACAGAACCCAAACAAAATACAAAAGGGAAAGGAAAGACTTAACTTCAAAGAAGCAATGGAAGCACCAGGAACTCCGCCAAGATCCAACCAGTCAACAATCTATTCAAAGGTCCAAGCAGAAGCTATAAACCGCACAGTATTGTGGGAGAAGCCACTATAAATAGAGAAGGTTAAATGACCCTAATAGCCACACCTGTGGAAAGAAGGTGTGGCAAGCACCAGAAATAACAGAGACGTAATTTGAACCAAACGGAAAACATGTCAGATCAAACCACGTGTTTCTAGTCTCACCCCTGTAGCGGGAACGTCCGTGACAATACTGTATTATACATAGTGTAGGAAAATAGGGGCAACATGCCTGTTTAAAGGGGTTATTCCATGATTAATGTAAAAAGTGAGAATCAGACATTGTATAGTACATGGCAACCTCTTTCTAAGAAAACTAGTACCAGCCCTGTACCTCACATGGATCCAGAGATCTACTTATTCATTTCTCCAATTGCGCAGCTAGATTTATTTCAGGCTAGCAGCTCAGGGGGCATGTCATTCTGCTGCAGCTCTCTTCCTGTCATAGCTCTGGGGCAAATCCTTTCTCAGGGGGGTGTTAGTTCTGCTGTATCTTTCTCCCTGTAACTTTCATAGCTTCTAACAGTAAATATAGCTGGTTATAGTTGAAAGATATAACTGAGCACGTGCGACCACCTCAGAGAAAAACAACAAACAGCAGGAGGCACTATACAGATAAAGTTCAGTGAATAGCTTGGTGGATATGCTAAATTCTTGCAATTACAAAGGTATTCAGATACAGGTGCTGGCTTGAAAACTCTAGAATAGTTTTTGTGGGACAACCCCTTAAGGACTAAAGACACAAAGGTATGCCCTATAACAGCTTGAAAAATCATTTTTCCCCCCAGTATTTTCTTTTTAACTATGTGATATAATCAGTGTTGAACTCTCATACAAACAGCTAGCATCCATGAATATAGTATATGCATACACCCTGCAGCCTCAGGGTTGGGCGGCTGTCCAACAAAAAGTATCACTATGCAAATGGAGTATCATTGTAATATACATGTAATAAAATACTATTACTTTTTTTATGTACACACTTCTCCAATCTGGTTTCGGCCAATCATAAAATTGAGGACACATAGCATTTCATGTACTGTGCACATTTGATGTCATCCAATCTCATAGTGTAGATCCTGTAATATAATGTAGAAAATGTTGTATGCTTGTGTGATACTCACACATGTTTATAGACTGTGGCACCCTGGGCTTTGAACATTTGTATTGTAAGAGTATTTTTAAGTATTGCTTGGTTCTATCCCCTTTAATTTTGTCTATTTATATTACGTTTAGTATTCTGTGTAAGGATATTCCTTGTAATAATTAGTCATGTAGTAGTACACATCCCCCATTGTGCTGATAAGTCTACATTCCTGAGTGATCTAAGAGACATATATGATGCACACTGGAGGAGGGGCTGATGGAAATAACTGTGGTCTGCACAGACGATTAGGTGGGACTCCACTTGGAACTTTATCCTTGGTAGGATGTAAGTATTAATTTGCCCTAACTCTTGTTCACTCTGGGGTGTCTGTCCTGTGTTATAACATGGTAGACAGCCATATGTTATAGCATGGCTGACCAGATCCCTATCCCATATTGCATATTTAGGCTAATGATATTTATTTATTTTTATTATTCTGTTTGTGATTTGTCTGTGTTATCTTATATTTAATATCACATTTAGTAAATATATTTGTTCACTTGGCCTGCATAAGCATATTCATTCTCAAATCCTTTGAATTCATTTTTGAAACAATATTACATGTTACATCTTGTCAGTTTTGCATTACATTTCTAAAATATGCAAAGATAAGTTACCAAGAGTGAAAAGATATAACATTACATTTATGAGACTAATATAACTGAACAATTATAAATTTGAAATTATTAATAGTTGTAAAAAAGCAAGAGGATTATCATTTCATCATTCATTCAACCTTATTCTCTCAATCATACATGCAAATGTTCTCTGTTCAAATCCATATCATCTGCTGAAGTTTGCGATTGGATGACTTTGGAGACACGTAGAGGGACAGTATACACCCACACACTCTCATGAGTGCCCAATTTTATCTCTAAACAAGTCAGAATGTTCGCAATCAGCCACCATCTACAGTGCCTGGCAAAAGTATTCACCCCCCTTGACTTTTTTCATGTTTTGTTAAATTACAGCCTTAAGTTCAATGTTTTGTTAATCTGAATTTTATGTGATGGATCAGAACACAATATTCGAAGTTTGTGAAGTAAAATGAGAAAAAATATATAAATAAAACTATTGTTTAGAAATAGAAAACAGAAAATTGACATGTGCGTATGTATTCACCCCCTTTGTTAAGAAGCCCATAAAAAGCTCTAGTGCAACCAATTACCTTTAGAAGTCACATAATTAGTGAAATGATGTTCACCTATGTGCAATCTAAGTATCACATGATCTGTCATTACATATACACACCTTTTTTGAAAGGCCCCAGAGGCTGCAACGCGAGGCATCACTAACGAAACACTGCCATGAAGACCAAGGAACTTTCCAAACAAGTAAGGGACAATGTTGTTGAGAAGTACAAGTCAGGGTAAGGTTTTAAAAAAATATCCAAAACTTTGATGATTCCCAGGAGCACCATTAAATCTATCATAATCAAATGGAAAGCACATGGCACAACAGCAAACCTGCCAAGAGACAGCCGCCCACTAAAACTCACGGACTGGGCAAGGAGCGTATTAATCAGAGAGGCAACACAGAGATCTAAGGTAACCTTACAGGAGCTGAGAGTTCCAAAGCAGAGACTGGAGTATCTGTACATAGGACAACAATAAAAGAGTTGGACTTTATGGCAGATTGGCTGAAAGAAAGCCATCACTTTCAGCAAAAAAAAAAGGCACGTTGTGAGTTTGCGAAAAGGCATGTCGGAGACTTCCAAAATGTATGGAGCAAGGTGCTCTGGTCTGATGAGACTAAAATTGAACTTTTCGGCCAAAATAGAAAACGCTATGTCTGGTGCAAACCCCAGACATCACATCACCCGAAGAACATCACCCTCACAGTGAAACATGGTGGTGGCAGCATTATGCTGTGGGAATGTTTTTCAGCAGCTGGGACTGGGAAACTGGTCAGGGTTGAGGGAAAGATGGATGGTACTATATACAGGGATATTCTTATGCAAAACCTGTACCACGTGTGTGTGATTTGAGGCTACAATGGAGGTTCACTTTCAAGCAGGACAATTACCCCAAACACACTGTTAAAACAACACTTGAGTGGTTTAAGGACATGTAAATGTATTTGAATGGCCTAATCAAAGCCCAGATTTCAATCCAATAGAAAATCTGTGGTCAGACTTAAAGATTGCTGTTAACAAGCACAAACCATCCAACTTGAAGGATTTGGATCAGTTTTGCAAGGAGGAATGGGCAAAAATCCCAGTGGTAAGATGTGGCAAGCTCATAAAGACTTATCCAATGCGACTTGAAGCTGTGATTGCTCTACAAAGTATTGACTTTAGGGGGGTGAATAGTTATGCACATTGACTTTTTCTGTTATTTTGTCCTACTTGTTTGTTTTACAATAAAAAAAAAAAAACATCTTCAAAGTTGTGGGTATGTTCTGTAAATAAAATGTGCAAATCCTCAAACAATCCATGTTAATTCCAGGTTGTGAGGCACCAAAACACGTAAAAAGTCAAGGGGTTGAATACTTTTGCAAAGCACTGTATATACTATATGTAATAGTATATGTAATAGTATAATATCAGAATTATTATACACACCTGCAGTGTTCGTGTCAATTGTTGGAGGACGTTGTGTGATCCATTCCCAGTCGTGTACAATAAATCTGATTTTACGTTTCAGAGTAGCCTACTGCCAGGCTATTCTGTCCAGCAGAAAAAGACAAAATTGCAGGCAGGCAGGTCAAGATCAACACTTTTGACTAATTGAACTGACTGTACCTGTCGTGGTATATGTCTAAAGAGTCATTGTACTTTCACACAAATTCATTTTATTTAATAGAGAATGGTGTAACTAGCAACTTTCTACATCACTTTATTTAAAAAAATATGCCTGCATCCACCTGAAAAAAGCTGCTAAATCATGGCCACAAGGGGTCTCACTCCCACCTAATTTGCAGTCCAACTGCCTGTTATCAGGCAAGATCCATCCCTGGTAACAGAGACTCACAAGATGGTTGAGAAGAAGAGGGGGCATGCCACAGATAGCTGATATCCTGAGGCTGATAAAAGAACTGCTTCTACACAGCTTATGCCTGCTACGTGGCTTGTGAGCGAAATGCAGCTAGATTGCAGCTGAAAAGAGGAAAAATTAGGCTGAAAAAGACATTAGGGAAAACCTTACAAATTCATAAATATATGAGAGAGAGAGAGCACTCCATGGAGAGCAGTAGTGATTGCTATTTAAAACGTAACCTTTAATCGTTACAAAAATAAGACATAGAAAAATATGCCCAGAAATTGAAGAAGATGATCATAAATCAACAAGAAAAGTAATCAAAAACAGTAACCTGGTCAGTAAGACCCGGGGTACTCGGCTTACTATTATGATGCCCCCCCTTTAATCAGCTTGGCAACAGGGATTATCCAGGTTCCCCTGTACCTAGCTCCTCTACCTAACCGGGCATGTGTCTTATCTTTGCCCCCCCTAGGTTTAGGACCCTACTAATTGATTTACTCCACACTTAGTGGCTATCTCACTTTCCACAACAGTGTGGCATATGCTTTTTTGGCCTTCCTATCCACTGCATAATCCCCTGATGAGTCCCAATCTTGTGACGAAACATGCATGTAGGGATCAGGATAGGGGCAAACTGTAGGGCCAGTTATCACTAGAGGGCCAGGTTCCAGACGGGGTCGCCCTTTTAAGGACAAGTGCCCTGTGGTCAGGTTGCTATGTCTACCTAGTTATCAGGGACAGCATTCCATAGATACCACAGGAACTTATTAGGGCTATATTAGGGACCTTTAGTCATCCATGCACCCCTTTTTTCCAACACAGTGCTTATTCCTGCTCCCGGAATAGGATGACGGTCTATCTTCTGCCGAATCATCTATTGAAGATTTCCAGGAACCAACCCGACAGATGGTGGTAGGACCTTGGTTTATCTGTTGTGGGGTGCCGCCGAGTACCCCGGGTCTTACTGACCAGGTTACTGTTTTTGATTACTTTTCTTGTTGATTTATGATCATCTTCTTCAATTTTTTGGGCATATTTTTCTATGTCTTATTTTTGTAACGATTAAAGGTTACGTTTTAAATAGCAATCACTACTGCTCTCCATGCTCTGACTTCAGTGATTTGTCCGTTTCTATATCAATTATACATTGGTTTAGTTTTTTTGCACAGAGAGAGCACTCCAAAATACAATGAAAAATTGGATCTTTATTTACCCATACATCTGCAATGTTTCAGTTCAACTCAACAGAGCCTTTGTCAAGCAATGTATCATGTGGCAAAGAATATATACCCACACACATTTTAATTATCTCAAAAACTGCTAAATCAATTAATCTGGTGTAAACAAAATTGTGTACATGATTCCATACAATATAAAATCTATCTATATCTTTATCACAATCCATGATTCAGTGAGAATTTATATTTAATGTAAGCAGTGATTGAACCACAATATACATGATTGGTGTTGGTAATCAATTCAGCGCATCTGTGCAAATTAACAAAAACAAGTTACGTCATGTATTTGGCTCACCCTGCCCCCGGACTTCTTATGGATAGATAACAGTATTGGTGTCCCATCACCTTGAAAGAGCATGCACCACCACAGTGTGAAGTCACATAGCGAGATGCATGACAGTCGCATGTGCACATGCTTAACTCATAACGACGTGGAGCTGGTGATTCTAGGAAGGCAAAACTGAGTTGACGCGCCTGTGCATTTCTCGCTGATCTCATTAGGAATGAGATTAATCAGTGAGTGGCCATAACAAAGCACTTTACTCCCTACACAGGGGCAAATCCAAGGGAAAAACAGGAATTCCTACTTCTGTAGGGAGTATAGTGCTGATCAATGTAAAGACATCCACATTTTTCACTGTATTTTGTAGAGCTGCCGCTTTCTCCATTTTTATATCGAGCATTGGATCCTGGTCCATGATATTCAGAGGGATTGCACCCACCTATTGAAAGTATGTTAAATCCATTTTCTTGCCATTGTTTACTTAGCACATTGACCATGCAAAATCTGTATATATATATGGATGCTATTCTATATAAATGTAATTTATCAATTAGAAGCACATTTAGCTAAGTACTAAATAATTACTTAGATTTAGACAGATCATTTAAATGAGCTTTATATAATCTCATTAATCCAGCCTTTCAAGCCAACCAGTGTCATTGATCTATGAATACATTAAATCTGGTCAGATCTCAGTGTTTTAAACAGTTCCAGCTGAATAAATTATCAAAAGCTAGTATAAATATTAATAAAAAATTAGAGGCGTAAAACGCACTATTACCAGGAATTATAGAGTGAAGGCAAGCTGAGAAAACACAAAGTTGTATATTTCTCATATCATGACTGACACTTCTTATACCTCAGTATTCATATACATTTAAAAGCGAGCGCCCAAATTGAATTTTCATGCATAAAGGATGAAGATAAAATACATTATACATCTTCCCTCACTGTAGATCATTATTAAAAATCTAAATCTGGATGTGTCTTCTCTTTTGTCACTTGTGGTCACAATCCTACTGTGGCCATAGGCAGTCAGGTCATTTAGGAAGCCTTTGTCTTGTACAGTGCTACACTTCTGGCTCTATGGTTATGCATCAGTCCATAATGAGGACTGCTTAGAAATAACCACACTTCTGCTGGTATCAGGTTAGTGGTCAACTATAGCACAAAATAGGGGAAGGTAGAATAGTGAAATAAGGCTCCTCTTGTTTATCACCTCACCCTCCTCCTCACCCAATGCAAGTAGAGGTATGAGGCTAGGCATGAAGCTAAAGCTATCCATACAAATCAGGTTAATTGTGGTTTAGCCTGACGATTTCAGTGGGATTTGAAGACCATTTAATGTGTATGGTGGTGTCCTACTTTACCCCTACAAGAAGATATTAAAGGAAGGAAGATGAAAGTATGATGGAGTTAAACATTTAATCCTTTGTTCTAAGGGGATTAGGTACCACTAAAAGTTTCTGGCAGCAGTTTATTCCTCTCTCCACATAAAAGCTATCTAACGGGAATGAGGGATCCAGAGGAATAGCTGATGACCAAGCTAGCATTTGCCCCACAGCGTTGATCATGGCACCGGAGGGGTTCAATGAAGAGGCGGCGAGATCGCCATTCCCCTTCATTGCGGCCGGGTGCCTGCTGTATGATACAGCATGGGACTGTAGCAGGTTTTTGGTAGCCTATTTTAAACCCATAAAGCATTGAGATCTATAGGACTAGAGAATATGATTGGCACTGGCACAAGTTTTGGTCATTACAAGTTGTTCGTTCCTCTACAAAGTTATATAGATCAATTTATTTTGACATTTTCAGCATGGTTAGATGTTGGCTCACAGCATGTGACCAGAGCAAGTTTCAGGTGCCCTACTAAAGGCCACCTGAAGGACCAGAGAATACGGTTGGCACCATGTTTTGGTAGACCCCATCTACAAAACATGATTTGGCCATTACAAGCTCTTCATTTTTGGCCATTACAAGCTCTTCATTCTTCTTCAAAGTCATAAAGATTGATCAATTTAAAACAATTTCAGCATGGCTACATTTTAAAAATGACTGGATTTAGAACCCAACCTGCTGGTTACTCTAACCATCCATTATAGTTTATGCTTTCATTCACATGGCTACAGTATATGGGAGGAAGGTGACCCTGTTCGTGCAATTTGCCAACATAAATAGACTTGCTTTTCTTATTTTCCATGCTGTTAATCAATACCTTATCACTTCTGTAGGATCTGCCAGCCTCTGACTTATGACTACATTTGTTATCTGTGGCGTAGACATAACAATAATATACATGCGATGTTATGGCTCAATTTATGATTTGTTCTTTATGATCGAAAGACGTTCTTGAATGATTTGATTTCTAGAGAGACATTCAATTTATAGTTGAAAGAATCATTAACCTGGAATTGTTGGAGCCTTATCATTCCTTGGCAAGGCTGTAATTCAAACAAGTTGTTGATCTGCCACACCGAGAGATAAAAATATGATCACGCTAGATAGTAGCTCCCGAATAATGAGAACAATTCTTGTAAAACAAACATGGTTGGTGAAGACAGTTTATAGCAATGTAACAATTGTAATTAAAGGGCATCCTGGTTACAGTAGCTTGGGCAAGTTATTAAGACAAATGAAAGGCATGCCATTGTTTTATGATGTTTACTAAACTCATTGCGAAGCGCGGATAGAAAAAGGAGATCATAAAAAATAATTGGCGGAGATAAAATGTCAACAAAATGCTCGACGCTGCGGGAAGCATATTAACATTACATTCATTCATTTAACCAGTTCTTGACCAACATCAACTTTTTTAATAATTTTCATGTGCAAAATATGTATTTTTAAAAGAACTGTTTCATTTATAGAAATTCTATTTTTCTTGAGTCTGTGTTTCCAGAATTTGTTCCAAATTTATGAAATGTCAAAGGAACTGTGGTCTTACATCTTCTCCCTCTTTACCAATATATCACCAAGTATCGAATAGTATATGCTGTACATTTTTTTTATTCTGATTTTTGCTTTGTGTCTCTAAATGCGGGAAGGTAGAATAGTAAGAGCTACTTAGATGAAATCTGTTACCAACTATATCTTGCCTGATCTAAGGGCATCATAATCTAGGGAGAGACCCGAATTAGATCAAAATATGCACAAATTACTGGATTACTGGCTTGGTATAGTTTTGATAAAAATCATCTCATTATCAGCCTTGCATATAAGGTAATTCTCAATATTCATATGATGTAGCTTTCCCCACCTGCAGCTGATTAACACCCTTCTCTCTATACTGTGCATAGGGAGAATGCTGTCAATTAGTGGCCTTGCACTCATACAGCCTCGAGCAGACGAATCCTCAGCTCCCACTGTGTCAGATATAGGGTGATTCTATCAAAATGACACCAAGCCATCCTGATAAGTTATACATAAATGGAAGCAAGATTTTTGTCACTAGTTTATCCCGCCCTCAGAATAGGCAGCATAAATCGGGTGACAGATTCTCTTTCAATTTTTTTTAAAACCCCTTTAATTTAGCCACACATTAAATATACCTGTCACTTCTATTAACAAATTTACAAATTACCTTGAATTTATCCATGTACCTTTATATATTCTTCTATACAATTATTTAATTATTATTAGCAACTGATTTTATTGTGGCCCATAGTCTGCTTGAATATCATTTTTCTTATCTGAATAGGTTCAAAATTCTGTGCTAGTTAATTTCTAAATGTATCTTTATAGTGACTGGAGCTTTGTGCTTCTGATACAAAGCTTCAAATCTCCAGCAGAGACCTAAATTTAAAAGATAACATGCTGGTTACCTATAATCATCACTAGAGGGAGCTTTAGAGCCTAATGCATACTGTCTGCATATTGCGCTCAAGAATAACCCATCTCCTCAGTTTTTCACTGAAAAACCTAATAACTCAATATTGTCTGTCTTTTTATAGTTTTATCATTCCATATTTCACTATTGGAGATGGAAGATGAACTTGATAGCATGTTTCTCGGTTCATACATTTGTCACATTACGTGATTTAATAATAAGAAAGTTCTTATTTTTTTTTTAAATCAATGCCACTTCCATGAACTTTAAAAAGTTCTTTTAGAGCATGTATTCAATTAAATGTATTATTGCACTTCCATAACGTCTGCTTAGAGATGCATAATGTGCTTGCTCTGAATTGTTAACTCAGCTAAACAGAAGAGCGAGAAGCAGAGGTCATTGTCCACCAAGGACTAATGATCTGCATAGGAGGAATCTAAGGAATTAGCAAGCGATTCTGGCAAGATTAAAATCTATTTCAGGGGCATAGAAATAAAGAAAATTCCAACCGTCAATTTTAATATATGATTGTTCCCCTAGCGTGAAGATCACAATGGATTTATTGTCCATGCCATTTCACCTAAAAGGGTGTGGCCACTATATTACACATTACCAACATCAATTTCATTAGAAGTATGTGTGAGGTATTGAAATGCTTCAGTACACAGGACCACAATTACACAAAATATACAATGGAGAAGAAATTAAGGAAACATTTACTAAGGCTTCTTTGAGACCTGCAGCTGGGTGATCCAGCAGATAATGACGGAAAACGGCGATATAAAAAACGTTGCATGCAAAGTTTTTTGCCCAGCTGATTCTCTGCATATTTTACAGGTAGTGGTAGGGTCTCTGCCTAACCCCATTGTTAGAGATGAGCGAATCGAAGCTGACGAGGTGGAATTAGTTTAGAATTTCAGGAAAAATTTGATTTGCAACGAATGCGAATTTCCTCGCCCTTCGTGGTAACGAATCACAATTTTCCTAAAATGGTGGCTACACATTTGAGAAATGAGGGGGCAAGGAACTCTGGGAAGACGGGATCACCCAGATTTAAATGCCTGCATGCAAACAATCAGCAGCAAGCCCTGTAATGTCACAGCCCTATAAATACGGCAGCCATCTTACAGTCAAACATTTTCCTGTGTTCAGAGTGCAGCGAGAGACATGTGAAGGCTCTAGGGACAGCAAGTGAAAAAACGATTGTGGAAAAAAGACAGAAAAAACGATTTATAAGTGCAGGGAAAGGATAAGGAGGAATGAGTTCACAGCATCTTAGTGCGGGGAGAGACGTCAGAAGGCGCTAGAGACATTGATAGGAAAGTGATTTACAAGTGCAGAGAAAGAATGTTTGCGGTTCCAAATAGTCATTAGACAGCTCTGTCATTCCAGCTTTTTGTTATTGGGCTAAAAAGTGTTATGTTGAAAAGCCTTTAGTGGCTTAGATCTTGGTATCTTATTCAGTACTACAAGAAAAATATGTTCTCAGTTCACTTCTGCAGTTATTTCTGTTGAAAGCGTATAGGGGCGAATTCCAGTGCAACAAGAAAAATATATATGCATTGCACTGTTGAACTTATTTCACTTCTGCAGTTATTTCTGTTGAAAGCATATATGGGTGTATTTCAGTGCAACAAAAAAAATATATACACAGTTCACTGTTGCACTTATTTCCAGTGAAAGCATATAGGGGCGTATTGCAGTGCAACTTGAAAAATATATACGCACTGCACTATTGCACTTATTTCTGGTGAAAGCGTATAGGGGCGTATTTCAGTAAAAAAATTAAAATATATATATGCACTGCACTGTTGCAGTTATTTGTGGTCAAAGCATTTAGGGGCGTATTTCAGTAAGAAAAGAAAAATATATACGCATTGCACTTTGCAGTTATTTTTGTTGAAAGTGTTTAGGGGAGTATTACAGTAAAAAAAGAAAAGTATATACACACTGCACTGTTGCACTTATTTCTGGTATAAGCGTATAGGGGCGTATATCAGTGCAACTTGAAAAATATATACGCACTGCACTGTTGCACCTATTTCTGGTGAAAGCGTATAGGGGCGTATTTCAGTGCAACTTGAAAAATATATGTACGCACTGCACTGTTGCACTTATTTCTAGTGAAAGCTTATAGGGGTGTATTTCAGTGCAACTTGAAAAATATATCTACGCACTGCACTGTTGTTGTACAAATATATAATGAAAGCGTTTTGGAGCGTATTTCAGTGCAACTTGAAAAATATATAGGCACTGCACTGTTGCACTTATTTCTTGTGAAAGCGTATAGGGGCGTATTTCAGTAAAAAAAAATATATATATATATATACGCACTGCACTGTTGCACTTATATTTGGTCAAAGCGTTTAGGGGCGTATTTCAGTAAAAAAAGAAAAAAATATACGCACTGCTCTGTTGCAGTTATCTTTGTTGAAAGCGTATAGGGGCGTATTATAGTAAAAAAAGAAAAATATATACACACTGCACTGTTGCAGTTAGTTCTGTTGAAAGCGTATAGGGGAGTATTACAGTACTGCAAGAAATATATATATACGCACTTCACTCTTTAATTATTTTCTGGTCAAAGCGTATACTGGCCTATTTCATTTCAACAATAAATAAATATTGCAGCTCACTGCTGCAGTGATTTCTGGTCAAAGCGTGTGGGGGTGGATTTCAGTATTGCAAGAAATATATATATACGGACTTCACTCTAATTTTTTTCTGGTCAAAGCGTATATTGGCCTACTTCAGTCCAACAAGAAATATATATTCTCATTTCACTGCTGCAGTGATTTCTGTTGATAGCGTATAGAGGCGAATTTTAGTACTGCAAGAAATATATATATACGCACTTCACTCTTTAATTTTTTTCTGGTCAAAGCGTATAGTGGCCTAATTCAGTCCAACAAGAAATATATATTCTCAGTTCACTGCTGCAGTGATTTCTGTTGAAAGTGTATAGGGACGTATTTCAGTACTTCAAGAAATATATATACGCAGTTTACTCTTTGAGTTTTTTCTGGTCATAGTGTAAAGTGCGAGTTTCAGTACTACTAGTAAAATATATACGCACCGCAGTCTTTGAGTTTTTTATGGTCAATGCGTCTAGGGTTGTATTTTAGTATAAAAAGAAAAATATATTCTCAGTGCATTTCTGCAGTTAATTGTGGTGAAAGCGTTTAGTGGCCTATTTCAGTTCAAACAGAAAAATATAGTTGTCGCAAGTATGTCAGACAGATAAGTGCCAGGCCATGCGCAGAGGAGTGGCAGAGGCCTGAATGCTTCTGGCGCAAGCAGAGGTCACAGCAGAGTAAGGGGTCGTGGCAGCAGTAGTCGCAGCCAGAGGCCTGAGCTCCCGGTGCCATCTACCGGTCGTGTCTTGACCAGCAACCCAGAGGTTCTTGATTGGTTAACTCGATCGACATCAGACATCTCCAGGCAACAGTCGGTGGGTTTGTCAGACACAACCCTTAGTTGGCATGGCCTGGAAGCAGGACCTGTGCCCTCACTGGTCCTCAACCTACCTCTGGCCTTTTCTGTTCCCTGACTGCGAGAAGTACTACATGCAGAGTTTCACTTTTCAGTGAGGAAGAGCTGCTAGAGGACAGTCAGCAGCTACTGCCCAGCCAAGATGTGAAGGAGGCATCAACCGCTTTCTACCCTAGGTGGGCAAGTAGTGAGGAGGAGAGTTGCACGGGAGCTTGTGTTGTGAGTGATCAAGCTCACTGATGTGATCAGGCTTTGGTATAAACTGGCAGGCTCACTAGATGATGATGAAGCCGATCGCACTTGGGAGCCGGTTGAAGAAGGAGCTTTATCATCATCAGGAGAAGAGGGTGGCAGCTTGCCCGTCCTTAGCGTGGCTGGGAGTCAGCAGGGTGGCAGCAGTGGGTGGTTGGGAGCCAAACGGGCATGGGGTAGACCACCCGCTTTGCAGCAGCCTACCTGCCCGGAAAGGAGTGGTGCACAGGTTCATGGAAGCAGCGGCGGTAGCAGTCAGCCAGTGAGCAGTATTGGGGGGAAAATCGGGTACCCGGCGGTGTACTGTTTTTTGTAACACCACGGGAGGAGGACCACATTGCCATATATAGAATATGTTGGCAGAAGTGAAGCGCTGCCAGGGTGGCAATGTTGGCACCACGGCCATGTGTCAACATATGCAGCGTCACCATAAAGTGACCTGGGAGAACCATGGCTCCGATGTGGTGGTCCAGCCTGCCGCAGCTACCACTATATCACCCAGTGGCACGAACCCAGTTTCAGCCAGTCAAGGCTCCACCACCTCAGCCGAAGGGAGCTGTCTGTCAATCCAATCTTCTGCTTGTCCAGATGCTTCTGCTCCTACTCCTCATCAATTATTCCGTCATCAATCGATCACCGAACCGATTGCCAAGAGACTACAGTATATGTGCACTCATCCAACAGCGCAGAAGCTGGGTGGGCAAGTCCTTGAACCTGTATGTGTCTGCCAAAGTGCACGGCAGCACTGACGTGTGGAGCTGTACCTACGGTCAGGGACAACACTTATTCTTTACAGCCCACTGGGTGAATGGTGTTCCTGCACTGCCTCACCAGCAACTTGGACTGGGCCCGCCGCTTCCGCCTCCATGTTGTCACACCATTGGTCCTGCGACAATGTCCGCCTCTGCCTCCTCATCTTCCACCATGTCCTCAGCCTCCAGTGCAGGGACAAGTCACAGTGCCCCTCTAGCATACCACATGTGCAGGGCTCGGTGGTGTCATGCTGTTCTACACCTGATTTGCCTTGGGGAACGGAGTCACACAGCGGAGGAACTGCTACGTGTGATGCATCAAGAAATCAAATCCTGGCTTTCTCCGCGACAACTGAAAATCATAACCATGGGAAGAACATTGTGTTGGCACTGCATAAAGGATGGCTGAGCCATGTGCCCTGCATGGCACACGTGTTCAATCTGGTTGTCAAGCGGTTACCTGAAATCTTCCACCCTTCTGCAAGACATCCTAAAAATAGCCAGGAAACTTTGCATGCACTTCAGCGAGCCAGTTGTACACCGCAAAGCACACTCTCCTTGAGCTGCAGCGGCAGAACGGCATCCCCCAACATTGGCTGATATGCGACGTTTCCACCCGTTGGAATTCCACCCTCCATATGTGGGACCGACTATACGGACGGTTAGGATAACTCCCCTGTGTAACTTTGATGTCAGCCAGTGGCAGCTCAAGCGTGACACCTGCCATTTGCTCAGGCACTTTTAGGACGCCACATTATTTGTCAGTTGCCAGGACTATGGTATGAACGTCGTCATTCCACTGCTTCATGTCCTGAAACAGATGGCGGTAACAATGGCTGGTCAGGGGACTTGAGACATGGCACCTAGATCTCATGGCCACATGAACCCTGTGGGGGCTGAACTGAAAGAGGAGGAGGAGGAGGAGGGGAGGAGAAGATTGGAGCACAGGCAATGTGTAGCAAAATGGGTGGTGTTTCTACTCAGCTGACAGGAGAGGAGGAGCAGGAGCATCAAGAGGAGCCAGAGGCGATGAAGAAGACGAGACAGAGGACCCTGACACACCCAGGGCTGCCCCCACCTATAGGCAAAGTAGGTACCGGCCTAGGGCGCACAGATGGAGGGGGCGCATTATAAGAACACGTGCAGCTCAGCTATGTGCATATACTGCCACCTGCAGATCTAATTATTATTAGTAGATGTGAGCACCACCGCAGGTTACATTCTCCGCACTACCTGCCCAGCAGCGGTCCACCACAACCCTCAGCTGGCACGTCCATCAGCTTTCCGGACTAGTTGTTTCTCAGTGACGTCACCGGGTGCAGGCTGATGACGTTGCTCCTGGTTGGCAGTGACAGTCCGGTATCCAAGATGGAGGGGAAGAAGACTTCTTTAAACTTGATAGGAGGAGCGGCGTCAGTCAGAGAGATGTTTCGGGGCGGTAAGTGTGGAGGCAGTGAGAGACAGCCCGGCTGCTTACACCCTCACCCCCCCTCCCCCATCCCTGGCCGCAGGCATCTAGTGGCACTGTGTACACTGTCAGAACACAGGAGTCCCCTCTCTTACATATATCTGTGGTATGTAGTGGACCTCTGGTCTGCAGCCATCACTCACTAATCTGCATCTGTCTTCTACAGGCCTCCTGTCACCCTGTGCTGTCAATCCTCAATATACTTCTAGTACCATGGCAGCTTCCTACAGGCCTCCTGTCACCCTGTTCATGGGCCTTGATATGTACTATGGACAATGGACTACTCAGCTCTGCTATGTCCTGGACAGGACTGTCCTCAGCTCTGCTGTGTGTCAGACTGCTCTAATCCCTAATATATTTCTAGCACCATGACAGCTTTCTACAAGCCTTCTCCGGGGCCGCTGCGCCGCCAGCTACATGCATGGATCAGTAATAGTAGGCACAGTTCAGCATCAGGACAGATACTTAAAAATAAAGTTTATGCTGTTTATGCTGTCTGAGTCTGTCCCCCATCCGCCAACCTCTAAATAAAGTTGATGCTGTCCAGATCTCATAAGCTCCTAAATAAATATATGATGTCCCCTGCCCTAATCTCAGTACTTGTATGCATGTAATTTATTTAATAACGTTTTTGAATTATTTGGGCTGGAAGGGGGGGGAGGGGACCATAGGGGCGGAGGGGGCGGAAGGAGGCAGAGTCGAGAGGGGGTGGAGTCATGGGTGGGACCAGGGGGGCAGCAAAATAAGTCTTTGCCTAGGGTGCATGCTCACTTGCTTGCATAGTGACAGCCGAATTGTCACCATTCGGCAAAGGGATGACTTCTGGCTCTCCACCTTGTTGGACTCCTGTTAGCGGTCCAGAATGGGGGCTTTTTTTACAACCACTGAGGAGAGGGAGGACAAACTGACATACTACAGAGACATCCTATGTAGTCAGTTGGCCGCAGCCCATCTGTGCCATCGTCCATCCTCTTGCAGGTCTGACCGGGGGGGCCCTCTGCACTCACCATCCAATGCTATGGCTGCTGGGGAAGGGTGGGTGGCAGAAGCAGTACCAGCTCCATCAGCAGCAGCCTGAGTCTACAGTAAATGATGAGTAGCTTTCTTCACACGCATAGTGAAGAAACTACTCACTAGCAGCAGGTAGACCTGGAGCAGTACTTGAACCAGCAGGTGGTGGCATAGTTGGACAGCACCCTGCCACCCCACATTGAAGATCCGCTGGACTACTGGGTTGCCATACTAGATTTGTGGCAGCAACTAGCAGTGTTTGCCCTGGAAAAGTTGTCCTTCCCTGCCAGTAGTGTGGCATCAGAGTGGGTGTTTATTGCGGCGGCGGCTATAGTTACCCCAATAAGAACTCGCCTGTCCACCCAAAATGTGGAGAGATTGACCTTTGTTAAGATGAATCAAGCATGGTTCAGCCAGGATTTCAACCCACCAATGCCTGATACATCAGACTAGATCATCCATAGTGCCACACCAACACTTTAATACCAGAGACCGGTTTCTTCTGACTACCTGCCTCAGCTACTACTTTAATGCTGCAACCTGTCTGATGCCACACATCTGATGTCAAGTGCTGCTTATTTCTCCCACCTACGTCAGCGGGTACTGGTATTGCCACCCAACAACCCACTCTGTTACCGGTTTACTTTGTGGTATCCTAATGCAGCTGCTGCTTCCATCTCTAAACTATGTCACCTTGCCACTCTGTGGTATCCTCCTGATGCTGCTGCTGCTACTGCCATATCCACATTATGTCACCTAGCGACTCTGTGGTCTCCTCCTGCTGCTGCCATCCCCATACTATGTCACCTTGCCACTCTGCGGTATCCTGCTGCAGCTGCAATATCCACACTATGTCACCTTGCTACCCTGTGGTATCCTGCTGCAGCTGCTGCCATCTCCACATTATTTCACCTAGCCACTCTGTGGTCTTCTCATGCTGCTGCCATCTCCACACTATGTCACCTTGCCACTCAGTGGTATCCTGCTGCAGCTGCAATATTCACACTATGTCACCTTGCCACTCTATGGTCTAGTGATGCTGCCGCCACCTCCACACTATGTCACCTTGTCACTCTGTGGTCTCTTGATGCTGCTCTCACCTCCACACTATTTCACCTTGCCACTCTATGGTCTCCTGATGCTGCTGCTGCCACCTCCACACTGTCTTTGTGCCACTCTGTGGCCTTCTCCTGATGCTACTGCTGCCGCTACCTCCACACTCTGTCATTGTGCCACTCGGTGGCCTACTCATTCTGCTGCCATCTCCTGACTCTGTCATTGTGCCATTCTGTGGCCTCTAAATGCTGCTGCCATCTCCAGACTGTCATTGTGCCACTCTGTGGCCTCCTCATATTGCTGCCACCTCCAGACTCTGTCATTGTGCCACTCTGTGGCCTATTCATGCTGCTGTCGCCTCCAAACTCTGTCATTGTGCCACTCAGTGTCCTCCTCATACTGCTGCCAACTAAAGACTCTGTTATTGTGCCACTCTGTGGCCTACTCATGCTGCTGCTACATCCAGACTCTGTTATTGTGCCACTCAGTGTCCTCCTCATACTGCTGCCAACTAAAGACTCTGTTATTGTGCCACTCTGTGGCGTACTCATGCTGCTGCAACCTTCAGACTCTGTCATTGTGCCATTCTGTGGCTTCTGCATGCTGCTGCCACCTCCAGACTCTGTCATTGTGCCACTCTGTGGCCTACTCATGCTGCTGCCACCTCCAGACTCTGTCATTGTGCCATTCATGGCCTACTCATGCTGCTGCTACCTTCAGACTCTGTCATTGGGCCACTCTGTGGTCTCCTCATGCTGCCTTTACCTCATCTCTATGTCATAGGTCCACTTTGTGGATTTCTCATGCTGTTGCCACCCTCCCCACTTCTATTATTCCACTATCTTGGCTTTTGGCCTGGCTGACATCATCATTTATTTGACCTTTCTTCTCATCTGTCAGAAGGAAAGGAAAATGAGACGTACAGCGGATCCTGTCTGTATAGCAGCTGTAAGTTCTGTATGGTCCCATTAGAATTGGCTTATGATTTGGTAGCCAAAAGCAGGAGTGGGTACATAACAAATAGGACATGCAAATATTACATTCACGTGTCATCTCTGTTTTAGATCCACTCCTGTTTGATTTTTATTTTTTTGGCATTAGCAATACTGATGGATTATTGAGCAAATGCTGACCGAGTGAAGGGGTATGCTCCACAGACAGGATCCTTTTTTTGGTGGGTCATTGTTCTGAAGGATCAGAGGATGGGCAAATTAATCAGTGACGTCAACAAAAACTTACTACTGACACCGTCTCCATTCTGTCAGATGGGCTCTACTTACGCACTTAATAGAACCGGTTCTGTTAACATTGATGTGGAATCAGCTGGCGACGGTGTAAAAGGAGTGCACTTCATCTTGGCGCTAGCATCGACCTGTAAGGCTGAGTGCAATCTTGAGTTATTTGGTCAGTTTTGGCCCTGTGACCGCCCAAAGAAGTAAAGTATGCAGTGAGTCTAAGAGTGACGCCTGTCATCTGCATGTCATACGGACTCACAGTATTAATTTTACTACCATAGCATACTCCCTATGCATGTTACTTCAAAGCACAGTGTTCTACACCACTATAAAGGCTCCCAGCAGCCAGGAAATAGATGTTTTTTTTAACGAAATTCGCCACAAATATATTTTGGCGCACCGGCGAATTGAATTTTTTAAAAAAATCGCTCATCTCTACCCATTGTAGTTAGGCCCCGCAAAAAATATAGAACACCTATTCTTGTTCATTTTGTGGACAAAATAGGCATTTATAACATAGGGCAAGGACGTACAGAATTTTGAGGGACATTCACAATTTTGAGCTATTTTTTAAAGGCACTAAAGGTATTAAAATAATTTTTAAAAATCCCCTCCCTTTCAATGTCGTCATCCCAACCAAGCTTTATTTACATGACTGCAGTGGTAATCCATATACCAGGGATCAGACAACCTCTGGCACTCCAGCTGGTCTGAAACTATAACTCCCAGCATCCTCCTTTCACTTCTATTTGAGTTAAGAGAACAGTCAAATAGCTGTGCATGCTGGGAGTTGTAGTTTCTGTATACTGGTGTGGCCAGTGGTTGATTGCAGTGGTTGGTTGCAGTGGCTACATACAATATAAGTGCATGTAATTGCAGCAACCAACACATGACATCATTGCATCAGTGGCAGGGAGAAGTGAAGAGCAAATCGAAGTCCACAAAGTGGACTTTGATCCGAAAATCAGTAAAATTCAATTCGCTGCAAATCCGAATTTCCTCGTGCTTCACGGTAGCGAATTGATTTAACCTGAGCTAGTGTAAAAAACAAACAAACAAAAAAACGAATACTTACTTAACTTTTTTGCTGGTAACAGCCAACACCATCTTGCTTGAAGATCCCGGCTGAAAACCTGTGCGTGCTTATGTCGAGTTGACCTTCGAGCAATATGGCAGTGGCCGGCCCATCTCGAGCAAATGGATCAGGTATTATTATTTATTTATTTTTATTTTGTTTTACACTTTGTTGTTAATATCAGATACCCTGATCATGTATGAATGAGGCATCTGAGGGGAGCAATGGCGGGGGAGGCGCAATTGCTGCTCCCTGCGATGTGGAATTTCTTGTAAAATTCGGGAAAGTATCTGAATCAAATTTTTAAATACTTTGCTCATCAGGGACCAACAGGGAGGATTGGAGATGTCCCCATAACATTTTTTTTTTTTTTTTTTAGATGAGTGTACAAAAAAACTTTTTTTTCTAAATATCAAAAACTTTTTCCTAGAATTAAAAAAAAAAAGCCTGAGGAGCGTGCTTTCTACACCCGTGCAACAAAATCATTTAGCGTGCCACACAAAAAAACATGCACAAGGTTACAGTTCATCGCAAGGGACTGCTTTTAGGATAAGTCATTGGTTTAGCTGATGCCAATTGGTACACTAATAGAAATGTAAGTGCTAAACAAGTAGCAGGGCTGCCAAAGGAAATTTCCAGGATTCACACAGCCAAATTCTGCTGCACCCTAACACACTCCATCCTTTAAGGAAATGTTCATATTTGGATGGAACTGGTTGCATAGCTTTACTTAGTTTAATAAGCAAGACCCACGTTTGCAAGTTGCAGATCTGTGGCTTGCTCATTTTAAGTAGCCTTCCATCAGGTGCATGCACAGTTCCCAACGGTCCCCATAGCAAAACTTACTGTTAGCCCCCTTGCTATATCCTGTTTCTTAGTATGTGTTCACCAAACAATACCAGGCAATGTATAATGCAAAATGCAATGCTCCAGATTTCTGACAAATGTATGTTTTCAATAGTTAAAAAAATAAATTTAATAAAAAAAAAATCCCCCCACCCTCTGTGTGTTAAAAAACAGTGGAACAAGTGCTTCATAAATATGGTGCTCATTCTGAACTTAATATTTCTCAATTTATTTATACTTATAAATAAATAATTTGAAAAATCTTCCCCATACAGCTCTGTCTGTGGTTTTCCTCATAGTGTTTTACAATGTCTGCCTGAAGCCATCACTAGGTGGAGCTCAGTGCATTGGAATTTATACAGCTATTCTGAACTACAATGAAGACTATAAACATTTCTTTGCATGGAGTGGTAGTTGCAGGAAAATACAGTGTTTCCATGTTGGGAAAAAAACAAAAGAGTTCAGAGCCATGTCCTATCTCCTGTCTGGGCAGCAATGTGTTCGGCTCCCATCGATGGAACGCTATTGCCTTCTATTCTAGGAACTTTGCAGCAGTAGACTAAGGCCTGGCCTGGCAGTCGTAGCAGATGATGTCCTTAATATATGAAAGTGTTGCAGTAGTGACCAAAAGTGCTTCATTAAACTATGGCCCCCTGAGCACAATGAGGGAGATCAAACTGCATGCTGGATATTTTGTTACACACGAAACAGAACAAAGTGTTATACATATGAAGCTGCAAAGTGATAATTTCTCCTTTTTATTGTTTCACTTCTTTATGAAGCGTCAGATGTTGTGACATTGTTAATCTAAGTCATTAAACATTATAGCAGAATGCATGGTAAAACTGATTTTCAACAGATTTGTACTAAAGCCTGTTAAGCTTCAGTAAACTAATGATTCAAGGAAAAATCAGATTATTATGTGCTCACACCATCCAGGAGGAGGTGAGGATATTACACCTCTGGTAAGTCAAGAGGAAAATGTGGTCCCTTCAGGGGTACACCTAGCCTTTCTGCTGTCTGAGACGAAACCTGAAATGGTGCCCCTCCCTCCACAATGCCAATTTCTTAACCTAACCTCTTCCCTTCAGCCCATGGCCCTTCAGCTGCCCCTCTCTTGCCCCAACCTGGCTCTGCCTGAGGCGATCACCTCACCCGGCCTCATTGGTGGTGCACCCTGGGTCTCTTACATTACTACTGAATCCATTGTCTTCTATGTTCACATTGGTCAAACTGCAACCTAAAACCATCCATGTTCATGAGAGAAAAGTTGGCCAAACCCGTCTACATCTGCAGGGTCACTCGGCAATCTTATGTACATGGGGGCTGCCAGCTGTCAGGAAACAGTGAATCAGGCATGTTGAATTTCTGCATCCTTCATTATTTTTGCATGCAAGAGGCTTACTCCCCTCTCCACATTAAATTAAACTTACATGCTTATTTGATACAAGTGTATATGTTTATTGTGCAGTCGACTGACTTCTGACATGTATAGCCGACTGAAAAGATTATGTTTAGGCATGAGCGAACCCGTAGAAGTTCGGGTTTGCCGGGTTTGGCCAAACTTCAGGTAAAAGTTCTGGTTCGGGACCCAAACTTGACCCCAAACCCGGACCCCATTAAAGTCAATAGGGACCCGAACTTCACTTTATTATTTTCCGTTATAACATGGGTATTACAGAAAATAATAGCATTCTTAAGACAGAATGCTAAATAAAATGGCCATTGAGGGGTTAAAAATAATATAAAAACTCACCTCATCCACTAGATCACGCAGTCGGTATCCTCTTTTTTTTTCTTTCTGCAGGACCTGCAAAAGGACCTGCGATTACATGTGAGCGCAGTGACGTCACCACAGGTCCTTCTATCTTTATTCAGCAGGACTTGCAATAACGTCCTGCAGAAAGAAGAGGATACCGCTGCGTGGTCAAGTGGATGAGGTGAGTTTTTGTATTTTTTAACCCCTCAATGGCCATTTTATTCAGCATTCTGTCTTAAGAATGCTATTATTTTCCGTTATAACCCGAACACCGAACCCCAACTTCAGTGAAAAAGTCCAGGTTTGGGTCCGGGTACCAGAACTTGCAAAGTTCGGTACGAACCCGAACTTTGCAGTTCGGGTTTGCTCAACCCTAATTATGTTATATCAATAGGATATGCTATCACTTTATGATGGTGAGGGTCAGACCTCTGGGACCCCCACTGACCCTAAAAGTAAAGGGGCCACAGTACTAATATAATGTTTTAATTCAAGGTTTTTTCTTTGCATGGCGGCACACCCGACAATCAGGCTGCACAGCAATCTGGCTGCAATATCCCTGCACAGTAGACGGAAGTAGTCCCATTGTACAGGGGAGAAGATGTAAAGGGACCACACAGCTACATTTGTAGGATCGTTGGGGATTCCTGAGGTCAGACTTTCAACAGTTGTAAAATGATGTCATATAATTAGTATCACATCATCACATTATAAGATGGTAATATCTAGAGATGAGCAAAGTTTTGGAAAGTTCGATTTGGCTAGTTCGCCGAAAAAAAAAAAAAAGTGCTTCATAACGAATTACTTCATCATCATGAAGCACATTTTTTTGTAGGTAGCGGGTGCAATGACAGAAAGATGTCTATGATTTTATTTGAGGCTGGTGAAACCTGACTGGATGATTTGGTGGAAATTCTCATAATTTCACAGCTGACAGTAAATGCTAGTAACACGTTTTTATCTGTATATTGAACTATAGACATGGATTACTTAGAATCTTCATCATTCATTATGGTTTTTCAATTTTTCTGTGAAAAATTTGGCTGTCCATGATTTTGGAATAATTTGTCCAGAAAGAAAAAAAAATCTGTTTGGCAACCCTGTTCGCAGGATCATTGGAGATCCCTTGGGTCAGTCTCACAACAGTCATAACTTCGACGGATCCACCGCCAGCTATAGGAGTTATTAGACATCGGTCTTAATAAATGACCCCCTAAGTTTTGATATGAGGTGCTATGAGATATGCGTATGTCCCCATTAGAGATGTCGCGAACATAAAATTTTCCGTTCGCGAACTCGAATTTCCGCAAATGTTCGTGAACAGGCGAACCGCCATAGACTTCAATAGGAAGCCGAATTTTAAAACCCACAGGGACTCTTTCTGGCCACAATAGTGATGGAAAAGTTGTTTCAAGGGGACTAACACCTGGACTGTGGCATGCTGGAGGGGGATCCATGGCAAAACTTCCATGGAAAATTACGTAGTTGACGCAGAGTCGGGTTTTAATCCATAAAGGGCATAAATCACCTAACATTCCTAAATTGTTTGGAATAACGTGCTTTGAAACATCCAGTGTGTGTATACGATCAGGTATGATGTTGTATTGATCAGGTAGTGTAAGGGTTATGCCCGCTTCACAGTGACAGACCAAACTCTGACAGACCAAACTCCCCGTTTAACGCACCCCAAATAACTGCAAACAGTCCATTTGCACAACCGAAAAATCCCCGTTTGCACAAGGTTGTATACCAAGCTAGCCATGTCCCGTTCCTTGTCCTCACTGACGTCATTGAAGGTCTCTTCCTCCACCCAGCCACGTACAACACCAGGGTCCCCGAAAGGTGACAACAAGCCCCCTGGGATGCCTGCTGTGGTTGGTCTTCCACCTCCTCAAAGTCACCTTCCTCCTCTGACTCCTCTTCTTCAGACTATTCTCTCTGCGTTGCCGCAGGTCCAGCAATCGACAACGACAAGGCTGCTTCTGGTGGTGATGGTGACTACAACTCTTCCTCTTCATGCTCGATCTAAGGCCTGATGCACCACTGATCGCAGGGCACGCTCCAGAAAAAACGCATATGGAATGAGGTCGATGATGTTGCCTTGGGTTTGACTGACCAGGTTTGTCACCTCCGCAAAAGGATGCATGAGCCTAGAGCCATCGTGCATGAGCGTTCAGTAACGCGGCCAAAAAATAACCAGCTCCGCAGAGGCTGTCCTCTTTTTTTTAAATAAAAAAAAATCTGTTCTTACCAGTTTAATTTCTGTTTTGTCCCCTATCAGGGGTCGGTGTATGGAATAGATTTTAGGAACCGGGAGATGGAAAAAGATGGTTGGTCAGTCCTCTTCCTTCCAATTTGGGGCACTGTGCGTGCGCCGTGCAATGTACTGTGCCACCCTATATGAGTGGTGTGTTAAGTAGTACTATTCCTATCAGTTTAATCCCTGTTATGTCCCTATCAGGGGAAGTATATCAAATAGATTTTGGGAACCAGGAAAAAGATGATTGGTCGGTCCTCTTACTTCCAATTTGGGGCACTGCGCGTGCGCCGCGCAATGTACTGTGCCACCAATACAAATAGTGTGAACAACTATTCTTACCATTTTAATCTTTGTTAAGCCCCCTATAAGGGGACGGGTATTGAATTGAATCCTTGCATGAAGATAGAGAAAAAAGCTTGCTCTGTCCGCTTCCTTCTAATTTTGGGCACTTGCAATGGAATTTGCTACCAATGCAACTAGTGATAACTAAGTACTATAGTATTATATTAAAGGGTAAAAATTAAATGACTTTTTTATCTGCAAGGTACTGTGCCACCCTATATGAGTGGTGGGCAGTGGGCACAGTACAGTCAGTTGGCCTGATACACACTGGCAGGCAACTGTAATTATATTAAAGGGTAAAAATTACATGACTTTTTTTATCTGCAAGGTACTGTGCCACCCTTTATGAGTGGTGGGCAGTGGGCACAGTACATCAGTGGGCCTGACACACACTGGCAGGCAACTGCAATTATATTAAAGGGTAAAAATTAAGTGACTTTTTTATCTGCAGGGTACTGTGCCACCCGATATGAGTGGTGGGCAGTGGGCACAGTACAGTCTGTGGGCCTGACACACACTGGCAGGCAACTACAATTATATTAAAGGGTAAAAATTAAATTACTTTTTTATCTGCAAGGTACTGTGCCACCCGATATGAGTGTTGGGCACTGGCAGGGGACACAGTACAGTCTGTGGGCCTGACACACACTGGCAGGCAACTGCAATTATATCAAAGGGTCGAAATTAAATGACTTTTTTATCTGCAAGGTACTTTGCCACCCTATATGAGTGGTATGCACACAGTACAGTCTGTGGGTCTGCGCCTCTCACACACGGGAAGGCAACTGCAATATATATATATAGAAAAAATAAATAAAAGCAGACTGATGTACCAGCCATAAAAAGCGCTTTTTGGGGTGATGTCAGGATGCTGTCCTTACAGCAGATGAGTCTTTGAGGACTGGAGTGGACACAGAACACTGGCCCAGCTAACACTTTCCCTATTTATTCAGCAGCAGCAGCTCTCTCCTTGCTCTAACTAACTCTGCAGCTTCAGAATGAATCTAAGATGGATGCTGTCCTTGCTTTTTGATAGGAGGTAGGAGGGTCTGGGAGAGAGGGTATCCTGATTCGCTGGAATGTGTCTGCTGACTGTGAGGTACAGGGTCCAAGTTTGCTCAATGATGACGTATACGGGGCGGACCGAACACCGCATATGTTCGCTCGCCATGGCGAACGCGAACATGCTATGTTTGTAGGGAACTGTTCGCCGGCGAATAGTTTGGGACATCTCTAGTCCCCATTCACCTAATTGGTGAGGCTCCCATTGGTCCTAGGGATCTTGAAGGTATGACATGGTTATTTGGGCTAACTACCTAATAGATACTATGAGAAATATCACTGTTTATTGGAGATTTGCTTAGAAGATTTCTCAGAATCTTGGTCTTGATATAAAATACTTTACAGAAAAGCCTTGTGTCACATTGTGTCTCCATTGCATTGCCATGTGAGTTTATCGTCAGGAAGTCTGTTCCATTTCGGTTACTTGTATTACGTTTCCAGTTGAAGAAGTCTGTGTTCGTACTATAATTAAGTAGTTCTGGTACAGATCGATCATTATTTCACACAATAGACTGCAGTGCACACGGGGATGGGAGAAGATTACAAGTTACAGATACACAGGAGGAAAGACAATGACAATAGGTGACCATTGATGAACAATCAGCTGTTTAATGAAAATGTTTATTTCAGTCCTTTGTCTAAATTTCCCTTTAAAACATTCAAGGGCACTGATATGTGTTCAGAACGAAGCTTTGTGGATATCTCCTCTGCACTGCAGACCAGGAAGAAGAGCCAAGATCCTGTCAGTCTATGTTGAATTAACAAAAAATGCTGTTGTGTTAGTGCTGACTGAGAGATTTCACTTATATTCTGCAAGGTGACTGTTACATAAATTGATTGGAGATTCAGCAGCAACACAAAGCATAAAAATTTCAATGGACAGCCAGAAAAATTAGACTTGACATGAAGTACATATCTCTACAAGCTCCTGCGATTTTTTACCATTATTATGTCTGTTGTTGTTTGGCATCTGGTAAAAGAGAGTTAAATGTTCCTCATTGTGAGACATAAATGCTACTTGTGTTTTATTGTTCTTACAGAAAATAGGAGTCACTTGGCTTTCTTATCCTCAATCTGGTGCTCTTCTAAGCACAAGCTCTTTGAGGCGGAATGGAGAAGATATGGGAGGTCATGTGTGACATCATAAAAAACTTAAAAGCATACAAAATTTTAACTAAAACCTTTCCAGCATACCAGGTGTTGTCCTTTTCTAAAATATCTCCAGAGGAACAAAGAGGATGTTAGTAACTTCTAGCAAACTATTGCTTGCATGATCAGGCTCCTAAGGAGGAGACAGATGAGCTAAGTGTGAGCTCCTGGACTTGTGAGACCCATCAACTACAGTGAAGAAACAGTTAGAGCATGTTACGGACAATGCTTCTGAACCCATTGTGCCAACTAATCGGCTTGGCGTAAGACAAACTCTAAGGGTGCTACACCGGCGCTTCCCTGTTTCACGCCATTTAATTCATGTACAGGTATGTGGACTTTGCTGCCAGTAAACAGTCAAACTGCTACCTCCTAGGATTGTCTTGGTATAGTTGGCAGTCACCACACTTGGGTCAGAGACACTAGTGCAAAGCACCAAAGGCACAGGCGAGGCACTACTACAGAACCAGACAGAGCACAAGTGAATCCAAGGCAAACATGTATTATAGGCAAGAGCCATACACAGAGCACTGGCAGACGGACACATTTCTGGAACCCAGATATATGGACTTCAACAGTGAACTTCTGAGCCCAAATAGAATTGTAAAACACAGTTCAGACATAGCAGGCTAAGATGCAGAAACTAGACAAGACCGATCAGACAAAAACTAGAACTGGAAAAAGGCAAAAAAAAGTAAGACAGAATTCAGACCATACATAGAACACAACTTGAAGAATGCAGGCAGAGACAAATTGTGCAAAGATCCAACTGAATCTGAGCAGAATCTCAGATTGCACAGCCAGAAACAGGACACAAATTCAGGACATATATAGCAGACTTAACAAACTCAATTGTCAAAATAGGTGCAGACACACAGAGCAGGGAGATTAACGTTGCAGAGCGAAACGGAGGTGAGAGCACAATGGCCGATTCACACCCACAAGTAACAAGGACAAAACACATGAAACAGTGGCAACATGAACCACCACTCAAGACAATGGCACAAATTCCAACCCTTCAACCCTCCAGTACCCGAAAGCATGATACAAGGGCCATTGTACAAACACCATTGTAACAGAGAGTTCTCTTGTGAATTTTGATAACAGAGTTTCAGCCACTGCTGATTGTCATACTCTGCTTCAGGAGTCTCGATGCTTTAGATGAAACACCTTGTCAGTCGAGGAGTAACACTCCACACTGAAAGGAGAATAGGTAATATTTTCATGCTAGGCTTAGGCTACTTTCACATTGGCGTCTTGGTTTCCATTTGTGAGATCCATTCAGGGATCTCACAAGTGGTCCAAAATGGATCAGTTTTGCCCTTAATGCATTCTGAATGGATAAGGATCCGCTCAGAATGCATCAGTTTGGCTTAGTTTGGCTCCATTCCGCCTCTTTTCCGGTATGGAATGCTGCTTGCAGCGTTTTGGTGTCTGTCTGATGAAACTGAGCCAAACGGATCCGCCCTGAAACACAATGTAAGTCAATGGGAACGGATCTGACACAATTTGGCACAATAGAAAACTGATCAGTCCCCCATTGACTTTCAATGGTGTTCATTCACGGATCTGTTTTGGCTATGTTAAAGATAATACAAATGGATCCGTTCTGAATGGATGCATGCGGTTGTATTATCTGAATGGATGTGTTTGTGCACATCCATGACGGATCTGCACCAAACGTGAGTGTGAAAGTAGCAGTCAAACATGGAAAACTTGTACAGTTGTTAAAGAAATACTTGGAGCAACAGAACATAGGACTAGCCTAAGGCCCTCTGGAGAAGATCTTTAAGGTCTCTTCAAATTTTCCACACGGGTGCAATACGTGAAATGAGCGCATAGCACCCGTACTAAATCCTGACCCATTCAATTCAATGGGTCTGTGCACATAAGCGTTGTTTTTCACGCATCGTTTCTGTGTTGCTTGAGAATTGCAGCATGTTCATTGCTGACATAGCTGACTGAACTTTCTTGTGAAATGGTGCGAGTTTCATTGAACTCATCCTGACACAATCTGTGTCGTTTGTGTGAAAGAGGCCTAAGATGTCCATTTTATGATTCCTCAAATGAAACAAAAATTCTTGGTAAAGGGTAATCACGCCTTCCTATTTCTGGTTCTTCTGGAGTAGTTTTATGTAAGTAAATATCCCTCTGCCAGACATTATTGCCTACCCTTTCCAAAGTGCTGGTAATTCCTCAATTTCCACTGTAGTAACGTGACAGCCTCAGTCACAATATTATCATTTCTGGTGATGTGCAGTTCCAGACTCAGTATCTTTTCATCAGGTCCAAGCAACGTATGGGTGTCATAACTTACATCATGTACTTTGCTGGCTGGATAATAAGCAGTCGGTTCTTGGGACATGCACATTTTCATGGTGCTGATAAAATGGACTTGCTCTGCTAGCACTGAAATAGATGCCAGCACTAGCTGAAACATTGTTTGGGTTATAAACATCCATGCCTTCGGTGGTGATACTGGTACCAATAAGAGAAGAGTAAAAAAAAATTGTATTTGGGGGATATCTATAAGTGGTATGGTGGGTAGGTTAAAGAAATACATAAGGGTCTCAGAGAACCGCTTTAATAACAGTCCCTTGAGGTATCCAGGAGAGGTCAAAGGGCATGTTGATATGTCAGTATTTTCACACAGTATTCGGCAATGAACTCTACATGAAATCCACAACTCCAACTATTCCCAATTGGAATAAATGCTGAAGTGTATATGTAGCTGATTTTCATGTCGGTAAGTGACAAGTCTCTTGTTAGAGCAGATTCGGCTCAGAAAACACCATAAGTTACCACACGGGAATCAGTGTGAGGGTCCATGACATATCAAACTGCAAATCCCAGACAGAAATCCAAGGGTCAGCTTCACAATTCTAAAGCCAGTTGCATTTTATATGCTTCTGTTAGAAATCTGTTTTGTGAACATGCCCTAGGGTTATATGATCTCAGGTGTGATTTTCCACTATGTGATATTGACTTAACCAAGGCAAGAGCTGAATTACCTTGTACTGTTGTAATATCTTGCTTGTGGACACAAAGTATCATTGATTCAATATAGTTACCAAAGACATCATTATACATCTTCATCATTTCCTCTAGGTTTGTTATTTATTAGTCTATCCATCCTCCCTTGATGTCCACATTATGGCTACACAGAATTGGTCATTTTTGAAGACTTATGTGTTTTCCGATAAACCAAACCTCCTAGCTAAATGACTCTGATTCATATATTAGCCAGAAGTCTATACATTGATTATGTGCTTAATGCTTTAACCAGCAGAACATTGATGAGCATGAAAAACTAAGACTTGGCTTTTCGAAAGCTTCAATGTGGAATTACTATTTCTGTTTGTGAAATATCTGATTTTGTAAAGCAACACATTAGAAGGGAGACATGGAGCCAAAAACACAGACACAAGAAAATTCACACTCACACCATGCTACTGAACATGTTCTGAAGGTCACCATCTTTGGAGTACATCAGGATTATAATTATAAGGCAATATATCAGTCAAATTGTTGACTTATGGTTAAACACAATATATTTTACAACTCTGAGAATAAAAATGGGAAATTATTTTTTCCTCTGTGCGCCTAAAACAAAATTACCTGCGGGCATAAAAGTAGCCTGTGATCTGTATCACCTCTATCAGTCATAATCTAGAATGTTGTCACTTCCTATTAACCAGGCAATAGGGACAAAATGACTTGTAAATGTCCATAGGAGTCAGTTTGTGTGCTCCGCTGCATCCTGATGACTTATTTAAGTAAATCGAGTAGCACATGTGTTTTTGACTCGGCCTCATCTGACAAGGCACATCATTATTCAAAGGGAATTGTTACATTCTCAGCCGCCAGATTAAAAATACGGATTTCTTTATTAAGCCTATACAGGGTGACTGCGTTTCTCACTTTACCTCAACTCACTCAATTAAGGCCGTGCTTGCGCCCGCAGGACCTACGCTAATAAAGATGTTCAGTTGAAGTACAGCTAGCATTTTTGTTATGTTATCCACAATGACATCTAGGCAGTCAGCGATACGTCTCTCTCTCTTTCTCCTTTTTTTTAAATATCTGTCCTTCCTTTGAAAGGTGACATTTGTATTGATAGTATTTTCAAGCCTTGATAATTTCTCAGTAGCAATATATGGATGGAAAAGCCAAGGTCACCTTCAAAGTAGTGTTCTTCAGCCAATCAAAAAGATATTAACACCACTGTCAGTTCTGGTCAGAAGAAGAAAAATGTTATGATTGACATTGGTGAGCAGAAAGTGAGTTTTTCGGAGGTTTACATTGCTAGGCTATCTGATCAAGGTACAGCAAGGCCAAGCACGCATGTGTGAATAGGAAATGGGTGAAAGCCACTATCAGACACCTGCTTGTCTCCCAGACAACAAAAGGATTGGGGCCTAAAAATGTTTTAAAAAGTTACAAATAAGTTTCAAAATATTCAAATCCCCCCAGAATGAAAATAATCAATCAAAAAATAAATGTTATATGCATAGCCAAATTACAAAATACTGGTACTATTAAAATATAAAAATATTTATCCTGAAAAACAGGATAATAGAAAAAAAAATCAAAATGTGTAATTTGCCATTTTTTCATCACTTCACCTCACAAACAAAATTGAATAAAATGTCATCAAAAAGTCATACACACTCCAAAATGGTATCAGTAAAAACTACAGGTCATCCTGCAAAAAAGAAGTCCCCACATATTTTATTACACAAAACTGTAAAACAATAGTTATGGAGGTCAGAATATAGCAATGAAAATAAATATTTTTCCGAAGTTTTTGGAAATGTAGTATCGTTGTCATCAGACTGACCAGTGAATGAAGAGCATGGGTCAGTTTTATGGCATAGAGAACGCCATAAAAACAAAACCCATAAAACTGTGGCGGAATTGCGTCCCCCACCCAATTCCAACACATTTGTTATTTATATCATCCCACTACATTGGATGCAACATTAAACAATGCCATTAGAAAGTACAACTAATCCTTCAGAAAACAGACCCTCATACGGCTACAGTATATGAATGGAAAAATAAAAAAAGTTAAGGCTCTGGGAATGCAGTGAGTAAAAAATGAAAATGGAAAATCACAAGGTCATGAAAGGTTTACATTAATTTAGTACATCCTATTTTTAGCATACCCCGAAGCACTATTGAACGAGAAATGTTGAAGAAATCATTGGAAATATGCTTTAAGTCCCTTTCTCTCTATTAATGAGCATGCCAGGTGGACGCTATTACTTTAAATCACCGCCAATCACATCTTTTCAGCTATCCTACTGATGTCGTTGACCAATCAATACAAGATTTGTGTGAGCCTTTAGGCAACAACTTGGTTAAGGAAGGCCCCAAGGCTGGGTGTTCAGTATAATGGAAGATATCATGGAGAAAAAAAAGAAGACTGAGTTTCTTTTATTTGATCTGGGACCACAATCAGGCATGAAGCAACTAAAGAAAGCAGAAGACTCTTTGAAGTCTGCCTTTATAAAGTAATCAGTCAGCTCGGGTCTAGGGCTGTGATGAAAATTACTAAGAAGGGATGAAATCACAATGCCACCTGTGATTTTATTCTGAAAATAAATTGATGGGTAGCGCAATACAATGCAAACTGCCTCTTTAGAGGATTCTGTGAAGGTCTGATGAGATTGAAACCAATGTGGAGAGATGGAACTAGTTATCATGAAAATAAGTTGCGCTCCACAGGTGCTCATTTTAGAACAACAGCAAATGTCTTTTTGACAGGTAAATTGCCTTGGATGGATTTCAAGCTTTCGTATCTTTCTGTCTAATGCTGTCATCTCTGATCTGAATATATATTTGGGGAATGTGAACATTTCTAGAAAGTGAGAACAAGTCTTAGTAATATATGATCCTGCCTTGATATTTGTATGAAGGAAACCTCCTGTACATATCTGATAGGAGCTGCATTGTTCTCCGGAACCACCAGCTTAACTAAGCTGAAGGCGATGCTTTTGAAGGTTTTAATTCAGTTGATTCATTAGATTTACTTCCAGGATTGAAAAATAATGGGACAGATCAACTCAGGGGCATACATAGAAATCACTTGGCCCCATAGCAAGGAATCTAAATTGGGTCCCCATGCCCCATTCATAACCCCTCCCACTACCCGTTCCTGACCAGTATATACAGCAGTGTACTCATATGTGAGGTATGAGGTATAAATTACAGCTCGTACCTCACATATCAGTACACTGCTGTATACTATATATCTTAACACACTCCAACTATTATGCCTTATACCTCATACTGTATATCAGTACACTGTTCTAAACTGTACACACTGCATCTATTATACCTTGTACTTCACATATCAGTACAATGCTGTATACACCCATATCTGTACCCACTGCAACTATTATACCCCGCATCTCACATGTCAGTACACTGCTGTATATATTATATATTTTAACACACTGCACCAATTATACCTCTTACCTCGCATATCAGTGCACTGCTATATATACTATATATCTGTACACACTGCATCTATTATACCTTGTACCTCATACTGTATATCAGTACACTGATGTAAACTGTACACACTGCATCTTTTATACCTTGTACCTTACATATCAGTACACTGCTGTATACACTATATATATTAACACACTGCATCTATTGTACCTTGTACCTCATATATAGGGATGAGCCAAGCAAGCATCAGATCCAAGATCCAAAGTTGCTTTGCTCCAAACTTGTTCTCAGTGATGGAAATGGAGAACTATTGGCATATTTTTTTTTTCAGCCCTGCTCCCTGTCTGACAATGTCAAAGGGCATTGGACCCCTTTGATATTTATTCAAAGTATTTCATAATATGTTTATTTTCTACAATGTCTTCACGAATGACATGCCATGGATCAGCAACAGTAACGATTGTGGGGGCTTACCATTATTACGGATCAGCGAGTGTGAACCCACTGTGCCAACCAAAAGGTTTGGTGTAGGATAACCTTAAGGATGTTATTCTAGAGCTTTCCCAGTATTCACCCTTTAACCCCTATACAGAGAACTGGACTAGTCCCATGTATTAGGCAGCTTAATCACTGGGGTTAGGGGCTCTGGAGCAAGCACCAGTAGCTCTGGATATAGAAAATGCACCAAAATGCAGGAAAACTGCAGGTACAATCTGAACAGGCACCAAGGCTTGAACGATGGTTTTAGAGATCCAGAGATCTAGACAGATGGTTTTAGAGATCAAGAAACACTTGCAGGTGGGATAATGATGAGGCACACAGAAGGCAGGCAGGTTGGGAACTTGACAGGAGCACTGGCAGAGTAAACAGACTAGTTTAACTTAAACATGAACTGAACTGAACAAGTGTAGGAGAACGCATGCAGGATGGAAACAAAATTTGGAGCATAGCAGGAACACAGGAACAAGATAACACAGGATAAATGCAGATAAATTCCAATAGCACTAGGCTATACAAACACCTTTGCTGGTCACTTATATTTTGCTAGACCTTTGGGGCCTGTTATTGTGTCAAGACCTGAGCCACTTGATGATATTTTTGTAATCTGGTGGTCCAGTCTAACACTGGCTTCACGATAGATGGTGTATCTAATCCAACATAAGATAATCATATTTCAGTGTATTTCACAATACAAAATATATATAAAAAAATCAAGTCTTTGCCTTAGGCCAGTTATACAGTAGCATGGGCAACATATTGAGTCCACGTCGTGGCTGCAAAGGCCAGCAACTATGCTATTGTGTTTGGGTCATTAGACCCATGGAAGGGGAACAATCTGTGATGATGGTATTTGCAGCCACAATATTGGGACAACATGTTCCCTATTTTTATTAGGAAAAACTGGCCTAAGGGTTAATGCACATGACTGTGTTAATGTCTAAAACAATACTGACCACAGACTATGGTGCCAAACTATACCTCTGAATTACTCCATAAGGCACCATGCATCGTCACATAGTTCTTGTGGCACTTTACAGCATCTATGCGCACACCCAAGCCATACAACTATTGTAGCTGCATAATTTCACAACTTCTATTATGAACACTTTTATTTCAGATGCTAGTAAGCATGTAATAAAAATGGTCCTAATGATATCATTACTTAGCTGTATTCATAGAGGCAAGTCCTAGGTGTCAAAAGTTGTGTCCTCACTTACAGAGTTTTACATAACGTTTTAGGACCGGTCATAACACTGGCATCATTTTATTTCATTGCTGGGTAATTTTATTGATGTACGCTTTGTAGCAAAGCGGATATGTACACTGCAAACAAATAATTTTATTCATGCCATGGTATAAAACCTGTAATATAATCTGAATGCATCATAAAATTAGAATGGGCATGGATTGACCAAATAAATAAGAATTTCATAGCACTTCACTTGAATTAACATTTCTGTAAAATGTACAGTAACAGGTCAAAAGGGTCTAGTTTGTACATTTTGTATATAAAAATAGGCGCTTGATAAAAAGCAAAGTAGGGACCCCCACTTATCTCCAAAGTAGGGACATCTACTTGTCATTTAGACAGTTTTCCTCATAATTTAATCCCATATAATGCTAAGATAATACTACAATATAGTAACCAAATACTACTTAAATAATTAGCAAAATCAAAATAAGACATCCTTAAATTGTATCTATCACTTCAGGTGACTTTATGAATAAGCTGCCATATATGTGTACATGAGTAATACCACTATATCTGACCATTTTAGTCTCAGGACTAGCTGCTATGATGCCTCCTATAGACTACACAAGGTGAAAGCAGAAGAGCCTTCTCCATTTGGATGTGGTAGAGTTAACACACATGCTTTATGAGACGTGTTATCTAAACTAAATGCATTAAGCAAACACCTTCAATTGCTTTTCAATGGCTTTTGTTTCAAGATAACTGGATTACTTAAGAAATTTGAGTTAAGAGTTTGTGCGTTAACCCTGCTACATCTGCAACTCCCCCTCAGCAAAGTCAGGCATGGTTCAGCAGATCTAAGCAGTATAGATATGACTCCAGCAGTAAAATGAGATAGTAATACACTTACTTACCAGCAGCAGGTTCATTCTCCAGAAGCCCATTCTCCTCCCCTCTCCATAGACTTCCTTGTAGTCTTATCATTCAATGAGTTTTTAACTTGTCTTCACTGAAGACATATTTGAGTAATGAATTGTGAATTAGTGAAAACAGTTTTCTGTAATATATTCTTATTTTTGCCCTTTAAAGATCTCAGATAATACTGCCATGTTTTCTCACATAATACCATAATTTAGCCACCAATTAAGCACAATGTACCACTAATAAATACTCTGCAGTTTTCATATACTCCTGAAGTTTCTTTCCTCTGAGCCCCCCTGGTAACATCAAAGCCCAGGGCAACTGTCCATTTTGCCTCCTCCTAAACTTAGTTATTTTTCTTCTATGAGTTACACTTTGATTCTCCTCAATCTCATCTTTGTATGTAAATCATAATGCACATAAATATTCATTAGGAGTGCCATCCCTACTTTTAGATACATTATTTAGCATATTTCTCCACATGTTCATGCATGACCTGTGATATGAGCTCACATCCACTGTTGAGCAATAGTAAATGGGATTGGTGAAAGCTAAAGTCACTAAAAGAGAATTGTTTAAGTGTTTTCTTGAAATTACATTAAAGATGTTATCCTATGAATCTTTTTTATACAAATATACAGTAAATAATTGCATTAAACTAATGAACGGTTTTTCTAGCTTAAAAAAATACATGGACATGCACATTGATATATATGTTAAACACTAGGTGCTGCCATACTATGTAAGTACATGTTATGACTCCTTATCTTCTCAGTGTATCTAAGGAGCTTTGTTGGAGAAGCATGCAGTGTCAAGACGACAAGATCAAATACTGTACTCTCCACTTGAAATATACCTCATAACACTTGTCTCCCCATTCCTGGGACATTTTAAGCTATTAGCCTAGAAACACTGATAAAATCTCAAAGGAATGCCCATTTTGTGATATATATTTGGACATCCTCAAGCACCATAGCCTGGATGTAACAGCTATTCCTTAGAATCCAAAATCAATTATCTGATTTGGTAGAATGGGAAATTTATATGATTTTTGAGAGAGAGAGAAAAAGAAAAAGAGCAATAGTGAGAGATTTTCCAGGCATTTAAAGCACCTTCAATTTGGGTAGAATCAGTTTGTATTAGACCTAAATGTATTTTAGGAAATTCGCTCATCTCCAAATGTAGGGATTGTCAGGTATTAAAAGCTCTATCTCTCTTTACATAGACTTGTAGACTTTTGTTCTAAGCAGCAGCCTGGAAGACTTTGTGTTTGCATACCCTGTTCCAGATAACCTGCCATTTTAATACTCCGAGGCACACTGGTTGGTGTCGCGACTCTCTATATTCCTCTGTTTGTCCAATAACTTATGGTGTATTGATAACAGACCAGACACTGTATGAGATGCCAGAAATGTAAATTGATTCCTGACCATTCTGTGCCCTTGCTTGTTCAAGAGATATACAGCCGAATGTTGACATTTGATTTTCCTCTACAAGTTCTGGCTTCACATAAAATGATTCACATCCGTAAAAGCATTTTAGACAACTGACATTACGGGACAGATTTATGAAGCAAAGTTATTGCAATGCACTTCAATAGTAATAGAATAATCTAAACTGCTTACAGAGCTGACTCAGATAAAAGTTACCCATCACACTCCCAGCATATTTCTGCCGAAATGAAATGTGACGCTGAGAAATACACAAAAAAAAAAAAATGAATAAAAGAAAATCGACTGCACATACACTGAGATCTTTGGATAATCTCTCTGCAAAGAACCATTCACTTTTATCATGAAATCCAAAGCATGTCTGCCTGTCTCCATACAAGATCTTTACCACTTAGACCTCTGAGTGGTATGGAGCCATAAGAGTGGTTTAAGTGCAGACGGTAATAGATTTATCAGTCATAGAGTTAAAATCTGTATCACAAACAAAAAAGAAGCGTCATAACGTGATTTTCACCATTTCCACATGGATCCCATGCAGTGTTGGACTGAATTTCCAGTGGTAGGTAGCCACATACACAATCTTAAATATGACGGACTGGCCTACAAATACCAGAATATGATCCAGGATACTCCCAGCTAATGCATTATTAAGAACACTAATATTGTTTTTTTTTGCCTTTATGAGGTTCTCTTTGCCTTTATGTAAGATGTTCTCACTCTGTTATCCCTGGAATTCCTATAATATATGTGACTTACCTGGGTATATTGAGATGTATAAACCAGAGACTTACGTGAAATTGGGAATTTACTAGAGAGTGTTTGTCTAGTATTTTGGAATATACTAATTGCTATATGCACTATATCTACAGTTGTGTTCAAAATTATTCAACCCCCAATGCTGTAAAGGGTTTTAGGGAATTTAGTGTACATTTGTAATTGTGTTCAGAATGAAATCTTACAAGGACTTTTTAAAGAACCAAATGCAACTATAATGACATCAATTGTTTTTGTAATACAGTATTAAATGTTTTTTTGGTTTTGTGATTTCTTCATTGACACAATTATTCAACCCCTTAAAGACTACCACTCTTAAGAACAGAGGTTCATTCAAGTGTTTTCGATCAGGTATTGAAAACACCTGTGGATGTCAAGAAGCAGCAATCAAGCATAATAAGCACCAATTAGGCAGATTTAAAATGACTGTGATACGCAGCTCCTTCTAGACATTTGCTGGTGTGTTTACAAACATGGTGAAGTCAAGAGAATGGTCCAGGAAGACAAGAGAAGAGGTGATTTCTCTTCACAGGAAGGGCAATGGCTATAAGAAGATTGCAAAGATGTTAAACATACCAAGCGACACCATAGGAAGCATCATTCGCAAATTCAAGGTAAAGGGCACTGTTGAAACGCTACCTGGTCCTGGCAGAAAGAAGATGCTGACTTCGACTGCTGTGCGCTACCTGAAGCGCAAAGTGGAGAAAAGTCCCCGTGTGACTGCTGAGGAACTGAAAAAAGATTTGTCAGATGCGGGTACTGAAGTTTTAGCTCAGACAATAAGGCGCACACTGCGTAATGAAGGCCTCCATGCCAGAAATCCCAGGCGCACCCCCTTGCTGTCTCCAAAGAATAAGAAGAGTCGATTGCAGTATGCCAAAAGTCATGTGGACAAACCACAAAAGTTTTGGGATAGTGTTCTGTGGACCGATGAAACAAAATTAGAACTGTTTGGGCCCATGGATCAATGCTATGTTTGGAGGAGGAAGAACAAGGCCTATAAAGAAAAGAACACCTTGCCTACTGTGAAGCATGGCGGGGGGTCAATCATGCTTTGGGGCTGTTTTGCTTCTACAGGTACAGGGAAGCTTCAGCGTGTGCAAGGTACCATGAATTCTCTTCAGTACCAGGAGATATTGGATGAAAATGTGATGCAGTCCATCACAAACCTGAGGCTTGGGAGACGTTGGACCTTTCAACAGGACAATGATCCCAAGCATACCTCCAAGTCCACTAGAGCATGGTTGCAGATTAAAGGCTGGAACATTTTGAAGTGGCCATCGCAGTCACCAGACTTAAATCCAATTGAGAACCTCTGGTGGGACTTAAAGAAACCAGTTGCAGCGCACAAGCCTAAGAATGTGACTGAACTGGAGGCTTTTGACCATGAAGAATGGGCAAAGATACCCGTAGATCGCTGCAAGACACTTGTGTCAAGCAATGTTTCACGTTTAAAAGCTGTTATAACTGGAAAAGGATGTTGTATGTTGTACTAAGTACTAAGATTAAATGTCACTTGGGGGTTGAATAAAACTGATAATGATGTGAGCACAGAAAAGACATTTGTGGTTATTTCATTATAAATGTTATGTTATATTTGTCTGACTTACAAGTGCCTCTTTGATTTAATTGTAAACAAGATGACTGACATGATCAAAATCAATGTCAAACTGGCCAAAACACTCAATTTCAGTGGGGGTTGAATAATTTTGAACACAACTGTATTCTATCTACTCTTCAAAATTTTAAAACTCTGTATTAAACATCTTCATTCTTGTCGGGGAAGGTCCTTTGGACTGAAACATCTGGTTGATATGTTTTGTGCCATTTTCCGAATCTATCATATACATCTGGATCCTTCTTTGGATCTTAATTTTTCACAATAAAAAGATGTATTCATTGCCTTGAACCTATTGGAGTGCTGTGAATATTTAAATTATATTGACCTGCAAATCCAAAACATATGAAACTGCGAGGCACCAGAACAAATACGATGGTGAACATATGATTTTCTTGGAAATCAGCATCAGAATTTTAAATTTGACAGACCTATTAGCTAAACATAGCCATGTTTCATAGTTTTTAGGGAAGAATATCTCTATAATACAAAGTCACATAAAGACATCAAATGGCAGCACATGAGTGCCGAAAGCTTTATAGTATAGTGGACATGTGTGCATAAGCCATTAGTTCTTTTTTTCATATCATGTAAATCTTTCAAAATATTGCATCAGTTTTGTTTAGCGGCTTCTGAATAAAGCAATATGCATGAATTTCTTTGCTGCCATATGATATCACAGGGCTACCCAAAACTAAAATCATATTTAGGTAACATTTTAGACTGATCTCCTTCAAGGCTTTTAGGGTACCTTGGAAGTTGCAGCTTTGTAGCAGGAGGAGGGCCAATGTTTGAAGATCATTGGTCTACTATTGAATTTATAAACTGATGAAGCATATAGAATACAATGTTCACATTTGCTTCATTACAGTAATTCCAGGTAAATCTTATTAATTTGTTTTGTCGCACACCTTTTATCAGAAAATCTAGCATTTCTTCTACCATTGCTGTCCATCTGATAATTGAATTAGGGGTTCCTGCTTCTTATAATTTAGAGATCACGTATCAATGCTGGAAGGTGCAATTTATGGGTTCAACCACAACAATATGCATTTCAGTAACAAAGAAGTAATTGCATGACCTATATCGCTGACTAAAGTTCTTGAGAAAATACAAAAAGCACATTATAATATTACAAGTACCACAGAACATAATAACAATGAAGTACAATAAATTGGAAAGAATATAGGGGATGATCAATCATGGAAATACAATCATTCTACCAATACTACTTCAATTCCGTTTTTTTTCTTGTGATTTAAAAATAGTCTATGGTTGACATATAATAAAGCTCCTGCTGTTCCAAACTGATGGATAATCAATTATGAGTCCTACATAGACTAAATTCTTGGTACTTGGTAATTATGGGCAGCTTTGTTTCCCTAGGGCTACTTTCACACCTACAGAACAACAATCTGGCAGGCTGTTCCAGCAGAAAAAAGCCTGCCAGAGTTCATCCACTGACCCCATAGGCTATAAAAGGGTCTGGCATGAATCCAACTGCTCTCCATCATAAATGCCAGGATTTGGCCAGACATAAATTGCTGTTTGCTGAACTGCATAGCAGGCTAGTCCAGATCTGGAGAACTCCAGCAGGATAGTCCTCTGATTATTCTACCCAAACAGCCTGCCGGATTGCCTTAGCACACATGCAAAACTAGCATAAGAACTACATCTCCTAAGTCCCCCCATGTACAGGGGCTATTTGCAGATGATCTAGAACTTCTGTCCTTGGGTAGGGGAATATATTTATAGTCATCAGCCATTATTTAAGACATATATTTCTTTGGAAGGAGAAGTTATATCTAATGCATAAAGCAGGCTGAAGAGGCAACACATCATATAGTTAAAGGGAACCTGTCATCAACTTTATGCAGCCCATACTAACGGCAGAATAAAGTAGAGAAAGGTGAGTTGATTTCAGCGGTCTGTCATTTAAAAGTTAAAAGTAAGTGGTTGCCGAGAACCAACATCACAATCGTTGCAGACTGGGCCTGGAAAAGAGTCACACCCACCTGAGAAGAGTCATGGTTATTCATGAATTCCTGCTATCCCTTCCCATATACAGTATATTCACCTTGGATGAGAGATGGTACTTAGCTTTTCAGGACTTTAATACTGATGATGATTAGAGATGAGCGAATCAAAGTTGAGGAAGTGGAATTCGATCCGAATTTAAGGAAAAATTCAATTTGCACCGAATCCGAATTTTCTCATGCTTTGTGGTAACGAATCACATTTTATGCTAAAATGGCTGCTGCACGTGTTAGGACATAGAGCAATGAACTCTGGGAAGGCAAGATCACCCACAATGCCTTGCATGCAGCCAATTAGCAGCCAGCCAACCCTGTGATGTCACAGCCCTACAAATAGCCTCAGCCATCTTAGATTTAGCCATTTTCCAGTGTACTTAGTGTAGGGAGAGACATCAGCAGGCCCTAGGGACAGTAGTGGAAAAGACCTTAACACTTTTATTTTGCTGTATAGAAGTTCAGGGAAAGGATAGGGAGGAATAATTCCACAGTATTGAAGCAGAACAGGGTTCAGTAGCGGAGTTTACCGCCTGGGTAATAGGAACAATCCTATTACACCTTGCTGCACTGACTGGGGATCCAAATTGCCATTATACAGCTCTGTAATTCCAGCAAACCGTTGTTGCTATTGGGGTGCAAGTGCTGTTTGATACAGCCATAAACAGCGTTTATTACAAGGAAATATTTCTATGTCTTATTTGCCCTTGTGCATTGCAGTTATATGTTCTAAAGCATTTTTTGGCTTGTATTAGTGGGAAAAAGGGCTTACTAGCCGTTGTGTGGTGAAGTTAGACAATTACAGCCCTTTTTGCCATTTATTAGTGGCACAAAAAAGTACCGTATTTTCGCCCTATAAGACGCACCTGCCCATAAGACGCACCTAGGTTTTTGAGGAGGAAAATAAGAAATCAAATATTTTGAACAAAAAGGTGTGCTTTTGGTGGGTTTTGAACTAATGGTGGTCTGTGGATGACACTATTATGGGGGATCTGTGGATGACACTGTTATGGAGGGCATCTGTGGATAACGCACCATTATGGGGGATCTGTGGATGATACTGTTATGGGGATCTGTGGATGGCATTGTTATCGGGGATCTGTGGATGGCATTGTTATGGGGGATCTGTTGATTACACTGTTATGGGGGGAATAGTGAATAGTGGATTGTGCTACCTTGCCAACACTTTACTTATGGATTGGCCACACTTTACATATGGATTGGCCACACTTTACATATGAATACTGGTGTTGAGCGGGGCCCGATGTAATAGAGTACAGCGACTGCACCGGGCCCCACCGCGAGTTGCCGGCCTCCAGCCACTCCTTCCTCCCCGTTGATACATCGCAGACCGTGCTGTGCAGCATCACGGCCTGCAATGTATCAGTGTTAGCAGAGTAAAAATGGCAACATTCACCCCATAAGACGCACTGCCATCCCCCCCCCCCCATATTTTCTTTTTTGGGGCGGGGAGTGTGTCTTATGGGGTGAAAAATACAATATTTGTTGTTGTGTGGTGAAGTGAGAAACTTACAGCCCTTTTTGGCGTGTATTAGAGGCAAGAAATATATATTTTATTTGCCGTTCAGTGGTGCATTTATATGTTCTTAAGCCCTTTTCGGCGTGTATTAGTGGCACAAAAAAAGTTTTTGCCATTGTGTGGTGAAGTGAAAAAATTACAGCCCTTTTTGGCTTGTATTAGTGGCAGTTCAGGAGTGCAGTTATATGTTCTAAAGCCCTTTTTGACATGTATTAGTGGCAAAAATATATGTATTGTTTGCTGTTCAGCGGTGTAGGTATATGTCCTAAAGCCTTATATATAAGATTTTCACCATAATATATTTACACATATTATTGTATATTTAGAATATATAATATATTATAATATATGTAAATATATTGTGGCTAAAAACATCAGTAGTAGTTTCCCACATATTATGAAGTGTGATTTTATCTATCTATATATACCTGTATATATATATATATATATATATATATATATATATATATTATTTATTTTTTGGTAATTACACATTTATTTTGTGCCATACATTTTTTACAATTACAAAAAATATATATAAAATATATAAATCTAATTTAACCTCTATTTCTAAAAATTTTTTGAAGGGAGTTGAAGTCACAGCTTTTGCATCATAGCCTAGAACATTAACCACTACACTATACAGCTACATAGTTTAAAAAAAAAAACATTAAAAAAACAACTACTAGTAAGTATTCCCATACATGAGAAGTCTCTTTTTTTCTTAAGCAACTGGCTATGCAGCTATATCGTTTAGTGGTTAAAGTTCTGGGTTGTAATGCAGAAGCTGTAAGTTCAAATCCCATCGCAAACTTCAGAAATAGAGATTAAATTAGATTGATATATTTTATACTTCATAATATGTGGGAAACTACTACTGATGTTTTTAGCCATAATATATTTACATATATTCTAATATATTATATATTATAAATATATATGTGTAAATATATTATAGCTAAAAGTATATGTTGTGTTATTGAATTGCACCACCATGTCCGGCTAAATCAATAATCTCACCCAGCATACAAAAATTGGAGTGCTGTCTCAGAGGGATTTAAACTCACAGCTTCTGCATCACAGCCCAGAATGTTAACCACTACACTATATAGCTACATAGCTAGTCACTAAAAAAAATAATAATATGAGACTTCTACTGTATAGGAATACTTACTTACTAGTAGTTTTTTTTTTCTTTTTTTTTAATTAAGTAACTGGCTATGCAGCTATTATAGCTGAGTGCTTAAGTGCCTTGCCTCTAATGCAGAAGGTTGTGAATTTGAATCCCAGCAGAAACTTTTATGAAATTCAGGCTAAATTAGATTTAAATACACTGAGTGTCCTGAAGCACTGACTCCATACATGGACAAAGCTATATATGGAGTCAGAGCAGGGTATCTTAAGTCGCGGAGTCACACCGAGGGATTCCTCCATTGGGTGTCCCCAAGCACTGACTCCATATATGGACATAGCTATATATAGAGTCAGAGCAGGGACTCCTAAGCGGGCTCACACGGAGGGATTCCCTCACTGTACAGCGATCCCCTCCTGATGCTGCTGCTGCTACCCCAACACTGTCATTGTGCCACCCTGTAGCCCCTTCTTCTGATGACGCTGCTGCCACCACCTCCACACTCTGCCATTGTGCCCCTCTGCGGCCTCCCAATGCTGCTGCCACCTCCACACTGTCATTGTGCCACCCTGTGGCCTACTCTTGATGCTGCTGCTACCACTTCCACGCTCTGATATTGTGCCACTTTGTGGCCTACTGATGATGCTGCCGTCACCTCCACACTCTGCCATTGTGCCCCTCTGTGGCCTCCCGATGCTGCCACCACCTTCACACTTTCATTGTGCCACCCTGTGGCCTCCTGATGATGATGCTGCCACCTCTACACTTTGTCATAGCGCCACCCTGTGGTCTCCTCTAGATGCTGCTGCCACCACCTCCACACTCTGTCATTGTTTCACTTTGTGGCCTCCTGATGAGGCTGCCGCCACCTCCACACTCTGCCATTGTGCCACCCTGTGGCCTCCTCCTGATGATGCTGCCATCACCTCCACACTCTGTCATTGTGCCACTTTGAGGCCTCCTGATGATGCTGCCACCACCTCCACCACACTCTGCTATTGTGCCACCCTGTGGCCTCCCTATGCTGCCACCACCTACACACTGTCATTGTGCCACCCTGTGGCCTCCTCCTGATGCTGCTGCCACCACCTCCACACTCTCTCAATGTGCCACTTTGTGGCCTCCTGAAGATGCTGCTGCCACCTCCACACTCTGTTGTTGTGCCACCATGTGGTATCCTTATGATGCCGCTGCTGCTGCCACCTCCACACTCTGCCATTGTGCCACTCTGTGGCCTCCTGATGATTCTGCAACCTCTCACTGTCATAGTGCCCCCATGTGGTCTCCTTGTGATGCTGCTGCTGCCGCCACCTCCACACTCTGTCATTGTACCACTCTTTGGCCTCCTGATGATGCTCATGTCATCTCCACACTCTTTCATTGTGCCACCCTGTGGCCTCCTCCTGATCCTGCTGCTGCCCCCTCCACACTCTGTCATTGTGCTACTCTGTGGTCTCCTTGTGCTGCTGCTGCCACCTCCACACTGTCATTGTGCCACCCTGTTGCCTCCTCCTGATGCTGCTGCTGTCACCACCTCCACACTCTGTTTTTGTGCCACTCTTTGGCCTCCTGATGCTCATACCACCTCCACACTGTCATTGTGCCACTCTGTGGCCTCCTTCTGATGCTGCTTCCTCCTCCAGACTCTGTCATTGGGCCACTCTGTGGTCTCCTCATGCTGCTTGCACCTCAGCACTATGTCATAGGGCCAATCTATGGACTTCTCATGCTGTTCCCACCCTCCCCACTTAGTGACAAGGCCACTATTTTGCATTTCGGCCACACTGACATCATCATTTATTTGACCCTTCTTCTGATCTTTCAGAAGGAAGAAAAATGAGACGCACAACAGATCCTGTCTATGTAACAGCTGTAAGGCCTGCATGACAGGGTCCCTATTTTGAATTACCTTATGATTTGGTAGCCAAAAGCAGGAGTGGGTACTAAACACAGAAGACATGCAAATAGTCCATTCACATGTCATCTCTGTTTTGGATCCACTCCTGTTTTGTTGGGCTGCCAATGCTGTAAAATGAGTGCGTTTCTTCATGATGCTAACATTGACCTGTAAGGCAGAGTTCACACTTGAGTTACTTGGTCAGTTTTGGCCCCGTAACTACCCAAATAAATAAAATGTGCAGTGATTCTAAGAGTAACGCCTCTCATCTGCATGTTATACTGACTCACAGTATTGTTTCACTACCACAGCAGGCTCCCTGTGTGTGTTTCTGCAAGACACAGTGTTATAAATGACTATAAAGGCTCTCTTCAGCCAGGAAACAGCCATTTTTTAACGCCATTCGCTACAAATAAATTCGGATTGAACCAAATTTTTTCGAAAAGTTTTTGAGAAATTCGCTCATCACTAATTATGATCTATCCTTAGAATAGGTCACCAATATCAGATCAGAAGGGGTCCGACTCTTAGCATCCCTGCCAATCAGCTGTTGTAGGAGTTGCTGTGTGCTGAAACCAGGCACCAGAATAGCACGACTTGAGCTGTGATGTCGAAGTTCCTGGTTTTGGTTCACAGTATCTTATATAAAACAGCTGATCTGAAGGAGGGGGCTAGTTTTGGGCTCCCGTTGATTTGATATCGACGAACCATTTTACAGAAATTTTTTTAATATTAAAGTCCCAGAAAACACCTTTAATCTTCGGCCTAGCATTTAGCAGCTAGGCGTCAAGATGGATTACAATATATATATATATATATATATATATATATATATATATATATAAATCACTTGTATTATTAAATTGGGAATCATAGGAAGGATATTACTTATGGGGGGATGTTCATCGCTATGGTCAAAGCTATTTTTATTTTCTCCCAGAAGGTTTCAATCAGTTATCTGTTTTGGTTTTCCAATAAATTACGATGGGCTGAAACACCAGATATGACCCATGGACAGGCTTAGTATCATTTGTGAAAAAAGCAAATGCCATTTTCTCGTAATTCTGTAGAACATGTCTTAGTGCCTTTGAGCATACCTTTAGTTAGATTAAAGGATAACTCAAATTTTCTAGAAATTCTTGGCTGAATATTGGAAAAAAAATAGTGGTTGTTACATAGCATCAACATTGCAATTCTCACAAGCAGAGATGAGCGATTCTAGAATTTGGGAATTTGACTTGAATTTTGCAAAAGAAAAAAAGTTTTATTTCGAGTGAAGAGTGAGCGCACTTGAGATTCTGGTCAAATGTATTTGGCCCAGAATCAGATGACTGATTCAGAACTGAATTGAATTCTAAGAAATTTGCTAATCTTTACTCATGAGGCACCATTTACTTCTATAAAATAACAGAAAATAATGCACTATAAAATTAGATGCAAACATAACATATGGACTAGGCCCTCACTCTTGATAAAAACTGAGACACTTGGTCAATACATTTTGATCAAAATACATCTAAGCCCACCTACCGGCGACAAGGTGGTCTCAGTTCAGGCGGGTTCCTATGCTAACCTATTCATGCTGTGGCGCATTTTTCAGGAGCACATTCCCCGCACATATGGTGTGCTGTCCCTTGTAACCTCCATGTGCATCAGCAACCGGTGGGAGGAGAGACACACACACACACACCTATATGTACCACCTAATCAAGGTCACCTATTAGATAGGTGGGGCAAAGTGCACTTGAATATCACTCCCAGTGTAGGAGCGTATTCACACATGAAGGTGCCACTCCTTCAAGACAAATCAAACAAATCACTTTAAACCATTTACTTCTATATGAATCCCACAATATAGTGATTACTGCCTTATAACTCCCACAAAAACAGAAAAAAAGACTCTTCCTTTATTCATGGAACTGTAACAACAACAACAATAACATTTGTAAAGCACTTTTCTCCCATAGTTGTACCTTGTATATCCATTGCATAGGGCTGAATCACATAATGAATAGTCAGTGGTGTTTTCCAAGAGTTTTTTATTGCCAAAACTGGAAGTAGATCCAAAGAGAAAGAGACCTATACAATATTCCCATACATTTCCCTTGAGGGTCCAGTCTATGGCATTCATATAGTTACTGTACATAGCTTTTGAACCTTACCTGGAATCATTTGGGCGACTAACATCTGAAGAAAATGTAGGACTAAAACCATTGGCAGGAAAAATGAGGGCATTCTTGTCCATTTCATCATGATCCTGTTATATTCATTAACCAAATGTTATCTGAAAGATGTGAGAGAAGGGAAAAGGGAAAGTGTTGAGTGCCTTGTGTGAATTTTAAGGAGGATACTGACAAAAGACATGATTAATTTAAAAGCATGCATTTCACTCCAAATGATGTCCAATAAGTAAAGCTCCACAAATTAATACTTTACGGGAAATTATTGAATGGCGGAGAGACGTATCTGGAGGACACTTTGTCATAATGTTCTAAGTCAAGGGTTTGGAACATAATTTGCACAAGCTCCACGGTCACATTAGAGAAACAATGACAATATATATACAATGATGTCTTCAGCTATTCCTCCCCGTCATTATCCTGTATATCATTCACTCTCTGTCCTAACATTCCCTCAAATTTTGAAGCAATAATATGAGTCATTTGCCCGTTGCGATCCACAGAGCCGCAGTTTATATACAGTATGGCGGTTTATTCTTTGTAGCTGACACATTTAGGACACTATATAAACACATGGATATACTGTAAATGTAAATTGGATTTTTAGATGAGATGAGTAAAATGAATCAATTTTAACGATACCTATAAAGCACAAATGGCCTGACTTAAGTTAGCAGCAAAGTTGTAACACAAATAAATATAGACATGAATAAAAAGTTAATGAGATCAGATACAGAAGCTGCAGCCAGAGCTTTATGTAGTAATCATTACATAGAGAAGGACTGAAGGACACAAGGATTATTCCAAGAAGGTATAGGCTAAAAGAGTTTTTCGAGATTCTGATATTGATAACCTATCCACAGGATAGTCATAAATATCTGATCACTTACACCCCGATCAGCTGTTTGAAGAGACAGTGGCACTGGGGTGAGCATAACTTACAGATTGGTGGCATCCCTGACAGCCATTGTAACTTTTAGGCTTTTGTCTCCATTAGAGATAAGCAAAGTTTTAAAAAAATGTGATTTGGCTGCTTTGCTGAACTTCTAAAAGTAATTTGATTAGTTATAAGTTATTTTATCACGAATGGTATTCCATTGTATAGAGCGGTCGCAATGATGGGGAATGGCGATCAATGATGATGTCACCGCACTCGCTCAACTGATGACATGGTGACATCACCACATGTGAATGGGTGCGTTTTCTTCAATCAAGGTGGTCGCAATGGCCTCTTTGCTCTCAAATGGATGGGGTGAGTATGTTTTTTTGTTGTTTTTTTTTTTTTTTACCACCATTTCAGGAAAAATTGATTAATTGCCAAGAAGAAGCACCAAGAGATTTGGATTGAAGTCAATTCATTTGACTTTTATTTGCTGAACACAAGCAACAAAGCTAGCATGCAGACAGCAAACAAAAATGCATGGCAGCACACCATTACACATGCAAACAATAGAACTAGGGATTAGGGATCATTCTGGACCAAAGTGGTACTATATTTACTATACATAAAAAATGGAAGCTCTTTGCGCACATTTTTGATTCAATGTGTGTCGGCCCATCCACCGGCATCAAGGTAGCTTCTACAGATGGGTACCTACCACCAACAGAACTGCCATGCGTTTTTGTTTGTTTGCATGCTAGCTTTATGGATATGCACCTGTGACTATGGATGTGCTAGTCTAAATGTTCTTGCAGCAATTTGCATTAATCAATTATATATGTCATTACATAAAAATCTATAATATATCTTATTAGTAAATATGGCACCTTCCTTACTTTCCTGTAACCTATAGCTCCTTCTTCCTGTACATTTTTAGACAACTCACCCGAAAAATCTGTCTGCAAAGAAACTAGTAGACAGCATGTTATTATGGTACACCTTTTTGAAGTGATTTATGTATATGTATATTCTCATCCACACATTAATTCATCTTGTGTAGGATGTTTTTGTGGTGCATGTGATCAGCTGCCGCATCCTCCATTGTATGCATTTTTGCTGGGGATTGCTGTGCAGAGGATCACATGCAGAGGAATTGCTCCCCTGTTTATAAACATGCTTCAGTGTTTGAGGTTTTGAACAGTTCCTCCCATTATGGCCACTTCATTCTGTGATTTTTTTCTGGTGGTACTTGACTAGATTACTTGACTAGATTACTTTGGTGGTAATTATCATTAGCAATGAGCGAAGCGAGGTTTGGATCCTGGATTTTCAATTTTAAAAATAAAATCCAGAAGTCATTTACCAAAGTCTTGTGAGACTTCGGTGATAACTTATTTCAACTTGCCGGAACCCATACATTTCAATACAGTACAGAGATGAATCTCTGTACAGTATTCAAAGTTTTCACAGAAGGGACTTCAGATCTAGGATCCAACGTCGCTTCACTCATCACTAGTTATGATCATTTTACAGCGCAATGTAAATGGTGGTAATGAGTAGTGTTGGGCACTAATATTCAAATCACAAATATTAATTGTGAATATCGGCACGTCGAGAATTCGCGAATATTTAGAATATAGTGATATATATTCGTAATTTCGAATATTCGAGATTTATTTTTTATCAGTAACCTCCCTTCTGCAATGTCTTTGTGTGAGCTTAGCAACAGCCCTATCAACCAATAGGAAAGTTGCCTACCCCTTACTATATAACGAACCTCCCCAGAAGCCATTTTCTACAGTTTTTTAAAGTTCTGAGAGAGACAGCAGTGTAACTGTTGTGCTCTGTGCTTTCCACAGATAGTTAGTGGGAAATAATCAGTGTAGGTTATATCCTGATGTTGCAGTACAGTGTGTTAGGTAGTGTGATAGGTTTTGCTGTCCATACATTCATGCTGACCTGCTAAAATGTGAAGTGTTACGTATTGCGTCAAAATATTTGCATCATTAGCGCGGATTAGCGCAATCACGTTGGAGCACTGTAACTGCATATAAAGCCATTTTTAATGTTCTGCCATGCCAACCATTTTCTCCAGTCTCATGAAACTTCTAGCAGCTTGGAAAATGTAGCAAAAGTGACCAATGCCAGTATTTCGTGCTCCTTATGCGAATATTACATTGCCAATTTTTCACTATAAAAAATAATCTAAAATTTGTGAATATATGATGAATATTCACCCAAATATTCGTTAAATATTGCGAATTCGAATATAGTCACTGCCACTCATCACTAGTAATGAGTTCTTAACAGTATGTCAAGCTATAGACATGTATTATTAATAATATACACCATTACTTGTGGTTTTTCCAATTTTTTCATAAAAAACGTTGGCTGCCTGTGATTTTGGGTAAGTTGTCCAGAAAAAAAGAAAAGTTCTGGTTGGCAACCTTGAAACTCATTAGGAAGAGTCCAACATAACCAGCAGGAAAGGAAAACAAAATGGATTTTCAAATGGCATGTAGAGGGAGGCTGAAAAAAGTCCTGAAAACAGGTAATGGACTGGTCAATGCATGTCCATGCATGTATGTGCAGATGTTGTACAGCCAGATACTTAAGCTGGCCATACACATTCAATAGGTGTCCGCTGTCTAATTGTTCAACTGACAGCTATTTTTCCCAACAAAACATTGGGGGAGATTTATCAAACTGGTGTAAAGTAGAACTGGCTTAGTTGTCCATAGCAACCAATCAGGTTCCAACTTTCATTTTTCAGAGATTATTTAGAAAATGAAACATCCAATCTGATTAGTTACTATTAGGCAACTAAGCCAGTTCTACATTACACCAATTTCATAAATCTCCCCCATTGAGTTCAACTGAGCATGTATGTGCTGTCAATGGGGATGGTGGGGAAAGGCATTGCCAGACACTTCTGGCAGCAGCTCATCTCCTGGCAAAACAAAGCAATCGGGAGAAAAATAGCAGTTCATTTGATCTTCTTCTTTCTTGGCATCACCTGTCAGGGAAGAGTCAGTAGCCCCCCCCCCATACATATTATACACATTTGACTGTGTACATGATGGCCTTAAAACCTTATGGGTCCATATTATGAACCGGTAGGCACTTCATGTTCTCCTGTAGTGTGTATCTGTGAGGTACCATATTCTAGGAGAAAATGTTAATGGAGCAGCATGTGTTAAAGCCTGAAACATTTTTATTTATTTTAATTATTCATGGAATTCCAAGAAACAAATTTGTGTAAAGTCAGAAGCATATTGGGGCGCTTTATGATCCAGAGGAGGACACAGACAGCAGACGGCCCCCTGTGTTAGAACTGTATATGGGCCCCTTGCTCTCTAATAGCTTATCCCATAGCCCCTCACACATATATCTCTCCCCCAGTAATTGTAAATCATGAAATGAGTTGTCTCTTACATGAAACTTAAAGAATAACTGTCAAATTTTTTTTTTTTTTTTACTATTGGATTTTGGTGATTAATATTACCTTGTTGGCCCTGTTTTAATTTCTGATTGTTTAATAAATAACCCCTAAAAGCCACCTAAAAGTCCCCAGTATTGGCTATTGTTACCTGAGATAAAATCAGGTTGCTATGCTCCTTCCGTCTTCCAGATGAGGACGGAGCACGCTGCATGCACTGGGAACTGATAGTGAGTCAGCATTGTAAGGGAATGTATAAAAAGCCAGGTTCTTCCTGACAGGAGATAACAGTGCTGGGCTGTGTGTGTGAACTTCTCCACATGCCTGTGCTTGGCAGACACTCCCTTAGCAGTGCAGGACCGTCTGCTCAGTGTATAAATGAAAGCCTTATCTGATAAGAGGAGAGCTTGTAGGAGGACTACAGGCTTCAGCCAGACCTGGAAATTTAACTGCAAGATCCCCCTATACAGAGCTGGTCTTCACTAACTTCACTGCATGTATCCTATGGATTAGCCTCAGGGCTGAGGGCGGCCATCTTAACAGAATAGTGAAATTGCAGTTTTATGCAGACTGGTTGCTAAGGGCTGAATCTTATTAAATAAGGGGTAAGTAAGTCTAATAGTTATTGATTCAGGAATATTATCATATTAGTAACTACATATATGAAAACTGAAATTTGGGTCTAAATGTGACAGTTATCCTTTAATGGATCATAACAGGCTACATTTAGGTGGTAAAGGATTTCCTCAGCTACTAGATATAGAAGCAGAACACGTATCTGTAATATGCCCGTGTGTATAAGTCCTTAGACACCTGCTGTCATTTGTACAGCTCCCTAAGCTCTTTTCTCTTGCTATAATAGGTACATTTAAAGTGTATGTTCGCAGAAATGTCTACAACTAAAAATCGGTTCCAATTTTATTCAACTAAATGTAGTTGGTTCTATAGAATGTGCATGAATTTCCTCAAGTCCCTTTCAGATTAATGGGACAGTCACAGAAATTACTGCAACAAATCTGCCTTGTGTGAACACATTAAATAGGTGTCGTCTGAACGTTCTTTTGCCTGACGGTCACTCCTTCCCACCTTCCCTCCTCCCTTCCCACACACATAGCTTTGGACTCAAGTCCTTTGGGACCAGAGGAAATCATTCTAAGGGCCCACCCTTTGTGGATATAGGTTCTTAAGGGCAAAGAATTAGGAATCCGCCATTTTGAAATCCAAAATGATCCATCCCAACCCCACCTGTCATGTAGGGAGAGTTGGAACACCATGCCAGCTTGCTGATTTGGTCAAGATTTATCTCCTGTGTATGGCTATCTTCAACTTTACGACACATAACCTCTATACACATGGATACCAGATTGTATGCTTCCATTTTTATTTCTGTATTTCCTCTCTCAGTGTGAATACTGGAAATAAATTAGATTTATAAATTATAGCAAGGGGTGGACTGGCCATAGAGCCTACAGGGAATTTTCCCATTGAGCCTATACCCACAAGGCCACCTGAGTCCTCCTCACTGCCGTTGGCTGCATGCATGCTATAAGGGGAAGTCCAGGCAGCATGCTGAAGGTAGGGCTGGCTTAATAGTGTGGCCCACATCTCATCTCCTAAGCCCCCTGTTCCATATCTTTATTAGAGACTAGATGAGTAGAAGGCCTGAACTAGAGATGAGCAAATCGAAGCTGAAGAAGTGGAATTCGTTACGAATTTCAGGAAAATTAAATTTGCAACGAATGTGAATTTCAACGCACTTCGTGGTAACGAAACGCAATTTTTCCTAAAATGGCGGCTCCACGTGTGTGGGGCAAGGAACTTTGGAAAGGCGGGATGACCCATAATGCCATACATGCAGCCAATCAGTAGCCAGCCCTGTGATGTCACAGCCCTATAAATACAGCAGCCATCTTGGATTTAGACATTTTGAAAGCGTTCAGTGGCCTATTTCAGTGCAAAAAGAAAAATATATGCGCATTTCACTGTTGCAGTTATTGGTGGTGAAAGCGTTTAGTGGCCTATTTCAGTACAAAAAGAAAAATATATATGCACTTCACTGTCGCATTTATTTGTGGTTAAAGCATTAAGTGGCCTATTTCAGTACAAAAACAAAAATATACACGCTTTTCACTGTTGCAGTTATTTGTTGTGAAAGAGTTTAGTGGCCTATTTCAATACAAAAAGAAAAATGTATACGCATTTAGTGACATATTTCAGCATAAAAAGAAAAATATATACGCATTTTACTGTTACAGTTATTTGTGCTGAAAGCGATTAGTGGATTATTTCATTACAAAAAGAAAAATATATACGCATTTCACTGTTGCAGTTATTTGTGGTAAAAGCGTTTAGTGGCCTATTTCAGCTCAAAAATTAAAATATATACGCACTTCACTTTTGCATTTGTTTGTGGTGAAAGCGCTTAGGGGCCTATTTCGGTTCAAAAAGAAAAATATATTTGTCGCCTTTAGGGGTGTTTTAATTTTACTTTTAATTTATTTAGTTCAGCTAAAAGTATGTCAGACAGAGAAATTCCAGACCATGCACAGAGGAGTGGCAGAGTCCTAAATGTTTCTGGTGCAGGCAGAGGTCGCAGCAGAGTAAGGGGGCGTGGCAAAGGAGTCGCAGCGAGAGGCCTAAGCTCCCATTGTCATCTAGCGGTCGTTTCTTGACCAGCAACCTAATGGTTCTTGATTGGTTAACTTGTTCATCCACTTTATCCCAAGTGACATTAGACACACCAAGTCAACGGTCCGTGGGTTTGTCAGACACAACCCTTAGTTGGCATGGCCCGGGAGCAGGCCCTGTGCCCTCTACTGTCATCAACCTACCTCTGTCCTTTGCTGTTTCATCAACCACAGAAGTTTTTTATGATGTGGGCTCAGCTCCACTATACAGGGAGGACGAGCTACAAGGTGGGCAAGTAGTGATGAGGAGAGTGGCGTGGGAGGTGGTGTTGAGAGCGGTCAGCCTCCTGACATCAGTGACGTGCAGACACTACTAGATGATGATGAAGCCTATCGCAATTAGGAGCCGGTGCAGTAGAGGCTATTATCATCATCAGTAGAAAAGGGTGGCAGCTTGCCCATGAGGCAGTGGCTGAGCCAGAATGGTGTAGCATGGCTGGAAGTCAGCAGGGTGGCAGCAGTGGGAGGTCGGGAGCCAAACGTGGCCGGGGTAGACCACCTGCTTCGCAGAAACCTATCTGCCTGGGATGTAGTGGTGCAGGGATTCACGGAGGCAGCAGCGTTAGCAGTCAGTCATTTCAGACTGTTGGGGGGAAAATCCCCTACTCAGCGGTGTGGCAGTTTTTTGTTAAGCCACCGGAGGAGGTGAACGTGGCCAGGGTGCCAATGCTGGCACTACAGCCCTACATCAACATATGCCTGGGAGAACCGTGACTCCAATGTGGTGGTCCAGCCTGCAGCAGCATGGCGCAGTGGTATGCACCCGGTTTAAGGCAGTCAAGGCTCCACCACCTCAGCCGAAGGGAGTTGTCTGTCATTCCAATCTTCTGCTGATCCAGATGCTCCTTCTCTTCCTACTCCTCGTCAGTCATTCCGTTGCAAGCGATCACTGAAGCAATTGCCAAGAGACAGCAGTATGCATGCAATCATCCAATGGCGCAAAAGCTAAATGTGCTCCTGTCCAAGTTGCTGGTGCCGCGGTCCCTCCCTTTCCAAGTGGTGGACTCTGCACCTTTCAGAGAACTGATGGCTTGTGCCGTGCCGAGTTGGAGAGTCGGAAAGCTATCATTGCACAAAAATGTAGAACAGAAGGTGGGCCAGTCCTTGAGCCTGTCGGTGTCTGCTAAAGTGCATTGCAGTGCCGATTTGTAGAGCTATACCTATGGTAAGGGACAATACATGTCCTTTATGGCCCACTGGGTTAATGTGGTTCCTGCACAGCCACACCAGCAACTTGGCCATGTCACGCCCTTCTGTCTCCACGTTGTCAGGTCCTACAACAATGTCCGCCTCTGCCTCCTCATCCACCAACATGTCCTCAGCCTCCATTGCAGGGACAAGTCACAGTGCCCCTCCAGCATACCACATGTGCAGGGAATGGCGGTATCACGCTGTTCTGCACCTGGTTTGCCTTGGCGAACGTAGTCACACAGGGTAGGAACTTCTGTGTGTGATTCATCAAGAAATCCTGGCTTTCTCCGCGACAACTGAAAATTGGAACCATGGGGACCGACAACGGAAAGAACATGGTGTCGGCACTGCTTAAAGGAAGGCTGAGCCATGCGTCTTGCATGGCACACGTATTCAATCTGGTTGTCAAGCGGTTCCTGAAGTCTTCCATCCATCTGCAAGACATCCTAAAAATGGCCAGGAAAATTTGCATGCACTTCAGCCACTCATACACTGCAAAGCACACCCTCCTTGAGCTGCAGCAGCAGAACAGCATCCCCCAAAATAGGCTGATATGCGACATTTCCACCCGTTGGAATTCCACCCTCCTTATATTGTACCGACTATACGAACAGAGAAAGGCCATCAACGATTTCTTGATGATCCAAGCGGAAAGGAGTACTTTCCTGTGTAACTTCGATGTCAGCCAGTGGCAGCTCATGCATGACACCTGCCGTTTTCTCAGGACCTTTGAGGATGCCGTGTTATTTGTCAGTCACCAGGAGTACGGGATGAACGACATCATTCCACTCCTGGAACAGATGGTGGTAACAATGGCTGGTCAGGGGACAGGAAAAGTGGCGCCTACATCCCAAGGCCACAAGAGCCCTGTGGGGCTGAACTGGAAGAGGAGGAGGAGGGGGAGGAGAAAAATGGGGGAAAAGTCAATGTGTAGTGAAATGGGTGGTTTTCTACTCAGCTAACAGGAGAGGAGAAGCAGGAACAGGAACAGCCAGAGGAGCTACAGGTCGATAAGCAAGACGAGACAGAGGACCCAGACACACCGTGGCAGTATGCAGTGGAGTCAGGGAGTCCCTTCGAATAATTTGCACAAATGGCCCTATGGATGCTCACTTGCTTGCATAGTGACAGACGAATTGTCACCATTCGCCAGAGGGATGACTTCTGGCTCTCCACCTTGTTGGATCTTTGCTACTGGTCCAGAATGGGGGCATTTTTTACACCCACTGAGAGGGAGGACAAAGTTAATTAGTACAGAGACATCCCATGTAGTCAGTTGGCCGATGCCTATCTGCGCTATCGTCCATCCTCTTGCAGGTCTGACCAGGTGGGTTCTCTGCGCTCACGTTCTACTGCCATGGCTGCTGGGGAGGGGTGGGGTGGCTGAAGCAGTACCAGCTCCATCAGCAGCAGCCTGAGTCTACAGTCGCTGATAAGCAGCTTTCTTCACCCTCATAGTGAAGAAACTACTCACCAGCAGAAGCAGGTAGACCTGGGCAGGACCTGAACCAGCAGTTATTGGCATACTTGGACAGCATCCTGCCATACTCTGCCATTCTCGGTGGCCTCCTCATACTGCTGCCAACTCCAAACTCTGTCATTGAGTGGCCTTCTCATGATGCTGCCACTGCTGCTTGCGCCACTTCCAGACTCTGTCATTGTGCCACTCAGTGGCCTTTTCTAGATGGTGCTATTGCTGCTGCCGCCACCTTCAGACTCTGTCATTGTGCCACTCGGTGGCTTTTTCCTGATGCCCCTACTGCTGCTGCTGCCACCTCCAGGCTCTGTCATTGTGCCACTCGGTGACCTTCTCCTTATGCTGCTACTGCTGCTGCTGCCGCCAACTCCAGACTCTGTCATTGTCCCACTCGGTGGCCTCCTCATACTGCTGCCAACTCCAGACTCTTTCATAGTTCCACTCAGTGGCCTCCTCATAATACTGCAAACTCCAGACTCTTTCATTGTGCCATTCGGTGGCCTGTTTATAATGCTGCCAACTCCAAACTCTGTCATTGTGCTGCTCTGTGGCCTCCTGATGCTGCCGCCAACTACACACTGTCAGTGTGCCACTCTGTGGCCTCCTACTGATGCTGCAGCCACCTCCAGACTCTGTCATTGGGCCACTCTGTGGTCTCCTCATGCTGCTTCCATCTCACAACTATGTCATCAGGCCACTCTGTGGACTTCTTATGCTGTTCCCACCCTTCCCACTTCATGACTGGGCCACTATTTTGCGTTTTGGCCTGGTTATCTCATCTTTCTTCTGATCTGTCAGAAGGAAGGAAAAATGAGACACACAATGGATCCTGACTGTGTAGCAGCTGTGGGGCCTGTATAGTCCCGTCAGAATTGGCTTATGATTTGGAAGCCAAAAGCAGTGGGTACAAAACACAGAAGACATGTAAATATTTCATTCACATGTCATCTCTGTTTTAGATTCACTCCTGTTTTATTTGAAATTAGCAGTTTTATTTGGCATTAGCAATACTGATGGATTATTGAGCAAATGTTGACCGAGTGAAGGCATATGCTTCACAGACAGGATCAGTTTTTTGTGGGTTATTGTTCTGACGGATCAGAGGAAGTGCAAAATAATCAGTGACGTCAACACAAACTTACTGCTGATACCCTCTCCACTCTGTCGGTGGGCTCTACTTGCATAAGCATTTAATAGAACTGGTTCTGTAGACATCTATGTGGAATCAGCTGACGAGGGTGTAAAAGAAGTGCGCTTCTTCTTCATGCTAACATCGACCTGTAAGGCTGAGTTAATACTTGAGTCATTTCATTAGCTTTGGCCACGTGACTGCCCAAATAAGTGAAGTGTGCAGTGATTCTAAGGGCGACGCCTGTCATCTGCATGTTATACTGACTCACAGTACTATTTCACTACCACAGCGGACTCCCTATGCGTGTTACTGCAAGGCACAGTGTTCTACACCCCTATAAAGGCTCTCTGCAGCCCGTAAATAGCCGTTTTTTAGCAAGGTTTGCCGTGAATAAATTCGGATTGAAGCTAATTTTTCCAGAAATGTTTGAAAAAATCGCTCATCTCTAGCCAGGACCATGGCAACTACATTATTGATGGCCACTTCAGAGGGACAGCTTCTGGGGAGGTATTTTGTGCTGCATTGTTGCAATTGGTTCTTTGGGTTGGTATTCAGGGTTGCACTATAGTATTGCTGACTCTGCCAACTTGTATTGGCCCCACCTACTTGTGTTTCCCTGCCTTTTGTCCATTTGGACCCACCTACAACAATGGGGAGACTTTTAAGTTTTTTTTCCAGGACCACTTTAAGTTTCCAGTCCACTCTGACTATAGCTATGTATGCTGACATCATTTTTTCCGAGTTTATAAATTCTATTAAATAAGTAAACAGCTTCACACAAAACCTTAATTACCCGTGTTATTTCTTATCTTGATCAAATGTTGTTGTTCTCCTCCGTTCCATGTCTGACAGTAATTCATTCAATACATTCACCTCGGGTAATTGTTAAGAACATAAATTCAGTGAATATTAAGTGCATTTAGAAAGAAATGACTAAATGTTTTCATCCAAAGGTAAATTCTGCTCAACAAACATCTCCGTCCTTTGAACATTGGCTTTCTTATGTGGTTGCAACAAACAGTACATTAAAGAATCGCACAATAAGGAGGAGTGTGAGATGTAATTAACTTGTTTCCGCCAGCATGAGACCTGGAACAAGCCACATGATGCAAGTAACAATGAGCCGAATACACAATAAGTCACAAAGCAGACAAATAATCACTTTTAAATAATTACATAGCTTTTTTATTTTGTGGACACGTTTAAGCCTACAGGTATGTATGTCCAATAATGTATGTCCAGTAATGTATGCTGAAAATTATTATGTCACTGGTATTATTTGTTTACATTTATATATTAATTTATGCAATAATTGGTTGGGACTTTTTTTTTCATTGTATTCATCTGTTTTTGGCAAATTATTTTTGTTAAAGTCACAATCATGTCATAAAAGGACACTTAAAGGGAACCTGTCACCAGGAAATTCACTGATAAAGCAGGCATGCTGCCTTGTAGGGCTCACTCTGCTGAATATAATGATACCTTTCACTTGGTGATCTGTTGCTTTATTTTGGAGAAATGGTACATTTATTCCATATGCTAATGAGCTGATTTGAGTCCAGTAGTTGATATGAGTCCAGCATTTTTTCTATTCAGAGCTGTAGCCCCGCCCCTATTCACTTCTTCAGATGTAAAATGGGCGTGGTTTATTACATCCTTCATTCAATTTAATAATTGGCGGAAATGAATAACAGGGAATGCTAAGGTATTATATGTCTGAGGTAAAAAAAAGGGGGAGGAATATACTATTGAAGTTACTAATTATAATAAGGGCTACTTTGTTCATGGGGTGATAAACACATGATGGCTGATAAGGGACATGTCACCGTGGGTATGGCAGTTAGGCTTTAAAGTGAAAGGCAGCAAGGCTTGTATTGGCTATAATGCAGGTCAGTTTTTTAAACCACGCCCCTTTTACATCTGAAGAAGTGAATAGGGGAGTGGCTACATCTCTGAATAGAAAAAACGCTGGACTCATATCAACTACTGGACTCAAATCAGCTCATTAGCATATTGATTAAAAGTACTTTTTCTCCACGATAAAGCAACAGATCAACAGGTGAAAGGTATCACTATATTCAGCAGAGTGAGCCCTACAAGGCAGCATGCCGGGTTAATCAGTGAATTTCCTGGTGACAGGTTCTCTTTAAATTAGTATATTTACATAAAATTTACATTTATTTTTCTTTTATTATGATTCACTATTATTTTTTCCACACTTTGACTATGGTTCATACTATGACCTGCGAACACTGGTCTTCCAGGGCGTTGATATAAATTGGTAATGATGTCCGTATTCATTAGCCTGAGGGAGAAGGTGGGCCGCCTCCAAAATGTGTCTCCCTACCCTTGCTCATTTTTGTTATTTTTTATTGTTTTATTTATTTATGCGTAATAAATGATAGTTTTAGTGTCCAGCATCCAAGAAGATAATTTTTTTCCTATTGTTTTACTATGTTTATAGATATATATCTTAAAGCATATCTGAGTTTTCAAAACAAGTTTGCCTAATGGCTTTGCATCTTTGTACATTCATAATTGTAATGAAATCGTTCTTTTTAGGGCTTCCCTAATGTCTTTTTTAGCCTACTTATTCCCCTCTTTAGCTGCACAGCTAGATGCATTTCTCTCAGAAGCAGAGGGTATCTACTTTTTGAGGAATCTGTCAGTACTTTACTTCTGTGAGGTCTTTTCCCTTACTTCCCATAATGTTTTCAGCTCTGGAACTCACAGAACAGAAAAGTAGGGGGATAATCACACTTACAGACACATAGAGAGCTCCTGTAGTCTCCAAAAGCTGTGTAAAAACAGTTTTTGTAAAAATTAGGATCACAATCTCTAGTAGCTTTGACATGCCCCCACTTCTTCTCTTCCGTCTTCTGTGTCTCTATTACTAGGGATGGATATTGCATGAGAACAGGCAATAGACTGTGTATTAGGTAGAAGTGAGACCCATAGTGGCAGACATATTTTCAAATGACGTGATTTAGAAATTTGTTAGTTACACCATTCTCTATTAAATACAATTAAATTGTGTGACAGTACAGTGACTCTTTAAGTAAACAATGGCAAAAAATTGACTTTTTCAATCGTTTTCAATGGCTTTTGTCATGAGATATCACGGTGACGTGTGTTCCTTTTAGTTCTGCTATACTTGTATGACAAAAATATGACTTCATGGAGCATAACCACTTCCCCTTTGTATTTTCACCAGTCTGTGATCTCAGAATTAACTTGAAGATTATAGGCCGTAATGAAAAATCAGTAATAGGGCCCCTCATCTGCCGTGTGCCATCTATAGTACTGGTGACATATATTATTGAAGAGGAGCCTTTGGCATCCGCCAGGCATACTAAGCAACATACCAAAAAGTACAGAGTACAAATAAAATAGATAATTAATATGGAAGGTAAAGATGTTCTTCTGAATCCTGTCTTTAACTGTCTCCGGAGCCCTGATTATAGTGAAGCGAGTGAAATGTGGAGGAACATGGATTAATAAGTGCCTTAGAAGAGGGTATAAGAGAAAAAAGGGCTCCTCCTCCCCAAACAGTGTCCCGCTTATCTATGAACTAATATTTCAGTTTAGAAACATTTCAGGAGCTTCTATTCTTATGACTCTATGTTGTGCAATTCCTTTATTATTCCAGGTAGATGTTATAAATGTATTGCCTGCAGTTTCCACTGGAGGTCCAGTTGGGGAGATGTGTATATACAGTCTGACAGCACTGATCAGATAATACCAAACTGTACAGCGAAAAAAACAAACAAAAAAACAACATAAACAATTATACAGTTCTGTGTTTAAAGAAGCAAAAACATAAACCCTACAGTGTAAGATTATGAATGATGTCTTGACATTAAAGAGCTTAAAATGAGTTTTATACAGTTCTAGGAGACCCCATAATGGCCTCCACAACTTTTCAGGGCAATTAAAAGACTTTTGATTTGGGTCAAATATATTTGTACCTAAATTGAATGCCCTATTAGTTTGGATGAAAGAAATCAGAATCAAATTTTAAGAAAGTCTCTCAACACTATGCATTGGGAGCAAACTTATTATGGCTAAACGCCAGTTTATCGACGTGCAAAAGTTCTCAACTGTGTTGCAAGTGTCATTTTGAGACACACTTTGTGGCCTTATAGCCTTTTCGGACTCTTTTTCCAAAGTGTGGTCAGGGCGTGGGTAGGAGGAGGTAGGCATGCGGAAACTCTACAGAACGCGTTATCTAACAACACAAGCGACAGTTAACTGCCATATATTACACCTGAAATCCACTCAACCTCCCTGCTGACATAGATTTCACTCTGGTGCATGGACAGCAGGAGATGCAACAAACCGATCCTAATAAATCTCCCTCATTGGTTGTAAAGTTCTAAAAAAAAAAAACACCCACAAGGAACTAGACAAAAGACTCAAACTATGACAAAGCATGTCAAGTGATATCACAAAGACCTTGTTTTCCATCCATGATAGACGTCTCCATTTTAAATGCATAGCAAACTTGTTTATCATCATCAAGGGGCTCTTTGGGCAGATTGCATTAATGCAATTAATGAAAGGATGAGTGTTTACACATTCATAGAACAGTTAATTTTAGTTAATTACACTATTGAATGTGGATGACTCTTCTAATTGTGAAGTATTCCATAAATAAGGCGAGCAAACATTCTCATTAATGCACAAGGGTTGTTTTCAATGGAAAATAACTAAACACTAATGTTTTTCAAAGAATCAAACAGTGTTGATATTCGAATTCCGAATTTTAATCGGGAATATCGCCACTTCAAGAATTCACAAATATTTTGAATATTTTAAATACAAATTTTTCGCAAATTTATCGCAAATATCGGCACGTAGCAACATCCCTAGCAACCAATAGGAAGGTTGCCTACCCCTTTGTGTTGATTACGAATATTCTAATCGTGAATTTTTACCGCGAATATATTACATCGCCGATTTTCTCAATCAAGTAAATAATGACTGGAGATCACAAATTCTCGAATTTGCGAATTTATGGAGAATATTCGGCCAAAAATTTGCAAAACATCGCAAATTTCAATATTGCCTATGCCGCTCATCACTAGAATCAAACCATGAGGTGATCGCTGACACATACTGGAGGGAAATTGGGGGAGTAACTTATTAAAATTTGCACTAAATTTAGCAATTTCTCATGGATTTACATGTAAGGTGTTTTCCAGGGTTTTAATATAGATGACCTGTCCATAAAAGGGTTGTCTGGATTCAGAGCTGACCCAGGACATATTCCCATGCTTCAATGTTCTCCCTTGCCCTGCGCTGTATCGAGCAGAACAAGGGCGGTTTGTTTATATTTTTAACACTGCTAGGCGGAGGCCCGGTGGGAACACTGATGGGTGGGCTTTAGCACTGCCCTAGCCATTGCCCAATCTTCTGGCTAGCACTGCAATCACTGCTAGGCGGAAGACTCCGCTAGCTTTACCCATACAGAGCCCGGTACGTCACCGGATCTCCAGAAAAAGCCTTTGTTCTGCGCTATTAAGGGTGAATTAGAATTGAACACGGGGATATGTCCCAGTTCAGCTCTGAACCTGGACAAACCCTTTAAGGCTGTATTACACGTGCCAATTTTAGGATAGACAATCAATGTCAATACCCTGGACAACCCCTTTAAGACGGCTTAATTTTATAAAAAGGATACTAAAATTCTAAATGTATTAAAAATACTGATTAGTGTTGAGCAAAAAATTGAAAAATTCCGTTTGGCTGCTTCACTGAATTTCACAAAGTTCACAAAGCACTTTCTTTGTAAGTAGAGTGCGCGATCATAGAGAATGGCGATCGTGCAGCCCTCCATCTTTGGATACCTCAGATGCTGCATTTATCACTGATTGAGGCATCTGAGAATAATAGTGAGGGCTTTCAGGGGTAATCTGGTAAAAAAAAAAAAGGTCAACTTATCCATTTGATCTTGAAGAGGCAGCTGTGGCCATCCTGATTAAAGATTCCACTTGAACTCTCATATGATGTCTGATGACGTCATCTCGCTAGTCGGCGAGGTAATGTCTTACATCACTACACACAAGAGTTTGCACAGGATCTTCAATTAAGATTGCCACTGTGGCCACAACATGCTCAAATAGATGAGTTGAATGTTTGTTTGTTTTTTACCAATATTTGATAATTTTTCATTACCATGAAGCCCAAGGAAATTCGGCTTTGCGGCAAATCAAATTTTTCCTAAAATTCAGATTCAAAGTCCACTTCAAATACTTTGATTTGCTTAACATTGGTACTGATTGTACTTACCATATATATATATTAATACAGTTAATATAAATGATTGCCTAGAGGCTAGAGAAGTATCGGATTAGTATTATTTTTTTATTTTTTTAGAGCTTCCTACTTTTAAGTAGTAATGTTCACTAAATTTATAACCTTGTGCAGTCCTGGGAGTGATGGAGTAGACACTTTTATATGAAACAGAATAGTTGTTTTAGTCAAGAGTTTGTCATAATGGACCAAAGAACCCCAAATGCATTTTTCCATATACACATTGTAACACGTTTTTATATCCATTAAAATTTACTGACTTGCATTGGCAAATTTATGCTGCAAGAATAGAGTTATAATAATGCCCCTTTCCCCACATAGTGGTCAAATGGCATGCTGTCAAAGCAAGATAACAAACTCAAATACCCCCACGTCACTGTGAGCGATGCAGTTTAGAATACTGGCCTCTCTGAGCTGCATCCTAAGTATGCAGCCCAGATCAGGTAGAGCGATCTTGAAGTCATTGCGCTGTCTGCGCTGTTCTCTGATAGGCTTCAGGCCTAGTGCCTTTAGCCTATCAGAGTGATTGTCAGGAGACATCGATCCTTTGCCCTACCACAGTATTTAACTGTATTGCTGTCCTGAAAATGATGATACAGTTGAATATCGAGGGGCCCTCTGCTAGGGCAGTCTGATGTTCTGCCTCTACTTGCAATGCATACCACTTGGCGTATGCTTTCTGCAGGCTGAAAACCACTATCCTACTCTGGCCACTAATTGGGACAGTTATCAGGAAGGAGCTTTCCTAGAAGTTTCCTCTGTTGAAAGCATCATTGATTTGGATACCAAACTGCTTCTGAGTAGTAGATCATTCTGTATAAACCAAAACTATGAATTTACAGTATATGAGGACGAGCAATCACCTTAGCAATCTCTCGTCCCAACACAGAAGACATGATTACTGCACATAGATCCAACTTTCACCCCCTTTAACAAGCAGGCAATTATTGGGAGCCAAATGTTAATTCCTGATAACTAGAGATGAGGGAACTTTTGTAAAAATCCACTTTTACATCTGTGCTTTCCCTTTCTGCTATTGAGATTCGTCATAGGATCTCTTTACTGGAGGAAACCGATTCAGTTTTGTCCCCATTCACTGTCAATGGGGGCAAAACTGAACTGAACGGAATGCACCAGAATGCATTCCGTTACATTTGGTTGCGTCCCCATCGAGAATGGAATAACGTTGCAAGCCGCGATTTTCTGCCTGCGATGTGGTGTGGAGCATCCTGACACACAATGTAAGTCAATAGGGACTAACCTGTTTTCACGGACACAATAGAAAACAGTTCCGTCTCCTATTGACTTTCACTGGTGTTCATGATTTATCCGTCATTGCTATGTGAAAGATAATACAACTGGAACCTTTCTTAACGGATGTAGACAGTTGTATTATCACGACAATTTGGCTGCTTTGCCAGATTTTGCTAAAAAATCCACTTCATGAAGAATTACTTTGTCACAAAGCACATTTCTTTGTAAGTAGTAGATGCAATGACAGGGAGCAGCAAATGCACCGCCATCCCCCGCCATTGTACCCCCAGACACCATGTTTATACATAACAGGCTCGGCACCGTCATCTTGCTAAAAGGTCTGGCGTGATGAAATCATACGTCACCGTGCATGGGATTTCGGCTGAGATTTTCAAGCAAGATGACAGCGGCCAGCCCATTGCGAGCAAATGGATCAGGTATTACTTTTTTTTGTTTTTTACATTGTTTCAAGTTACATCAATTGGCTACCACGAAACACAAGGAAATATTGATTCGCTCATCATCACTACTAATAACAGAAAAATAATTTAAAAAATCCATATGCAAAGTTTATTTTTTGCTATACATTTTCTAATAACAACATAAAAAAAAGTCCGGAGAAAGTATTTTCTAGCTGTAAAACAGTGATTTATCATTTGATAAAAGTTCACAATTAAGCCCAACTACAATAACGTCAAAATGATGACCTAAGCCTCTATAGGAATAAGTCAGATGTACAGTTTAATCCTGGGGCAGCACGGTAAGATGGAACTAGACATTTGGATGACAGACGATTAGCATCATTTTAGTTAAGAAGCTGACATACAGTAAAAAAAATGTAAGTATGAAGCCAGGAGATGCACAACCTGTCATTATTAAACCCGTAATACACAAAGAGTTATTAATGCAGGTTGTACCTTCCTATTGAGAAATATCATCATTGGGTATCGTAAATAGGTGACAGTCCATAATCTTACCAGAGGAACCTTCTACAAAGCCAGTCAATCAATTTATATGATCCCATTGTCTTCAGGAGCTCTTTTATAGAATGCTCCTATTTATAATTGATTCTCCCAGACAAGAGATACCCTAAAGACATCATTAAGTAGTAAGAATTACATATCGAGAGCAGATAGTGTTTCTTATATATCTCTTGTTCACATAAACCTGTCCTGGTTAAGCTTAACAAAGCCCTCAAAAAGATTTTTTTTATTATGTCAAAAATTTTTACTTAGCCGTTGCAGAGTTATATTAAATGACTTTGACGGCTATAGCAATTTGGCAACCTTAGCCATGATAGATAACATTATAGATGTATTTTATTTTACGAGTGAGGTTTCGGGGACCAAGGCAAGAATAACCTTTAATTTTAAGGATCATCGCAGAAGAAAGACCTTTGAATTCTTTAAGACCGATAGACATTTGGCAGCCAGGAGAACTGACAGATAGAAGTAATTTAGCTTATAAAATAATGATGAAATGATAAGATGAGAACAAAAGGAAATACAGTTCTGCAAAGGGTACGGAATATTCTCCCAAGATGGTATTTTGACTCTTCAGTTGTATTTGTTCTTAAAAAGGCAAGAGGGCTTTCAAAGCCATTTAGCTTTAAACATTCACATTTCTTCTGAATGTCCTCAGCAGGGCTTAAAAGAGGGGGATTCAATTTTCAAAGATAATTGTGTCAGATAGCCGTCTCATGGCTTTTCAGAAACAATCTGATAAATACCTAATTACCAGCCGAGTGGCTTCCAACCCTCACAGCTGGGCCCGAGCAAAGGCTATAGGAATTGACAAGGCCTCCCCCACAAAAATAAAACAGCCATCAGGAGTAGAAACCGGTTGGACTTTAAACTCCTTAATTTATGCAGCACATAAAATGTATAAAGTGTCTCTAGAGAAAACAGGAGATGAAGCAACCAAACTACTATTTTAACGTTCATATAATCTGACAGATTAAATCTGGAGAAGGGAAACAATATGCGGCTTCTTAAATGGCATTGGTACGATTCTAAAGCCTATCCACAATGATGAGGAATCGGAAAATGAAAAATAATATTTTAGATTTGTGACTTCAAAATGGCCTTGTTAGAAGTGAAATGTTTGTTTCATCCCAGGATAGCTTAAATAACAGTACCTCTATAGAAATGTGCCTAAAGTAATAGTTTATTTAGATGTTAATGGAGACTCATTTGGATTTCGGCTTCTGCTTTATGAGTAATTATTCTTCTGCACTGTATACTAATTACTCTTTACCACAATAATTTCACAATGGGATTGATTCTATCAGTATACATTACACGCTGTCATGTACTATTGTTTAAATGACAGCTTGCACCTAGAGAGAGTTAAACCGGTTTTCCGGTCTTTAGATATTGATAGCCTATCCCAATGATGGCTAACCTCCGGCACCGCCTCCAGCTGTGGAGAAACTGCGACTGCCAGCATGCTCCATTCATTTCTATGGAGTTCTGATAACAGCCAAGCAAGTGTCCATCTTAGGAGTTGTAGTTTTACCACAGCTGGAGTGCCGGCCATGAGGTTAGCCATCACAGGCCTATCCTCTCATTAATTTCAGATTGTTGAAGAATTGAGATCCCACACCAACATCTATTTGTTTCAGGTGACATCTGGTGCCAGCCACTATACTGTGGACGAAGACATGGCTCCAGACTACAAGGCTACATACACTATGTAGTGGCTGTGCCAGAGTACTACAGCTCAGCTTCCAATAAAAGGAATGTGTAATTAGAAAATGACCTAGTGTTTAAGTCACATTTTTATGTTTAATACATTTTTAAAGAATTTTTGATGTTTTTTATTTTTATTTTCCATGTCACTATATTTAAACAAAAAAAATACAATCCTGCAGTTTTTGCCCTGGCCACTAAGCCTAATAATAGGCGTCATATCTTGGTCCGTAGAGATCAATAGTGATGAGCGGCAGGGGCAAAATTTGAAATATTTTGCGAACATTTGGGCAAATATTCGCCATATATTCGAAAATTTGCGAATTTATAATCTCCAGTCATTATTTTCTTGATAGTGAAAATTTGCAAATAAAAATTTGCATAAAAATTTGCATAAACTGGTATTTAAAAGATACGTCATGACGATGCGAATATTTATGCAATTTTTATGCAAATTTTTATATGCAAATTTTCACAATCAAGAAAATAATGAAATTTTTTTCTTGATTGCGAAAATTTGCATATAAAAAATACACATAAAAATTTGCATAAACTGGTATTTTAACTTCTTCCCGACCGCCGAACGCACGGATGCGTCCAGGCGGCGGCAGGTTTATTCCTCCTGGACGCATCCGTGCGTCATCTCGCGAAGCCGAGATCTGCTGTGAGCAGCGCGCACGCGCGTGCGTTCACAGCAGGCGCGGCTCTGCAGTTGTACTACAGCCTGCCAGCAATGATCAATCGCTGGCAGGCTGTAAATGTAAAATAAATGAGATCAAAGTGGTATATCAGGCGCTGTGTTGCTAACAGCGTCTGATATACCTAATACCTGGTCCTCTGGTGGTCCCATTTACTGGGATCGACCACCAGAGGACCAGGTAACAATGTAAAGTTGCACCAAACACTACACTAACCCCCACCCCCCTCACTTTATAACTACTATTAACCCTTTGTTAACCCCTGATCACCCCATATAGACATCCTGATCACCCCCTGTCACTGATCACCCCCTGTAGGCTCTATTCACATGTCCATATGTGTTTTGCGGATCCGCGGCGGATCCATAAAACTAGGACACCGGCAATGTGCTTTACGCATTTTGCAGATCCGCACATTGCCAGAACTATATAGAAAATGCTTTTTCTTGTGCGCAGTGCGGACAAGAAAAGGACATGTTCTATATTTTTGCTGAACGGAAGTGCAGACCCGTAAGTGCGGATTCGCAATTCCGGATCGAGCGGGACAAAGTCTGTCCCCATAGAAATGAATGGGTCCGCAATTCCGTTCCGCAAACAGAATTTCGGACGTGTGAATGGAGCATAAGGGTCCCTTATCACCACCAGTTAGCTAGCTACTTGTTAGGTAGCTAGCGCCCAACCCACCGCAGTCACTGATTTTGGCGAGATTTTTCATCCACATTGATTGATGCGAATGAAAAATCTGTGCAGTTCATTTTTTTTTTTTCAGCGCAGAGGCTGAACGGACAAAAAAATCTCATTACCACGTATGCTCAATATACGGAGAATCGCAGAAACTCCTAATGCTGGCCATACGTGTAATGATTGCGGAGAGCCCTCAAATGCCAGGGCAGTACAAAAACCTCACATGTGACCCCATTTTAGAAAGAAGACACCCCAAGGTATTCTGTGAGGGTATGGTGAGTTCATGCAAAATTTTATTTTTGTCACAAGTTAGTGGAATATGAGACTTTGTAAAAAAAAAAAAAAAAAATCAATTTCCGCTAACTTGTGCCAAATTTTTTATTTTTCTGTGAACTCGCCATGCCCCTCACAGAATACCTTGAGGTGTCTTCTTTCCACAATGGGGTCACATGTGAGGTATTATACTGCCCTGGCATTTCAAGAGGCCCCTAAGCGTGAGAATCCAAATGCGTAAAAATGTCCTGTGAAATCCTAAAGGTACACATGGGAATTTGGGCCCTTTGCGCATCTTGCCTGAAAAAAGTGTCACTCATGTGGTATCGCCGTACTCAGGAGAAGTAGGGCAATGTGTTTTGGGGTGTATTTTTACATATACCCATACTGGAGTGAGAGAAATATCTCTGTAAATGACAACTTTTAATTTTTTTATACAAGGTTGTCAATTTACAGCGATATTTCACACAAAGTATGGTATATGTAAATACACCCCAAACTGCTACTCTACTCTAGTCTGACACTATGTTGCAGCCTGGAGTGCGCAAAGGGACTAAGTTCAACAATACCTTTAGCTTTTACATGACTGCTCACAGTTAGCCCCGCCCAAAATGCCAGAACAGTACAAACACCCCACAAGTGACCCCATTTTGGAAAGAAGACACCCCAAGGTATTCACTGAGGGGCATAGTGAGTCCGTGAAAAATTTAACTTTTGTCAAAAGTTAGCAGAAAGGGAGACTTTATGAGAAAAACTATAAAAAATCAATTTCCGCTAACTCGTGCCAAAAAAAATCTTCTATGAACTCGCCATGCCCCTCATGGAATACCTTGGGGTGTCTTCTTTCCAAAATAGGGTCACATGTGGTATTATACTGCCCTGGCATTTTAGGAGCCCTAAAGCGTGAGAAGAAAAATGCGTAAAAATGCCATCCTAAAAGGTACTCATTGGTTTTAGGGCCCCTTTGCATCTTGGCTGCAAAAAGTGGCACACATGTGGTATCGCCGTACTCTGAAGAAGTAGGGCAATGTGTTTTGGGGTGTATTTTTACATATACCCATGCTGGGTGAGAGAAATATCTCTGTAAATTGACAACTTTGAATAAAAAAATGTAAAAAGTTGTCGTTTACAGCTGATATTCTCACACCCAGCATGACATATGTAAAAATATACCCCAAAACACTGCCCTACTCTCCTGCTGGCGATACCTATGTGTCTAGCTTTGCAGCCTGAAGCGCAAAGGGCCCTAAAACCAATGAGTACCTTAGGATTTCACAGAGGCATTTTTGCGCATTTAGTTCTCACGCTTTAGAAGGCTAAAATGCCAGGTCAGTATAAATACCCACAAGTGACCCCATTTTGGAAATAAGACACCCCAAGGTATTCCGTGAGGGGCATGGCGAGTTTACAGAATTTTTATTTTTGGGCACAAGTTAGCGGAAATTTATATATATTTTTTTTTGTTTTTTTTACAAAGTCTCTTATTTCACTAACTTGTGACAAAAATAAAATTTACATGAACTCACCATACCACAGAATACCTTGGGGTGTCTTCTTTCTAAAATGGGGCCTCACATGTGGGGCATTTATACTGTCCTGGCATTTTAGGGCCCCTAAAGCGTGAGAAGAGGTCTGGAATCCAAAATAGTGCGAAAAATGCCTCAGAAATCCTAAAGGTACCACAGCGAAACCCTTCATGGATTTGGCTTTAAATATTGAATACAGATTAGAGAAGTAAGGTCAGAATGGAGTGTATTTTTATATATACCTATTACTAGTGAGAAATATCGCTTAAATCCACAACTTTTAAAAAAAATTTATACAAAGCTGTCAGTTTACAGAGATATTTCTCTCACCCAACATGGGTATATGTAAAAATACACCCTAAACACATTGCCCTACTTCTTCTGAGTACGGCGATACCACATGAGTGACACTTCTTTTTGCAGCCTGGGTGCCAGCACCCAAATTCCAACGAGTACCTTTAGGTTTTACAGGCTGCTCACAATTTAGCTCCCAAAATGCCAGAACAGTGAAAACACGCCACAAATGACCCCATTGGCGTAGACACCCAATTGAGGCATAATGAGCCCGTATGAGATTTATTTTTTTTTGCCAGAAGTTAGCAGGGAATGGAAGTATTATTTTATTTTTTCTCAGAGTGTCATTTTCTCACACCCTAGAAAAATGAAAGGATACATGAACTCACCATGCCTCCGCGAATACTTTGGGGTGTCTTCTTTCTAAAAGGTGTGATTTGGGGTTATTTATACTATCCTGGCATTCTAGCACCTGGAAGAAACATGACAGGTGCTCAGAAAGTCAGAGCTGCTTCAAAATGTCAAATTAATTTTTTTGCACCATAGTTTGTAACGCTATAATCTTTACTCCAAACCAATAAATATACACTTATTGACTTTTTTTTATCAAAGACATGTAGAACAATAAATTTAGAGAAAATGTATAGAAATGTAGTTTTTTTGAAAATTTTACAACAGAAAGTGAAATGCCATTTTTTGCAAAATGTCGTTAAATTTTTATTAATAGCAAAGTAAAATGTCAGCAACAATGAAATACCACCAAATGAAAGCTCTATTAGTGAGAAGAAAAGGAGGTAAAATTCATTTGGGTGGTAAGTTGCATGACGGAGCAATAAACGGTGAAAGTAGTGTAGTGCGGATTTGTAAAAAGTGGCCTGGTCATTAAGGGTGTTTAAGCTAGGGGGGCTGAAGTGGTTAAAAAAACGTATATTTACGATTGCGAATATATTACGTAATATTCTAAATATTTGCGAATTCTCGAAGTGCTGATATTCGCGATTAAAATTCCCATTCGAAAATTCGTGATCAACACTAGAGATCAAGTTACTGCAGTTATCCTCTTCTCTTTTATTCAAATCCTGCCTGTGATGATACCACCTCTGTGTATAGATAAGACAGGATCCACCATTCACAATAGGAGATTGTCACAGCTTATCTATTCTTTCCTTGTACAATGACCTCTGCACAGGTCACAGAGCATGCTTAGAGAACTCTCCTATGGAAGTCAATGAAGTCCCCTTCTGACCATTGTGGCCTTATGTCTGCTGTAAAGCAATTTTCTTAAGGGAGTTATATAGGAAAAGATATTTATGACTTATCCTAAGGATAGATAATCAGTATCAGATCTGCAGGGGTGCAGCACTGAGGATCCCCGCTAATCAGCTGTTAGAAGAGGCCTTGAGCGTCGCAGCCTCTTCCTAGGCCAGTGACATCAATGTACATCATTAACATGGTCTACTTGCAATTCAGTGCCATTTAAGTCAATGGGGCTGAGCTGTAATACCAAGAAATGCCACTATATGATGTATGGTGCTGTCTTTGGAAAGCTGCCGGGAGCCTCCATTTCTCTCCTGAGCTCTGGTGAGTGCAACAGCTCCCTGAAACAGCTGGTCAGTGGGGGTGCAGGACTTGGACCAAGCTGAAGTGATCATGATGACTTGTACTGAGCATAAGTCATTATTATCTTTTACAGGATAACCCCTTCAATGTTTTCTAAATGCTGGTAAAAACAGCTCAGGCAAAATGGCCGTCCCCATAATCCTGTTCAGGGAATAGAATAATTAAATCTGCAATTGGAGAATAAGAACAGATTAGAAAAAAAAAGGAGATGTGTCGTTATTTGGTTTTAACTGGCAGATAAACATTTTGGTGATACATTTGATTTAAGAGAATGAAACTTGAGCTGTACTACTCTGGCATCAGAAACTACATGGAGGATGGAGCCTTTTACCTGCTGAATATACTATGTAAGTACCAGAAAACCCCTTTAAAGGGAACCTGTCATCAACTTTATGATGTCTATACTAACGGCACAATAAAGTAGAGACAGGTGACTTTATTTCAGCGGTCTGTCATTTAAAAGTTAAAAGTAAGTGGTTGCCGAGAACCAACATCACAATCACAATTGCAGACTAGGCCTCAAAAAGTGCCACGGCCACCTGAGAAGAGTCGTGGTTCTTCTTGAATTCCTGCTCTCCTGCCCACCTGGTGATGACTGACAGTCTACTATCTAGTTTTCTGCCAATCATCAGCAGATGGTCGGGGTGAGCAGGAGATTATGAGTAACCATGACTCTTCTTAGGTAGATTTGACTCTTTTCAAGGCCTGGGCTGTAATGATTATGATGCTGGTTCTCGGCAACCACTTACTTTTAGCTCATGAGTGACACACCGCTGAAATCGTCATTTCTGTCAGTATTTTATGCTGCCCTCAGTAAGGTTAGCATAAAGTTGATGACAGTTTCCCTTTAAAACCCTTTCAGCATCATAAAAGTTGGTGACAGCAGACTTAGAAGTGCTTAAAGGGCTTCTGTCACCCCCAAAATGCATTTTTCATCAGCTGACATTAGCTATTTGCTAATGTCAGCTGATCTCAAACATACTTTTCTTACATTCCCCTGTGATTTAGTTTTTTTTTTAATTCTTACTTTTATTATATGCAAATATCTTCACTACCAGCAAGTTGGCCGGTAACTTGCTGGTAGCTGTCGCATCCTCCAGTTGCCGACACGCCCCCTCTCCTCTTGATAGACAGGGCCAGCGAGCGCTTTCCTGCCGCTGGCCCTGTCTTCTGATGGGTGTACTGTGACGTAATCGGCGCAAGCGCACTGAGGATGGAGCTGGCGTCCTTCACTCAGTATGCCTGCGCTGATTAAAGACTGTTACGGCTCAGGCACAGGACTTAATAAGAAGACAAGGCCAGCCGCAGGAAAGCCCTCGCTGGCCCTGTCTATCAAGAGGAGAGGGGGCGTGTCGGCAACTGGAGGATGCGGCGGCTACCAGACAGTTACCGCCCAACTTGCTGTTAGTGAAGATATTTGCATATAATAAAAGTAAGAATTTTAAAAGAACGAAATCACAGGGGAATGTGGGGGAAAGCAGATAGCTAATGTCAGCTGATGAAAAATGCATTTTGGTCCGTAATGCTCATGTTATGATCCTGTGGCAAACCACTCTACCTTTATTGTATTACTGTATAAAACAGGATTTGTCTATTTGTTTAAAAGCGGTTGCTGGTTGTTCGCCCAGATCAGAGCTATCCAGGGATCTGTAGTTTATGAGGATATGTGTTTTTTTTTTTTTTTTTTTTGTGTTTTGGGAAAGGTGTGTGTTTTCTGCCTTTGAGTGATTAAGTTAGCCCATTGCTTTTGTTAATTATGTCACACGCAGAGGGGGTTTGTGTACATTTGTTGGAAGACCTGCATAAAAAGCTGGCATGTAACCCCTTAAAACAGTTCCTCCTGCTTGACACTTAATACAGAGCCTTGTCTCATACTTGGAGAAGGGTGGGGGGGGTGGGGGGGGTAATTCGTAAGATTCCTGTTCGGCACCTAGGAGTGTTCGGTTGCTGACTTTATATTTGGAAAAAGAACAGCTTTGGCGGCGTTAACCCCTTTATCTACTCAGGGTGCCGTAACAGATACCACCCGGGTCCTCACTGCTCTCTGTTTCCTGTACGACACACAGGAAAAGCCCACTTAGCCAATTACTGAGGCGGGTTACAGCTGTGACCTGTAGTCACCTGAGAGGGCATTTCCAGGCATTTCCTGCATGACGTCAAAAGGAGCAACAAGTAGAATGTTGCTGTAAATCTGGTGGCATCTGAATGGCAGTGGTGAGAAAGCTTACTACTTTCTATTAGGTAGCAAGTTCTTTCCACTGAAATTCTGGATGAACTTTAAAAGATAAGGCGACCTGAATTTGTTCATCTAGTTTTTTTCTGGTAATTGTCAATACTTTTTTTTTCTTCCTCTATTTGATAAACAAAAGAGAATCATCTGCCGCAAGTGTTTCCCACTTAGTAAATCCACAGATCTAATTCTAGCTGCCGGGACAATACTGATACATTAGGTACACTGTGATTCTTGATATCAATTTTTTAAAGATTGCAACTTGCAACATGATGTACATGATGTACAATTCTGAGCAGACATAGAAGAGCTAGAGAGGGTTCAGAGGAAGACAACTAAAGTAATAAATGTAGCTGATGGACTACAGGACCCAGAACGATTATCAAAATTAGGATTATTTATTTTGGAAAAAGGACGACTGAAGGGAGATCTAATAATTATGTATAAATATATCAGGGGTCAGTACAGAGATCTGTCCCATCATCTATTTATCACCAGCACTGTGACTGTGACAAGGGGACATCCTCTGCGTCTGGAGGAAAGAAGGTTTCTACACAAACATAGAAGAGGATTCTTTACGGTAAGGGCAGTGAGACTATGGAACTCTCTCCCTGATGAGGTGGTGATTGTGAATTCACTAAAAGAGTTCAAGAGGGGCCTGGATGTATTTCTGGAGTGTAATAATATTGCAGGTTATATCTATTAGATTTATGGAGAAGGGTCGTTGATCCAGGGAGTTATTCCCCTAAAATGAGGAGAATTGGCTTCCCCCTCATGCATATTTTTGTTGCCTTCCTCTGGATCAACTTGCAGGAAAACTGTCATGAGGGTGTCACAACCTATCGCTGACCCTGTTGTGCCTGGGGTCAGAACGTCGCAGCAGGTGGATACTCGGGTGGTTTCAAGAGATCGCTCCATGACCTAGTTGTGGGAATGGATTCCGGTCCAGGTTTTCATGCTTTGGCTTGCGATCCTTTTTGTCCCATTTAGGAATCGGTAGCTTTTCCTTTCAGCTGTTCTTTGTCAGCCACTCCCAGCTACTGTATATTCTCCCCTCCTAGTTCCCTTGTTGCCAGATATAGACCTTCCAGATTTTCTATTCTGACCTCTAGTAGAGTAAGAGTTGCTGTGGAGCTGTTGGAACTGGTGCTGTCAGATCTCCGGTTCTCTCTTGTTCGTTGTCTCCCATATTTTTTTTCTCTCTTTGGGACTGTATGTGGTGTTTGTGTTGTTTGTCATTTCCCTGTTGTTACCCCAGGTGTCAGTGACGAGGAATAGTGCTCCCACTGCCCTATTCACTACCTAGGCTTCTTTCAGGGTAAGCCAGGGACAAGGCATGTGATCGACGTACGGGTGAGCAGCCCGCCTAGGGATGTCAGGGTAGCCAGGTGCCAGTGCTAGATGAGTTAGGGGTCACCATTCCTCCCTCTCCCTATTGAAAGGGTACTCTAATTCCCTCCTCTCCTCGCTGCAGGTCTGTTACCTGCCATATCTGATGTGATAATAACAGGCTGAACTGAATGGACAGATGTCTTTTTTCAGCCTTACAAGCTAAGTTATTGGGTTACTATAACTTTATATGTGCTTTATAACTTATTTATTAACTTATTTAAAGGCTGTATTAAAAGCGGGTAATATTAAGCCCCACGTCAGGGATTCTCAATCTAAAACGACCTCCTCAGCCTCAGATTACCAGCAGTTCTTATTCAGGTGAATGTTTAGATAACAGGTCATCCTAATACAAAATCACAGACTCTGATCAATCCATATCAGGAAATGTATGATACTGAAAGAGAAATATCTCAAAAAATCACAGAAAAGTAGTTCCCTAAAACATAACTTTTAAGTAATAAGATAAATACAAAATACAAGTACCAAATATAGTTTAACATCTCCCTAAAACATCCCTATATTGACCTTGCCCAGGGAGTGGAATAGCTGCCCTCATAAGGGTGATCCCACCATCTTCACAACTATCCCCATAGCACTCTAAATAACAGGGTTATGATGTGATCAATGCAGACAGTCAGGGGCGTAGATAACGGCTCATGGGCCCTGGTGCAAGAGTTCAGCTTGGGCCCCCTTCCCTCAGTGCTTTGTGTGTCTTTTTATGCGGCACGAGGGTCTTTGGGCCCCCTCAGGCTCCTGGGCCCGGTAGCGACTGCTACCTCTGCACCCCCTATAGCTACGCCCCTGCAGACAGTAGTGTTGGGCTCTGGGCAAGAGATAGTAACCTCAAATAAATAACTGCTAACACCAGACGGGAGGATAAAAAGTATTAGAACCAAAGTACATGTACCACACTCATATGGTGTACAAAAATAAATGGCCTAGTATGTCCCTATACTGTCCCTACATAGACGTCAGAATAGCTGCCCTGACAAGGATGATCCCACTGTCTTTAAAACTAGTCCTATTGATGCCCTTATAATTTATAGGAAGAAGAACAGAAAGAAAAGGACAAGAAGACAATGAGATTGTGTAAAGAAATACAAATATAACATATGTAACATCATAAATTATTCCATTGTTATTACTAGTGATGGCCATCAAAATCATTTCAAACCCAAATTGATTCTCTCTCACACATTTTGATTATACTGAATCAATTCACTTATCTCTAGTTGTTACTCCCTCATTTTATATCGGACATCTCCATTTTATCCTTCCTTACCCTTACTTTATGTTTGAGCTATACTGATATGAGCGACTAGCTTTGATAAATATGGCCTTTTCCATCACTCACAACACCTGACAAAGACGGGCAAAGTTTATTTTTATTTATTTATTTATTTTATATTGGGATATCACAAACCAAGAGGAAAGGTAGCAAGGAAACATCTGAACCTGTTCTAAAAAATTGCCATCCATTGCTCCTCCCTACCTACCTACCTACCAGACCCAAGCAACACTAGTGGTTCAATAGGGCCATGGTACTGGAAGTACAAATAAAAAACAGGTAGCACGCTAGTAAATCGGCAGTTTGAAGCACTTAATTCTCCCAATGTTCTGACAATTTCTGTGAATCGCAGCCTGTATTCACCAGCACCAAATCTCAGTGCAGCTTTGCTTTTCACTGGCAGAAAGCGCTCCCATTCAGCTACCAACAACCGGTTCCGGGTATCAGACACAGGACCTTCATCAAGAGGAAACAAATACAATTGCGCAATACCTCAATACTTGAAAATAGCGCACAATTTGTTTTACTCACAGGATCCAAGTCAATATGCACATATAAAATCGCCTGACCCGGGTTTCACCGTAAGGCTTCTTCAGGGGCTGTTTCATCTCGATGTATGGAATAGATTTTAGGAACCGGGAGATGGAAAAAGATGGTTGGTCGGTCCTCTTCCTTCCAATTTGAGACACTGCGCGTGCACCGTGCAATGCACTGTGCCACCCTATATGAGTGGTGTGTTAAGTAGTACTATTCCTATCAGTTTAATCCCTGTTACGTGCCGTATCAGGGGGCATGTTTTGAATAGATTTTAGGAACCGGGAGATGGAAAAAGATGATTGGTCGGTCCTCTTACTTCCAATTTGGAGCACTGCGCGCGTGCCGCGCAATGTACTGTGCCACCAATACAAATAGTGTGAACTACTATTCTTACCATTTTAATCTTTGTTAAGTCCCCTAGCAGGGGATGTGTATTGAATTGAATCCTTGCATGGGGAGATAGAGAAAAAAGCTTGCTCTGTCCACTTCCTTCTAATTTTCCGGCACTTGCAATAGAATTTACCACCAATGTAACTAGTGTTAACTAAGTACTATTCCTATCAGTTTAATCTCTGTTTTGTCCCTTATCAGGGCCAGGGCCGGTGTAGTAAATAGATTTTTGGAACCGGGAGATGGAAAAAGACCCATGCTCAGTCCGCTTCGTTTGAATTTTTGGTCACTGCGCATGCGCCGTGCAATTACCTATATGAGTGGTGGGTAGTGGGCACAGTACAGTCTGTGGGCCTGACACACACTGGCAGGCAACTATAATTATATTAAAGGGTAAAAATTAAATGACTATTTTATCTGCAAGGTACTGTGCCACCCTATATGAGTTGTGCGTAGTGCGCACAGTACAGTCTGTGGGCCTGCGGCCTCTCATACACGGGCAGGCAACTGCAAAACATATATATATATATATATATATATATATAAATAAAATACAAGCAGACTGATGCACCAGCCCTAAAAAGGGCTTTTTGGGGGTGCTGTCAGGACGCTGTCCTTACAGCAGATGGCCCCTTTCACACGAGCGAGTTTTCCGCGTAGGTGCAATGCGTGATGTGAACGCATAGCATCCGCACTGAATCCTGGGTTTCAATGGGTCTGTGTACATGATCGTTTTTTTTCACGCATCACTTGTGCGTTGCGTGAAAATCGCAGCTTGTTCTATATTCTGCGTTTTTCACACAGTCATAGCCCCATAGAAGCGAATGGGGCTGCGTGAAAAACTCATTGCATCCGCAAGCAAGTGCGGGTGAGTTGCGTTTTTCACTGATGGTTGCTAGGAGTTGTTGTTTGTAAACCTTCAGTTTTTTATCACGCGTGTTAAAAACGCATCAAAACGCATTGCACCCGCGCAGAAAAAACTGAACAACTGAACGCAATTGCAGGCAAAACTGAATGGCTTTGCCTGAGAAATCGCACAGTTTTCACTGAACGCATCTGCAACGCATCCGGACCTAAGGCCCCATTCACACATTCGCAATTTTTGTCCACATCCATTCCGCAATTCTGCGGAATGGATGAGGACCCATTCATTGTGAATAAGCCGGACATGATGCAGAGAGCACACTATGTGCTCTCTGCTTCCGCATAGTGCGCTTATTCCGGGCTTTGGCCCCAAAACATCCTGCCGCGGCTCCGCAAAAGATAGAGCATGTCCTATTCTTGTCCGCAGCCTGCGGACAAGAGTAGGCATCTCTATGGGGAGTGCCGGCATTGTGTGTTGCGGATCCGCAACACACTACGGACGTGTGAATGGGGCCTAATCCGGATACGCTCGTGTGAAAGAGGCTGATGAGTCTTTGAGGACTGGAGTGGACACAGAACACTAGTAGTTAACGCTTTCCCTAGAATCCCTATATTAATTCAGCAGCAGCACTGTCCCTGCTCTAACTAACACTGCAGCTTCAGAATGAATCTAAGATGGATGCTGTCCTTGCTTTTTGATAGGAGGTTGGAGGGTCTGGAAGGCAGGGTATTCTTATTGGCTGTAATGTGTCTGCTGAGTGTAAGTTACAGGGTCAAAGTTTGCTCAATGATAAAGTATAGGGGGTGAATGGAACATTGCATATGTTTGCCTGCCGTGGTGAACGCGAACATGCGATGTTCGCCGGAAACTGTTCGCCGGCGAATAGTTTGGGACATCTCTAATCCTGTACAGGTCTAGTATTGTTAACATGCAGGTGGAAAACTGGCAGAAATATCATAAAAAGGGCTAATCCCAGATCCTTCTGTTCTGATAGCAGATGCTAAAAATGGTGCCCATTTTAATCATTGCCATTATTCCCCCTCCCTGATGTACAATGCATCTGGAATGACTGCTCAGAGTTGCTACTACCAATATACAACATTCCAGGGTCCTAAAAATTTCCCATATGTAATACCCTAATAATACAGTACATCTGCATTCATCACGTACATTCTTTGCACATGAAACAATAACTCTCGAGCTTTTATATTAACATAAAAGCGCATTCCAAGGTGGAGTAGATCCCTTTAAAAGGCTTAAAAGGTTCTTTCAGACCCTTACATCATAATCCCAGTATTACTAAGCAGCAATACTATTATGTAATATACTGATTCAATCACTTCCAGACATAAAAAATGGTTTTATCAATATTTTAATTTTACTAAAGCAGTTCATATTTCTCTGAACCACTTAATGAAAATGAATAGTGTGAGTTCAGATTCCTCCATATATTACTTTGAGACGTATAAAATGTGCTGAGCTATGTATTCTGCTAATTTCACATTCTCAAAAGATAGAAAATCTCCTTGGCTTATATTTCTATGAACAATATGATATTGCATTATTCAGGGAACATGCAATTAGGAGAACTAAAGTATAAACTTGTTTTCAAATTAGACTTCACACATGCAAAACCAATCCCATGGCATCCATACTTGGTGGGTTTAGAGGCCAATTACTTTGCATATGCTGGAGTCAGCAGTATCTCAATTAGTCATTGACTGTACGGCACTATGCTATGTCAATTACTTGAGCAGCTTTAGTGACAGGCACAGCTGGGGAAATAATCTAGTTAGGAAGGAGGGGTGTGAGCAGAACAGACCTATAATATCCACAAAGCACTCACGGGGTACAGCAAGAAGACTGAAACAAGGGATTAGGAAGGTAGTTCAGCCAGTGACTTACAGAGTAACAAAAGAAGAAAGATAAAAATACAATACATGTGATACATACTAGTGATGAGCTAATCAATAAATTTGATTCGCCGCAAAAATCGTCACTCCCTGTCATTGCACTCACTAGTTGCAAAGAAATGTGCTTCATGATGAAGTAGTTTGTCACAAAGTGGATTTTTTGTAAAAGTTGTCTAAGCAGCCATATTGAATCTTACCAAACTTTGCTCATATAAGAGAATATAGATGATAAAAGTCTGTTTCACACAACAGTGAAAAATACAAACACACTGTTAGCTTTTCATGGGTTCATTTTCTGGCTATCTGTCCATTTCTAACCCCTTTACAAGCTTTGTTGTACATTGGCATCATAACAGCCAGGTTTCAGCTGTGTCAAACAGGGCTAATGTCTGTGATTGGCCTTAAGGGGCAATCGTATACATTTAACCTCTCATATGCCAAGGTCAAATGTGACCACCTCATCTGACCATTGAAAATGCAGGAGCCACGAACTGTGTCTTTGGTAACAGTTTCCCCAGCTAAGATTGGGTAAACTGTTACATTGCAAGGAGAGGCCAGAAAATGCTTGAGGCTCCGATGCCTGTCACTGGTATATTCCAATACAAGCGGGCAGTTGGCAGCACTACATTGGAATCTACTGAATGCTGTATTCTGTAATTGATACATATTCATTACAGAATACAAGCAGCAATCTAATGATTACTTGTTATAGTCACCTTGATTAAAAAAAAGGAAAGAAAAAGTAAAAGTTTTAAAAAATATAAAAAAATATGAAAGTTCAAATCACCCCACATTTCCTAAAATTAAAATAAAAACAAAGAATAAAAAAAAAATCATAGGCATCACCACATCCTAAAAAGCCTATACTACTAAAATATGAAAATATCCCCTATAAGAAGCGGCATAGGACATAATCAAAATGGCCAATTTATCATTTTTTTTAGTCACTTCATCTCCAAAAAAACATTGAATAACAAGTGATCAAAAAGTCATAAACACCCCAAATGGTATCAATAAAAAGTACAGGATCTTCACACAGCTCAATAGACATTTAAGAGGCAAGAAAGAATATGGCAATAAAAAGAAAAAACGTTTTTTTGGTATTTTTTTAGTATTAAAACACAAGAAAAACTATACAAATGTGTTATCGTTGTAATCATACTGACCCAAAGAATGAAGGGAAGAGGTCAGTTTTACTACGTAGGGATCCGCATTTGGATTTTTTTCGAGCTTCCCACTACATTGTAAGTAATATAAAATGGTGCTGTTGGAAAGTAAAACTTGTCTCGCTAACAAGCCCTCATTTGGCTATGTTAACTAAAAAATAAAAGTTAGAGAGAAAAAGTGAAACTGCATAAACGGAAAATCATCTGGTCCTCTAAGGTTTAATGGTCGCTTTTCATCCATTAGGCCTTGAAAAATGACCTTTAAAAATGGATGATTTCCATTGGGTTTTTAAATTAAAACCTCAACCCCTGCAGGACCCTCAGCACATATATTTTGCCCCCAGTATAAATAATGCACTCCTTTTTGCCAACTGCAGTTATAATGGCCCCCCGCATAGATACTGCATCCCTTAGCGCCGCCTTTTACTTATAATAGACCCCAAGTTGTGCCCCCACAAATATATAATTCCCTTAGCTGTGTGCCATATGGGCTTTTAATCAGAGTATCGGATAGCTGAATTCTACATTGCCCTGAAATATTGTAAGGCAAAAGTCCAGGAGAGGAATGCCTGTTGTTGTAAGTCTCATCTGTTAGAAGCTATCCTGTTTCTGGTAGATGGGCCCAACACATTTTTTATGAAACAACATTTTTTATGACTGAACAAAATAATCATGTGTTAAAATTTAAAGGGGTTGTCCCCAAGATAGATCATTAGTATGTGATCGGTGGTGGTCTGACTCTCATTATGCCACTAGTCAGATATTTAAAAAGTTCGCAACTTCTTCCTAAGCCAGTGATGCTACATTCTCAATCCATCGGTCACATGGCCTACACACAGCTTAATCGCAATGGGCTTTGTAAGGTGCAAGAAAGGCCAAGGTACACTGCTGCCTCTTCAAACAGTTAATCAATGGTAGACCTGAGGATAGATCATCACTTCATCAGTATAAAACACTCAGAAAATCACTTTAACATGCTCCATCTTTTTTTGTTCAGATACCATCTGTCGGGGAGAGTTGGGAGGTCCTCCTCATACACATACAAAGTAGTTGGTTGGTCCCTCAGAAATCTACAGTTTTGGCCAAATTTACTCTCAAATGCATGGGCACCTTATTACAAGAAATACAATACAAGTTTCAGGGCCCCCGATCTCATGATCGGTGGGAGTCCTAGTGGTAGGACCCCCAACGATCTAATTGTTATCCCCTATTCTCTGGATAGAGTATAACTTCAAACAACCGCAATACCCCTTTAATGATAATTAGTGATGAGTGGGAGGTGCCAACTTCGATTTTGCAATATTTCGCAAATATTCGATTGAATATTCGTCATATATTCATCGAAATCGAATATTTGTCTATTTATCACGAATAATATGCGATTTAATTATTCGCGTATTGCGAATTGAACTTTGAAAGGGGTAAAAAGGCAACTTTCCTATTTGATGGCTATCTAGAATCAACAAAGATAACGAATATAGCGCTATATTCTCTATCTTCGTTAATTCTAGCTAGCCAACCAATAGGAAAGTTAGTACATGAATATTAATATTTGTGTACTGCGAATGAAACTTTGAACGGGGTATAACTTTCCTTTTGGTTGGCTTGCTAGAATTAACGAAGATAGAGAATATAGAGCTATATTTGTATTCGTTATCTTTGTTCATTCTAGCAAGCCAAGTAAACTTGCCTATACACAGTAATATTACTCGCATTGCGCATCCAACTTAGAGCGGGGTACTTTACTATTATTTGGCTGGATAGAATTAACGAATATGACGAATACGAATATAGCGCTATATTCTCTATATCTGCTAATTTTAGCAAGCCAATAGGAAAGTTGACTGTACCCAGCGCAATACGAGAATATTATTTTGCCTGTTTTTTCTAATAAATAGAATAATGACTCAGTATTCTATTTATTCCAAAAAATAGGTAAAGCAATATTCTGGCATTGCGCATCCAACTTAGAGCTGTCTATAGGCAACTTTCCTATTGGCTTGCTAGAATTAACGAATATAGAGAATATAGCGCTATATTCGTATTTGTCTTATTCATTATTTCTTTTTACCCAGCCAAACAATAAGTAAGTTGCATATACCCCGCTCTAAGTTAGATGCGCAATGCGAGTAATATTACTTAATATTCTCGCATTGCGCATCCATTTTAGAGCTGTGTATAGGCAAGTTTACTTTGCTTGCTAAAATTAACAAAGATAACTAATATGAATATAGCGCTATATTCTCTAGCTTCGTAATTCTAGCAAGCCAACCAATAGGAAAGTTATACCCCATTCAAAGTTTCATTTGCAGTATGCGAATATTACATTACGTAATATTCGCGTACTGCGAATGAAACTTTGAAAGGGGTATAACTTTCCTATTTGTTGGCTTGCTAGGATTAACAGAGATAGAGAACATAGCGCTATATTCTCTATCATCGTTAACGGTGTCTTAGGTTCAGATTGGAAAAAAAAACAAAAATGAATATTCATTTTTTACGAATATATAGCACTATATTCTAAATATTCGCAAATTAGCAAAGTGCCGATATTCGTAAAAAAAATTCGCTATTCGAATATTCGCGCTCAACACTAATGGTAATTACTAATGAGACTTAGAATCCATCACCGATTAAAATCTGTTATGGAGTCACCAGTCACCATACCCCTCTACCTTATGAGGCAAATTTGCCACAATTGCCAGGGCTTTATTCAGGCCTTCTCCTACATCAAATAGGTATTTGAAAGACTCACTTTGATACATGAGTGTCTTTTCAGCCAGTGATGAAATAAACTGGATTACTGCATCACTGGCAACTAGAAATTCATTTTTAGTCCAATTTGATCAAATAGGCTTTAAGATTCTCTTAAATTTGGTCTATATTGTAATTGTCCTGGTTTCCCTGAAAAGTCATGTATAAGGGCTCATGCACAAAAATGTTGCTGTTTTGCGTCCGCAAATTGCGGATCTGCAAAACACGGATACCAGCCGTGTGCTTTCCGCATTTTGCCCCTAATAGAACAGTCCTATCCTTGTCTGTAATGCAGACAATAATATTTTATAGTTTTAAGTTTTATTTTTTTTTGGGGAACGGACATGTGGACATCCTGACACGGAACACACACGGAGTCATTCCCATTTTTTGCGGCCCCATTGAAGTGAACAGTTCTGCAAAAAAAACAAACAGACATGGAATAAATATGCTCGTTTGCATGAGCTCTTACACTGATGTCTCCTAGGATGGTATCTAACCCCTTTCAAGCTTTTCAATGCTAAGACAACATTAGAAACATCAAAGTGACAGCGATATATATGGCTATGAGTAAACGGATGGTAGCCGGTGGTAACCACACAGACTGGTAAAACTTTTTTGAAAAATAAATTCTCACTTGGACACAGACATTAACCAGAACAATATGCCAGTCTTTGGTGGCACTATTAGATATATGCAAAGCAATGTGTGATGTCCCATCCGTGACGTCTGATTCAGAAGGCAGTGGCACACTATCTCCACCAGCAGTAATATTATGATTTGTGAATGATGTGATTAGTGTTGAGCGAATCTAAGTATCTGAAGTGGACTTAGATCTTAATTTTAAGAAAAATGTTGTGCTTTTTGGTAACGGATCTATTTTTCCTGATATGGTGGTGAAAAACAAAATACATACTCACCTCATCCGTTTGCATGTGAAGAGGACGTCACAGGCATCTTGATTGCAGAAACTGCGCAAATTTTTGTGCATGGGGACATGTGCATCACTGCGCTGGCTGGATGTGGTGATGTCATCAGTGAGATTTTGCTTAGTGTCTTTAATCAAGATGGCTGCGGCGTCCTCTCCCGATCAAAAGGGTAAGGTGAGTGGGTATTATTATATTTTTTTTTTAAACAGGATTGTTCCCTGAAAAGCCTTAATTTTAATTTCAGATGCCATAGTCAGAGATGAATGCAAAACATGAGGGGTTCAATGAAGGGGGGCGCGCACTCGCAGTTCACTGCCATTGTGCCCCCTACATACAAAGGAATGCGCTTCATGATTTCTTTATGAAATTCGACAAAGCAGCCGAATCGAATTTTGGGAAAGCTCACCAAGACTTTGCCTGAGGTCATGTGATTCTTCTTTGTCTTCTGATCTGTAAATTGGCGACAGTCCCATGCTGGACATATCCCAAAAGTTTTGGATTCGCTGAAATCAGAAACTTTTGAGAAATTCAAAACATATCTGATTCGTTCCAGGTTGTTTGCCCTCATTTTTAATGGTAACTATTGAATTACTGCCCCCATTATGGGTCTGCCTGGGTAGGATGATTTAGAAATCGGACACATTTCCCTTTAAAGCATAAAATGGGGTGAGGTTTAATAAGCGTTGACGTGCTATTCCTGTGGAGATATTGATGCATTTAGTACCTTCTGTATAAGAAATGAATACTAGCAATGACATGATGTTTTATTAACATAAAATAATCTTACATTGAATAGAAATCATTCAATTAAAACGTGAATATTTCAAATTTCGATTTCCTGAATGTCCATTATAAAATAAAGAATTTCCAAGCTTTGATTTGCTGTATTTTTCTGATTCCAGGTTTTTGCATCCTGCATAGTGAGAATGTGGTGACCCAAAATTGAATGCATCTGCTCCTAGACTTTGATCACTGGGGAATCTGTAATTATATTTGCAACATTCACTGGCTGGACTTAAAAGCTGTTTTTTTTTAAATTTTATCTTTTTTATTTATAGCTGTGATCATTGTATGGTGATAGCTTTTTAATTTCAGAACATGGGAGTGAACTGGAGTCACAATCAAATTCAGTTAAACAGCGATCAATGAAAAGTTACAATTTACTATGCGGCTCATGTATTTAACCTTAACATGCCTCGATCTAGAACACTGTCTACAAAGGAAGTGTGCAAATGTAGGTTCAGATGTAGCAGTACTGAGTCTGTCAATTTGTTGCATGTGTTTTCTGTATGGTATCTTTACAAATTGTAGCATTATGGTGTGATATGTATAGATATGGGGGTCATTTATTTTAGACGCCGGTCTTAATATCCCCTATAGCCTGCATTGGATCCGTCTGAGTTATGTAGAGGCGCCGGGCTCTACATTACTTCGGCTGATCCACTGCCGCTTCTAAATCTACACCAGCTCTCTTGCTTTTCTAAGCCAAAAACAAAGGGTAAAAAATGATGAATGAGATGGGCCTTCTGGCCCCTCCCTTTTCCCCATCCATGGAACACCCACTTTTGTAGACCTGGCATGATCTGGCAAAAGGGGCAGATTTAGTTTTGACCCAATCTGTGCCAGAAATATACCTAATATAGACGTATTTCTGTTAGTAAATAACCCCCCATGGTGTGAGATTTATACATTTGACTGCATTATCTTAACCACATGAAAAAGACAGCTTTAAAAAACTTGAACATTTGACTGCATTATCTGCATTTAAATAACATCTGGGTTAACAGCTGGAAAATGTCAGGATAAACTTGTGTGCAGAAACTCAGGAGCTGTGGAGAGCCCAAAATGTCATTATGCACCCTTGCGGGTGTTGGTTTGTGCCATCCCAACATCTCAGTATAGGTTTGGATTGTACACAGTACATATTGTTTATGTAGAATTGAAGAGTGATATCACTGTACCTCCAAGCATAGGTACCCTGAATTATTAGTCGTCACTGTAGATAACAGGGTCGAATGCAGATTTGCACAGCCTAGTGTTGAGCGAATTAAAGTCCACAAAGTGGTCTGCAATACGAATTTCAGGGAAAATTTGATTTGCCTCTAAGCCGAATTTCCTCGTGCTTCGTGGTAACAAGTCAATGTTCCCTGAATGGCGGTACAAAATAAAATCATATTTGCCTCATCTGTTTGAGTGCAAAGAGCTGACCGCCATCATGTAGACTGAACATCCTTCGCGAAATCCATACAACATCAGCATGCCGGCCGTTGTGGTGACGTCATCACAGGCCATGCAAGACTTTGCGCTAGATATTCAATCAAGATAGCAGTGGCCGGCTCTTCGCGATCAGAATGTTAATGTCACATGCCGTGATCAGCTATGAACGTGGCATCTGAGGGGTACAATGATACAGGTTGGCATAATTTCTGCTCGCTGTCTTTGCACGAACTAATTACAAAGAAATGTGCTTAGTAATTAATCACTAAGCAATTTTTTTTTGTACAATTTGGCAAAGCAGCCGATATTGAATTTGTCAATATTTTGCTCATCTCTAGCACAGCCTATAGGAAAGAAGCAAATGGCTAGTCTTAGCTAAGTTTCTGCTTCTCATGGACCCACAGCAGCAGATATTTTTTTATGACACCTGTGCTCTAGTTTGCATTACAAAAGTAGTGATGATGTCTAGTGTTGAGCAAACCCAAACTGTAAAGTTCGGGTCCATACCGAACTTTACGATTTTTGGTACCCAGACCCAAACCCGAACTTTGCCGGAAAAGTTCAGGTTCGAGTTCGGTGTTAGGGCATTTAATAAAGCCTGTTGAAAGGCTGCAGGGCAGCCAATCAACAAACTTTTAAGCTGTGGGCACTTAGAAGTCAACACAGCCATGCCTACTGATGGTATGGCTGTGATTGGCCGGTGCATCATGTGACCCAGCCTCTACATAAGCTCGATCACATGTAGCACCTTCCATCATCTCTGAGTAGTGCAGGGACAGGAAGCAGGCAGCTGAAGGGAGGGAGAGTGTTAGGAATCTCATCTGGCTGTTAATTCTGTGGGTTACCTATAGTAATTTTTTTGTGGGTGCAATACACCATCTTTGCACCCTTGACACAGAAAGATAATAATAAATCTGGCTGTTAATTCTGTGGGTGACCTACTTCGATTTTTTTGTGGGTGCAATGCAACATTTTTGTACGCCTGACACACAAATATAAGAGTTAATCCGTCTGTACATTCAATGGGTGACATATACACATTTGTTGTGTGAAGTACACTTGCACTGAATACATGACAGGGAAATAAATATAGTTAATCTGTCTGTTAGTTTGGTGGCCAATATATACCCATTTTTTGTGTGACGTACAACTGCACTGAATACTTGACAGGGAAATAAATATAGTTAATCCGTCTGTTAGTTAGGTGGGCGATATATACCCATTTATTGTGTGAAGTATAGTAATGAGCGAGCATCAAAACGCTCGTGTGCTCGGGTGTTCTGTCTGAACACATCGCGATGCTCGTATGTTCTACCGAGCACCCGAGCACAATGTAAGTCAATGGAAGAACCCCAGGCACCCCCTGCTCGGAAGAGGAGAGGGTGTCTGGTTCCCGAAAAAAACAGCCAGCTTTTTCAGATCTGACTATTCACGATCGTGAAAACTCAGATCCGATGGTATATTTTAACACAGAGGCATTCCCATGGTGATGCAGAGGGTGCATGGCTGAAATATGGAAAAGCTGTGTCAGCATCACCACCAGCTGATACGGAACGTCTTAGCAGGAGGCAGCATTTCAGCAAGATGGTGGAACAGTACATGTGCACACGCCTACACATGCTGACTGATGGGTCTGCCCTATTCAACTTCTGGGTCTCCAAATTGGGCACATGGCCTGAGCTTGCCCTTTGCACTTGGAGGTGCTGGCCTGCCCTGCAGCCAATGTATTGTCCGAACATGTGTTTAGCACCACGCAGGGGGGGGGGGGTGATCGTGGACAAGCGCAGCCGCCTGTCCATAGCCAATGTGGACAAGCTCACGTTCATTAATGAACCAGGCATGGATCCCACAGGACTTATCCGTACCTTGTGCAGAATAGACAAGTATATCGGCCTCACCCAGCCATTGTTATACTGCAGCGCACTTTCTCTTTGTATTCTCTTTTCTATTTCCCAATGTGTTGGGGTCTTCCCAAACTTATAATATTTATATATAATAATTCCTGCAGCACTCGCTTTTATGGTTTATCAGGTGCACACGTATCACCCTTGACATCAGGCATGTATGTCCATGAAAAATCAACGCAGCACTCTTCTTGTGAAAAAACCCGCAGTGTCTTTATTCACACATGTGAAACAAAATAAGCAACATTTCAATCCCCTTCCGGGATCCTTCTCAAGCCAAGTGCACAGACCAAAATCATTCTGGTGTCTATATACATATCCAGCTTTTCATTACATGTGTACATAATTATTTATTCAAGTGATTACAATTAATAACAGATGATACAAAGTCAAGTGTTGTTAAAAAAAAATTCAGTCCATTCAAATATTTCAAGTATCTTCTCATATTGTGTTCTTGGTACATATCCCCATAGATGTCTTTGTATGAAGTGCTTTGTAGCAGCAAAGTGCATCCTCACATAAAAATCTATATAAACAATCACATATTACAACAAAGTGTAAGTGCGTTTTAAAACCACAATAAAATCCCTTGGCTATAGTTAGTAGTTACTTCATCAGTTCATCAAGACAGAGAGACGCATTCTGCAATTCTATGCACTTCATCCAGCTTGATGTTTTTTTGGAAAAAACGCATGGTGTGAACACCATCCATCTACAAGGTACATACATTTTTTTAAATATATATATATGCGCTCATTCCGGCATCATATGTCGTGGTGTGGACCAGCCTGCACAGAAATCCAGTGACGTGAGTGCATATAAAGCCACTGCAGTATTAAAAATATTTGAATGGACTGAATTTTTTTAACAACACTTGACTTTGTATCATCTGTTATTAATTGTAATCAATTTTTCACAAGAAGAGTGCTGCGTTGATTTTTCATGTATATATATATATATATATATATATATATATATATCCGGAGATAGGCAGCAGCACATTCAAAGGGCTAGGCGGGTGCAAAATCTTCAGGAGGACGGACAATCCTCCACACATATATAGATCCCAGAGAAGAGGCAGCACTCCTGAGTTAAATGGTGATGACTCAATTTATAAATTGGGTCATCACCATTTAACTCATTAGTGCTGCCTCTTCTCTGGGATCTATATATATATATATATATATATATATATATATATATATATATCAAGGGGAGAAAAAAAACCTATAAAAACAGTTGGCTACCTCTTTCTTCTCCACCACCACTTCCAACTAAACCGCCACGTCCACCGCCTCCTCAACCTCCTAATCCACTTTGACCTCCACCACCTAGTTCAAGATCATTATTTTTTACTTTTTTATATTTTATGTTATTTTAAGTAATTTCCCTATCCACATTTGTTTGCAAGGCAGTTGTGCTGCTCTTACCCCCATTTTACTTCCTTTTGTAGCCCTCTAGCCCTCTCTATGACATTTTTAGGCCATTTTAGTGCCGCAAAGTTCGGGTCCCCATTGACTTCAATGGGGTTTGGCTTTGGGGTCAAGTACGAGTCAAGTTTGGGTGCCAAACTTGAACTTTGCGGCATAGTTCGGCTGAAACCGGCGCACCCGAGCTTTCAGATGTTTGCTCAATCCTAAGAAATGATGCTTCGTAGAATCTATGAAAGAGTATCTGTAAAGCACTAGCTTTATGCTATTAGCATGGCTTATTAATGTCTGTATCTGTCACTGGGGCACTGCAGGGTGTTACACCACTTAAGTTAAAACTGTTGGGGTGTCATTTGACTATAACATGCTAATTGTGCAATGTAACTTGTAAAGATATTGATGTCATGTTATTTTACTTAATGTGATATTTTATAGTTTGTGCTATGTGGGTCTTACACCACTGAGGAAACACAATGTCGATATATTGCATTGCATTGTAAAAGTGTGTTAGAGATAACAGTTATTCTGTTATCTACAGACATTTGTACTGTTACTGTTTAATAATATGTGTGGATTCACATGGACCTTTTAGTCTCTTGACTTAATTTATTCAAGTCTTGAAGTTGTAATGAGAGAACATATCTGGGAGATAAAAAGCACTGCTTTGCTGGCATCACATCAGTAGCAGATAGATTGAAGAGGAAACTGGGAAGCTGCTGCTTAACACAAATCCAGCAGTATTCCTGCATTTACCTGGCTAGCAGTGGAAGTGAATGATGATAATAATGTTACAACAACTTTGGATAAACATAGGGCCATATGGACACTGATCATCAAAGAGGAGTTGAAGCCAGCAAAAATAACTGCATAGTCTCTGAATCCTGAAAGTAGCCAAAGCCTGTATAATAGTCAAATATTTCACTAAGATGATTTAATCTTCTACTTGTCAGAAACCCTTTTGTGAGAGGCCATTTGAAATGCTGTGTGTAATGAGGAAGGCCATAGTGCGAGACTGTATAGATTGTGTGGTACAGCGCCAAGTGATAATGAAGCAGTGGTGTAAAAGACAGATAAAACCAGCTTTATTGCTGCCACTCGGAGGAGACCAGAGCTTGAGCATTAACACCCAGGGTACTGGGTACAAGGCAATGCAGAGGGAGATTGAACTGTCATACATTTGAAGCTACTGTGTTATATTTGCCTATTTCCACTTAAAAAAAGCAGAGTGCATAGTTAATCTGCTGCCACTAACTAAATCTGCACCCTCATTGACAGACAGTAGCCACTAAGCCTTTTGCTTGAAAATACTGCTGTAACCATATTTTTTATCGCCCCATGTAAAACCAGTAAAACCCACCATAAGATATGACTGTGTCCATTGTTTGCACCATCTTAAAGTAGGGAGTCGCCTTACTGGATCATAAGCTCCACAGATGTATGTATATGGCTCAGATGACACCCTATTCCATATAGTTGACAGTAAGTCTGGAAAAAGGGTGCCCCAATACATATTATACAGCATTCATAAAGTTCTATAGGCCAGACCATTGTCAAAAATGTATATTTTTGGTGCAGTTTTGGCAAAAAAAATACCCTTTTAATCCCTTAATGACCCGCGCCGTACATGTATGGCGCTGGTGGACATGACTTTAGGAACAGCTCCTTATATGTACGGTAGGATGATCAGGGGGGTGCAGGAGCTGCGCCCGCCTGATCAGCGGTAGGGTTATGGTAGTCACTCATAGCTGGACACCTGCTGTATGTGCCAGCATCGGTGAAAACATTAACCCTCGTACTGCCATGGCCAGCGCTGACCATGACACGTGCGGGATCCTGGCCACCAGGTCCCTGCGCTGATATGACGGGGACAAGAGGGCAGGGAAGGCAGCCCGATGCCCCCTGGATCTCACAGGCAAGCAGAAGTGTATAACACTGTATAATACACTTACAGCCAATGCATTACAATACAAAATTATTGTAATGCATTGTAAAGGGAATCAGACCCTCAAATGTTCAAGTCCCAAAGTTGGACAAAAAATAAAGTTAAAAAAAAAAAAGTTTTAAAACATTTTTCTGTTTCAAGAAAAAAAAAAAAGCGCCCTTTTCCTAAAATAAAGTAAAACTAAATTGCAAAAAATAGTGAAAAAAAAAGAAAAGTAGACATATTAGATATCACCGCATCCGTATCGACCAGCTCTATAACAATATCCCATGACCTAACCCCTCAGGTAAACACTGTCAAAAAAATAAAAACTGTGCTAAACAAATCATTTGTTTGTCACCTTATATCATTAAAAAGGCAACACCAAGTGATCAAAATTGCGTATGCCCCCCAAAATAGTAACAATCTAACCATCAACTCATCCCGCAAAAAATGAGACAATACCTAAGACAATTGCCCAAAAAATTGAAAAACTAGGGCTCTCAGAATATAGAGACACTAAAACAAGATTTTTTTTCTTTCAAAAATGATATTATTTAGTAAAACTTAAATAGATTAAAAAAAGTATACATATTATGTACTGCCACATCCGTTAGGACCTGCTCTATAAAAATATCACACGACCTAATCCCTTAGGGGAACTCTGTAAAAAAATTAAATATAAACTGTGTCAACTTACATCACAAAAAGTGTAATACCAAGCGATCATAAAGCCATATGCACCCCAAAATCATACCAATCAAACCGTTATCTCACCCCGCAAAAAATGAGCCCCTACATAAGACAGTCACCCCCCAAACAAAAAATATGGCTTTCAGAATCATTTTCAAAAATGCTTTATTATGTAAAACTGAAACAAACAATTAGGATTGAGCGAGCCCGAACTATATAGTTCGGGTTCGTACCAAATTTTGGGGTGTTCGGAACACGGACCTGAACCCGAACATTTCCGTAAAAGTTCAGGTTCGGTGTTCGGTGCTTTCTTGGTGCTTTTTGAAAGGCTGCACAGCAGCCAATCAACAAGTGTCATACTACTTGCCCCAAGAGGTCATCACAGCCATGCCTACTAATGGCATGGCTGTGATTGGCCAGAGCAGCATGTGACCCAGCCTCTATATAAGCTTGAGTCACATAGCTCTGTACGTCACTCTGCTGTTACAAGTGTAGGGAGAAGATGCTGCTGGACTTGTGATTTCAGGGAGATAATAGGAGAGAATCTAACTCAGTGATCTACCTAGAAATAGTTGTGTGGGTGCAGGGCACTATCCTTTTACCCTGCACTGAGCTCATTGACCAAAAAATACTAACTTTTAGAATTCTGTTAGGTGGGGGGGACATTGCAAATCACCATTTTTTTGGGGCAAACTACAACATCTGTATTAGTCAATGTGCAATTTAAGCTAGAAATACACCCATCAATTTCTGGGGTTTGAAAAACACACTTTTTCCCCCAAAAAACAGTATTTTCCAGATCTGCAAGTGTTAAATTCAAGTTTAATATTTACAGCATTCATATTCTGTTAGCAAAAAAAGACTTTTTGGGCAATCTACAACATCTGTATTAGTTAGTGTGCAATTTAAGCAAGAAATACACCCATCATTTTCTGGGATCTAAAAAAAAACATCTAAAGTTTTTGACAAAAAAACACTATTTTCAGACCTTGCAACATCAGCACATGTCAAATTACAGGTTTATATACTGCTGTCAAATTCAGTTGTTAAACAAACAGTCGTTTGGGCACAAAAAATTTAGTTGGCAGCCTTTGATGCAGATTTCATTATGATATACACCCTTAATACATTTGGGTTACATTCAGAGATTTTAAATACTGCCATTTGATGCACCAATATTGAATTCAGGCCTATAGAGGTTCAGGCCCTGTGAGATCCCCACTATACATACAGGGGTTTGAATTAGGCATTTAAAATACAGCCATTTGAAATGCAGTCTTTTTGTGCAAAGATATATTTACTTCAGGCCTACACTGATTCAGGGCGTGTGTCATCCCCCCTATACACACAGGGGTTTGAATTAGGCATTTGAAATACAGCCATTTGAAATACCGCCTTTTTGTGCAAAGATATATTTACTTCAGGCCGATACTGATTCAGAGCATGCGTGATCCCCCCCTATACATACAGGGGTTTGATTCAGCCATTTGAAATACAGCCATTTTAAATACAGCCATTTAGTGCAAAGATATATTTACTTTAGGCCTACACTGATTCAGGGCGTGTGTGATCCCCCCTATACATACAGGGGTTTGATTCAGCCATTTGAAATACAGCCATTTTGTGCAAAGATATATTTACTTCAGGCCTACACTGATTCAGGGCATGTGTGATCCACCCTATACATACAGGGGTTTGAATTAGGCATTTGAAATACAGCCATTTGAAATATAGCCTTTTTGTGCAAAGATATATTTACTTCGGTCCTACACTGATTCAGGGCATGTGTGATCCCCCTTATACATACAGGGGTTTCAATTAGGCATTTGAAATACAGCCATTTTGTGCAAAGATATAATTACTTCAGGCCTACATTCATTCAGGGCGTGTGTGATCCCCGCTATACATACAGGGGTTTGAAATAGGCATTTGAAATGCAGCCATTTAAAATACAGCCATTTTGTGCAAAGATATATTTACTTCAGGCCTACACTGATTCAGGGCGTGTGTAATCCCCCTATACATACAGGGGTTTGATTCAGCCATTTAAAATACAGCCATTTTAAATACAGCCATTTAGTGCAAAGATATATTTACTTAAGGCCTACACTGATTTAGGGTGTGTGTGATCCCCCCTATACATACAGGGGTTTGAATTAGGCATTTGAAATACATCCATTTGAAATACAGCCTTTTTGTGCAAAGATATATTTGCTTTAGGCCTACACTGATTCAGGGCGTGTGTGATCCCCCCTATACATAGAGGGGTTTGAATTAGGCATTTGAAATACAGCTATTTGAAATACAGCCTTTTTGTGCAAAGATATATTTACTTCAGGCCTACAGTGGTTCAGACCGTGTGAGATACTTCTTCTACATACAGGGGTTTGAATCAAGCATTTGAAATAAAGCCATTTGAAATACAGCCTTTTTGTGAAAAAATATATTTACTTCAGGTCTACACTAATTCAGGGCGTGTGTGATCCCCCCTATACATACAGGGGTTTGAATTAGGCATTTGAAATGCAGCCATTTGAAATACAGCCTTATTGTGCAAAGATATATTTACTTCAGGCCTACAGTGGTTCAGACCGTGTGAGATACCCTCTATACATAAAGGGGTTTGATTCAGCCATTTGAAATACAGCCATTTAAAATATAGCCATTTGAAATACAGCCATTTTGTGCAAAGAAATCTTTAATTGAGGCCTAGTCTGGTTCAGGCCGTGTGAGATACAACCTTTACATACTGTCGTTCTTTTCTACTATTAATTAAACACCCATTTAGGGCAAGATCCTGAATTCAAAAAATATGAGAAGAGCGTCAAATAAGGGACGTGGACCAGGTCGTGGTGCTACTGGTGGAGCTCCTGTTGCAGGGAGAGGATGTGGTCGATCTGTGCCAGCTACACGCACAAGTGAAACCCCTTCCTCAGGTGCGAGTAGGCGACAAAACCTGCATCGGTATTTGGTCGTGCCTAATGCTGCTCTACGAACGGTGAGGCCTGAACAAGTACAGGCAATAGTAGATTGGGTTGCTGACAGTGGATCCAGTTCCTTTACATTGTCTCTCTCCCAGTCTCCTGCTGAAAGACAACAGTTGGCACCTGCAGCTGATATCCATCAGTCTTTCACCTCACCCCCTTGCAAATCAGCCAAGCACTCTGAGCCCCAAGTCATGCAGCAGTCTCTTCAGCTTTTGATGACTCTGTTAGCAGGGTTTCCCAGGGCCATCCACCTAGCCTTGCCCCAAAAGTGGAAGAGATTGAGTGCACCGATGCCCAACCAGTTATTTTTCAAGATGAGTACATGGGAGGACCATCGCAGCACGTCTCGGATGAGGACGAAACACAGGTGCCAACTGCTGGGGCTTTCAAAAGTGTGGAGACCGACAAGAAGCTCAGGGGTGAAGACTGGGTGGAAGATGATGTGGAGGATGATGAGGTCCTCGACCTCACATGGAATCAAGGTCATGCCAGTGACCGATGTAGTTCGAAGGAAGAGGCGGTGGTCGCACAGGGCCACCAGCACAGCAGAAGCAGGAGCAGGGTGCAAAAGCGGACCGGCCGTCCTCTAGACAGTACACCTCCTACTGCCCACTGCAGCAAGGGACCGAGCATACCAAAGCCAGCTCCAAGTAGTTCCCTGGCGTGGAAGCTCTTCAGACAATGTGCAGACGACAAGATACGAGTGGTTTGCACGCTGTGCAATCAGAGACTGAAGCGAGGCATAAACGTTCTCAATCTGAGCACAACCTGCATGACCAGGCATTTAAGTGCAAAGCACGAGCTGCAGTGGAGTAGACACCTCAAAAACCAGGAAAGGTCTCTGGATCCTACTGCTTCCTCTTCTGTTGCAGTTGCGGCCTCTTCATCCAACTCTGGAGTGACAGAGGTCAGCTGCCACTACTTTTCAAGGCAAGCCATCCCTTCCCTTCACAACAAAGTAGGGGAAAAAATCAGGTGTGCACTGCGCAATGCCATCTGTGCCAAGGTGCACCTGACTACAGATACATGGACCAGTAAGCACGGTCAGGGCCATTATATCTCCATAACAGCACACTGGGTAAATGCAGTGGCGGCTGGGCCTGAGGCGGAGAGCAGTTTGGTGCATGTCCTTCCACCACCGAGGATTGCAGGGCGCTTCAGTTTGCCTCCTGTTGCTTCCTCCTCCTACTCTGCTTCTTCATCCTCTACCAGCTCACCTACACGAACTAACTGACAGGGGTCAGCCCCTGCAACTTCTGGAAGAGGGTTTAGGTGGTCACTTGGACCTAGCGTAACCTTTGCAACCTCTCCGACTAGTAATAGGTAAAATTTAATCTTTATTAATCACTCTATTAAAAATACATTAACTACTTGGGAACATGCAACTTCTGGGTCTCCAAATTGGGCACATGGCCTGAGCTTGCCCTTTACCACTTGGAGGTGCTGGCCTGCCCTGCAGCCAGTGTATTGTCTGAACGTGTGTTTAGCATGACTGGAGGTGGTTATCACAGGCTAAATTTCCCAATGTTTTGGGGTGTACCCTAATTTTAAAATTAAAATTAAAAACCAAAAAGCAGTGTAGGCTACCTCCTCCTCTTCCACCGCCACTTTCACCTACCCCACCATATCCACCACCTCCTTAACCTCCTACTCCATATGGACCTTGTCCTCCTAGATCAAGATTATTATTTTTTATTTTTACCTATTTTATGTTATTTATAGTCATTTCCCTATCCACATTTGTTTTCAGAGCACTTGGCAAGCTCTTAACAACATTTTTACAGCCATTTTAGTGCTCAAAAGTCCAGATCCCGATTGAATTCAATGGAGTTCGGGGTCGAGTTCGGGGTCGGGTTCGGGGTCAAGTTCGGGTCCCGGACTCAAACTTTTTTCTGAAGTTTGGCCGAACCTGTCGAACCCGAACATCCAGGTGTCCGCTCAACTCTACAAACAACCCAAAAAAGTAGTCATATTTTGTATTGTCACGTCCCTAACAACCTGCTCTATAAAAATTCCACATGATCTAATTTGTCAGATGAACATTGTAAATAACAAAAAATAAAAACTGTGCCAAAACAGCTATATTTTGTTACTTTGCCTCACAAACATTGTAATATAGAGCAACCAAGAATCATATGTAATCAAATAGCACCAACAAAACTGCCACCTTATCCTGTCGTTTCCAAAATGGGGTCTTTTTTTGGAGTTTATACTAGGGGTGCATCAGGGGGTCTTCAAATGTGACATTGCAACTTAAAATTATCCCAGTGAAATCTGCCCTCCAAAAACCATATGGTGTTTCTTTCCTTCTGCGCCCTGTCGTGTGCCTGTACAGCAGTTAACGACCACATATGGGGTGTTTCTGTAAACTAAAGAATCAGGGCAATAAATATTGAGCTTTGTTTAGCGGTTAACCCTTGCTTTGTTACTGGAAAAATTATATTAAAATGGAAAATCTGCCAAAACAGTCACATTCTGAAATTTTATCTACATTTTCCTTTAATTCTTGTGGAACACCTAAAGGGTTAACAAAGTTTGTAAAATCAGTTTTGAATACCTTGAGGGGTTTAGTTTTTAAAATGGGAAGAAAAAGGGGGATCAGTCAACATATCCCAATGTGAAGGTGCACGCTGCCATGGCTAGAAACACAAATAAAAAAATACATTGCAGCAGCACTCTGCAAACCAAATAAAGTACAATAATGCCATAGTAATAGAAAATATTCTGGTGCTATTGCTACGCTTATTTTGTAAATTTGAGATTCTTGACAAATACATTTTGTAGAAAATTATTTGGGCGCATCTGCCACACTCCAAGGCCATTTCTGTAAGACGGGAAGCTAACACTAAATGCTACCTGTTATGTGCTATAACGGCCACCATAAAATTCAGTGAGTGCAGGTTCCACATGCATGCTGGGTCCACTCTGCTTTTTATCATTTTTGGTGCCAAAATGGCTTCCATTAAATTCAGGGAATGCAGGTACCAACATGCATGCTGAGTCCACTCTATTCCTCTCCTGGTGCCAAAAGGCTTCCAGTGAGTGCAGGGAGAGCATATATATTAAATGGGATCTGCAAAACTTTTGAAAACAAGAGGACGTCACAGAAACTAAATGTTAAACTAAATAACACTCTCAACATAAGTGAATATAGTTCCCTTAAAGGATCATTATTGGGCAGATAGTTAAATAGATATGAGATAGATAGATAGATAGATAGATAGATAGATAGATAGATAGATAGATAGATAGACCTAAGATAGATAGAACTATCTTGAAACTCACCATATTCAAAACTGAAAAATATAATTTTATTTTGACTGGTAAATGTTCCATCCAAATAAAATAATACATTTCCAAATGTTCTCAGTTTTAGAGGCTACTATGATATTACTTTTCTGCTGGAAGTGACCCTACCTGAAAAGCACAACTTCAGACAATGGCTAATAAGGAACAAGTAACATGCTTCTTCAAAGAATGTTTTGTTGCTCTCCTCACAAAGAATCAGCTTGGTTAAACCTTCTGTAACCACAGGTTATTTTTGTCAATTGTTCACAAAGATACAAAGATGCAAGAGTTCCAGAAAGTTCTCATTGTATATATCCTTTGACTAATGATTGCTTTGGCTCGTTTAACCACATTATCTCTTAATCTTCCTCCAATCCTTCACATTCACAGCCTAGCAAACCACAGAATTCAGAATTCTCAGCATGAACTCCCTGTAGGACCAAAGGAAACCAAAACTTAAAACCATTTTAGATCTATCAGAAAAAAAGAACTAGCAAAGAACCATAGCTTTGTTCTATTTAATCTCAGTTCCACCCCCTTTTTTGTGCTAAGAGGGCAAAAAACAAGCTACTAGAAACAAAGAAAGCTAAATACCTCTGGACAAGAACAAAAACATCACATAAAATCATATAAAGATGTGTCCCTCTATACCTTTCCCTGAATCATGTTAAGAACAAAACTTTCTTCCATTTTTGTGGCATGCTAGTAAAACCCTCAACAAGCTTCGGTTCATATAACAACTGCTGGGTGGCCCCATATTGACATATGACATACACTTCTTCCGGCAGAGACATGTCAAGAATTAAGGAAGTACCCATATATATAAACCCCTTTACATTTAAATATTCATATTATAACTACATTAAATCAGTATAATAATACAAATGTATCACTATTATTATATAAAGTGGTTATCCAAATATGTAGTATAGTAATAATCAAGATGTAGTATATGTATTATACATGAAACATGTTGCATACACTATGTATTCTCTAATGTCTATTAAAATCATTACCAAAATGTAAAAAAATTACCCACCCATGTAGTTAAACTACATTTAACTCCCAAGTCACTAGCAATACGACTACTGTATAGTATTTCTCAGCTCTCAGCTCATCCTACCCTGTTATATACTTTATTGTATAGACCAGGGGTGCACAAGCTTTTCTGGTTGGGGGCCACATTCTCAGCCTGAACCAATTCCAAGGGCCGAAAATAAAAGTTAAAGGGGTATTACCAACTGAAATATGCCTATTTTTGGCATATTGAAGATAGAGTATATACTATAAATGTCTAGTTACAGTTCTAGGACTCCCATCGAATTGGAGAATACATGAAAGATACATGTAAGAAGCCTTAAGACATAGACCTACAAGTCTTTTACCAGATGTTTAGGGGCCGCACAGAATGGTATCGAGGGCCGCATGTGGCCCCCGGGCCGCAGGTTGTGCACCCCTGGTATAGACCTTCAAATAGTCTAACTTGGCCCAACTCTCTGACTTCTGAAATGACAAAACACATTCAATTGATAATTCTCATTTTAATCTTAAATGCGACTCTCCTGTTCAAGAAAAAAATAATAATATCACATCAACTGGGGAGCTAACAGAACACTTACATGGTGTCCTCCTTTCATCTTTTCATCCTTTCTGTTCTTCTTTCATCGAAGATAGTTGCACTGCTTCTTAGACTATGTGGTGATTACTGTCAACTGGTAGTCCACGAAACTTTGCTAGTCAAGTCTTTCTTTTGGATTGGCCAACATGGCTTCTATGAGCAAATCAATCGGGAGTGTCTTGGACTACTAAATAAACAGAATGCATCAAGATTGTAGAAGAGGATCTTAAGCTGTGAAGATGATAAGGAGTTCCCTTGGTAACTGCTATCTTTGTTCTCCAGTTAATGTAAATTTTTTCCCTTGAACTGAAGGATCACTTTAAGGCTACTTTCATACTAGTGTTTTTTGCGGATCCGTCATGGATCTGCAAAAATGCTTCCATTACAATAATAGAACCTCATGCATCCGTCATGAACAAATCCAATTGTTTTATGTTTTGTATAGCCATAAAGGATCTGTCTTAAACTCCATAGAAAGTCAATGGGCGAAGGATCCATTTTCTATTGTGCCAGATTGGGTCAGAGAAAACGGGTCTGTCCCCATTGACTTACATTGTGTGCCAGGACGGATCTGTTTGGCTCTGCCTCGTCAGGCGGACAGCAAAATGCTGCAGCCAGCGTTTTGGTGTTCTCCTCCAGAGCGGAATGGTGACTGAAAGGAGGCAAACTGATGCATTCTGAGCAAGGCCTGTTCCATTCAGAATGCATTAGGGCAAAACTGATCCATTTTGTACCGCTTTTGAGAGCCCTGAAAGGATCTCACAAACGGAAAGCCAAAACAATATTGTGGAAGTCCTTTTCCATTTTGCACCCTCCTAGATTTCTTCTCTAATTGACAGTTACAACCCCCAAGATAAACCTCCGCTCTGTTAATGACAACCTCTATTCTACCACTCTAATACTCTTTCATAAAATAGTTCTTTTGTGCTTCCCCCCTCTTCTAAATACCCTCATCATTTTTCTATCCAACACTCTCCAACCCTCAAGATTTTCTGATACTGACTGAAAACCGTCTAATTTAGGAAAAGCTATTACCTCAATTTAAGAGGACTCAACTGGCTCCAGCATGACACATCTACAGTTTAGAGATGAGCAAATCAACTCTTCAGAATAAAAAATTTCTGATTCTTATAATTCAAATTTCTTTGAATTACTATTATTATTACTATTATTTATTATTAAAGCGGCATTCATGCCATGACGCTGTACATATGAAATCGGTGTACAAACATAATATAAAACATTTGCAATAAGCAGGAACAATACAAGTTACAAGCTGGTACAGAAGAAGAGAGATCCAGGTCATGGGAGCTTGCAATCTATAAGGGATGGGGGTACCGAAGGAGAAGGGTTCCTGTCTGTGAGGGTTTACAATCTACAAGGGAAGGGGAAGTCTGTAGTAGGTGAGGGTAATATCTAGAATTGTGCTCAAAGTAGAGTTGTTTCGATACCAAAATTTTGATTCGGTATCAATACCATAAAAAAGTATTGCGATACTCGATACCATTCGATACCACGCGGGAAAAAAAAACAAAAAACAAAAAGCTTTTTGATTATTTAAACTTAAAACATTTATTGAATTAAATAGAAAAACCTCACTTACCATTAATATGAGGCACATGGGGTCCAGTCCAAAAGCTAGGGCTATACTGCAACTTTTTGTAGAGCGACTGATTGTAGCTGCAATCCAAATCAGTTAAATGCAATCTTATAGACTGCAGATGTTATTCAATAGTTAAAATCAATCAGTCGCACTACAAAAAGTCTAAGTGTAGCCATAGCCTAATACTCTTGCACTGCTCACATATACACAATGCAGTCACTGTCACATATACACAATATACACTATGCATTCACTGCCCCACACCCCCAGTCACATATACACTATGTAGCCACTGTCACATATACATAATGTACACTATGTAGTCACTGCCCTATATACACTATATAGTCACTGCCTCCAGTGTCATATACACATTACACACAATGCAGTGTCACCTCCCCCCATACACACAATGCAGTGTCACCTCCCCCCATACACACACTGCAGTGTCACCTCCCCCCATACACACAATGCAGTGTCCCCCACCTTCCTCTTCCTGGGAAACCTAAGAGCCCAGGCAGAAGCACATGTCTTTACTCTGTCTCCGGCATAAACTGCAGGGAGGGCGGGTCTTTCATCTGATTGGCTGTCCTGACACGCCTCCTCTCTCTTATTGGCTGGGCTGCTCTCTTCATTCCTGCTCCGGGATCAGAGAAATACAGCGAGTGGCAGCGCTTGGGTAACCCTTTCCCTTCCAGGTTAGAGCTGTCCTGTTAACTCTGAGTGCAACCCAGGAGCTTCTAGTAACCTGTTTGCACATTCCTATTGGCCCTGCAGTGCTGCGCTGTACTTATCATACGCTGTGTATAGTAATGACAGCCCTGCTGTGCTATTGTTATAATAATGAGCGCAGCCTGCCATGTGTATTACAGACTGTAGCACACAGCGCAGGGCAAGGCTGTCATTATCATACACAGTGCAGTAGGGCAGGCAGCTCACTGCATAGTAAAAGCCCGCGTCTCTCCTCCTGTATTAATTAGCCGCCCATTCATTGGGCTCAGCGGCGGCCACGTCATAGGAGGGAGGGATTATCTCCCTCTGTCCCTCCCTCCTTCTCCACTGTCACAGAGAACAGAGCAGCGCGCCGAGCGCCATGATCTCTCATAAGAGGCGACACTAGACTGCGCATAATTATACTGGTATAAAAGTATTGATTGGGTATCGAAATTTCGATACCCGAAACAACCCTAGCTCAAAGTGTCCTTTATTCTTATTCATTCTTGTAGATTAATATAGAATCTGCAATTTGGAATATAAATGATTGACAATCAGTACCTTGCCTCCATAGTTACAGTTTTTGGACATCCCATGCCCATAAATGAAGCTTATTAGAGAGGCCTCAAGATATACAGTGGATATAGCTCTAATACTATCTATACCAGGTAATGTAGATATTAACTTTAAATAAAATGGTGAGAAGAGGGTTATGTATCTAAAAGTAGTAGACAACGTATCTGTTAACTAGTGATAAAAACATATTTATAAAGGCATAGTGGTGCTGTTAGGAGGTCTGATGTCTTGGATAAGTATATACATACATATATATATATATATATATATATATATATATTGTAAGGCATCTTCTCTTTTTCAGGGGTCTTTTCATTCTCACAGAACTACCGCTGACAACAGAGTTGTATGTCCAAACATTGCATTTATTGGACAGTCTTCAGACACGGTACAACACAAATAGTACAAAATAATAAACAGTGGCCCGGCTGGGCGCTAACTAAGCATATAAATGTCCCTACCTCTCTTGTAGTACACCGTTCACATACGGTAGTGACGTGGCTTTCTCAGCCTAACAGTCTTGCAGCCTCCAGGCTGTAACAAGTCCAATACCTTTATGGGGGAGTGTGGCCTAGTAGTCCTCCCGACTCTGGCCATGCGACCGTCACTCCAGCAGGCTTCGCTGGGTCCCCCAAACTTCAGGCTATTGCCTAGCCTCGTGGCCCCTCAGCCCTCCTGACTGAGATCACTCTCAGAGCCTCTCCTCCAGGATCACACACACCTCCCCCCAGACTGACAGCCTGGGATGTGCTTTATGCCACCTTGATTAGGGCAGGCTTCACCTGTACTCACCTCAGGTATGAGGGAATACCTGTGCTGTAGGGGGGTGGACCGGCAGCTTCCACTACCAAGCCTAACCGCCAGTCCAACTAAAATCCAGCCCAGAATACAAAGTAAACAAAACTGTCTCAGCAAACTATTCTTTGCTGAGACCACAGCACACTTCTGGATTTTAGTTATCTCACCCAGCTGAGGTATCTGGGTGAGATATACACGCCCTTCTGCACTGTACACCTTGCCACTATATATATACATATATATATAGTATACAAAAGCAGAACAGCACTAGCCTATATATGGATCGGGTGCACGCTCATTGAATCGGCCAGTTCCAATAATACGTAAAAAAATAGAGCAGCACTCCAATGAAAGTGAAAAAAGGTTAGTATTTTATTTACCCATAGGTGCAGGCGACGTTTCAGTCCCTACTGGAACCTTCCTCAAGCTATATATATATATAGTTTTTCCCATGGAGCATTGCCTGTAAGTAAATTTCAATACACCTTTAGGATCAATTCATTGATAACCAGTACACTCAGAACTTTTAGAAAGTCAAAACACGAGTTTGTTTGCCCTTACGTATGTAATGTATGGTTGTAGCTTATGAGTTGTAGGACACTTAGGCATACACCATGGTACATGCGTCACATAAACTGAAGAACAGAGGCTTAATTCATTTGTTATTCGTTCTCCTCATTCTGTTTTCAAGGCTGTTTATTTACATGTTAAGTGGATACTTGCTGTCACAATGTATGTTACTCAGCAGCTAAAGGATTAGACTGGCTTTTCACGGATAAATACATTTAACCTTACTGTAGTCTCTGACAATCTAATGCCTGGCTGGAAAAAATTTCAGGTGTAAAATAGGTGTAGTTGTTTTCGAAGGTCCAAGAAAGTTCTGCATATGAATGCAGTTTCTTCTATATGATCACAGACGTAACATGCAGCCAAATGGCAGTTCTATAGAGCAACGCAACATAGAGATAGGAAAAGTTACATTTCAAGGACTGTTAATAGTAAAAATCAGATATGACTTGAAATATTTTAGTTAATTCCCAAGAAAAAAAAGTGGGTGGGGAGTATGCAGGGCATTACAGGTTTCTTTTCTGACATGTAGATATTGATGGCCAATCCTCTGGAAAGAGTCATCAATATGACAGTGGATGGAAGGCACCGACCACTACGTACTTTTCAGTGTTTGCAGTAGACCAAAAAAGCCGGGTGTAGGACACCTGCCGATCTGATAACGATGACTACTGATGAGTGAATTATTGAAAAGTTTCAAGGAATTTTAGAAAATAATTAGCCTTGTGACAAATTGCATTTCTTTGTATATAGTGGGTGCAATGACAGGGAGTGACATTTTCACTGCTCCCCATCATTGTAATTTCTAATTAATTATACAGTATGTAGTGTTATGGTCCAAACAGTAGATCTTGTGTTTCCAGATATTTGCTTACGTGGATAATAACACTTCATATAACATGTTAAAGTAGGATTCCAACACTTATCACCTATCTCTACTTGTAACTTGGTAAATGTTCCTACAATTGGGATCGCTCTTTCCCATTGCCATTCAATGGGGCAGTATTTGCACATTTGACTGCCAATCCATTCAAATTCCTCCTTTGCCTTGTTGAGCGGCTTGCGGACTCTGGGGTATATCACCCTTAATTGGATGCCCACCAATTTAATAGTTATCAGCCACCTAGTGGACTGCATTATAGACAATGCTTGTGGAACCACTGTGCCAACCAACTAGTTTGACTTTGGGCTAAACCTACGGGCATTATCCTGGTGGTTCTCTGTTATTTACCCTTTAGCTCCAATATAGGGGGTTTCCTGCCTGCGGTCTCCCTCAAGGCTTTAGCCCCTGCATTACTGCAGGCAAAAGTCTCTCTCATAAACACACAGGAAGAGACCTTGCAGCCAGAGACTGCGGCCTGCAGCATGAGAAACAGGAGTCTGTTGGCTGGACAGAGGCTAGGTGAGACTAGTTGCGCCCATGTCCACCATGGAGAGTGGAGCAGACAGGTGATAATACTGTATGTTGTAGGCTACAATAAAAATTTAAAAAGTTTGGTTTGTTTTATGTCCATTTTCCATTTATACAGTTCACAGAACCTTTAAAAATGTTATTTTTTAAGACTGTAAGAACAACATGGATTCTTACTGGTTATATCTGGTTATATCTGTACACACATGCAGTTTTGGTGCAGTTTTTGATGCACTTCAATAGTGGATACAGAAAGAAGAAGTACAAAAAAATACTTTTAGGTCTTCTCTCCTTTCTCTCTCCTTTGTATCTACTTCTGTGTTTCACATCAAGAACTGCATGTATGATTCCACCCTTAAAGGGGTCTTTATTTTTTTTTTACTGATAACTGTTTCTCTAGATAGGTCATCAGTATCTGATCGGTGAGGGTCCGACACCCAGGACCTCTGCCGATGAGCTGTTCGAGAAGGCAGTGGCGTTCGCAGTAGCACCGCAACCTTCTCCAGCTTTTCTGTTCATTGGTCACATGGCCTAGGTGCAGATCAGCCCTATTGAAATGAAAGGAGCTGAGCTGCAATCAGCACATCCGCTATGCAATGTATGGCACTGTTCTTGATAAGAAGGGAGAAGGCCATGGCACTACTGTGCAGCTGCGCCTCAAACAGCTGATTTCTGAGGGTCCCGAGTGTCGGACCCCCACTGATTAGATACTGATGACCTATCTAGAGAACACTTGGGAAACCCCTTTAAGTCTCTTTTGCATGTTAGTATTTGGTCATTGTTTGGTCAGTTACTTCCATTTGTAATTCTGTAAAAGCAAAAACATTGTATGTTATTCTGGTTCACTGCTTCCTGTGAAAGGTGGTACTTTAAGAGAAATATAAGTTCACACACATTGAATAGTGTAAGATCTGTCAATCAGTGCAAAGTGGAGGTAGAGCAGTTGCCATGGGGAATGGACAATTAAGGCAAATATCTACTCTACTTTTTTGCACAAGTTTAAATTCATCTTCCCAATCTTGTTGCTAGGAACACTTTCTATTTCCCTTTGCACTGCTTCTGATGAATCTTTGCTAGAGAATCATACTTTGGACCTGGTGGCCCCCAACATCTACTGTCAGTGATGATCTTGTGTCATCTACAAAGGCTTTTAGATTTCTTTTCCTTCTGTCTTGATTTTTAAATCCGTTACTTAATGCCAGGTGAGGTTATTATGAGAAGAGTGTTTTGCCTAAGTGGTACTAGAAATTGCTTGTATTAGAAAAAGAAATAGAGCTCTTCATGTTATAAGTGATCATTATATTCTTTGTCTCTATACAGAGAAGTAGGAGAATGAGAGCTTCATTAGAACATATCTTTTAAAAGTCCTTAATTTACTATTCACAATGAGAAGTGATAAGAGATTAATAAATATCCAGCCAAACACAAAGAATAACTAGAATTGGGAAACATTTTGGCAGTTAAAGTGCACCTAGTGTATTTGTAGTGGAGGGTTACAGCATACAGAAAGTATCTTTTTTGGCCCAGAGTGGTGTGTCTGGCTCCCTCCTCCCCACGCTACCACAGTTGCAGTCTTTAGTTAACTCACATAGGGCACTAAGCTTAACCTAGTTCTACAATAACGTTAATACAATAGTATCTGGCAGGCTGCTCTGGCACAGGAACAGCCTGCTGCAGTTCATCGTATCTGGCATAGCCGAAAAGAGCCAGAGCACCACCAAGCTGCATTGGCTATAATGGGACCCGGCGGAGAACTGGCCTGTTTCTGGCATGCTTGCACTGGTTCTTCTCCATCCCAGCATGCTGGAAACTGGCAACCCTGTCGATTGAAGAGGCCATGCCCTCCAGTTAGCTCCACAGCTGGCTCCTATGCCTTATACTATAAAGAAAATACAGCAGCACTGTTATGGATAAAGTGCAGGGGCGGATTGGCTATAGACCCTACAGGGAAATTTCCCAGCGGGCCGATGCCCAGGGGGCCACTCGAGCACTGTTGATGGCTGCAGCCCAGGTACAAAATGATCTGATGCTCAACGGCCACAGGTGCCCTCCTGAACTCAACTGTATTACTGTCCTCATGATGGTGATACAGTTGATTACTATGGTGAGGGCGACAGTATTTGTGCTGCTCTGTGGTATTTGGTGGTATTCTGTGCTGCAGTACAGTATTGCAGGCCCCACCTACTTCGGTTGTCCCTGCCTACTCGTTTCAGCTCATCTTCTGTCAGTTTGAACCACCTAAAACATGGGGCCACTTTTAGGTTTTTTTCCAGGGCCACTTTTAGTTCCCAATCTGCCCCCGATAAATTGGGTGCCAATGCTCCATGACAGTCAGCTCTAGGTCCAAGTATCAAAAAAAGGATAGAGAGAGGCAGTACTCCACATCAGATGAAGCGTGGTGGGCCTGCTTTTATTCACCCCCAACTGCAACATTTCAGCTCTCTTGAGTGGTGCCGAAATGTTGCAGTTGTGATAAATCTGGAGTTCTGCCTCTTTTTTTTTTTCTTCCTAGGCCAGTGATGTCACTGTACATCCGTCACATGGGCTAGGTGCAGCTCAGTCCTATTCAAGTCAACAAGGCTGAACTGCAATACCAAGAACAGCTGTTATCCATTGGATGTATCTGTGCTTGGTAGGCTGTGAGGAGGCTGAGGCACTCACACTGACGGGCTATGTCCATGTCAGTGGCACAGCTGTTCAGCAGTTAGCACGCACCACAAGTGGTTCAATGCACAGCCAGCGCGTACCAGGCTCCTGATGAGTAGTGAAACGCGTCGAGCCATAGCTACATCAATGGGCACTGCATTCCTAAAATACTGCTAATAACTCTATACACCCGGTTTGTTCTAGTGTGCGTTGGTTGCTGGGTAGCCGCCTCACAACCGTGGGAAGCATCCAGCAGCGCTTAGTCCCGTGTGTGCACGCTGATTTCTGCTGGCTGTAAGATTCCCTATTAGAGGGGACGCCAGACGTGCGTGCATTCACAAGGCAGGGCTGTTTCTAAGGCGCGCTGATTACCGGTGTACTATTGGGGCATGTCATGCACCTCCTTGTTTTTCACGGGGGTTTCACAGATTGGTTATACTCCTTTTCGCTCATAGGAGATACCAATCTTATACCCCATGTGACGAATACCTGTGTATCTTAAATCCAGGGTTGGCTTTTCTGGTGGCTGCAAGATCCTCACCAGGGGACGCCATTTAATAGCCTATACCTTGTGGGTTTTAGATACCCTAGTAGCACATTAGCAAGCTCTTTGGTTCAGTGGCACAATTACCGAGGCCACTGAATACTCAGAGCTCGCATAGCTGCGCTGCCGTGTGTCTTGATTCTGTCAAGAATCGATCACGGCATCGATCCATTTAGGTGCATGCGTTGCATCACATGCTTGTAGTCTCCGTTACCTAGAGACAGGCATGGTCAATTGCACAATGAGTTTTGGGTGCCCCATGACTTATTTGGTTCAGGTCCTCTGGTAGGCACATATTCCATCACTCATTTATTGATTCCTATGGATATTACCACCACTCTCTCCAATTTTTTAAAATAAGCTAATAAAAATTGTAAATTTTAGCCTTTTCCACACCTCTTACCTTTCCGGGATTTACATTAATTGAGAGGTGAAACTTTTGTATCTATTTTCCGTGATTTTTATATTGATAATCTGAAGACAGGACATCAATATTGGAATCTTGAAAAATCCCTTTAAAGGCAAAGTACATGGTAAATCACACAGCACAACATACTGTAGCTGATCATCGTGGATGAAATTTTTATCACACACAAGTGCTGGGAGACATAGCAGCATATATAAACATACTAAACATATAAAAATAGCAGTGTTGGTATGGTCCAGCAACAATTACATTACATTATCAATTAGTTTTCCCACCGCAAATGGTCAAATTGTACCCCACTGCAACAATTACTGTAAAGGATGCAGTTTATTTGGAAAAGTGGCAAGGCTTATTTTAACCTTTTACATATTACCTTTACAAAGCATAACATTACTTTACACAGTTTAGTGTCATCTGCAAAAATTGATATTTTACTATGCAAGCCTTCAACAAGATCATTAATAATTATATTGAAGAGAATAGGGCCCAATACTAACCCCTGAGGTACCCCACTAGTGACAGTGACCCAATCTGAGTGTGTACTTTTAATAACCACCCATGTAGTAACAGTAAAGGCCATCCTTGGTTTTTCCTCTCAATGATATCACAGCAAAAAGAAAACAAAAAAATAATCATGAAGCCATGAAGACTGAACTTCTTGTAGTACACTGTGAAGTAAAGGGTATGGCCACAAGACAACACTGGGCGAATGACAGTTGTTGCAGCCAGGATCATAGGATACAGGATCCCATCGACAGTTGTCGCAGCAAGGATCATAGGGTCCAGGATCCTATAGAAATTAATGCAATCACCATATTAGTCACAAGTCACAAGAAATTCAACACTAAGAACATTAAGGAAATTACTTAGAATGCCTTGTCTATTCAGCACATTTTTAATCTCCTCTATAGCTAAGATTTTAATAGAATTCAACCCTCACTGGTATAACTGACAGCAGAAAAAAATCTATTCTATGAAAATTGTCAGCTTTTATTTGACTAGTATATCACAGTGGGGGTCATGTATGAAGACTAGCCTACTTGATGAGCAGTACAAAAATTTGAGAGTATAACTAGGATATGTTGCATTTCCCAACACTGAACACAAACCTTGGAAAGTTCATCCCACAGCACTAAACCACTAAGAAGTAAATTTGTATGACAGCTCTCCATGCCTGCCTCCATCCTCCTATGTGGGATGGGTATGGGTACCACATCTCTCACGCGCTCCTGCTACTGTTGGGGTCCCAAAGCCCCAGTCCCGTCAGTCCTCCATGGCTTTCTCTTCCTGTCCCTTCTGCGTAGGTCCCTCCTTTCTCTGTCCCTAGGGAACACGCACGTTATCTGTTCCAGCCTGGCTGGCCACCTCTGGGTATTTAACGTGCCTGAGGAATATTTGTATCTAGCTATCTGCTAGTCCCTGCATAAGGTGTGTTGTTCTGTTTGACTGCACATGTACCAACCTCTTCCCGTTTACCAATTCTGACCCTCTGCTGTCTGACCTGATTACTGCCTGTTACCATGTTGACCATTTGCTGGTTACCCAGATCTTTGACCTATTTCACAGATATGCACAATCTTTTCCAGCCCTGACCTCTGCCTGCTTTCGAAAAACAAGTATTGCCTGACCCATCAGTGCTTGGTATTGGTGCCTGGGTCAGCTGCCAACCACACCAGTACTTTTCCAAGATGTGGCGGCCTGGTGGCTCCAGTTCAGCAAAGTCTAGATCCTTGTCTAGGGTTTAAATGGTATAAAACAGAGGATTGCCAGGATAATACTGTCAAACCAGTTGGTTCAGGTTGGGGTTCCACACCCACTGCCCATGACAAAATTGTTAAAACAGTGATACTTGCATCAATACAAGACTTTTCTCTGCTGCATCAACAATGTCAATAGTAGTGTTGAGCGAGCATGCTCGGCCGGACACCAGTTCGGCTCGAGCATTGCTATGCTCGGCACATCACGGAGTTCGGCTGAACATCACGTGTGCTTGAGCGCGATGCTTGAGTCAGTGTATTTAAATCTAATCTAGCCTTTATTTCTTTGCAGAAGATATATATATCAGAAGTATGATATAATCATACTTATGATATATATGAATGCATAATATGTGGGAAACTACTGCTGATGTTTTAGCCATAATATATTTACATATATTATAATTTATATATACTAAACATATAATAATATGTGTAAATATTTTATGGCTAAAAACATATATATACATATTTCTATTTCTATAAAAGTTTGTGACGGGATTTAAACTCACAGCTTCTGTGTTACAGCCCAGAATTTTGACCACTACACTTTATAGCTATATATATACACAAAAAAGTAACTGGCTATTTAGCTATTATAGCTGAGTGGTTAAGTGCCTTGCCTCTAATGCAGAAGGAAGTGAGTTTGAAACCCGGCAGAATATCCATATATGAACATAGCTATATATGGAGTCTGAGCAGGGACTCCCAAGCCGAACAAGAGTCCCAACACTCTCCCCACTTCAGAGCAGCGGGTGCCTTGTTTAATGCTCGGGTTCTACCATTGACTTCCATTGTGCTCGGTAGAGCACACGAGCATCCCAAAGTGTTCTTCACGAGCACTTGGGTGCTCGATCAACCCTAGTCAATAGTTTCATGTCCAAATTCTGAATCAAATGTCAGTCTTACTGATATTACCAACAGGAAGTCCCTGTATAATATCAAGAACCATTCAGTGGCCATTCATCTAGCCAATGAATTGCATGCTAGTAAGTTCGGTCTGCCAAGAAATTTGATTCGGGTACAAATTAATTCTACCCAAATTGAGAATACTTCAAATGCCTGGAAAAATAGGGCCTTGCATTGTGCAATAAATAAATTATTCTAAACCTTTACATTCTAGACAGTTTTGATTCATTATTTCATACCACCATGGTAGGATTATAGCTTGGTGTTAATTTACCTGCATATTTTTCTGTATCTATGTGACTATTAAGCTATGAGTCAATATTATCATACATAGTTCACATCACCACCATACACTGGCCAAAAATACTGTGTCCAAATATTACTCATTTAAAGAGCTCATAAAATATTGCCATATAGCTCCAACATAGCATTACTTTAATTTTCTTCCCAAATACTACCCTATACTTGTAAATCATAAAAGAATACTAGATGGCTTTGGTTTATTCATAAGGTTACTATTAGAGATGAGCGAACATTAAAAAAAAGACCGTTGTTCGGCGTTCGGGTGGTGGTAAGTCGCGCATCCCGTTATGGATTCCACTATAGCGGCATATGGAATCCATAAGGGGCGGCTGCCACCAACCCGAACTGTTGCACAGCCGAAGGACCTGGGATGACGTCACTGTCATGTGATCAGTGCAGGGGGCATGGCTCAGCACTGGATTTGTCAAAATGACATACATATCCCATAATGGAATACCCCTTTAAGGAATATAATCTGCTTTGGCTACATTCATCCCAAACACCCGAATGTATCCCAGAAGAGTTTAAAATTGGCAAATATTTGGCTAGGTACATTGAGCATATTTGTGCATGTATCTAGGGCTTATATTTGGGGAAACAGAGTGTCCATTAAACCTCAGGGCTAATACAAACAGAGGGTCTGTACAGCAGTACATTGAGGCATATGACACCCTAGTGCTGCTGAGCCATGCAGATTTTGCATGCTGCCATAAAGGCTTTGTCATGTGTCATATGTATGGAGCTTTTAGGAGAGAATGCCTACATTAATATAATGTTTAGTGGAGCATGTCACAATTTGTTTCACACTTTCAGGGAAACCAATAGGAAAACTTTTATACATCTCTGCATGAAACTTGAAGCTCACAGACGTACAGTAAAGGCACTATGCACCTCTATGGATACCTTTTTATGGCCTTATACAAAATGAATCCATGATACAGCCATGTGCATTAGGTCTTACCTGGACATACATTTTTTACTGATGTTTTTTTACTGTAGGTATTCTTCTATGAATATATTCTTCTACGAACATGTTACCTTTTGAATAGGGTTGTAATCATAGGGCAAAGAAAACATATACGGTACATAAAAAGACCATTTTATTTAAAAATAAATTGAAAAATACCATGTTTGTACCATGAAACTAATAATTTGTGGCTGATGTCTCTTCAGTATTACTTACTCCTTACTCACCAAGGAAGAGGACAATTAATTATTGGATCAGAATTGAGAAAATCTGATTTCAATAGCTATTGACCCATGGATTAAGTTCCTATAGTTGTTGATTTTTTGGTGAGGTTCATGTGGCTGTTGACCTATTAACTTATTGTAATAGGTTATTGGTTGAATTTTATTAGCTCAATGTAAGACTAGAGTCTTTATTCAAAATATATTTACAAAATTAGCTTACTGAGTAAAGTAGATGTTATTCCATTAGATTATGTCTGTCATGGTCTGTATCATAGATATTTGTATCCAATTTGTAGTGATTATGTCATCAGAAAATAACATACTGTATTGTTTTAAAAACAAGTTGTATGTTAAACACAATTTTTTTTTCTTCCATTTCTGAGGTGTATTCTATATTTAAAAAACAATCCTAATCATAAAACCTAATAATTGGCTGACAGTTTGTGTTCTGTAGAGATAACTTTTCAGCAGTTATTTCTTCATCATCACAGGCAGAAATACAATTAAAAATAACAACTATGTGTGTATAACACAAGATCCACAGTTGATGAGCACAGGTTATTTACTCCACCTTCCTGCATAATAAACTCTGTACAGATCACAGAACAAGCCTAGAAAACTCTCCCTGTTGCACTAGCGTTGTGTAAACGCTGCTGCACCTCTGTCCCATGTTGGGATGGAGACGGCACTACTCCTCATGCTCACCACTACCCCGGCACTACCCCATCTCTCCCAGCACCCGGCATCATTGGTAATGTGTGCAGGCTGCAAGAGGACGCCTGGCCTTTAGGTTTCCTAGTCTCTAACTAACAAATGTTATTCTCTGTCTGACTACCCGTGTACTATTCACAAAAAAGCCAACAAATCTGGGAATAAAATATATCACTTTATTAAACTCATTTTAAAATTAGTATTACCATATTAAAAAAAAAACATATATGTATGGTTGGTGAAAAGATTTTACATTGAGGCTGTATAATCCACCAATACAGAGGTATATATAACCACAGCAGTTATGGCATTAGTATGTCGCTAAACACCGGGGTAAATTCCACTTATATCTAATAAAGTCCTACTAGCAGTGAGATTTTTGGCAATCTCGGCACCTCCTGTATCCTCCCGACGTACGTTTCACCTATATCCGGCTTTCTCAAGGGGTGGTATTACCCGTGTACTATTGCCTGACTACTGACTCTGACTTCTAGCTGCCTGTCTTGACTTTATCCTGGTTCTTAGATCATCTTACTGCCACCTGCCCTGGCCTTGCACTTGTCTCTTGAATATGCTAGTACGCTGCCTGCCTTGACCTTGGCCCATCTTCAGATTATGCATATTGCCTGATCCTTTGGTGCTTCACAGGGTATATGACCCTATGGGTTAGCTGTCAATCAACTGGGACTATCTCAAGAGTTAGGGGTCTGGTGGCTCCTCCATAGTGAAGTCCAGATCCCTGTATAGAGGTTAAATGGTGAAGACCAGATGATTGCCAGGATAATCTGGAGTCAAACTGGATGGTTAGATGGTACAGTCGGTCCACTTCCATGGCGGTCAATGAACACTTCAAATCTATAGGTTTCTATGATCCATGTGGCTGCTCTAAAGCATACATCTACATGTTCAATAAAAAAAAAACTTTTGGTATCTGAGTTTAATTAGTAAAAAAAAAGCATCTTTAAGAATATATATAGTTTGAAATGCATCAGCAGATGATGTTCCTGTTACTGAAGATATGTTCTAGGCCAGAGGATGTTAGCAATGTAAGGATAAAGAGTGGCCAAGTGCCAAGTTTGCTACATGCTGGATTAATTTTTCTAACTTTTGTTTGTTTACCTCACAGTCAGAGTGGGATCCATACATTGTAGAAGTAAATTTCTCAAGTCTGGTGAGCTGGTGTTTCATTTTGCTATTCAACCAAGTTGTCAGATGCAAATACATTGAGAATATGGTCTTCATAATGAGCCATATTTGTGAAGCACCTGTTGCATTTTTTCCAGCACAGAAGTCAGGTAAAGTGGGTGAGATGGAGCTCAAGTTTTTTTTTAATTAATAAAAAAAATTCCTCCAGTTTAGAAATCTCACAGCGGGGGTAGGGTTTGATATGGGCTCCTATGATATCTGTGTATGTTCCTGGTTTTACTCATGCTTGACCACCTTTCCCGTATGATTTTGCATACAGAGGTGCTGTCATTCACTGAGAACGCTCGCCTACTGTACTCCTAAGTATTGAAAGATCTGAGATTCCAATGAACAAGATAATTTCTCTCTCTAAATTATACCCAAATGAATCTGAAGAAATTCTGATACTATGGAATTAGAATTTTATTTAAAAAATCCAGGTTGAATTTTGATTCTAATGAATTGATTCATTCATCTCTAGATTGCATGTCCAATATGATGGGCTCCCCTTAAAACACATATTGGGGCATATTTAGCAAGGCTGGTGGAGAAACACCACTTGCATAAATATTTTTTTGCCCAAGTGCCGTTGAAAAAAGTCACAAACGTGCAGTTTGCAATATTTTCAAGCCATAAAAGTAGAGTATTCAAATTACAATTGTGGCCCATTGATAAAGCAAAGAACCAAAATAAAGCTTTCTATAGTTTCAGCAAATAAGAAAACTTTTGGAAAATAAAACAAGTACTACAGTCACACTTTTGTCAAAATCAGCACACACAATTTTTGGGGTCGACACATGTACACTACCTATTTCCCTCAACAATTTAGAGTTATCCACATGAATTCATTATGGCCTACATCTAGTCTGTGTAGAACAGGGGTGCACAACCTGCTGCCCGGGGGCCACATGCGGCTCTCAATACCATTCTATGCGCCCCCTAACCATCTGGTAACAGACGTGTATGTCTGTGTCTTGTGGCTGTTCACATGTATCTTTCATGTATTCTCCCATTAGATGGGAGTACTAGAAGTGTAACTAGACATTTATGATCTATACTGTAGGTTCAACATGCCATAAATACAGTATTTCAGTTGGTAATTCCCCTTTAAGTTTTATTTTCGGTCCTTGGAATTGTTTCAGGCTGACAATGTGGCCCTCCACCAGAAAAGGTTGTGCACCTCTGGTGTAGAATAATATAAGAGTTAGTGGATTGTGCTTTTACACCAACACCTCCCGAGGCTGAACTGCAGTGGCAGGCACAACCATACTCTTGTCAGTATTGTTGTGATAAGAAATGCTGTGGGGGGATTGGAACATGTCAGCCAGCACATCTGACCTGAGGGGTCACAACGATTGGGCCCCTACTTATTATAAAAGTGTACTGCTCTGTCGGTTCATAATGTATTTGAACTAAAATAATGCAATAGGTTTACCAGTGGTTCAAATCCACAGATTTTATGATGAGGGTTCTATTCAAAACAGGTGCAGATTATATCTTAGGCCAGGTGTCCGGGAGGATTCAATGGCCCTTCTGCCTTTCAGATGATATCAGTAATATAAACGGCACATGGCTCTCTAACTGATGTTTTATTTACACCTCTTGTCAATGAATAAGTTCTTAGGCCTCAGTGCAAAATCAGTAAAACAATCCACCTACCATGTGCTTTCTATAATACTGGTGTCTCCTTATGTGGAAAGGGGTTTTGGGGGCCCCTCAGGATCCTGAGACTGCTACCTATAACTATGCCCCTAGCTTATTATGAGTTAGGTCAAATGACCAAGTAATCTTCATCGTTATCTTTGTACTCGTTAATCTTCTGTTGATAAATTCAACCAGTTTTGAACATTTGCAATGGTTCTTTATTATTTTTTACATTCTTAAAGGAGTTCTCCAGGAATTAAGCAAATAAAAATACTTAAATATTATTTTATTATAAATACATTCCCAAATATTTGTCATTTTTATAATGGCTTGTTTTGTCTGGGGAGCAATCATTTGAGGAAATAAAATGGCAGCCGTCCTATTAGTGCACTCCAAACCTGTCTTAATCACATAGCAGGACAAGTTACTTCACAACACCTAACTGAACAGCTGCCTCATCCTCCTCTTTGCTCTACTTGTCAGGGATTATGATTCTGAATACAGATGATGAGATCTTCAGCTGAATCTCTATAAGAATAAAGTCCATGAGGAGACATGAAGGGAGGACGGACAGGACAGACTGTGGTGATGTGTTGCTGTGGTAATGGAGACTGCATACAAGAGCTGCTGCTCATTAGCCACACCCTACCGCCTCCCTGTACTTCTTGTCTCCTCATGAACTACATTACCACAGAGATTCAGCTAAATATCAGCTGTATTCAGGATCATAATCCCTTGGAAGCAGAGCAGAGAGGAGGATGAGGCAGCATTTTACCTCAGTGTTGTGAAGTAACTTGCCCTCTGTGTGATTAGGTTCTGTGTGTATTAATAGAACAGTGGCCATTTTATTCCCCCTGATGATTGCTCCTTAGACAAAATGAGCCATTATAACTAATGAAATGTATTTGGGAAGATATATATATATATATATATATATATATATATATTAAAGTAATATTGAAAAATGTCATTTTCTTATTTCCCGAAGAAGCCATTTAAAGTGCATAAAATCTTAAAAGAGACATAGACTCTGGGTTGCATTGTGCATTTCTTTAAAATACCCATGTGTCTAAAGGCAAAACAGCTTTCACTATTTCTATTATTCGGATTCACTTTTATAATCTTCAAAACCGTATTTTTTAGTTAGAATTACCATACTGATATCCCTATCAACGCCAACATTACCATAATAATGTAAATGGGAATAAAAATTGCTGCTTTGCTTCGTTTGTGTCAACATTTGGGGGAAAAAAATAATAAAGCCGCTAAGCACTAGGCTCCAGGGATTCATCTGACCTTACTAAGCAACCTCTCAGACACTGCACACAAAGCAAGGGCTATGGCATTGTGAAGGCTTTCACATGGCTAAGAAAAGGCAAAAAAAAAGGCACAGGAGGAGCACAAAGGAAGCTACAATAATAAGGCAAACAGTTACAATAAACACTCAAAACTTTTCATAGCCTTATATTAAGAATGCTTTTCCAATATTCTGTTGTCAAATTGTATGTGTATGTAAATATGGACCATAGTTGATTGATTATCATCTGGGAAATTTGATAATATCATCATAATATAAGATCAAAATTAGCACTTTTCCTTCACTTTTACTTGAGAGTTGTGAGATTTAATTAAAAGTCTGATGATAATCCTAATTATTTATATATTTTTATTTTTCATTTTTTTATTCATTTTTTACGGTATATTTTAGTACATTTCGATTTTGTTAAATATGGAAGGCTGATGACTTGCCATTGTGGATTTGATCATGTCATATCCATTTATCCATTTTTTTTTTTTTACAGCAGTAGCAAAATGAATGAGATTTAAACAAGGCTCATCTACATGTAGCACAAAATATCCACCGCAGAGCAGTGACCCGCAGGGTGGATTTCAAATGTGCAGTGTGCAGTGTGCAGAGTTACTCCATGATATGGATTTCCACAGTGGCTTTCACTCTTTGAAATGCAAAGGGTAAAATTCAGGGAAAATCTACAGCGAAAAATTGGACCAAAAGTCCGCTATGTAAACTTTGTGACAAATCCACCCCATGTGTCCAAAAGAGAAAGAGTATGATGTAAAGTTCACAAAAACAGAAAAAGTTCATTAAATAAAGCAAAATAAAGACCTAAAATCCATTCTATGTACATGTCACTCCAATTTTCTACCAAGTTTAGGCCTCTTTCACACGGGCGTCATGTTTGACGCCCGGATAAGAGACGGGTGCGTTGCGGGAATATGCGCGTTTTTCCCGCGCGGGTGCAAACATTTGTAATGCGTTTTGCACGCGCGTGAGTAAAAACGCCATGTTTGGTACCCAACCCGAAGCCGGACTTTTTCACTGAAGTCCGGTTTCGGGTCTTCTGGAGAATTGATTATTTTCCCTTATAACATGGTTATAAGGGGAAATAATAGCATTCTTAATAAAGAATGCATTGTTAAATGAAGTGGAGGGGGTTTAAAATAATAAAGTTAACTTACCTTAGCCACTTGATTGCGTAGTCGCGATCTCTCCTCTCTTTCCTGCAGCATCTAAGATCTACAGGACCTGTGATGACGTCACATCACATGGTCCAATCACATGGTCCATCTTACCATGGTGATGGACCATGTGATTGGACCATGTGATGTGACGTCATCACAGGTCCTTTAGATCTTAGATGCTGCAGGGAAAGAGAGGAGAGATCGTGACTACGCGATCAAGTGGCTAAGGTAAGTTAACTTTTATTATTTTTAACCCCCTCCACTTCATTTAACAATGCATTCTTTATTAAGAATGCTATTATTTCCCCTTATAACCATGTTATAAGGGAAAATAATAGAGATTGGGTGGGTCCCGTTGCTAAGCAACAATGCGGGAAAATCGCAATGCATCCGCACTTGCTTGCGAATGCTTGCGATTTTCCCGCAGCCCCATTCACTTCTATGGGGCCTGCGTTGCGTGAAAATTGCAGAATATAGAACATGCTGCGATTTTCACGCAACGCAGAAGTGATGCGTGAAAATCACCGCTCATGTGCACAGCCCCATAGAAATGAATGGGTCCGGATTCAGTGCGGGTGCAATGCGTCCTCCTCACGCATTGCACCCGCGCGGAAAACTCGCCCGTGTGAAAGGGGCCTTAGTCTTTCTTACTCTTAACATGACACAACAAAGTGACTGCAACATAAGCATCATTAGCATTTTAGGACCCTATATTAGTAATTTGTAGGAGTAATAATACCCCTTTAACCCTTAGAGGATGGGGTGATTTAATTTTTTGTGCTTTCGTTTTTCACCCACCATAGTTTTTATATAACCATTCACATAGCCTTATCAGGACTTATTTTTTGCTGGACAAGTTGTAATTTATAATGGAACCATTTACAGTTGCATACAATGTACTGGAAAGTGGTAAAAAAAATTCCAAATGGGGTGAAATAGAAAATTGAAGCAATTCTACAACAGTTTTTTCATTATGCGATAAAATTGACCTGTTATCTTCATTCTCCAGGTCAGTATGAGAGCAGATACTCTCACACAATAATACTGAAGATAAATGGGAGAGCTTCAAATCCACATTGAGTAATTGCACTAGAAACTTTATTCCTTTAGGTAACAAGCATAAACAGCTACAATTAAACCCCCCATGGCTTATAGCTACTGTAAAAAAAATAACCAACAAATCCCAAAAAGTTCTTAAAATATAAAAATGCTAAAAAAAAAACCAAGGTTTGAGCAGGCAGGGCCCCTAAATAACGGTAAAGGGGAAATGTAACTGAAGATAAGGAAAAGACAGAGTTACTAAATGTTTTTCTTTAGCTCTGTATATACAAAATAAGAGAAAGGAGCTAATATTGGTGGTGCCAGGGCTGTTAGTACATCCAGTAATATACTCAACTGGCTAACTGTAGATATGGTCCAAGCTAAGTAAATAAGGTAAATTAATGACACCCAAGAGTTCATAAAGAGCTCAGTTCAATCATTGCTGTGCCCCTATTCTTTAAAGGTTCTCTAGGTTCTTTGTTTATATTTTAAAAACTTTGGAGACCTTAACAAGTGACCCAGGTTTCCATAGTGACCAAAAAGCTCCAGCTAGCTTGTCATAGACCCCTCCTTCTAATAGACTGCTTAGATTTCATATTTCTAACTGACCATGAGCATGGTAAATGAAGCAATACTTGTCTGTGATCAAAATTGTCTAAAATCTTCCTGTTCAGTACAGATCACTTTACGGAGCAGGCATCTCACTATCATCATATCATATCTTATTGACTCATCATCCCTGCATAGAGCATGTCTTAAAAAACCTTTCCATAGAAGTCAATGAGCATTTCCTTTCAAGTATGGCCTATGGACCATGTGGCTGCTGTAAAGCATATCTTTAAGTTCTGTTAACCAATGTCAGACTGAGGTCCTTTGGGCCCATCAGAGGAAACTATTCTCGAGACCTGAGCCCCAAATCATCAATAAAGGCATAGGCGTGTGCATGGGGTGTTCTGGGTGTGCCCGGGCACACCCTAATAGGTTTGCATCACCTCCTTGCTCACCGCAGTGCCCCCTCTCCTCTCATTCCCCTGTGGTCCTGTGTGTTATGCTGGAGGCTAGTATTCACATAGGGGCTGGAGTCCCGGACCCGGCGGAGGCAAAGAGAGAGCCGTGCGGTACGTGCTATGTGGCAGGGAGCAGGCTGAGTTGACGTCACGTCAAGCTGCCCTGTGCGCCTGCTAGCTGGTGAGGTAGGGGCGGTGGCAGCAGCGGCAGCGGTGGAGCCAGCTGCGTGACCTGACATGAACATTGGTGAATCGTGATATGTCTGTGGATGGGATTATTCAAATTCAACTAGTGCCCACTGCCCAGCTGCTCCAGTGAAGGGACCATACAGTGTATGTTTAAATATAAAAAAGAAGTATGTACCTATACCACCAACAAACGTTAAACGCATATAAAAAAAGAAGTATGTACCCCCTGTCCCACAGTGCTACCCCTACTCTGTTGTTCCCTGTATTAACCTGATATACCCTTCAGTTATATAATATATCTGAGGGGTATCAGGGTAAATTACAGGGGGTATATAACTAGGGAGTGGTAGGGTACGTGAGGGGTAATATAACAGGAGGGCTACTAGGCTAGGCAGGCTACTATCAGCCATTATACAGGGTCAGGGGTAATATAACTTATATATTACCCCTCACCCCTGTATTAGCTCTCAGATAGCCCTCCTCAGTTATATTACCTCTGTATAATGTACCCTGATGCCCCTCAGTTATATAATATAACTGAGGGGTATCAATGTAAATTATACAGGGCGGGTTAATATAACTAAAGGGTATCAGGTGGGTACATTATCATACAGGGGTAGGGTAATATAACTAAGGGGTATCAGGGTACATTATACAGGGGTAATATAACTGAGGAGGGCTATCAGGGGACATTATACAGGGGGTAATATAACTGAGGAGGGCTATCAGGGGACATTATACAGGGGTAATATAACTTATATTACCCATGTATAATGTCCTTGATAGCCCTCCTCAGTTATATTACCCCCTGTATAATGTCCCCTGATAGCCCGCCTCAGTTATATTTCCCCTGTGTAATGAACCGTGATAGACCTCCTCAGTCATATGTCATCCACAGATCCCCCATAACAGTGTGTCATCCGAAGATCCCCCATAACAGTGTGTCATCCACAAATCCCCCATAACAGTGTGCCATCCACAAATCCCCCATAACAGTGCACCATCCACAGATTCCTATAGCAGTATGCCTGCGCACTGACGAGAGACTGAAAGGAGGAGAAGATCCGCGTGTCACGGCCGCTGTCTCCGGCCGTGACCTTCCGTCCATTCGTGCACTGCAGCTCCTCGCTGCAGTTTCGTTACTGTGTCAGTGTGTTTGTCTGTGGTTGTTCGTGGGTTAACTCCTGTGTTTGTCTTTCTGGAGTTTATCCTCTCTGTCTGCTCCATGGGTGTGGCTTCTCTGCCACACCCATGGAACCTGTATATAAGGCTCTGATTTTCTCAGTCCTGGGTCAGTTTTCCTGGTGTGTGCCTTGTCCTGTCCTGCTCCTGTTTGTCTCCCATGCTGCTGACCCATGGGATCCGTGTGTGGCTGTTTGTGCTCTGTAGGTTCCCCTACTTGTTCATTGTTGTTCCATGCTGTCTTCTCCTGCTCTTGTCTATGGCTTTGTGGTCTCCTGTTATGTTGTTCCTTGCTATGTTCCTTGCTATGTCATCCTATGCTTCGTTTCCCGTTTCCACCGGAAGGGGGTCTGTCATTCCTCGGAGGGGGAACATCCGTCTACAGTCATGCCCTCGGAGCAGCATCCCAGCTGCTGGTGCAGCGGGCTTTGCCCGTGCAGCAACTCTCATGTTGTTGGTGACCATGTGATTAGTATGTCATTGTGTCTCTGTTCTGCAAGCTCTTGCTGCAGCTTCCATGCTGCAGAGTGCATGGGCAAGGCCACTCAGTTTAGCACTGGTGGAACAAGGTCTTCTCTGCTCATTGCCACTCCTGTCTCCTTGCTAGAACTCCTGCTCTTGTGTTTTGTTTCTGCATTTGTTTATGCCATGTTATGCACCGTCGGTACTCTGGTACCAAGGTCCGTTCGCTCCTGTGGTCACTGTCTAGTTCACGCTCCAGAGTGGACCCTGGCAACCCCCTGCGGCTAAGCCTATCCCCACCATCAGGGGCTCTAGTGAACACCTGGGGTTGCTTAGTCACGCCCCTCTGGAGTATTGCTAGACAGTGGCGCAGTGGGGGTTCCCTCCCACTGTGCAGGCGGTGCATAGCGCTTATGTTTATCCTGTGTTCCGGTTTTGCATCCGTTCATACAATAAACCCTGTTTTGTCCATACCTTGTACTTGTGTTTCCAACTCGTGACACCGCGGAAGCAAGCAGAGGACGGCACAGCAAACGACTGAATAGCTGCTTTTGTAGGTAAATTGTTTTATTATAGTGCTGAAACTGCTTTAACCCCTTAAGGACACGGCCCTATTTCACCTTAAGGACCAGGCCATTTTTTGTAAATCTGACCAGTGTCACTTTATGTGGTGATAACTTTAAAACGCTTTTACTTATCCAAGCCATTCTGAGATTGTTTTTTCGTCACATATTGTATTTCATGACAGTGGTAAAATAAAGTCGAAAAATTTCATTTTTATTTATAAAAAAATTCCAAATTTACCAAAAATTTTGAAAAATTTGCAATTTTCCAAGTTTCAATTTCTCTACTTCTAGAATACATAGTAATACTGCCAAAAAAAGTTATTGATTTACATTCCCCATATGTCTACACCATGTATCGATTATTTTGGGAATGCCATTTCATTTTTTGGGGACATTACAAGGCTTAGAAGTTTAGAAGCAAATCTTGACATTTTTCAGAAATTTTCAAAAACCCACTTTTTAGGGAGCAGTTCAGGTCTGAAGTCACTTTGCGAGGCTTACATAATAGAAACCACCCAAAAATGACCCCATTCTAGAAACTACACCCCTCAAGGTATTCAAAACTGATTTTACAAACGTCATTGACCCTTTAGGTTTTCCACAAGAGTTAATGGCAAATAAAGATAAACTTTCTAAATTTCGATTTTTTGGAAAATTTTCCATTTTAATCCATTTTTTCCAGTAACAAAGCAAGGGTTAACAGCCAAACAAAACTCAATATTTATTGCCCCGATTCTGTAGTTTTCAGAAACACCCTATATGGGGTCCTAAAATACTGTATGGCCAAACGGCAGGGCGCAGAAGGAAAGGAACGCCATATGGGTTTTGGAAGGCGGATTTTGCTGGACTGGATTTTTGACACCATGTCCCATTTGAAGCCCCCTGATGCACCCCTAGAATAGAAACTCCATAAAAGTGACTTCATCTAATAAACTACACCCCTCAAGGTATTCAAAACTAGTTTTACAAACTTTGTTAACCCTTTAGGTGTTCCACAAGAGTTATTGGCAAATGGAGATGAAATTTCAGAATTTCAATTTTTGTTACCTTGCCTCAAAAAAAGTGTAATATAGAGCAACCAAAAATCATATTTACCCTAAAATAATACAAACAAAACTGACACCATATCCCGTAGTTTCCAAAATGGGGTCACTTTTTGGGAGTTTGTACTCTAGGGGTGCATCAGGGGGGCTTCAAATGGGACATGGTCTCAAAAAAAACAGTCCAGCAAAATCCGCCTTCCAAAAACCATATGGCGTTCCCTTCCTTCTGTGCCCTGCCGTTTGGCCATACAGCAGTTTACAACCACATATGGGGTATTTGTGCAAACAAGAGAATCAGGGCAATAAATATTGAGTTTTGTTTGCCTGTTAACCCTTGCTTTGTTACTGGAAAAATGGATTAAAATGGATAATTTGCAAAAAAATAGCTGTTTTGGGACAGTTTTGTATTTTTTGTTATTTACATCGTTGAACTGACAGGTTAGATTGTGTGCTATTTCTATAGAGCAGGTTGTTACTGACGCGACAATACCAAATATGACTACTTTTTGGGGTTTTTTGTTTCAGTTTTACATAATAAAGCATTTTTTAAAAAAATGATTTTTTATTGTCTCCACATTCTGAAAGCCATAGTTTTTTTTTTTTTTTTGCGATTGTCCTATGTAGGGGCTCATTTTTTGCGGGATGAGATGGCGGTTTGAATGGTACTATCTTGGGGTGCATATGACTTTTTGATCACTTGCTATTACACTTTTTGTGATGTAAGGTGACAAAAAAATTACTTTTTTTACAACATTTTTATTTTTTATGTTTACAGCGTTCACCTGAAGGGTTAAGTCATGTTATATTTTTATAGAGCAGGTCGTTACGAACGCGACGATACCCAATATGTATACTTTTTTTTATTTATTTTGGTGTTACACAATAATATCCTTTTTAAAACAAAAAAAAACATGTTTTAGTGTCTCCATAGTCTGAGAGCCATATTTTTTTCAGTTTTTAGGCGATCGTCTCAGGTTGGGTATAATTTTTGTGGGATGAGGTGGCGGTTAGATTGGCACTATTTGGGGGTCATATGACTTTTTGATCGCTTGCTATTACACTTTTTGTGATGTAAGGTGACAAAAAATGGCTTTTGACAAAGTTTTTTTTTTTTTACAGTGTTTACTTGAGGGGTTAGGTCATGTGATATTTTTATAGAGCAGATTCTTACGGACGTGGAGATACCCAATATGTCTACTTTTTGAAATTCTTTTACATTTAACACTAAAAAGCATTTTTGAAACAAAAAAAATCATGTTTTAGTCTGAGAGGCATAGTTTTTTTATTTTTTGGGCAATTGTTTTATAAAGGGGCTCATTTTTTGCGGGATCAGATGGCGGTTAGATTGGTACTATTTTGGGAGGCATATGCCTTTTTGATCGCTTTGTATTACACTTTTAGTGATGTAAGGTGCCCAAAAATGGCTTATTTACACCATTTTTGGGTTTTTTTTTATGGCGTTCACCTGAGGGGTTCAGTCATGTGATATTTTTATAGAGCTGTTTTTTACTTTTTATTCAGTGATTTGTGTTTTTTTTATTTTTACTTTTTTTTTCACTTTTTTACATTTTTTTTGGACCCAGACCCACTTGGTTCTTGTAGATCCAGTGGATCTGGTGTCTATATAATACAGTACAGTACACTATATAGTGTACTGCACTGTATTTTTTACTTTTCACAGTCTGGTCAGACTTCTGCCTTTAGCAGAAGTCTGACCAGAGTTACTATACCATGGCAAGCAGGACGCTTCTGAAAGAGTCCTGCTGCCATGGTAACCATCACCCACTGCCATTAGAGAGCAGTGGGTGATGGATGGGGAGGGAGGGGAGCTCCTTCCCTCTGCGATCCCATCCTGGGGGGGCTTCATAGGCACAGCAGCCCCCCGATGGGAGAGGGAGGGAGCTCCCTCCCTGTTAACACCTTCTATACCGCGGTCCGTCCAGACCGCGGTAAGGAAGGGGTTAAACGGCTGGCATCTGCAGCACAGATGCCAGCCGTTTTTCTATCAGAGTGCCAGCAATGTGCTGGCACTCTGATAGAACCACTAGACACCGCCTCCCGCACCGCCTCCCGCCGCCGCAACCACCCCCCCTGCACCCCCGCTGCCATAACAAGATTGGGGGCTGCAGGGGGGGTTAAAATTTTTAACTTTTTGGCAATTAACTCTCTGATCCCTGCAGTCACAGATCGCTGAATTGACCTGCGGTTTGCAGCGATCGCCGATACGGGGGGGGTCACATGACCCCCCTCGGCATTAGAACATGGTTCCTGCTGATCTACATCAGCAGGAACCATGTTGCTACCGCACCCACATCGGGTGCAGTAGCAGTTTAAACACAAGGCGTACAGGTACGCCCTGTGTCCTTAAGGACTCGGACATTAGGGCGTACCTGTACGCCCTGTGTCCTTAAGAGGTTAAACTCTAAAGAAAAGTTTTCGAGAGTGTTTCTCTCTTTCTCAGGTCTGAAGCAATACCGAGGAAGAAAGGAAAACTCTTGAAAGCTTGTCTTTTAAGTATTAGGTTAGAACTTAGTTCAATAAAAAGGTATCCCTGCATACCGCAATACTCTCGTATTTTGTAATCTTATTTATATATACTTATTTTGTATTTTAAAGTAGTATGATTAAGTGGTGAAAATTATTAGAGCCCACTATTTTTGACTGTGGTGTCTTATGGCCCCCCCCCCCCTATATATTGTTCCTAGAGTCGCCACTGAGAGTGTATTGTGTATATATATGTGTGTGTGTATAGAATATATTTATATATATATATATATATATATATATATATACACATACACACACACGCTTGCGTGTGCGTGGCGTGTGTGTTTGTGCTTTAGGGTGCACACCCTAATGCAATAGGCTGCGCACGCCTATGAATAAAGGTTAACAAGTTTTGAATCAAAGAAATAGACCCTAGTGGCAAGTAGTTAGCTCCAAAGGCAGCCAAATGGGTTTTTCTTCTGGATCTTTGGGGTCCATTATGGTATCAGAACCTGGACCCAGCGGAGGATCTTGTGCTCTGGTGGGCAAGTTTGACAGGTCAGACAAGATGAACGCCCTCGTCATTTATCGTGTACAAAAAATATGCACAAACAGAAATAAAAAACAGATTAGAAAACAGAAATAGAACAGAAATGTCAAAAACACAAATTTTACACTACAGACAAAAATGTTGCATACGTACATATTTTGTACATATTGGTTTTGACAAGGGAAAAATAATTCATTTATTATAGGGTGTAATGCAATGTACTGAGGCCAGCAGTTACAAACTGTACAAATCTTTCACATTAATGTTCCTGCAAGTTCTTGATGTGTGACGTTTCCATCAACTGTACTTGTCAGAGCAATATATACCCAGCATACATCTTTAGTCTATAATAAATGAAATACTGCAATATTTTCAAAGACAGAATACAAGATTTGGTAGAGCTCATGGGGGGTACACCACTTTTTCTACAATTATTTTTAGAAATGATCCCCTCAGTCTTTCATAAATTCATTGCAGTGAATCAACATAAAGTCACATTTTAGAAACATGTGTTATTAACTGCAAGCTTTTAAGGATGTTCTAGTCCCTTTGGGCCTGCCTGAATCACTGCTTGTTAGTACATGTTGCCTATAACAGGATCTTATTAGCAACATGCAGAGAGATGTGAAAGCGGGAAGAAGGTAACACAGAAGTAAAAGGCTTACAAGAAAAAGTTTTAACTAACTCTACATTGTGAAACTTCATGCATCAGCCATCCAGATATAGCAGCTATCCACAACACAATGAAACTATATTAGCTGTATGTCTGGCCTCCGAGTATCCTAAAACGCATTCTCAGTCAGAATAAGTAGGAATGCTCTGTGTCCTTTTTTATTTTTATCTTTTTTTTTCTTTAGTGCAGCTTTTTATACTCAAAATCTATACTAGCTTCAATACATACAGCAGATTATAAAAAAAAAATATTAACTAAAATCATATTTAAAGGTTTTGTATAAGTAAATTTTAAATTTGTTAAATTTGGCCTGTGCCAAATAATGTTTTAAAAAAAATCATATACTCACCTCTTTCTCCTGCGCTGTTTTCAATTCCACTGTTCCGGTCCTCCTCCCACTGCTTGCACATGACGGATTCAGCTGATCATTGTCCTCTGCATTCTCATGCCGCATATCTCTGAGGACAGTTATTGGCTTCAGAGGTCACGTGCTATAAATCTACATGTCACTGCTTCAGACATATACAGAGGAGGACCAGACCAGCAGCGCAGAGAACAGCTGGGGAGAAGGAGATGAAGATATAATAATTTATTTTAAATAATTAGGTGGCAAGGGCCAAATTAATAATTTACTTGAACAATCATTTTAATCATATAAAAATCGACAGCGTTGTAAAACTTCAAGCAAAACTGATACAACGTGTTTAGGTCTGCTACAAAAATGCAGGGAGTGGTATAAAATTATTTTGTTAGACACCTTCCTCTCAAAGCTCAGTTTCTGAGCTTTGAGAGTACCTTTAAAAAGGTTTCTCTTATTGAGAGAAATTAAGGTGGATTTACACTGCCCGAATGTTGGTCAGATCACCCGGTACGCCGAGGACCCGATAAATGAGCTAGACACTTGTTTATCGAGTGGTCCTGTCGTTTGTGCAGGTACACCAATTATCGTTTCTTGGCAGCAGATCGTGCTGTCTAAACAAAGATCTGCTGCCCAGAAACAGTGCAGCTGTATGGGGACAAGGGATCGCAATAGTGATGAATATTTACTGCACGTAAATACGCTGGTCTCCTTCGCTGAGACAAATGCTTCCTTCCCAACAACCGGCTGTGACTTCAGAGCATCTTAACCTACCTTTACATTCAAAAAGATGTGACTGAGTAAAACTCAGTAGAGATCCTGAGTCATCAATCACCTAATAACAGGAGTAGTGGTGGGCAATCATAGCATAATGATACTTGACTTTTACACATTTGTAGAGTGCTCTGTGAAGCCGTTTTTAATTGCTATAGTGCTTCTAAAATAAAAAATAACATTTGCAAATATCTTACCATTTCGTGTATACAGTACTTATATAATGCTCTGTGTCTCCTTGGTTACAGACTACAAATAAATCTGGTGGGTAGTCTGATCTTGCAGTTATGTGTTATTATGCTCTCCGAGCCCCTTTTTACTGAACTACTCTCTGTAGTTTAGCAAGAAGCAGATGACAGACAGTCAATTGAACAGATTTATCATCTCCCCTGCGACTGAAAAGTTTATCTCATAAGTTGTATACTTTTGACTTTTTAAATGTAACTTTTAAAAGAAAAAAAAAGTCTCAAGTGCCTCTTTTTTATTCTGCCCTTGTCACTCTTCCAGAAGAGGGCATAGTAAGCACAGAAAAAAGGCATTGTCAAAAGCCAAGACAAATGTATCTTCAATTCCACCAGTTTTCTGGTGCAAATGAAGGCAGAAATCTACAGCATCTCGGAGCTGTCATAGATTTCTGCTTAGGCACAGAGACTGCCAGAGGATGCACCTAGTTTATGATGATGCATGCACCTCATCATAAATTAGGCACATTTTCCTCCAGCACAGGGGATATAAAGACCAGTGCAGATAAATCTCCCCCATTGTGATACTCAGATTTACTAGTACCAAGTTGCTTTAATTTTATGCATATTGCCAAGGTTTCATCTCACAAACTAATTTCAAGTATGTAACAGTGATATGCATTACATAAATATATAGCTGATGCCTGTTGAACAGTTGGCACCCGGTTTAGCAGTTAGTATCTGTGGCTTAACATTATCAGTTCCATATAATATTAGTGGAATGCCATTTGCTGGCTGAATCTATAACCTGTAAGAAATTACAGTAGTACTGTAAAAGAATAACAAAAAGATGCTAAAAGTATGTCTTGAGTTATTGAAATTTGAGGCCGTCTTAAATCCACTTTCTGCGGCATAAGCAAAATTCGAATTCACGATATTTTGCAAATTTTTGGCTGAATATTCGCCAAAAATTAGTAAATTCGAAAAATTGTGATCTAATTATTTACTTGGTTATAAAAATTGCCAATGTAATATATTTGCGATAAAAATTTGCAATATTCGTGATCAACACTAAGGGGTAGGCAACTTTCCTATTGGTTGCTAAGGATGTTGCTAAGTGCCGATATTCGTGATAAATTTGCGATAAATTCGCGATTAGAATATGTACGATCAACACTATTTGCAAATATGAATATTTAGCACTATATTCTAAATATTTGCGAATTCTTGAAGTGGCGATATTCGCAAGTATAAATCGCAATTCGAATATTCACGCTCAACACTAGCAGAGACTAATGCTTTAGAAAGCTCAATTTACTTTTGTTAGAGAGTACAGGCCCACACCCACCTTCCTGACTTAATTTAAATTTTTTTTATTATTATTTTTTTTTTTATAAAAGTGATGATCACAATGTCAACTTGCAAAAGTCACACATTTTTCTGCAAACTGGGGCTTGAGCAAAAATTTTACACTTTACTATGCTGGAGTACCGCTGTAGAACCTTTAGGAATTCCCCCATTGTACCTCTCCAGGTTCCTTATTGCTCGCTTAGGGTCATGTACATGTTTTTTGTGGGTCGGATGCGGACCTATTCACGTCAGCAGGGCTGCAAAAGGTAGAAACTGCACACCATGTGTTGTCTGCATCCATATGTCTGTTCCACTGCCCTGAGAAAAATAGAACATGTCCTATTCTTGTCTGTTTTACAGACAAGGATAGGATAGTTCTACAGAGGGTAGGACTTTTTATTCTGCAAAATACAGAACCACACACAGCCGGTATCTGTGTTTTGTGAACCGCAAAAACACCAGCGGTTGTTTGCCTGAGCCCTTATTCATAAATTGAGTCAACCAAGAATGTCAATCATCATGGCATATACAAGGTGATAGTTTTGTGCAACCGGAAATTGAACTACGTGAAGACAAGTTTCAATGTTTATAAAGAGCTCAAGGGTTGTTATAACGGAGCAACAGTGTGGTTTGCGAAACTCTACAGAATTTGAATGATCTATTGTAAAAATAAAAAAATCCCGAAAAGTTTAACTACAAAATGGTCTCTTCAAAAAGTTGCAAAATAGGGCTCTGTAGCCTTTTTGAGCTTATTTGCACAAAAACCTTATGACATTTTGCATTTTTACTACACTTATTGCAGTAGAGAGTGGGTGTGGTTAGCCTATTTAGTTAATTTAAGCCAGATTTATGAACTGTGACTTTAAAAAAAGTTGCATAAATTGTACTCCACAAGTGCCATTATGCAACATATTGTGCAACTTTTTGCCATTTTACATCCTTTTCAACACTTTTAATAAGTGGGTATGAAAGTGGGCATGATTATGCATGTTAATTAGTTTCACTCCATATAAATCACTGCTTCTTTTGTAAACAAAAGTTGGAAAAAATGTTGCTAAATAACTCCAGTAGAGGGGGCTGCATAAGAAAAATATCATGGCATTTCTAGACAAAAGTATATGTTTTAAAGAAGCACCAAATTTATCAAACCTGCAACATTTGATAAACTTGTCAGAGACTAGGTCAGCACAAACTTAAGTAAAAACTGACTTAAAAAATGTACCCAATAAACGTATTGATGCACCAAATTTTTGATAAATAACAGCAATGCAGATTCCTTCAAAACTAACTCAAAAAATTGCCTTCATGATGAATCCCCCCCCCCCTCTGTTTTAAAAGTTACAATTTAAATGGGATATCTCATCATGATAATGAAGTCAGCAGATGATCACCACAGGTCCTGCTTGCTCTATTTAAAGGAAACCTGTCATCAACATATTGCTTCCCTTACGGAGTGCAGAACAAAGTAGTGACAGCTCCACTAAATCCAGTGGTCTGGTACTCATGAGCTAATATTAAGTGGTTGCGAAAAAACCTTCAATATAATCATCTCAGTGTGGTCCTGGAAAAGTGTCATATCTGCCCTGCAAAAGGTCATGATTATTCACGAGCTCCTGCTTTTCTAGCCTACTTACTGATGATTGTCAATTTTCTTTTTTGTTTTCTCCCTAGGAACAAACAGGCAATTGTCAGCAGGTGGTCGAGAAGGGCAGGAGCTCGTGAATAACCATGACTCCTCTCAGGATGATGTGACTTTTCAGGGCCTGGGCTGCAGGTTCTTTACAACCTCATAATATTAGCTCATAAGGGACAGACCGCTGAAATCTGTGTGTCTGTCATTCTTTATGCTGCCCTTAGTGAAGGCAGCATAAAGTTGATGGCAGGTTTTCTTTAATTTGTAAAATGCTCCCTAACTGCACCGTTAGCAACTTCCTATTCTACAATCCCCTAAATCCGTCCCTAATGGCTATCCATGAATTATATGGACAGGCCAGGTCTTCCAGAGCAAGAGCCAATGTATTTGCAGCAGCTCTCTTATTGGGCTTTATAAAGTGTGGAAACTGCCTCTAGAACATGAATAATCTTTAAATTGGTCCCTCCTCTAACAGCACCCTAAGCAACCATCTCTTCTGCTATCCATTTATTACAGCCCTAATGGCCATTCATTAAACACATGGATAGGCCAGGTCTTCCAGAGCAAGAGCCAATATTTGTAACAGCTTTCTGCTTGAACTATATAAAGTGGGAAACCTTCCAGAGCAAGAGCTGATATTTGCTGAATCTCTCTGCTTGAGCTATATAAAGTGGGGAATCTTCCTCTACAACATGAATATTCTTAAAATTTGTCCCTTCCCTAATAGCACCCTAAGATCCAACTATTCTGCCATCCCCTCATTGCAGCCCATTGACCTTTCCTCTGCCTTTGACACTGTTGACCACTCTCTCCTCTTACAAATCATCTCTTCTTTTGGCATCAAAGACCTAGCCCTCTCCTAGATCTCATCATACCTTACTAACAGAACCTTCAGCGATTCACATTCATACACTACTTCCTGACGTCCCCTCTCACTTGGTGTCCCTCAAGGCTCTGTCCTTGGTACTCTACTTTTCTCAAGTTATATATTTGGCCTGGGACAGCTCATAGAATCCCATGGCTTCCAATACCACCTCTATGCTGACAACACTCAAATCTACCTCTCTGGCCCAAATTTCACTTCCCTGCTATCCAGAATCCCTGTATATCTGTTGGCTATATCTGCATTCTTCTCCTCCCACTTCCTAAAACTCAATATGGAGAAAAATGAATTCATTGCCTTTCCCCCATGTCACTCAGTCCCTCTACCTGACCTGTCCATTAATAGCAACACTTTCTCCAGTCTTGCAGGTCCGCTGCCTGGGGAATATTTCAGTCTGCCCTGTCCTTTAAGCCACACATCAAAACCCTCACCTCCACCTGCAATTTTCAACTTAAGAACATTTCTTGTATTTGTGCCTTCCTCAGGCCTGACTTAACTAAAATACTAGTGCATGCTCTCGTCATCTCCTGTCTGGATTTCTGGAACATCCTCATGTGTGGCCTCCCATCCAGCACTCTCGCTCCCCTCTGATCTATTCTCAATTCCGCTGTTAATCCACCTCTCCCCTCGTTTCTACTCTGCCTTCCCCTCTACCAATCTGTTTACTGGCTCCCCATTGCCCAGCGATGCCCAGAGAAATACTTGCAACTACATATAAGGTCATCCAAAATCTGTCCCCTCCTTACCTCTCTGACCTAATTTCTAGATACATCCCCACACGTAATCTCAGCTCCTCACAGGACCTCCTCCTCTGTTCTCCTCTCATCTGTTCTTCACACAATTGAATATAAGATTTCTCACGTGACTTTCTCCTACTCTGGAACTCACTACTCCAACACATCAGACTCTCCCCCAACATCCAAACCTTCAAAAGTAACCTGAAAACCCACCTTTGAAAGCTTACTACTTGCATTAGCATGCTGCCACCACACAGCTACATGAGCATCCTTTACCTTCAGCTACTTTGCTCTCACCTTCCCTTGTAGATTGTAAGCTCCTGCGGGCAGGGTCCTCTACCCCTCTGTACCTGTCTGTTAATAGTTTGTTTACTGTATTTTTATATTTGTGTAAACTGGCCTCCCCTAAACACACACCTCTTTTGCCCACCCCTTATTCTGGCCCTGATGGTCATCCAGAAACTACATGGTGAGTCCGCATTTCCCGGGGCAAGACTCCGTGGTGGATTCGGAACTTTCCAGGCCCTGGAAAAAATACTTAAAAGTTGCACCATGTTGTAGGAGGGTCTAAATTGACAGGAGGCAGGGCAACAAAAGTAGAGTGGTCAGCAATACCATAGCGCAAAATACCACATACCACAGTGCTGCACAATGTACTGTCCCAAAAGCTGTCCCTCACAGTCGGCCATCAATAGCAGCTATATTCTGTACCTGCTGGTCAGTTTTCTCTGATTAGGTATGTAGAAGGGGGCTTAGGAGGTGAGATGCGGGACATAGTTGAATACAGGAGGACATGTTGCCGACCGGGTACATGAGTATCTGATTCTCAAAGCGTTAATTACCACTAAGAGCCTATTATGTACCCAGTCAGCGGCAGTGATGGGTGCTTGGGAAGCCCCCTGGGCATTTGCCCACCAGGAAATTTTCTTATAAGGTCTATGGCCAATCCCCCCTGTCAAGACTCCATTTTTACAGCAGCTCTCTGCTTGGGCTATAGAAAGCATGGAAACCTAATTTACAATATCCATATTCCCCAACACCTCTTTAAATTTAAAATATTCTGTCTATTATAAAAGAAAGCATTTACATTGTTCTCTATAGTAAAAAAAATAGACCAATCAAAATTAATCCAGTTAGTCATCTCTTGCTTAGATGTCTTGTTTCAATATATAATATAGAAGGACAACGTTCAACATTAAGAATGCAATAATAGGGTACCAAAATGTAATTACCTCTTAAGACTCCTTAAACGTGACCACAAATTACACATCTCCTATGCAAGAAATCTATTGATAGCAGGAGCCTTCGCTAGAAAGTAGCCCGAGTCACAAGTAATCACAGTAATCTTTTCAATTAATGAGAAGAAATCACAGACGTTACTATTCCATCTCAAAGTTACAACTGAACTGTGCTGGAACTCATTATAATTTAGAATACGATTTAATCTTTCTAGGGGAATGTGAAGATAACTAATTAGGATTTTCATCATTGTTTATTGCGTTTTATCCTTGCTTCACACTACAGTGAATAGGTCCAAAGAGCAGTGCAATGAATCTCATATGACTCAATCCGCCATGTAGAATTTTCACGCAAGCTAGTTAGATATTTCTGCTGGAATTGATAGATAAATCCCCCCGGGATGTCAGTATGTCTAAGACCTAAGCTGGTAATTTTCTGAAATAAGTAATTAATAAAATATTAGTTTTTTTCCTACTTTTTATGTATATTAGTTAGACATGTTCATTTCTGCTCGAACGGCTGTTGCCGGCAGCTCAGACCGCTCTACAACCAAAACAAAGAACCATACAAGTTTAGCAGCAATTCGACCATAACATATTAATAGCTCTCGGTGGACTTAACTACAGCAGACCTCTGCACAGCATGGAGCGCAATGTTGCTATGGAACAGCACAGCAAGCACGAAATAGAGGTGCAAAATGGTGCATTACAAGTGACACACAGCTGCAGAAGGTATGGCAGAACTGTCATGTGGTGCCCTGTGGGAGAGGAGAAAACAAGCTAAGGGCCCCAGAAAATGATATACAGCTTTAGAAAGGTCAGTGACAATATGCTGAAGGAGTTCTCTGAGCGTCTGTCAAACAAACAGAAGGGGCTGCCTTCTAGAACCAGACAGGGTATTAAATTAATCATATCATATATATTTTATAGGATTCTGAATGATCAGACATCCAAAATTGTATACAATCTGTACACGTGCTGAGATATTATCTATCTATCTATCTATCTATCTATCTATCTATCTATCTATCTATCTATCAATCTATCTATCATCATATTTCTATTTATCAATTTCATATCTATCTATCTATCTATCTATCTATCTATCTATCTATCTATCTAATTATCTGTCTATCTATCATATTTCTATTTATCAATTTCATATCTATCTATCTATCTATCTATCTATCTATAATGGCAAAAGAGGCAGCACTTCCAAAAGTAAAAAAAAATAAAATTCCAAAAAGGTTATTCACCTATGTGGATACGTGACATTTTGGCTCCACCTTATCATATAAATCTATGGTTACCATAGTCTCCTGGTACTAGATATAGAATCGATTGATCCAGAATAACGTTTTTTTCCTATTAACCTGCTGAAATACCTGCTGGTCTTCCCTTCCTATGCATTATACCATAACCTTTTGAAACACATCACACAATAACAGATGCTGATTATCATAATTGAATGCAGAAAAACTAACATTAATGCCATCATTATTCCTAATATATTCACCCAAATGTTTCATTAACTATTGAATGCAATATTAATGAGTAGTGATGAGCGGCAGGGGCTATATTCGATTTTGGGATATTTCGCGAAAATATGGGCTAATATTCTTGATTGCAAAAAATCTGCAATGTAATATTCGCGTAATGCGCGTTCAATACAGGCGTGGGTCGCTTTGGGTACATTTTTCAAGCTGCTAGAAGTTTACTGAGACTCAAAATAATGGTTTGCATGGCAGAACATTACAACAGATTTATATATGCAGGTAGAGTGCCCCAATATATTTTCGCGACTGTGAAAATCAGCAATTAATATTTTTGAACAATACGTGCAACTGGGTGCCATCACAGCAGTATTTATGTATGGAGAGCAGGACCTATTACACTACCTAACACCCTGCACTTGAACCTATCAGCTACACTATAAATCAATGTCCCCTACACTGACTATCCTCCACTAACTATCTGAATTATATATCTAAGTTAACTGTCTAATGTATATACAGCAAAGCACAGAGCACAGCAAGGACACTGCTGTCTCTCTCAGAAGTCCATTACACTACGGAATATAGTTGCTAGGGAGGTTCCTTATATAGTAAGGTGTACGCAACTTTCCTATTGGTTGCTAGGGATGTTGCTAAGCTCAGACAAAGACATTGCAGCCTTCTCACTGGCCCCAAAGCAAGATGAAGGTTACAGATCAAAAAAAAAAGTTGAATATTCGAAATGACAAATATATAGCACTATATTCTAAATATTCTCAAATTCTCGAACTTGCAATATTCGCGATAAATATTCGCTATTCGAATATTCATGCCCAGCACAATTAATGAGAAAGATATAAACGTTGTTCTGGACAGTGTACCTGCAAACTAAGATCTCAGTCATGAAGCCCCAATACAAGCCAGCAGAACCTCATTTAGAGAAGGAGTTTTCCAGGTGCCATAAACCTTTGAGAGTGCTAACACCCTATGGCGGAAATTGCAAATTTTCTGCAGATCACATGTTCAAGTCCCCTAATGGGACTTAAATAAGATCAAAAAGTTTTTTCAAAAAAGTTTAAAAAAATATTTAATCACCCATAAAATTTTAAATAAATAATTAAAAATCATAGGCGTCAGCATGTCCAAAACTTAAAATATAAACTTATTTATCCTGGTCGGTGAACGCCATAAAAAAAATATATCAAAAAGGTCAATTTGCTGTTGTTTTATCTGTTCACCTCCCCCTCAAAAATTTTTTAAAAATTTATCAAAAAGTCATACAAACTCAATCACACTGCAAAAATAAATAAATAAATAAATATATATATATATATATATATATATATATATATATAAAGAAAATGAATATATATATATATATATATATATATATATACACACCGTATTTTTCGCTTTATAAGATGCACCTGATGATAAGACGCACCTAGGTTTTTGAGGAGGAAAATAAGAAAAAAATTTTGAACCAAAAGGTGTGCTTTTGGTGAGTTTTGAACTAATGGTGGTCTGTGGATGACACTTTTATGGGGGATCTGTGAAGGACACACTGTTATGGGGGGATCTGTGGATGACGCACTGTTATGGAGGCGATCTGTGGATGAAGCACTGTTATGGGAGATCTGTGGCTGACACTGATGGGGATCTGTGGCTGACATTTTGGGGGATCTGTGGCTGACACTTTGGGGATCTATGGCTGACACTTTGGGGGACCTGTGACTGACACTTTGGGGGATCTGTGGTGGACACTTTGGAGGATCTGTGGAGGACACTTTGGGGGATCTGTGGAGGAAATTATGGGGATCTGTGGATGACATAAGTGTCATCCACAGATCCTCCAAAGTGTCCTCCGCAGATCCCCCGATAGAAGTGTGGAGGGAGGACTCATGCAGTGCTCCGGTGCAGTGCTTCTACTCTAAAACACCGGGCCCTGCCGCAACTGTTAAATACTATATTGCCAATCATGCTTACCTAACTACTACTATTATCGCATAATCGCACATACATACATCATAGCACTGTACACGGCGCAGACCGCAGCTCCCTCGGTCATGCGCAGATTGTCCCGCCTGCCACAGCTCCCTCCTCATGCGCCGCCTGCCTGTTCATTTATAAAGTGAGCGGGGCAGGCGGCGCATGAGGAGGGAGCTGCGGCAGGCGGGACAGGCGGCGCATGACCAAGGGAGCTGCGGTCTGTGCCGTGTACAGTACTATGATGTATGGATGTGCGATTATGTGATTATAGTAGTAGTTAGGTAAGTTAAGTAAGCATGATTGGCAATATAGTATTTAAGAGTTGCGGCGGGGCCCGGTGTTTTAGAGTAGAAGCACTGCACCAGGCCCCGCCATGAGTTTCCCCGCCTCCTCCCTCCACACTGATACTTCGCTGGCCGAGCTGCGCAGCATAGCGGCCAGCGAAGTATCAGTATTCGTTTTATAAGACGGGGAAAAAAAGTGCGTCTTATAAAGCGAAAAATACGGTATATATATATATATATATATATATATATATATTAAATGTGGTATTACTGTAATCATACTGACCTAGAAAATGAAGATAACAGGTTAATTTTACTGCATATGGAATGCCATAAAAACAAAATCCATAAAACTGTGGCTTTTATTTTCAAATGCCACCTGTAACGGATCTCCTGGCACCCCAACTGAGTACCTCTGTTGATGGATGCTCCTAGTGCTTCCCAAGGGCTCTAAGCACTCCACTTGATACCATAAGCACTGCAGACCCCACAAACCACCGCAGCTTGGCTGGGGTCTCGTCGTCTCCTACCCACCCTGGACCTATGACCAGGCTCCAGTGGCGGAACCTCTCTTCCTTTAGAGAGCGAAGCAGGAACAAGCTCTTAAAAGAGCTAGTGAATATATTGAGGAGTATAGTGATTATAGCAGTCCCCAGAGTGTAGTTCTCCAATCCCCCAAACATGAGCCCATACTTCATGAAGGGTAGTACAGAATGACTTTAATTGGGCTACATGTCAGCCTTTTATACAGGTATTCCGACAAGGGACACTCCCCTTGTGGAAAACTGAGACAGCTTTTATATTAGCCAATCACATGCATTTACAGAATGGAAACACTCCCAGCAAATATACACCCCCCCAAACACACACACATCTTTTGCCTGTGATACAATTAACAACCACAATGGGCCCTGGCTGTGATACAATTAGCAACCACAATGTGCGCTGCCTGTGATACAATTAACAATCACAATGGGCTCTGCCTGTGATGCAATTAACAAACACAATGGGCTAACCTAATCACTGACAGGCAGAAAACACACATTTTTGCCAAAACACAGAAAACACCTTGAAACCCCACATTTCCCCATAAATTATAAATCCCTGGATAGCTCTGATCTGAGCAAACAACATATCCAAAAATCACCCAGATCCGAGCAGGGGTTCCCGAATTCCATGGAAGTCACATTTAACCGACAGCAAGCATGGCTTTCCTGCCCAGAACAGTCCCACAGATTTAGGCTGTGCGGCCGGTCTACCTTCTCCTTCAAGAATGTACAAATTGCATAAACAGATCAGTTTGTGCATACTTTCGTTGAAAGAGTTTTGTTCGGTAGTTTGCCCAGTAAATCCTATTTGCTAAACCACATAGGAAAAAGACACGAACAAGCATTTTCACTGACGCGAAACAAAGTTTTAGTATATGGGCCATAATCCTGAGGCAAAAGTCTGGCAAACAGGCCCCTCCGAAACCCAGTGACGAGGTTATTTTTGCTACACCACCCCACTAGGAATTTTTTCCAGCTTCTTACTACATATATTAAATGCAATGGTGCCATTCGAAAGTACAATTTTTCCTGCAAAAAACAAGCCCTTATACAGCTATGTGAATGGAAAAATAAAAAAAGTTATGGCTCTGAGAAGAAAACTAAAATGCAAAAACAGAAAATCACAGGGTCCTAAAGAGATTAAATCATTGTTCAACACCTTCAACGTATGCCAAGCACTGGAGGCTTATCAGGATCTCTGTCATCAGTTTATGCTGCCCTCAGATTAGTAAGCATAAAATTGGTAGCAGATTGCCGTTTCCCAGGATTATGAAGGTTGTTAACAGATATGTTCATGTTATTGCTCTTCGTGCTTATCTTTTTCAATTTGGACTCTCCTGACTTATTTTCACTATGTAAACCAATCCCTCTGGTTTGTTTCCTTCTTGTACAGTATGTAGCACTTCCTGTTCTTTTGTCCAACCAAACTCATCATGCACTTCTCCTTTCTCTGCCACAGTTCCAGCAGCACCCATGACAACGCCCAGCTAGTTTAATGCTCCTCTCACTCAGCTAGTTACCTAGACCCTCTCCTATCACTGCCCCACCCATGGACATACTACAGGAAATAAAAAAGAGCTGCATGGACATTGTCATGTGACCATAGCCCAGTATATAACATAGGAACAATAAAAGTAAAAGAAATACAAAATTACAAAATACAGCTTCCTTCATAAATTTTTATTTTAAAGTATGTTGATGAAAACGGGAAACTCCCTTTAAGATTTCTTTGCTGATAAATATATGAATGATTATTGAAAAAAATATGCTTTGTGACTGGAAACATTATTAAATGATGGCCCATGTGGATTTTGTTCTAATGTTCACTATTCTATATGATATATATATATATATATATATATATATATAACCACAATGCAACATCTACTAAAATACTGGGGTTTTATGTGGCAGTGAGGCCTTTGGCACCATTAGGTGCCAGAAACTCGGTACAGCAGTTACCTCAGCATCTAGTATATGCATATGGATGGTTTCCATATAAAGAATGGCGAGTAGTGACTTCAGTATCTAGTGGATCTAAGAGATGAGATATTGTGTGAATAGGTTCTGTGGATGCCATGCCGTGCACACAAATTGGAAAACAAGCAGCAACAATAACACAGAATAGACTCAATATAATTATAACAAGCTGACAGATTTCCTATATCTACCATCCATACCAACAATACTATTAGTTTACAGTTTTATTGGATTTTTTTTTTTAATTGTATAAGTGGAAATTTGATTCAATTTCAATTCAGATATTGTTAATGTGTTGGCAGAAGGGAGGGTTTGCAGCATGGTAACATATGGCAGTATGGCAAACTGGCATACTGGCAACCATGTACTTCTCCTTCCAAAAGCAGAGGCCATCAATGCATATAGAGCTTTTTTCTATAAAATGATTGATCAGAACCCACAGCAGGTCTCTCTGACTATAAACGCAGTCCTGTTCCCTTCACCTTTCTATTCCTTCTCCATGCTCCTCCACCTCCCAGTTGTATGCCAGGTAACACATGAGCGCTACCGCCTTCTCAATGCTCACCAAGCACAGGGCCGTACTTTGAATAGCGGCTGTGCTTGGTATCTCACTTAGCCTCATTCACGTCTATGGGGCTGAGCTGCTCCTAGGCCATGTGACCGATGACCGTGTTGTCACTCGGCCTAAGAAAAGCAGTGAGAAGGCTGCAGCACTACTGCGAGCACCGCTGCCTTCTCGAACAGCTGATCAGCGTGGGTCCCAGGTGTCGGACCCCCACCAATAGGACCAGAGGATAGGTCACAAGTATTTAAATCTTGGAAAACCTCTTTAAAGGGGTTATCCCATGAATAATGTAAAAAATGAAAATAAGACACTATATGGTACATAGGAATAAAATGGGGATTGCAGTCAGCACAACCCAATACGCAGGTGCACGTTGCTATGGTGAAATACACATACAAACGTAAAAACAAAGGTGCAATGGCACACTGTAGCTAGAGCTCCGTCCTGCCACTATGCTGGATGTTAGATGAGGCATTAGTTTATATTTTGGCCAAATTATGTAAGCCACCCACCACTTCACGGTTGCCTCTATGAGTGGTCCCTAACATTAATTCTTACCTTTTATGGGCCATATCAGCCACACAAAATCCAGGGAGTGCAGGCTTACATAATTTGGCCAAAATATAAACTAATGCCTCATCTAACATCCAGCTTAGTGGCAGGACGGAGCTCTAGCTGCAGTGTGCCATTGCACCTTTGTTTTTACTATATGGTACATGGCAGTACCTTTCTAACAAAGCTAGAACCAGCCATCTACCTCACATTGATCCAGAGATCCCACTATTTATTGGTCTACTAGATATACATCAAGCTGACAGCTCAATGGGAGTGTCTTTTCTATTGCATCTAAAGGGGCATGTCCATGCTCTCACTATCACAACTCAGAAGGCAATTCAGAAGGCAATTGAAAGATGAAACTGAGCATGTGCGGCCATCTTAATGGGCAGGTCAAAGAAATAAGAAATTAAGTGGCACTATACGATACATTTTATCGAACATTATGGCTTTACAAAATTTTTAATTACATACAAAAGTATTGAGATCCAGGTGCTGGTTTGAAAACTGTAGAATATTTTTTGTGGGACAACCCCTTTAAGTACTGTATATAAGAAATAGACAAGAATAGGGGAAATGTGTAGAAGTGTAGAAATACTTTTTCACAGCACTGCACAGGATGAAAATGTTCCCAGAATTTCCATCGAGCATGAAAATTAGGAATCAAAAGTGGTGATTTATTTCCCCTTATATATTAAAAAGCATACACCCCTTTTAAAATGTGACTTTTTAAAATATAAACTTGATTATTCGCCTATTTCTCTCTATTTGCGACATTTTAACACCAATGGCACAAAAATGCGACTTTTTTTAAACCAAAATGCGCCATTTCAGCCGCCCCCCCTGCCAGACCACACTTGTGACATTTTAAGCACATTTGCACAACATTTGCACTGGTAAGTTGCAACCTTCTGCATGTCAGCTCTTAGCTTAGCAAAGCAGGCACGGGCACAAGAAAGAGCCCGCTCCGCTCAGCTAATTCTGGCAGAGTACATGGGTAAAGGGTACCCATGTGCTATGCCAGGAGTTAGTAATCCTCCAGGGAGCACTGGCAGGAGCAGCAATATGCACTCCTGCCCGAGCTGTCAGCGATGTACGGAGAACTGAGTTTTAAGCGCACAGTGAATGGTGCTCTTTAGGGACTTAAAAGACTGAGAAAAATACTAAATTGGATAATCAAGTATATTAGAAATTGTTTTATTAGGGCATTAGGGACATCCAATTAAAAATTGATACAAGCTTTAGTTACTCTTTAAATGCGACTTTTGACAAAAACACGACCACAAAAGCTGTCTTAATTGTCCTCAACAATTTGATCCATATCTGCCCATAAGAGGATGATAAATTAGGTGAAATGTTTGCCAATTTGATAGCCCCACCCACTTTGACATTTATAACTCATTTATGGCGTGATGCATTCATTATGTTATAAATTATGGAGAAAACTGTTAATATACTGATAAAATGACTCAACTTACCAACATTGTGATCTCTAAATTAGGCGTATGTAGGTTCCTAACCTGGTAACGTCTGCTTATCAGTTGGACATATTTTAGTGAGGAACAGCCCAAATTCCCCAGGACAGACCCTGCAAATTCAGAACTGTTTGAAACTATGCATTCAGACATTTCTGAATTCTCAATTACGATTGTCAGTTGTTGGCATTTTAATTTTTTATATGGAAACGGTTAGGATCATCTCAGACGGGCATAATCCTGTCAACAGTTGTCCTAAAAGAAAGCTGTTTAATTTCCAGAACCAAATATACATAAAGCATGCTGGTAAAATTGGTTCTACTTAGTAGGTCAAAAAGGGGTCTGGGGGTAACCAGTGCACCATAAAAATGTATAATTATAGTCATCTGAAACTGACTTTAAAGAGGACCTATCATCTCTCGGGTCAGTAACTACTCTAATTTCCCTTGTAACATTGTCTATTCTTATGACTTTCTGTTGTGCCATTCCTTAATTATTCCTGCTAGAGGTTATAAATGAACTGCTAGCAGTTTGCAATGTAGTTCAAGAAGATGAAGGTTACCAGTTGGGGGTGTCTCTGCACAATCTGACACTAGCAGCGCTGATTGGATAGTGTCTACCTGTGAAGGGAAACCCCCCAACTGGTAACACCCATTTGGACCTTCATTGCAAACTGCTAACAATTCATGTATAACTTCTAGAAGGAATAATAAAGGATAATGTGACACAGAGTCATAAGAATAGATGCTCCAGAACTGTTACTATATGGGGAATGCAAGTAGTTACTAAAACAGACATATTAGGTGAGGTAACAGGTCCTGTTGAGCGAATTGAAGTCCACAAAGTGGACTCCAAACCGAATTTCAGGGAAAATTTAATTTGCAATAAAGCTGAATTTCCTAGTGCTTCGTGGTAGCAAATCTATTTTCCCTGAAATGGTGTAAAAAAACAACAAAAAATCCCACTTACCTCATCCACTAGTTTGCAATGGGCCAGCCGCTATCTTGATTGAAGATCTCGCACAAAATCCTGTGTGCAGTGATATATGGCATCATCACGGGCCATGCAAGATTTCTCACTAGATCTTCAATCAAGTTGGCGGCGACTGGCCCGTCGCGAGCAAATGGATGAGGTAAGTATTATGTAATTTTTAATTTTTGTAATTTTACACTGTTTTATAACTGTCAGGTGGCACGATCAGCTATGAATGCGGCATCTGAGGGGTACAGTGACGGGGGAGGCGCAATGTCTTTGCACCAACTACTTACAAAGAAAGGCACTTCATGATCAAGTAATTTGTCACAAAGCAAATTTTCTTTTTAAAATTTGTCAAAGCAGCTAAATCTAATTTTTTTATACTTCGCTCATCTCTAGTGACAGGTCCTCTTTAAGATATTGAGACATTTATGACTAAATCGACAATTCGCCACTTTCTATAGCCTCTTGTTATCCCGCTGACATATTGATTTTCATTTCCATTATATATTGGTCACTGGTTTCAATTATTGAAAACTGAACTAATAATTCAGTGAGATTACTGTATTTATGTGTCACATTACATTCCATTTTTATTTTTATCTTTTTGGACACAAAAGCTCTGAAATTATATTACTAAATAATCATCTCATTAAATGCGCTCAAGTTATAAACAATTAATCTGGGGAATAACATTTCTATTACAAGAAATTCAGTGTTTTCTATTCACCTCAGAAATCTTTAATTCTCTAATCGGGTATTATCAGTAATAATGAACTGGCTGCCGTTTGCTCAGATGAATCCGTTCCCTGGGATTATCAGCTTATTTGATTTTCTTTTAATTATTATGGAATCACATGTTCTATATTTCGAGCAAAAGAAGAAATGAATCAGAAAGCAATTTTCACTTTTGAGGGGACTTAAGAATAGCAATGACTTTCATTTTCAATGGGAATATTACGGGGTGTTTCTGTGTACTAGTGAACCCCTTATGCAATGTGCACTTGAACTGTTGATGCACCAGAAAAGTTAACTGGACATTAATAGTGTTGAGTGCAAATATTTGAATAGCGAATTTTAATTGCGAATATCACAACTTCAAGAATTTGCGAATATTTAGAATATAGTGCTATATATTCGTAATTTCGAATATTCGTCATTTTTTTCAATCTAAATACACGATCCCTCCCTGCTTCTTGCTTGTGGGCCAATAAGAAGGCAGCAATGTCAAGTTCACAACAATACTTATTGCACCAATCAGTAATATGTAGTCAAACCTGCTGAAATGTGAAGTTGCACGTAGTGTGAATTTTTTTTTTAAATTTTCTCAATCGCGAATATATTGAAGCACTCTATCTGTATATAAAGCTAATGTAATGTTCTGCCATGCCACCATTTTCTCCAGACTCAGATTAAACTCAGGAAACTTCTAGCAGCTTGAAAAATGTAGCCAAAGTGACCCACGTCTGTATTTCGCATTACGAATTCACATTATGAGATTTTTACATTGTCAATTTTTCTCAATCAAGAGGATAATCTAGAATACAAATATTTGCAAATATATGACGAATATTCTACCACATATTCACGAAATATCGCAAATTTGAATATCACCCCTGCCGCTCATCACTAGATATTAACCCTTTCAGGTCATGGCAATTTTCCAATTCTGCATTTCTTATTTTTTATCCCAGCCATATTTTTTTTTACTTTTTTTGTTCACATAGCTGTTTACAGTTTTAAGCGTTTTGTTTTTACGGCAGTCTCTTTGAGGTAAAACTGACCCGGGATCTTTAGTCTCTGGGTCAGTACAATTACAACCATACCATATTCTAACCACAATAACTTTTTTCAATTTTATGTTTACGGAGCTGTGTGAAGGCTCATTTTTTGTGGGGCTATCTGTGTTTTTCATTGATACCATTTTGGGGTGTAAATGCAAGGATTAGAGGAAAAAACCAATGCCTCTTAGGGCTCATGCACAGAGCTGTAGTCATTTTTCAGTATGCAAATTGCAAATCTCTAAAACACAGATACCGGCTATGTGCATTCCACACTTTGTGGAAAGGTACATCCTGCCCTCTGTAGAAATGTCCTATATTTTCTGCAAAATTGACAAGAATAGGCCATGTTCTATTTTATTTTTTTTTTTTTGCGGGACCACAGAACAGACACCATGTGCTATCTGCATCTTTTGCGGCCCCCTTAAAGGTGCCATGCACTGAATCCTCTGTCTGCTCAGATGTAACTCCAGACCTTGAATAAGACCACTATGTGGTGGAAACGTGTAGGAGTCTCACAGGAGAAAATTTTATAATTTCTTCAATAAATTGGATTTTACTTCATGCTGGATCAAAATTCTATCAATCCTCATTTCGGGGTGTATATGACTTTTTGATAACTTTAAATTAAATTAAATCACATAACAATTTTTGGGGAGGTGAAGAGATGAAAAAATGGCAAAAAATTGCTTTCTTTTTAACCAACTCTGAATTAATAACTGTTGTTATATTTTAATAGTAAAGGCCTTTTGGATGCGGTGATGTCTATGATGTTTATTTTTTAATTGTTTATTTTTATTTTCATTAGGGGAAAGGGGGTGATTAGAAATATATATATATAAATATATATATATATATATATATATATATATATATATTTTTTTTTTTAAACTTACACAAAAACAAAACACATTTGAAAAGGTTAAATGTCTATGATCGGCATTATACCTTATCACAGGAATTAGCAGACATTAGCTCTAGGTGTCTGGTGTGTGAAACGTCAGGCACCCACTGGCTATGGCACTTGTTCTTCTCCGAAATGGGTACCATCTTTAAAGAGACAAGATTTGCCGTACATGTTGTCTTGGGTTTTAATGTTGTGTTTATGCATAATGTCAATGTGTGTTAACATTATTTATATGCAAATTTCCTGAACTTTGATTAGTATTCAAATTGGCATAATCGGTTGGCTGATTCGATTCAGATCCAACTAAATTAAACCTTAATCAAAAATGCCCCAGCTGCATCAACAAGTTGTGTTTGACACTCTGGGGTCTCAGAGGACTTCATGCAACTCAATTCAAGCTATTTAACACAAATACATCATTAGGAATGTCAAAGTGCCAGTGACATAAATGGCTATGGGTAAATGTTTGGCCGCCAGGGGTAACAAACAATTTTTTATATATTTTTTTTAAATAATCCAATGATTTTTTTCTTTTTGGCAGCAAATGCCTGCCGGTCTGTATACACAGACACCTCCCAGGGTCGTGTGACCCTCCTTCCTCATCTATCATGTCTTCTCATCTGAAAAATGGCTGATGCCTTTTTGAGAAATTTATCCAAATCAAATCGACAACAATTCATATTTGAAAATTTAGGTCAAATCCAATTCAAACCAAATTGAATCAATCATCTTGAGTTAACATATTTTATTTTACAGGTATTGTATTTGTGATGTCATGTGCTGTATATGTAAGATAGTTGCATTGGCAAATATTGGCTAGCCTACTTTGGGACAGAACTTTATGTGGCTTAATTATGGTGCAAAATGGTACAGATTAAGCCACACTCCATTCCACCTAAGCCATACCCCATTTTTGCACAACCCCTTTAAGAAATAGGGAAATGATAGCCTAATCAACTAAGTGCCTTGAAAGGGGGGGAATCTCCCCCCCCCCTTTTCTTTTGTTCCCCTTCTACAGATTTATAGTTCATTTGTCTGTTTTTTCAGATACACTTTGAAGAAAGGTTATGTTTTAATTTAATTATCTACTACTACCACAACCCTACTTTTGGTCGTGTTGATAGAATTTTAGTGAGTGTTGTACGAGCACATTTACAGTTACTTGACATATTTTCACACTACTTTCAGATTTCTTGGGAGTATGGCACAGGCACCCAACAACGCGACAACATTTTCTGCAACAGCAGCTGTGCCCCATAAATTGCCAAATTTGTATTCCAAAAAACTGGCGTAACCCATTTGATAAATGTCACCCTTAATCCTTGCACTGTAGATGAATGTCATCAGCTCTACTATTTACAGTCCGTAATGGGATGATCTGTGTCCAGTAAACCAACACGCTATATACATTTAACATTCTATGAAAATGTAGTTTTCATTCCAAATTGAGTCATAAAAATTTGTGTTCACCATTTTCCAATCAAATATCTATTAAAACTCCCGGTGGGAAGCTGATAACAGTGGGGTGCTATCAGTTTTCATTTAGTAAGTGGTCCCGGATATGCTGCTCACACCGGTCAATGACGTTACATAGAAAGTGACAACAGATGGTCTGTTAAATTTAGCATATTGAATATGAATAAAGGCACATTGTCGGACTCATACAGGGCAATCCAGAGTGCTGGCTGCTAGAACAGACTCGCTAGTATAAGAATCATGTTGCGCTGACTGCTGTTCTCATGTTTTATTGAAAAAAATAATAATAATAAATTGTTAATATTAAACTTATAAATGTATAAAGTTAGAATGGATTATATTATAGACATTAAGGCATATAACATCTTCATATAAAGAAAATTGTCCTATACCGTGAAAAAAAGTCTGCCTCGTCTTATGAGAATCGTTTGCTCTTCAGGTTCATCTTTGTGAGTAAATAGTTGTATTCCCAAGGAAAATCCAATGCTGGAGCATCGTTTTGGCAATATAGTGACAACTGGATGTAAGCACATTGTCAAATAAATGTGTTCCTTCCTACGCCATCCATCTGTTAGGACCCATGCCCACAACCATACTGGCTCAGTGCCCATATTGTGGACCGTAAACAGCCAGTCCACAATATACGAGCACTGGTCGGGTGCACTCCTTGATGCAGACCCATTGACTTGAATAGGTCAGTGATCCACATGATATGACAGAAGATAAGACTTTACCTATTAGAAGCCTCCGTGCCTCCACACCGCAAAAAGATATATTTGGCCTTATTTTGTGGATCGCAAACCCATTCAAGTCAATGGGTGCGCATTCGCAAGTGGAGTGCACACGGCCAGTGCCTGTGAAATGCGGTCAGCAGCATGAGCACTGAACCAGTATGCTTGTATGCATGAGCCCATAGGGTCAGTTCACAGACTGTTCTTTGTGGGTATTTTGACGCACATTACGTGAGTATTTTGATGCGTAATACACCTGCCTCTCGTTCATTTAATTGGGAGTCTGCAGTTGCTTCTTTTTTAAACGTGTAAAAAAGCAGCGTGTAAAAAAAAAAGCAGCATTCCATACTTTGGGGCAGAAACAGCACTGATTTTCCCATTGTAATTAATGGGAAGCAGAAAAACACATATCAAAAAACGTGCCTAATTTTGAGGCAGAAAAATCTTCTTGGATACAGCATAAAAATGTTTTGGCTTTGTTTCACCCAAAGTCACGCAAGACTTCGATGAATGAATTCCGCATTAGTTTCTACATTTTTAAAAACATTTAAAATTAGCAGTCTGAGGCCGGGTTTGGTACTGAGGTACCAGCCGGTACCAAGCCCAACTTCGGATTGCTAATTTTAAATGAAGAAAAATACAGTTGTGTGCATGAGCCCCCATAAAGTACTGTATATGTAATGTATAGCATGTCATCATTAAATACCGTACGGTAAGTATGGTAGTCATTGGCTAAATGGTGGATTGCCTAGACTCTTATACTGGACGGATGATATTGAAGCTACACTTGTGGAGGTCACTGTATCATCTGCTGTCCAGTTTAGTTGGATGATCATAGACATGTCTCTTAGCTGTCTTATGATTAATAGATTGTGATGTAAAATCAACCTTGAAGGAGGGAGACAAATGTACAATAAAATATTTGTGGACATTCCTGGGTCAGTCACGGGTGGGGCATAACATGTTTAGTATGTATAACTATTTTCATCGGCAAAAGCTGAAGCCAGCTATAGGTTTTCCCTGCAGTGGCCTCTACAGGGAAAATGTTCTATTGCATGAGGTGTCATTCATTGGAACTTTTAAAGATGGATTATATTATCAGGCCTGGTCTTCGGTGAGCCATTCTTCATGAGTGGCTCTCCAGTCTGGTTCATAAAGAAGAGTCTTCTTCATGACCATCCCCCCACCTCCCCATTGTGATATTCACGTATAGCTCATAAATAAGTGTTGTCTCCATGGCGCCTCCCCATGATATTCATGTGCCTTTATGAAAACTACTCTAATATGAATAATGTTTATTGGAAATTATAATGCATGAGCATAAAATAGGCACATATTATTCATGGCTGAACACTTTTTACAACTTTTATCCTAAACTATAATATTGCATTTCTGTTCTCAGAATTTTGTCGATATATCAGCAGAATATATGTAGCGTTAACAAATACATTGATATCTTCCAGCATAGAACATCAATTTAATTACCTTATCATTATTTTTTCGTAGCCAAAATGAATATTAATCAGTTCCTTGCAGTATTAATTAACCAGTCTAAATCTCTTTTAGTGTCATGTGCTAACAGTGAGATATGCACACACAGTCAATGCTCAATCATTCATAAGAATAAAAAATTGGTTCCTTTCATGGGTGAGTAAGTAGTAGCAAAGTTTCGGAGGATAAATGAATATTAATCAAAAGACCAATGAGTGGGTAAATCAGGATGCATATGTGAGTTATGGAAGCTATGAATGACTAAATAAGAGCAATTGTGGAGGAGAAATATTTTACAGTTTAATTGCTGTTTTTTGGTGCAGTCATTAGCATTGCTGCTGTGCAGTTACAAGGCAATAGGTTTGATTGCAGCTGAGGCACCATCTGTATGGAGCTTGTATGTCCTCTCTAGGTTTCCGTGAGTTTCCTCCAGACATTATGGTTTTATTTTCACAGGCCAAAAATATGTTGGCAGGATGACTGGTTTCCATAAATAATCTGTGTGCTCATGTTTTTGACAAGGAAATGAGATTGTAAGCCTGACCGGGGCAAGAACTGGTAATATGAATGTTTAATATCATTCTATAAATCCTCACGTTACAGAGTTTGGGTCATTTGGAAAATAGTGATTTCAATATTGTATCTTCATAGGAGATGCGGAAAGCCTCCATGTGCTAACACGGAGTCTGTTACTCCTCTTCTAACCTCACTCAGCACCCCGGGCACTCCTCCCGCTGGCGGGTCCGCTCTGGCACTCAATGCCAGCTGTGGCCTGCTTGCTGGCAAGGACTCATCACTGCTGGCTGTAGGGTGCACATGCGTACTCCCTCCAGGTTTGAAGCGCCACTATGTGCACTGTAATCGTCCCCTATGGGAGGATGCCTAAACAATTAGGCCCCTTTTTCTTAGCTTGCTAAGTTTATGCTAGTTGTGCTCAATCCCTTTGTCTGTATGTGTACCAACTTTTGCCCATTTACTGTACTCTGAACCCCCTCACTGCCTGTCCTGACCTGTACCTGATTATTATATTGCCCCTTAGCTGCATGCCCTTAATTTTGAACTGTTTTACAGGTTTGCATGTACTCTGCCTGTCCTGACCTTGGCCTGTTACTGACCATGAGTTTTACCTGTATCTTCAGTACTGTCAACCATACATTGTCTATTCCAGGAGGTAGTGGCCTGGTGGCTCCTCTGCAGGGATGTCTAGATCCCTGTATAGGGGTTAAATGGTGAATACCAAGGGACCGCCAGGATAACACATTTAGGATAAGCCCTAAGCCAAATCTGTTAGTAGACACAATAGTTCCACACAAACTACTGTAACAGAATTGGTGGTGTGGTGGTGGGGAAACTCTTTTTACCATGGGTGGTGTAAATATTAATATATATATATATATATATATATATATATATATATATGTGTATACACACTTCCCTACTCTATCCCTGATGGAAGAAGATAGGTAACAGAAGGATTGGGCAGCTGTATTTCAACATGCCTCAGGGGAGGTAGGTGTCATGGTTCCCCAGGGGAAATTACATTGTAATCCAGCTCTCTCAGCCTTGGTCCATTGAAGAAGCACGGCAGATGACTAGGGTGTCAGCTCAGTTAGCTCACAGCTCCACCCAATGTGTAGGAAAGCCAGCTGGCAATCGTTCCGAGCTCTCTATATAAATCTGGTTCCTGGGTGTAGGGGCCAGTGAATTTCTGTTTCTCAGGCTCCCCCTGCTGTTCTTTAGTGGTATTGCTTTCACTTTGGCTGTGACTTCTGGATATATTATAGTGATTGAATTTTCTGTCATAAACACATCTACATACATACCAATATTGAAATCAGTGCAAATGCTTAAAATTCATGGCTTTAAGGAATTTCCCTGGAGTTCTCCAATAGAGTCAGACTGGATCACCAGAGTACAGGCTCATTCACACATCAATGTTTTGGTCAGTTCCTTCCATCAGTGATTTTGAGAAAAAAACAGGATTTTAGCCTACACAGACAGAAGGTATAACCCTCAGTTCACACTTGCGTGTTTTACAGCGATGAAAAACGCCCGTCGCATAAACAAGTACTTGAGCTTTTTTTGGGGGCGTTCGAACGCGCGTTTTTGAATTTGCAATATGCTGGAAAGGCCAAAATTCATATAGACAGGGATATTTGGTCATTGGAAAACACTGCAGTCAATCACACAAACATGCATAAAACGCGCGTTTACTATTGCCAAAAACACCTACAAAAACGCTCGTCAAATACGCGTGGAAAACGCGAGTCTCAGAAATGCTCAGGTCTGAACCCAGCGTAAGGGAAAGATCTGGACCTGTTCTGTGTTTAGAGCCACACCTGGTTTTCGCTCAAAATCACTGACCGAACACTGACGTGTGAATGAGGCATACCATAGGATCCTCTGGAGGACAAAGTTTCTGAAGCCATAGTTAGCCCCAAAGTTCTAAGAGAAAAATAAAAAAAATACATTTGAAGCTAATCTCTTGCCACCATTGTCTATTTTTTGGTTCAAAACCTCTTAAACTTTTTAGATGATTTAGGACTTTGGTTCTGATAATAAATTTCCTTTAAAGGGCTCCAGTCTGACCCTGTTCTCCAGAGTCAGGAATTATACTGGATGAAGAGCTCTGCTTTTACTTATAAATTAAGGTCTCGAGATTGGGACCTCCTATAAGTAAATCCACAGGTCTCATGACAAGAGTTGGTATGATACTAGACAATCCTTCACATTTTAGAATTTGGCCACCATTTATCCTCATCCTTCCTGCACATGACTATAATATCACATTTTCACAACTATATTCTTTAGCACCTTGATTTGCCATGTAGTTTCAAAAGTGGCTGTTTCTTGCTTCCTAATTCAAGTCCATAACCGTTTATATTTGGGCATTGGACATGATTTTTTAAACTTTTTTATTTTGTAATTAGTGCAGGTTTTCTGTTTTAGCATTTTTACAAAGATAATTTTCACTTCTTTTTTCACTTCTTTTTTTTTTTAAATTCTAGACTTAATAAAAAAACTAAATTTTTCTGGTAATCATATCGTTTCACCATAGTCATGTTCTACAGTAAATTTTGCTATACCATATTTCATGTGTGTCATGTGTCATTTCTTTTCTATCCATGACAATTCATTGCATGATTGGTTGGTCACCTTAAACCCACCCCTTTGATATACATTGTCGCAGGTTTATGGACCAACCATGCCTGGTTGTAGGTTGAGTGATGAGAGCCACAGCTCAGTCCGGTCTCTTATCCCCTGCCACAGCTCTGCGGCGGTACGCTGTTTGTCACCTAAGCAGATAAGTTTAAGCAGGGCCTGTTGCTGCTTCCCCACTGGAATGCTATACTGCTTCCAGCTAGTGTTGAGCGCAAATATTCGAATAGCGAATTTTTTTAGCGAATATCGGCACTTCGCTAATTCGCGAATATTTCGAATATAGCGCTATAAATTCGCTATTTCGAATATTCGTTTTTTGTTTTTTTTTTAGTTATATTTTTTTCTTTCTCACTTTCCAAAAGTAGTTCTTACCTGTCCTGAGGATTCCTGGCTTCCTGGCTGCTCTAGTCAGTGCCCGTTGCCGCTTCTGCCGACTTCCATGCTCATGGAGCGTCCCCATCACCATGGGAACGTCTCCATATACTAAAATGTACTGTCGGATTTGAGGAATTACGTTAAAATCGCAATGCGATTAATTCAAGTTATATTAATCGCATTGCGATTACAACTTAGCACTGCTTTCTTACATAGGCTAGAATTAACGAATATGGAATATAGCACTAGCAGTGCTAAGTTGAAATCGCAATGCGATTACTTCAAGTTAAATTAATCGCATTGCGAATTCAACTTAGCACTGCTGCTATATTCCATATTCGTTAACTTCGCTCATTCTAGCAAGCTGACCCATTATAAACCCAGCTCTAAGTTGAAATCGCAATGCGATTAATATAACTTGAATTAATCGCATTGCGATTTCAACGTAATTCCTCAAATCCGACAGTACATTTTAGTATATGGAGACGTTCCCATGGTGATGGGGACGCTCCATGAGCACGGAAGTTTATAGTTGGCTTGGTAGAATTAGCGAATAGCGAATATGACGAATGTATTCGTCATATTCCTCAAAACGAAGATAACGAAGTATTCTACATCTTCGTTTCAGCTACCTATTCGTCAACTTCGCTAATTATTTTTTAAAATAAATCAAATAATTATAATGATTATCAAGTATAATAATTATACTATATTTATTAAAAAAAAGGTAGTAGTAAGTAATATTATCGCATATGATCTTAATACTATTCTCCATATTCGATAATATTATCGCATTGCGAACAAAAACTTAGTGCTATATTCTCCATATTCGATAAGCCACATAATAGGAAAGTTGACTATAGAGACCAAGTTTTTATTCGCATATGCGATAATATTACTTTGCCACTTTTTTCTATATTCTTTCATTGTGAATACAAACTTAGCTGTCTATAGGCATCTTTCCTTGTGCATTTTTTTCGTGTCATAGAATATTCGTGAATATTCAGAAAATATATAGCATTATATTGAATATAATGATATATATTTCTATTTTAGAATAGTCGTATTTTTTTTTTTTAATTTGATTTGGCCAGAGTGTGACCACACATGATTCCTTCCCGCTTTTTGACTGAGAGCGAATATGTAGAGTATAGCGTTATTCAGTGGCGTAATGAGAAAGGACTGGGCCCCACAGCAAATTTTTGAATGGGTCCTCCTACCCCCCACAAACTTCTATGCAACCCACTCCTCCCATGCAACCCCCTCTCCTTTGGCTAGTCACGATCGCTCTCTGCGATGAGACCCGGAAGCTCCTCCGTCCATTTCGTACATTGTTTCTGTATATAATATCATTGTATAATACTGTTGAGAGGGCCCTGACAATACCTGGGTGGGCCCCTACTGAGTTTGGGCACCAAATCAGCCGCTTCCCCTATAGTTACGCCCCTGGCCAGAGGTGTAACTTGACCAGCATGCACTTTCTATAACGCTGGGTTCAGGGGCGTAGCTAGAAATGACTGGGCCCCACAGCAAATTTTTGCATTGGGCCCCCCCTACCCGCGCGTTTCGCTCCCCCTCTATAATGTGCCAGCCATATAGCCCCCCTATAATGTGCCAGTAGTCAGCCATATAGCCCCCCTATAATGTGCCAGTAGTCAGCCATATAACCCCTCCTATAATGTGCCAGTAGTCAGCCACATAACCCCCCCTATAATGTGCCAGTAGTCAGCCATATAAACCCACCCTATAATGTGCCAGTAGCCAGACATATAGCACCAGATGCCCCCATAGTGCTCCTCTCCCCATAGTGCCCCCTATAATGTGCCAATATCAAGAGCCTCTGTCTTCCCCCATCCCAATATCATAGTGCCATCCTCTCCCCTGCCCCCTAATGTGTATGCCAATATGAAGTGCCTATCTCTCCCCCCATTTGCCAATATCATAGTGCCAATAGCCCCTCCTCCCTGTGGCAGTAAAGTAAAAGTCCAGTATTTAAAAAAAACAACAACACATATACTTACCTCCATGTTAGGCAAGCCTCATTTATCCTGTCTTTCAGAAAAGTTTGTGAGGGGAATCGAACCTGTGACCATTAGGATGAAAGGCAAGACACTTATCCACAAGACCATATCAGCTGCCTAGCCAGGTAGCTAAAAAAAAAAAATAAGACCTCTAGATAAGGAGAACTTTGATAGTGTATCTATACACATTACAGCTGCCCCAACACACCAAGCTCTGCTACATCCATATACAATGTGCTGGTGCAGCTGTAATGTGTATGGATACACTATCAAAGTTCTCCACATCTAGAGGTCTTATTTTTTTTTTTTTTAGGTATCTGGCTATTCAGCTGATATGGCCTTGTGGATAAGTGTCTTGCCTTTGAACCTAATGGTCGCAGGTTCGAGCCCCAGGGCAAGCTTTTCTGAAAGAAAGATTACCCAGGGGAGGAGAGAAGTGAGGACAACACGTGCTTGCCGGGCCCCCTGTAAGCCCGGGCCCCGAAGCAGCTGCTTCCCCGGTAGTTACGCCCCTGGCTGGGTTCACACCAGCGCTTCGCGCGTACGACATGCGATCTTTACTTCTATTTTCGCATTGCGAAAATTAAAGTAAAAATTGCGCATCGAGCGCGCGTTTGTGCTATATATCCCTATGGGGGACGTGCAACGCTACGCTCCAAAGAAGATCCTGTACTTCTTTGGGCGTAGAGTGTTTTACAGCTCTTTCAAACGCGCTGTAAAACGCTCAGGTGAGAACCATGCCCATAGGGAAACATGGTTTTTCACCTGTTGAGCGTTTTACAGCACATTTGAACGCGCTGTAAAACACCCAAGTGTGAACCCAGCGTAATACTAGTGTCTTCTTATGCGGCACAAGGGTCTTTGGGCCCCCTCAGGCTCCTGGGCCCGTTAGCAACTGCTACCTCTGCACCCCATATAGCTACGCCCTGGCGTTATTCATATATATACACTCACCTAAAGAATTATTAGGAACACCTGTTCTATTTCTCATTAATGCAATTATCTAGTCAACCAATCACATGGCAGTTGCTTCAATGCATTTAGGGGTATGGTCCTGGTCCAGACAATCTCCTGGACTCCAAACGGAATGTCAGAATGGTAAAGAAAGGTGATTTAAGCAATTTTGAGCGTGGCATGGTTGTTGGTGCCAGACAGGCCGGTCTGAGTATTTCACAATCTGCTTAGTTACTGAGATTTTCACGCACAACCATTTCTAGGGTTTACAAAGAATGGTGTGAAAAGGGAAAAACATCCAGTATGCGGCAGTCCTGTGGGCGAAAATGCCTTGTTGATGCTAGAGGTCAGAGGGCCGACTGATTCAAGCTGATAGAAGAGCAACGTTGACTGAAATAACCACTCGTTAGAACCGAGGTATGCAGCAAAGCATTTGTGAAGCCACAACACGCACAACCTTGAGGCGGATGGGCTACAACAGCAGAAGACCCCACCGGGTACCACTCATCTCCACTACAAATAGGAAAAAGAGGCTACAATTTGCACGAGCTCACCAAAATTGGACTGTTGAAGACTGGAAAAATGTTGCCTGGTCTGATGAGTCTCGATTTCTGTTGAGACATTCAAATAGAAGAGTCTCCAAATTTGGCGTAAACAGAATGAGAACATGTATCCATCATGCCTTGTTACCACTGTGCAGGCTGGTGGTGGTGGTGTAATGGTGTGGGGGAGGTTTTCTGGGCACACTTTAGGCCTCTTAGTGCCAATTAGCCATAGTTTAAATGCCACGGGCTACCTGAGCATTGCTTCTGACCATGTCCATCCCTTCATGACCACCATGTACCCATCCTCTGATGGCTACTTCCAGCAGGATAATGAACATGTCACAAAGCTCGATTCATTTCAAATTGGTTTCTTGAACATGACAATGAGTTCACTGTACTAAAATGGCCCCCACAGTCACCAGATCTCAACCCAATAGAGCATATTTGGGATGTGGTGGAATGGGAGCTTCGTGCCCTGGATGTGCATCCCTCAAATCTCCATCAACTGAAAGATGCTATCCTATCAATATGGGCCAACATTTCTAAAGAATGCTATCAGCACCTTGTGGAATCAATGCCACGTAGAATTAAGGCAGTTCCGAAGGCAAAAGGGGGTCCAACACTGTATTAGTATGGTGTTCCTAATAATTCTTTAGGTGAGTGTATATATATATATATATATACACATAGATATATACTGTATGTATGTAAAATAATGTATATATGTATGTATGCATGTGTGTATGTTCCACAAATACTCAAACATGCAACCATCGATTTCAACGATACTTGGTGTACACATCCCTTAGTACATGGAATCAATACTTGCGGGGATCTCTGCTCTCTAGGATATACTGTTTCAGCGCTATTCCCAAAAATGACATCCATTACAGTCAATACAAGGCTGGCAACTGCCATTTACACGGTCACATGTCAGCCACTAGAAGCTCGCGGGTCCTACTCCTGGATTGGTTACCATAACAACTGATCCAAGGTTTTGCCACTTTGCATGTCCTGAGACTCCTGAAATATTGAGTCAGATAATGCCACAACTACACTGCTACATGCATGGAGGGCAGGGGCCACTATTAAACATATGGGCGCTGTTAAATGGGCGGTTACTATGGAGATCAAAAATAAAGGGACGGTCAGTGTGGGTGTGGATTTCTTGATCATACAACTCATTGATTTTTTGGCTCTTAGCAGCCGCCCCACCGATACCTCTCAGGGTGGCGAGGCAGTTGTGGCTCTAGTGGCACAATACTGTGCCACAGAGTCCTCTGGCCCTGCTTTGAGCAGCAGCAACTGCTGCTCTCCGCCTCCTGCAGGACCAACCCCCCTGGAATCCTCCCTGCTCCTGTTAGACAGCGACTGTGAGTGGGACATCTTGGGTAAGGCAATGCAGGAAGCTTTTGGAGGTGATGGAGGAGGATGAGGGTGAACCACCGCTCTTCCCACCCATACATGATCAGCACCGCACACACGCTGGATTACGTCTAACAGCAGATGGTGTGGGCTTCATACTTCACCGTTAACAATACTTGCTTCTGTATGTCCTGACACTGCTGAGTTATGTGTGGGCCTTATACTACAGTGTTACCGTGTGCCTACTTCTGTCTGTCCTGATCCAGATGAGTCTGACCCTAGACTAAAGAGGCCTTACAACTAAGTTATAAAATTACACCATAACAAAACATTAGAAAAAATGAAAGCACAAGTTATAACGGTTAATAAACTATTTATAAATAACATTCGAAAAAAATAAGTACAATAGGCCTCTATGGCAATTTTTTTAGCCGGGCCAGCAGCTCCCTCATCTTGGCCATTTCACGGAGATGCCTCCTATCCATCTCCTGCATCTTTCGCAACAGCCGCCGCTGCTGCTTGGCCACCTCCTCCATCTCCCTCCTGTACTCCCGCTCCATCCTGGCCATTTGGTGGACACACTTGTTCACAACTGTAAAAATAAATAAATAAACAAACAATTTCTGCAATTCAGGTTGCAAGACAATTAGTGCTTAGTGTGGAGTATGAGTTTAAAAACCGCCTATTTAAATCTTAACTCAGTAGCTATAGATTTTTATGTTACTAATATTTTGGTTTACTTTGTGAGAGTTCGGGTATGGCATAATGTTATTTGGTTTGTTAATACTTTTTTGGTAGTTTACAGAGTTTGGTTGCAATTATGTTGTTTTCTATTACTGTAGTTTCTGTTTTCCCCTCATTGTTGGCATTTTAACCACTTAACGGCCAGCCCACAATAGTACGTCATAGTGGGACATGACTTGATGCACAGGGACAGTGGCGCACCCAGGGGTGGTCCAACAGGTCTGGACCCCTAGAACCATTAAATTGTTTTTTTTTTTATCCTCCAGGGCCGCTATCGACCGCCATAGGCGGCATGGCCCTGGTTCTAATTAGGCTGCAGCGGGCACGGGAGCGCATCGCTCACTGCCCCGCCGCCTATCACCACTATAGGCTTCAGGCCTATTTGCTGGTAGAAGCCCAGCAAATAAATGGATGGCAGTATGGGGCAAATTAATTAATATGGGGCATCTGGTGGCACTATAGGAACATTATTTGGGGGCACTATTGGGCAGTGGAGAACTATGGGGTCATTTACTAGGGCACTATATAGGGGTATTTTATACTGGCATACATTATGGGAACATTAGCTGAACTGTGGACACTAAGCAGGGTTATTTCATTTATTGTTATATTATAAGGAAAAGTATTACTACTACATTATGGTGAGCTTTACTACTGCTACTGGGGGGCTGAAGGGAGCATGATTACTAGGATCTGGGGAGGGAGGAGAGCGGAGGAGCTCTCTGTACCCCCACCCGGACCTACACTCCGTTAATATCGCGCAGCTTCTCCTCCTCCACTCCTCTTTTAACATGAGGGGGACAGTGTGAGTGTAAGTACAGAAGCTTTATGTCGGGGCCCTGAGTACTGAGTAAAGTGCGTCTATGTAGGATGAGGGTAAGACTCTTACCTTCATCCTCAACAATATAATTTCAGCTGCACATTGTTTGTTGGGAGTGGCCTATTATATGTAGGAGGGGCTGATAACAATTGCCGTAGCTTTTTTTTTATTCCGACCCCACTAGACAAAATTCCTGGGTGCTCCCCTTAACAGGGACGTACTATTGCAGACCAACAAAAAACCGTCCCCCAGGCATAATCGCTTTGGAAACGAGGTGCAAAACCTGCTTAGCTAAACGGGCATCCATGTTAACTAAGGTCTGCTATTGTTCAGGGATCGTGTGATATTTTTGAATATGTTTTGTGTACCGATTTATATTGGTGTGTGCACATATTTACCCTCCTGGTGAGGCGTGTATACAACCTCTTCCTCCTCCTCTTCAGGACGTGGGGGCGATTCTGGTGGCTGGGACGGTCCAGCCTCCTCCTCAACCTCGACCTCCACAATATTGAGGTCAGCACTCGCCTCCTCCATTGTCACCACTTCCGGTGGTGGATGGGCCGCTGTGAGGGTGAAGGGTCCTGGCTGTTCCTCCGTCTCCTCCTCCTCCGTGGACACCTCAATGTCCTCCGCTTTTCTTTTGCGGTGGCGGACAGAGGGGACGGTTTTACCTGTAATAATCACAAATTGTTAAAAATGTAAACAAACAACTCAAGAATCATAAAAATGTAAAAGATCCATACATTACTATATGGAGGCATCTGCAATCCAATAGTTGATTTGCCTCATTTTGTAGGGAACTGACATTCTTAAAACCTGTGTTACAGATGGTAAAACCGGCCTAAGTTACCAATAACGCGCATGTGCCAAGGTCAGCGCTAATCGTGGCCGTGCAGGAGTTAATGTGCCAGTATCTGTGATATATGCGGGAGAATGCAGCCTGTGTCCGTACATCAGTAACGGCCGTACCCCTGCCGCTGAATTAAGGTCATTCGCCCGCCTGATCATAGCGATGTACATGTAGGGTGCTGGGCATTACGTGACGTTCTGTTGCACCGTATATGTACTGGGGGCTGGAAGGGATGAAATACGGATGTAGTAGAGTTAACACACATGCTTTATGAGCCATGTTATGTAAACTAGATGCATTTAGCTTTTTTTTTACAATGGCTTTTGTTTATAGATAACGCGATGAGTTATGAAATTCCTATTAAGAGTTTGTGTGTTAACACTGTTAACCCAGCTCCATCTGTACGGATTAGAGCATCACTGACTAGATACATTACATAGAGGTGTAGAGAGATATATAAAAGTCATGTAAGCAATGTACCTGGGCACAGTACAGCACTCCGCTCTCTATGGCGCTCTGGGTGGTGCCTCTTGAGGTCGCACCACTTTTTTTGGATGGCCTCCTTTACTGGCATGTGGCCAAACCTCTCCTTCATCTCCTTCTGGAGGGACAGGATTATGGCGGTCTTCTCCGCATGCTTGCGGGTCAGGCCGTAACCCTTCTCCAACATTGTCTGCAGGATAAAGATGCAAACATATAATCAACATTTTTTAGTATACTATTTATAATTTTTTTAATTTACTTCTAAGATCTGTTTGCACTGGGATTGTATGTGTATGGGGTCTACACAACAAGTAATATATTGCTTTAGGAAACCAAAAAGAAAAAAAAGAAGGAAGGAAGGAAGGGGAAATAAAAAAAAAAAAAAAATCGTATCCTGGTAAATATTCGAATACTCGAATATTTTACAACAGTAGATCTACACATAAATATTTTTTCTGTAGATAAAGTGTTAAAAAATAATGTTCAGATATGCGTGCAATATGTAATACAATCATGTGATGTAATAAACATTAAACATGTTACTATACTTACATTGATTATATAATCTTCCTCCTGTTCGGTAAACGAATTTCGCCCCATCTCGATCCGATCTTGATTCGATTTTTTCAAAAGTCAGCACCAGTCGCGAAACCGAAAGTAAAAACGTCACGTGACACGATTGTCACATGATCGCGTGCATACGCGATCATTCCTTGTGATTCGTCAATTCGTGGTAAGTAATTTATTTTTTAAACTTTGAACACAGCTCTAGGTTGGAATCGCAATGCGAAAATATTTAATTGCATTGCGCTTCTAACTTAGAGTAAACTTTCCTATTAGATTTAACGAATATGGAGAATATAGGGCTATATTCGTCATCTTCGTTAATTCTAGATAACTTATCGCATGTCGAATTTAATGCGACAATATTACTTTGCCTTTTATCTAGTCCACTGCTAGAATTAGCGAAGTTGACGAATATGGAGCTAAAACGAAGATGTAGATTATTTTGTTATCTTCGTTTTGAGGAAAATGACGAATACATTCGTCATATTCGTCATCTTCGCTAATTCTAGATATCAAACCAATATCGGCAAGTTGCCTTGTTAAAAAAAAAATAAAGAATCGCAATACACGATTATTTAAATCGCAGAATAATCGCGATAACTAGAATAATAACGAATATTCGATTTCGACGAATATGAGACGAATATTCTAGCGAATATTCGCGTATTTCGTCGAAATCGAATATGGCACCTCCCGCTCATCACTATTGTTACTATGTAAAAAAATCCTACCTTTACAGCAGTGCTGGCTAAGGCTGCTAATTGCACTTTACAAAAGGTTTGGGGTTCAAATCCTGCCTATCAAGACCTATAAAATATTCTTTATTGTAAAATTTATAGCATAAAATTATATTTTTAGTATACAGCTTTTTTCTTTTATGGTAATACTTTAAAATGTTCTGCAAACTTATTTATACTAAAAAAATAAAAAAAATTAGAAAAGCAAAGCAAAAACCATTTCAGTTTTTGGTACCTGTTTGGTATGAAATATCACAAAATAGTACAGTATTTGGTATTCTGGAAATAATATGAAACTGTACAATATGGTGAACACATTATTAATACTGATTGGTAAATGGCACAATGTTTTTTCAATAATTTCATTTAAATTTTAGTCATGTACTGCTTATTAAATATTATGCCTGTGAAGAAAATAACTTTGAGGACAGAAAATTCAGCCTTTTCAAAAAGGGCTGGCCTATAGTGTAGTGATAACTCTATTGTCATGTCATGGAAGTTCTGGGATTCAAGGATCTGTAAAATTATTTCTTTACTAAAAAGTAAAAGTAAAATTTATTTAGTAAAAATAGTTATAAGTATTCAATTCAGGGCACTGAATGTTTGTAAATCAGTGCTGGATATTTGATGGGACATGGCCCCTCCTCAACCAATATCCAGAACAGCTTTACTAACATTCACTGACTTGAATTGAATACTTATGTCTCTGGCAGGTCCCCCAGCTGTTCTGGGCCCCCTGACTGCAGTACTGTCCTGATGGCAGCCCTGCATATAGGTGCAATGGATCACATCTTCTAATATATAAAACTGAGTGTATGTATGTGTGTGTGTATGTATGTATGTACAGTGGATATAAAAAATCTACACGCCCCTGTTAAAATGTCAGGTTTCTGTGCTGCAAAAAAAATTAGACAAAGATAAATCATTTCAGAACTTTTTCCACCTTTAATGTGACCTATAAACTGTACAACTCAATTGAAAAAGCAAACTGGAATCTTTTAGGTAGAGGGAAGAAAAAATATACAAATAAAATAATATGGTTGCATAAGTGTGCACACCCTTAAACTAATACTTTGTTGAAGCACCTTTTGATTTTATTACAGCACTCAGTCGTTTGGGGTATGAGTCTATCAGCATGGCACATTTTGACTTTGCAAGATTTTCCCACTCTTCTTTGCAAAAACACTCCAAATCTGTCAGATTGTGAGGCATCTCCTTTGCACAGCCCTCTTCAGATCACCCCACAGATTTTCAATCAAATTCAGGTCTGGGCTCTGGCTGGGCCATTCTAAAACTATAATCTTCTTCTGGTGAAGCCATTCCTTTGTTGATTTGGATGTATGCTTTGGGTCGTTGTCATGCTGAAAGATGAAGTTCCTCTTCATGTTCAGCTTTCTAGCAGAAGCCTGAAGGTTTTGTGCCAATATTGACTGGTATTTGGAACTGTTCATAATTCCCTCTATCTTAACTAAGGCCCCAGTTCCAGCTGAAGAAAAACAGCCCCAAATCACAATGCTGCCACCACCATGCTTCACTGTGGGTATGGTATTCTTTAGGTTATGTGCAGTGTTGTTTTTCTAATATTTAAAACTGATTGTATGTATGTGTGTGTGTTTGTGTATGTACAGTGGATATAAAAAAATCTACACACCCCTGTTAAAATGTCAGGTTTCTGTGCTGCAAAAAAATGAGACAAAGATAAATCATTTCAGAACTTTTTCCACCTTTAATGTGACCTATAAGCTGTACAACTCAATTGAAAAACAAACTGAAATCTTTTAGGTAGAGGGAAGAAAAAATATAAAAATAAAATAATATGGTTGCATAAGTGTGCACAACCTTAAACTAATACTTTGTTGAAGCACCTTTTCATTTTATTACAGCACTCAGTCTTTTAGGTCTTGTAGCATGGCACATTTTGACTTGGCAAGATTTGCCCACTCTTCTTTGCACTTCTCTTCACTGTAGGTATGGTGTTCTTTAGGTGATGTGCAGTGTTGTTTTTGTGCCAAACATATCTTTGGGAATTATGGCCAAAAAGTTCAACCTTGGTTTCATCAGACCATAACACCTTTTCCCACATGCTTTTAGAAGACTTCAGATGTGTTTTTGCAAAATGTAGCCTGACTTGGATGTTTTTCTTCGTAAGAAAAGGCTTTCGTCTTGCCACCCTACCCCATGGCACAGACATATGAAGAATACAGGAGATCGTTGTCACATGTACCACATAGCCAGTACTTGCCAGATATTTCTGCAGCTCCTTTAATATTGCAGTAAGCCTCTTGGTAGCCTTACAGACCCGTTTTCTTCTCTTCTTTTCATCAATTTTGGAGGGACGTCACTGTTGTGCCATATTTTCTCCACTTGATGATGACTGTCTTCACTGCATTCCATGGTATATCTAATGCCTTGGAAATTCTTTTTTACCCTTCTCCTGACTGATACCTTTTAACAGTGAGATCCTTCTGATGCTTTGGAAGCTCTCTGTGGACCATGCTGTTTGATGCGACTAAGAAAATTTCAGGAAAGACCGACTAGAGAAGCTGAACTTTATTTGGGGTTAATCAGAGGCCCTGTAAATAATGGCAGGTGTATGCTGACTCCTATTTAACATCATTTGAATGTGATTGCTTATATCTGAACACAGCTACATCCCCAGTTATAAGAGGGTGTGCACAATTATACAACCACATTATTTAGTTTTTTTTTGTTTTCTTCCCTCCACCTAAAAGATTTCAGTCTGTTTTTCAATTGAGTGGTACAGTAGCTTATAGGTCACATTAAAGGTGGAAAAAGTTCTGAAATGATTAATCTTTGTCTTTTACAGCACAGAAACCTGACATTTTAACAGGGGTGTGTAGACTTTTTATATCCACTGTATGTATGTCCGCTAAAGGAATCCGCACCATTGCATTGACAATCACAAAATTTGGCACACAGGTACATCAGGTGTCCGGGAAAGATATTTTCAAAAAATGCATTAGCCAATAGAAGCCCGGCCGCATGACCCTTATCAGCCAATAGTGGCTCGCAGGTCCTTAGTCTGGACATACACATAGTTTTACACCATGTTTCCATAACAACCAAGCCATTATTCGTCACTGCTGTAGGTCAGCTTTGAAGGAAATCTGTCACCAGGATAATCACTATTGAAATAAAGCCATAGCCTAGTCGCACTTAGTACCTTATTTTCAGATGTGCCTTTGTTCCAGCAATAGATATTTTTTTCCTCTGAAAATCCAGTTTATTTTGTATACAAATAAGCCAGTAAGGTGCCCAGAGGGGAATCATTCTTGCAGGAAGGAGACCAGGCATGCCTTCTGCCACAATGTGTCCACTCACCCCTCCTATATCACATTTAAGCCATAACTTGGCACCTCTTTTCCCTGTTTCCAGCATGAGGGTGGGCTTGGGCACTAGCAGGAGGCATGCCTGGGCTCCTTCCTGAAAGAGTGAAGTCTCTCTGGGTCCCTTACTGGCTTATTTGCATACCAAAAAACTGGATTTTGAGAAGATAGAATACATCTATTGTTGAAACAAAAGCACATCTAGAAATAAGGTACTAAGTGCAATTAGGCTATGGCTTTACTTCAATAGCGATTATCCTGGTGACAGATTTCCTTTAAAGAGGCAGGGGGCTTTGGATGACATTGCTAAGGGAGCGGAGTGCTGTGGAGGTCACAGTTAAGGGGTAGGTAGGGCGGCCATTCAGGTCACCCTCAAAATATGGACTTTAAAACCACGCCCCCAGGTCCCGCTAAGCCACACCCTTGACCAAGTTAGGCCACGCCCCCTACCACTTTGCAGCCGACGGGGATTGAAAAAATGAAAGTAAAGATCAACTTCTGTCAGCTGCAGGGGTGGAAGGGAGGGTGAATTATTCCCTGCAGCTCACCCTCAGACAGCACAGTGCTGTTGTCTGAGAGTGAGCTGTTCAAAAAGACATCTCTGTGTCCGTCCAGGCCCCGTCCCCTCCCACTCTGCAACGGATGGGGATTAAAAAAATGAAAGTAAAAATCAACTTCTGTAAGCTGCAGAGGTGGGAGAGAGGGTGACTTTCTTCTTGAAGCTGACGCTCAGACAGCACAGTGCTTCTGTCTGAAAGTGAGCTGTTCAAAATGACATCTCTGTGTCCGTCTAGGCCGTGCGCCAGACGGAGGACAGGGAGTCTGAAAGCCAGACTGTCCTGCCTAAAACTGGACCTCTGGCAACCCTAGGGGCAGGCTGCTGTGGAGGTCAAAATTAAGGAGACGGTCCGCTATGATGGTCAGTGTTAAGGGGCAGATTGCTGTAGAGGCCACTGTTAAGGGAGTGGGGTGTTGTGGAAATCACTGTTAAGGAGACTGGATACTGTGGAGGTCACTAATAAAGGAGCTGCCACTGTGGAGGTCACTGTTGAAGTGGCAGGCGCTGTGGAGGTGTCTGTTAAGGGAGCAGGGAATGGTGGAGGTCACAGTTAAGGGCATGGTCCACTATGGAGGTCAGTGTTAAGGGATGGGGTGCTGTAGAGGTCAGTGTTAAGTGGGCATAGTGTTGTGGAGGTCATATTTTAAGGGAACGGAGCTCTGTGGAGGTCACTGTTAATAGGGCAGGATATTGTGTCAATCACTGTTAAGGAGATGGGGTACTGTGAGGTCACTAATAAAGCAGCAGCCACTGTGGAGGTCATTGTTAAAGGGGAGGGCACTGTGGATGTTACTGTTAAGGGGGCAGGCTACTGTGGAGGTCAATGTTAAAGGGGCAGGTACTGTGGAGGTCACTGTTAAGAGAGGAGGGGACTGTGAAGGCGACTATTAAAGGGGCAGTGGGGTACTGTGAGGTCACTGCTAAAGGAGCGGGGTACTGTCGCAGTCACTGTTAAAGGGGCAGTCGCTGTGGAGGTCTCTGCTAAGAAATTGTGCATGTTTTGTTGGTAGAGTAGGCATTTGAGTAAAATTTTGACAAATTTGCACTATTTTTAGGGTGGTTTGTGACGTTTAGCAAATTGCATTTACTAAGGGGCAGTGGTGACGTTTTGCCAGGTTTATCAATGTTACTTTTTGCACACAGTTGCAAAACAGTCACATGTACTCCAGTCCCCTGGTGGTCTATAAACTCATGCAACCTTTGTAATAAGATTCAACATTAGACTGAAGTCTATTTTATGCAACAAATTGCCAGAAATGTGTTGCAAAAAACGGCTTTAACCAGACACTCAAAAAAGGCCAAAAACTTGCATATTGATCCTCTTAGAGTACACAGTCTAAAACTGTGCCAGATTTATCACAGTGACTGATGCTAAATGATAGATCTAGCACACCTATAGATTGCCCAATCTAAGTTAACACGACTTACCTTATTTGATGGCTTAGTTTACTCCAATGTGCAAAATGTTTGCACAATTTCTGGTGCGCGGTGCCACATTTTGGCCACACATCCTTCCCAATAAACAACACTCCTTTCACATTAAACCACATCAACACATCAGGTTCATTATAGAAAAGTTTCTAAAACAGGGTAATTCGTGTGGTACAAAGCATGTAAGCTACTTTTTTGGTGCATATTGCATCAGAATTCAGTTTTTTTAAACACATTTTTGACATTTTGCTAAGTAAATCTCCACCAACTAGAGATTTGAACGAAAAATTTGATTTAGGTCCAAATTGATTTACCTGTATCAAAAGTGTTGTTACATAGTAACTGTAAAATAGCAAGTGCTTTTGCACAATACATCCAAAGTGTACTTCAAAAACTTTGGGTTTGTTTGGCAGAAGAATTTTTGTGAAATTTGTAACAAATTCGATTAGTTTACAGTGGACTTGCTTATCTCTCTCCCCAATATTTGTATAACACAAGCAGAATCAAAAGCAGAGATGGCAAACACTAGGGTGAATATGTTTAGCACAGTGACATAACAGAGGTCGTGAAGATTTACCTCTGTATATTGTTCAACAAATATAGGCACACTGTTATGGTACTCAGTGTGGAACCCAGGGACAAACTGCTCCAGTCCTCAATAGTGTAAGCTTTAACAAAACAAAGGAAGAACCAGCACCAATCCAGTTAAAATTTGCCAAATTGTATTCCTTCAATATGAAACTATTTCACAACAAAGCAGATAAGCAGATATATCTCTGTAGTACATGGATAGTAGGAGAACTTCCCTAGGCAACGCATTTCAGAACTTATATCGTTCTTTCTTTAGAGCCCTCAGGAAGATTTTAACTGCGTTAGTGCAGGTTATTTCTCTTTTATTGTCAAAATGCTCACCTAGGCTCCAAAAACCAAATAGCCTTTGGGTGCATAGGTTCACCAGGACATTGGAGCAATGGGAATGTTTTCTATTAAAGATTTACAAACAGCATGTTTCAGGGTTGTAGATGCCCAATCATCAGATATCACTGTCTTATTTTAATGAGGAAATGTAGACCAGAAATGTGTCGTTTGTGAGACTTCAATCAAGAATGTTTCCATCATTTCACTGGCTTGAAGTGATCTTGGAAGTCCAAGGTTTAATCCACTTTTGGAGTCCAAGTAAGCACTTCAGTTACTCTAATCCTAGACACATGTTTTTATGTATAAGTGACACATTCCAATACTGTGCTCACAGCAAATTGCTTATTAATCAAACATATTAAAATGTCATTAAGTAGACAAATCCCAGATTCATTTTTGTAAAATCAATGCTACAAATACAAATAAAGAATCAAAAGAAAATGGAATTTCACAAAAAAAATGCCTGACTTATGCATACAAGTTTTTCCTAATTACCGATCAGTTCCCCATAGTCTCTCAAGCTGTTTTATGACATGTAATTTCTGTAAATAATACATTTTTTTCCCAAAACCAAAAGAATATCTCAGCATTTTCTTATGACCCAATAAGAAAAAGAAATCTATGTATACGGCACTTTGTAGAGTAACATAATAGAAGGCTTTTATAACATTTATCTTCTAAATTGGTGATGCTAAATACCACCAGGGGATGCATAACCATAAAATACAACATCAGAGTACAATGGTCTGCATGTCGGCGGGCATGACGGGACGACTTGCTGCCATCTCATTTTTTCGACATTTTTGCCATTACTTTTAGGCAATCACACACCTTCTACAATGCCAAGAAATATGATTACCCTGAAAATGGTCCCTGAATAGCCCATCTGATTAAATATCTAGCTGGGATAAATGCACAAGGGTATAAAAAATATAACAATGCCTTAAAGAGGTTATAAATTATGATTGCCTTACAAATGAGGTTTTAATGGAGGAATGGTCTCTGTCTCACAATATAATGTACAATCATTTTATACACTACGTAGAAACCACATTCAAGTCAGACTCCAGCCACTTGATCTGCAGTGAAATGTGGTCTGCTGCTTAATATATTTCTAAGTCAGACATAATGGATGTGTCATAGTCACTTCTTCTTAAAAGTGTGATTACATATGTACTTTATGTACTGCATCTTCTCTTACCACAAGAGATTAAATCATCCTCATGAGTTGGTACAATTTACCCCTAAATTATGCATCCCAAATTGTGGGGCATGTTAAGCCTTGCTGTCCTTGCCAAAGTATAACGATAAAATAGCACAGAGCTGCCTTTTCGATGTACATATTATTAAACCCTTTGGTGCTCTGGTTCATGAGACACTAACTTGGGAAAAGAGACTCTTGGCAAGTATACATTAGTTCTGGATTTATTTTTTACCTTTTTTAGGTATATTTTTCAACATTTTGACACATTATTATTATCTTTCCACTATGCCCGTTCTGACATGATTTGTGGATTACACCACTGTGTGCACTCTGCATTGTTGAGGTTATCTTCAACATTATACAGCAACATCATATTTTTTTATATATTTGAGATTTTGTACTAATAAAAACACGTGATACTTTTATTTCTGGTTCTCTTTTTTTCCCTTTGTTGTGGTTTATCATAATTTGAATAGCGAGGGTCTTTTTTATATCGGTGTGGGCATATGTAGGTATTTCCTCCACTTATAAATCAGATTGACTTCTCCACCCCAAAGTTTTAAACCATTTTAGTTACAAAGTATTTCTTTGGCTTTTGTTGTGTGACAATAATAAAAATAAAAAAAAACTTAAATGTCTTGTCCAGTTTTTTTTTCCATTTTGCCCCTCCCAGCTCACAATACCTGTGAATAGATCCATTCTCACCTGCTCCCTGCCACTTCAGTTCCATGGGTCCCTGGCACTTTTCAAATTGGACTTCCATTCCCTATGTAGCAGCTTCCATATTGATGGTATCATGTGCACCACTGTAGTCAATGAATGGCCTCAACATGGAAGTGTCCCTATATGGCACATGACGCACTAGTGACATGCCACTTGGGACACATCACCACTGAGGCCAGCATGTTGACCCTATCCATGTGAAAATTTGCAGACAGCGAATGGAAGTCCAATGGAGAGAGCTAGGGAGCCATGGAGCCAGAACCGAGCAACGGGAAGTTGGTAAGAGTAGATTTCACTACGAGTATCACTGGACATCCTCTTTACCCTAAAGAATAATTTCAGTGTATGCCCTTTATAAATCCCTTATAAGAATTAATTGAAAAGCCACACATGCTACCTAAAACATCCTGACAAAACCCTAGTGTCCCCTATTGAGTCCTGCTTTCTATGCTGCTGATTGACAGCTTTTCATGTATAAGCAATAACTGTCAATCAGCAGCATGCCGGCGTGGGAAGCCGGACTCATAGGTTTTCTCTAATAGTCGTTGCAGTTTTGAACAGCTTTTTTACACAACAGCAGTTAATCAAATCATAGAGAACTATACAGTTTGGCCCTCAAATAAGGTACCATAGGTGACCAGACAGATCCATTTTAAATGCACTTTAAGGAATTGTAGTAGGCTCATTATGTTCCCACAGTTTTTTCTCTTCCAGATATTTATGGTACAAAGGGCTGTTCTAAGTGTCTGTTAGCCAGGCATATTGGTACATGCGAGCAATAACTGGGGCACTATGGAGCACTAGTAGAGCAGATGCAGATGGGACTAAATATAGTCACTTTTTTTGTTACAGCTTTCATTGATTTCAATTATATCTGTATTTCTATGCACTAAGCAGCCCTCAGTGGTAATAAATACACTGACTAATATGGTGTTCAGAAAGAGCACAATATTTATGGTGCTCATTCTGAATATGGCCACTTCTGATGCTAATGCTAAGGCAAAAAAAAGCCAAAGTATATAACTCTAGTGTCAAGTCTAACTATGCCTTGTTCTTAGCAGAGCAATAACCTTTCACAGGGTTTATTCACAAATTAGTTTCGGAGATAAAGGCCCCTTTCACACGGGCGAGTTTTCCGCGCGGGTGCAATGCGTGAGGAGGACGCATTGCACCCGCACTGAATCCGGACCCATTCACTTCTATGGGGCTGTGCACATGACAGTTGATTTCCACGCATCACTTTTGCGATGCGTGAAAATCGCAGCATGCTCTATCTTCTGCGTTTTTAACGGAACGCAGGCCCCATAGAAATGAATGGGGCTGCGGGAAAATCGCCAGCATCCGCAAGCAAGTGCGGATGCTTTGCGATGTTCCCGCATGGTTGCTATGCAACCATCGGGATGTATAACCGGTTCTGTATTATTTCACATTATAACATAGTTGTAATGTAAAATAATACCCTTGGCCATCTTCCTAATGTTTAAACAGGTGCAGAATGGGTTAAAAATAATAAACTAATATTAACTTACCTGTCCCATTTGATCGCGAAGCCCGGCCTCCTCTCCGTTAGCTTGCTAGTAGGAAAAGGACCTGTGATGATGTCACAGCATCACATGGCCCAATCACCTGCTCCATCACTATGATGATCGAGCAGGTGATTGGGCCATGTGACCATGTGACATCATCACAGGTCCTTTTTCCTACTAGCAAGCTAACGGAGAGGAGGCCGGGCTTCGCGATCAAATGGGACAGGTAAATTAATATTAGTTTATTATTTTTAACCCATTCTGCACCTGTTTAAACATTAGGAAGATGGCCAAGGGTATTATTTTACATTATAACTATGTTATAATGTGAAATAATACCAGCGGGACAATTTCTGACCCAAACATGCACTTCTGTGAAGAAGTGCAGGTTCGGGTCTGGGTACCAAAAGTGCCGATTTTTCTCCCGCGCGTGCAAAACGCATGACAGCACTTTGCACTCGCAGGGAAAAATCGCGGCGATTCCCGCAACGCGCCCGCACTGTTTGACGGAGTGCACCCGCAACGCCCGTGTGAAAGGGGCCATAGGGTTCCTTACATTGTAATACCACCTTGCTCACCTGAAGGTTCCAGAGGGGTCTCTTGGCCATATCAGAAGATTGCAGCATTGTAGGGTCATAAATGATAGTTGGTGGCCCACTTTCAGATTCTGTTTCGGAGCCAAGAAGCTTCATGATCCACCCTTGGCCTGAATGACCCATTTTGACTGCTATAAAATGCAGTTGTGTTGAAGATCAATTTGACAATATAAGCTCCAATCCAGATTAATAGCTAAAATGTAAATTGTGTTTGCAGGTGTCCAGAAGTGCAATAGCCATCTCTAGCCTGCAGCCTGACTAATTGAATTGCTATCGATAATATGCCACCTAAACAGACATCTTTGCAGTGAGACATAGGTTTATTGTAAATGACCTGTCATCAGGGACATTGGCCAGGTCCATATTAAAACTGAGAGATTCTGTCTCCTGCAGTGCTGTGCTCGTCTGGAGCAAATCTATGCTTTCTATACAGGAACAGCTAAGCCGTATGCCTCAGGTGCCCTGTTAATTTACTTACTGGCAAACATTAATTGAATCCAATCAATACTGCCAGCTATAAAGTAAGGGGAATTTTACAGAATATTAATTGCAGAATGTTACGGGTATTTTGAGAGGCCAGCAGAGACTTTAATTATCACTGAAGGGAAGAAAATTATTTTAAGTATTAAATACATGCATTACTTTCCAACTACTTTATACATTAATACACGTAACATTTATTCAAATTAAATAACACGTGGGTAGTAATTAGTCCTACATATGATATAATAAATCATACTCTCCTCATGAGTACACTGTAATTTGTAATCCAATATTCTTAACATCGTTACACACAATTCAATGACCAAATATTGCTGGGTTTAAGGAATTTGATTTTATAGAAAACAGCTAATGGAATTATTACATTTCCATGTCTTTTTTATTAATATTAAAGGGATAGTTTTTAAAAATCCATCTCAGAATAAGGGCAGGTTCGCATTGGCGTTATGGGGTTCCATTATAACAGAGTTAAAATGGAATATAACGGAATTCTAACATTGAATGCAAAACGGATACCTTTAAGAGGCATTCCGTTTCACTTCTCCTAATATATGTCTATGGAGGCAAATAATGGTTCCGTATGGCTCCTTTATATACGACAGAAAAAATAATCCTTTAAAGGAATTCCAGAACGCCAATGCGAACCCGCCCTAAGTTTTTACTTGCATGTGCATGAAGAATAATACTTTATCTGCCCATGATATGTCTTGTATCCCCCAATTATCACTTGTTTTGCCCTCAGCAGACCTTCATCTCTGCCACTTTTTTTTTTTAATGAACTGAGCTCTAGAATTGCCACTAGTTTAGGCTTAGTGTTTAGTGCTTAGTATTTTCCCAGAACCCCATAGGAATGCAAACTAGCTTTATAAAAATTACTGAACAGTTTGAGGCTACCATCAGAAGAAAATCTTATTATGAAAAAGCATTGAATAAACAGTTTGAGGCTTCCACCAGGGGAGAATATTATGAAAAAGCACTAATTGAACAATTTGAGGCTTCTACCAGGAGAAAATCTTGATATGAAAAATCACTGATTGAACAGTTTTAGGCTTCCGCCAGGGCAAAATGTTATCATCCAAACTCTAGTGGAGTATTACCTCTCTTTCTCTCTCATCAGAAGAAATTTGGGTCACATTTTTGTAGATTCGCTCAGCTCTACTATGTATGGAACCATCCTTAGTTTTCGGTTATTTGCCTTTTAAAATAGGTTTAAACTGTGATTCTTTGTAAAAGACAAATTTATAGGTGTCTAAGAGCAAACCTTGTCTCAGAGACTACACTAAATTAACTATAAGGTCAATGAGAAATGTCATATTTACCCAAATCTTGCTTGTTTGCATAGATGGGTAAAAAAAGAAACTCTCCTGTTTAGTCCATAATTATTATAAGAGGCATGAGACATTATTTGTAATCACTTATTACTCACTATAACCATACCAGCTGCTATATACTACAGGTTATTCAAGTCTGTACTGTAAGGCTAAGATTATCCTCAAGGAGGACATGGCTGACAGCTCACCATATGAATCCTGCAGGGATAACCAACGGGTGGCCAGAGGCCAGATGTTGCCTTTTAAATCAGATTTTTGCTCTCCTCAAGCATCTCTCAAGTGATTCATTGAGATACAGTATTTGTTAAACCACCTATGGATTGAGACAATTTTTACCTTAAGGGTCAATGGATTTTTGTTGTGCTTTTTTGTCTTTTACCTTTTCAGGACCAGACTCATTTTGGCCTTTAGGCCTGCAGTCTCTTTTATTTTAACCATATCATTTTCATTTTCTTTTGACAAAGCTGTATGAGTGTTTTTTTTTTTTCTTTGTCTTGCTGCATGACTTGTTTTTTTAATGGCACCATAGTACATATTGTAAATATAACGTATTGATTAAAGCATATTAACGCTTTATGGGTGGTAATGGAAAAACAGCATTTCCATCCGCTCCTGCTTAGGATTATGTGAAAATACAGTAGTTCCATGGCCATGCCATCCATGGACTGTAGCTATACAATTTAACCGTTTGGAATTGCCCATATTCCTGCTTAAATTACAAATAAATTAGCTTCAATTTTTTTAAAGGGGTTATCAAAGTTCTATAAAGTTAATCTAAACTTCTTTGTATATCTGTATAAAACATTTTTGTAAATTACTTTCTTTAGAAATAATGCGCCATTTAGATATTACATAATGTGGTCATTGGACCACTGACATCACCCTCCCTGCTCCGTTGGTGATGTCTTGTTTACCTGCTGCTCCCTGCTTGAGTGAGTGGCCCTGCCTGTAAAAGAGACATCACTGGATTTTGTGCCCGCCTCTTCTGCCTCTCGGTCTTCATTCAACACGGGTCTGGTAAGGATCACGCATGCGCGATCCTTACCAGAGTTGTGCTGATTGAGGAGAGACAGAGAAGGGGCGGGCACCAAAGCCTGGATGCTGATGAATCTGTCAGCACAGCTTATTGAGCCATGCTTTAGTAAAATCACCACCACATGTTTCCTGAAGTTGCAAATAAGATTCACCAATATTTCTGAAATGACATTTGTGCAAAGGTCTCCGTAGGAGATGGCACAGTATCTTGATAGGGTTAAGATTAGGATTACAGACGAGTAAAGTTTTAAAAAATTTGATTCAGCAACTTCGTCGAAGTTACCCAAAAAATTTGATTTGTTACAAATGAAACGCTACCTGGTCGAGGCAGAAAGAAGATGCTGACTTCGACTGCTGTGTGCTACCTGAAGCGCAAAGTGGAGAAAAGTCCCCGTGTGACTGCTGAGCAACTAAAAAAAGATTTGTCAGATGCGGGTACTGAAGTTTCAGTTGATACAATAAGGCGCACACTGCGTAATGAATGTGTCCATGCCAGATTCACCAATATTTCTGAAATGACATTTGTGCAAAGGTCTCCGTAGGAGATGGCACAGTATCTTGATAGGGTTAAGATTAGGATTACAGACGAGTAAAGTTTTAAAAAATTTGATTCAGCAACTTCGTCGAAGTTACCCAAAAAATTTGATTTGTTACAAAGTCGGAGCCCTTGCAGTGAATTCATGGGGCTCAGATCAGGTACCATGGCAGCCTGAATGCTTCTGAAGCTTTCCAGGCCTGCCATGGTAAGTTCCATGCTAACTGTGAATGTTGGTGCACTAGAACGTGATACACAAGGCAATACAGTTGTGTTCAAAATTATTCAACCCCCTAATGCTGTACAGGGTTTTAGGGAATTTAGTGTACATTTGTAATTGTGTTCAGAATGAAATCTTACAGGGACTTTTTAAATAACCAAATACAACTAAAATGTCATCAATTGTTTTTGTAATACAGTATTAAATGTTTTTTTTGTGATTTCTTCAGTGACACAATTATTCAACCCCTTAAAGACTACCACTCTTAAGAACAGAGGTTCATTCAAGTGTTTTCGATCAGGTATTGAAAACACCTGTGGATGTCAAGGAGCAGCAATCAAGCATAATAAGCACCAATTAGGCAGATTTAAAATGACTGTGATACTCAGCTCCTTCTAGACATTTACTGGTGTGTTTACAAACATGGTGAAGTCAAGAGAATGGTCCAGGAAGACAAGAGAAGAGGTGATTTCTCTTTACAGGAAGGGCAATGGCTATAAAAAGATTGCAAAGATGTTAAACATACCAAGAGACACCATAGGAAGCATCATTCGCAAATTCAAGGCAAAGGGCACTGTTGAAACGCTACCTGGTCGAGGCAGAAAGAAGATGCTGACTTCGACTGCTGTGTGCTACCTGAAGCGCAAAGTGGAGAAAGGTCCCCGTGTGACTGCTGAGGAACTAAAAAAAGATTTGTCAGATGCGGGTACTGAAGTTTCAGCTCAGACAATAAGGCGCACACTGCGTAATGAATGTGTCCATGCCAGAACTCCCAGGCGCACCACCTTGCTGTCTCTAAAGAATAAGAAGAGTCGACTGCAGTATGCCAAAAGTCATGTGGACAAACCACAAAAGTTTTGGGATAGTGTTCTGTGGACTGATGAAACAAAATTTGAACAGTTTGGGCCCATGGATCAACGCTATGTTTGGAGGAGGCCTATGAAGAAAAGAACACCTTGCCTACTGTGAAGCATGGCGGGCAGTCAATCATGCTTTGGGGCTGTTTTGCTTCTACAGGTACAGGGAAGCTTCAGCGTGTGCAAGGTACCATGAATTCTCTTCAGTACCAGGAGATATTGGATGAAAATGTGATGCAGTCCGTCACAAACCTGAGGCTTGGGAGACGTTGGACCTTTCAATAGGACAATGATCCCAAGCATACCTCCAAGTCCACTAGAGCATGGTTGCAGATTAAAGGCTGGAACATTTTAAAGTGGCCATCGCAGTCACCAGACTTAAATCCGATTGAGAACCTCTGGTGGGACTTAAAGAAAGCAGTTGCAGCGCGCAAGCCTAAGAATGTGACTGAACTGGAGGCTTTTGCCCATGAAGAATGGGCAAAGATACCCGTAGATCGCTGCAAGACACTTGTGTCAAGCTATGCTTCACGTTTAAAAGCTGTTATAACTGGAAAAGTATGTTGTACTAAGTACTATGATTGAATGTCACTTGGGTTTTGAATAAAACTGATAATGATGTGAGCACAGAAAAGACATTTGTGGTTATTTCATTATAAATGTTATGTTATATTTGTCTGACTTACAAGTGCCTCTTTGATTTAATTGTAAAAAAGATGACTGAAATGATCAAAATCAATGTCAAACTGGCCAAAACACTCAATTTCAGTGGGGGTTGAATAATTTTGAACACAACTGTATATGACACCTGCTTTTAATACTGAGGCACACTAACTGTATCACTAAAATATTAGATTAACTCTGAATGTAATGCACATTGCGATACACTCTCCCTGAAGTCTCTCTACACTCTCTGTGCACTCTCACTGCAGTCTCCCTGCACTCTCTCTCTCCAATATTCTGCTATTAAATAATTTTTAGTAACACTGTCCCAAGCGCAAGAGCGCTTTGGCATGTCTCTCACTATGCTCTGCTCACACAGGACAATGGTGGAGACTGGGTGGGATGAGGGTTTTAGAGGGATGTGACATCACAGGGGGTGATATTGCATTCATGGGCTTCTTACTTTCACTTTGTAACACGTGCAGCCGCCACTTTGGAAGAAACTGATTAGTTGCAAAGAGCAAGGAAATTTGAATTCATTGTGTGAGGGGGCCACTGGGTTGGTCATTATACTGTGTGAGGGCCCCTCACAAAGTATAATGACCTCAAGTGGCCCCCACATACAGTATAATGACCCCTAGTGCCACCCCGCCCGGCCATGTATTGTTCAAGTTAAATTGCCTTTTGGCACTTTGCAATAAATAAGCCGGTTTTGGGTTGCAGTTTGAGCACTCGGTCTCTGAAAGGTTCACCATCACTGCTATAGATCTCTAGATCACCAGGAGACATGAACAGGAGAGTGGGCATCCTAGGTTTTTATAGGATTTGGCTTAGGGCAAAATTGGGGTAAAACATAAATTAAAGGATACTGTCATCAAGTCAAGCCATGTCCATACCGACTAAGAGTGCATATATAGGTCCTAGATTGGGATTCCCTGCTGGAGACCCCCACTCTTTATGTCAGAGAAAAGAACCACTCTGTCACACTCTGACATTACATTACATGGATGGCCATTGAATAATAAAGCTTCTCTGCAGAGGTTAAAGAGTAACTAAACCATTATAAAAAAAAATAATATGATGTCCCTAATAAAATTAAATAGGATTTTCCCAGTGTTAATAGCTGATGGCTGCAATAGCTTCTTTTCAGGAAAAAGTGGACTCTGTGAGACAACTTCTGCATCAAAAAAGCAAAAAGGTTTGTACATGGCATCAGGTAACCTAAGGATGACCCTTCATCTAAGAATGCAAAGACATATGGGGACATTTATCATTTGAGATAATTTTCATGTGCCATTTAAGTCTGGTTTTGCATTGTGTGGTTGCACTAAATTTAGGAAATGGTGCACATTTTTCATGTATTTGGTCCAATGGCATTGTGTTTTTCCTAAAAAATACACCAGAGTGGTGCCTGGCATAGGATGTGCCTTTTCTGGGACATTTCATGTGTTGCAGATAGTAAATGTGCCATAATCCAGGTTTAATCTCACTTTTCTGCCTTAAACATTGAATTGATGCCCCTCAAAATGTTCACAAAAGTAATAGACATAATATTACATAAGTAATGTTTGCGATAAGTGCAAGAACATATACCCTAGGAGTCCAGTTTACTGCTATGTATTTTGCAAGAACAGTACGTTTGTAGCTAAGCTATACCCACCCTGTTGAGCATCTAAGAAAAACTTCATAAAAAACATAAGAATTTACAGCATTTAGCAAGCACATTAGCTGAGAAAAGCTTTTTACTTAGGAGCCCTACATACAACCTGAAAGGATAAAAAAGTTCCATGTGAATGGTAAATTACCCTGATACAGAGTGTCTTGTATCACATGCTGTGGTTAACCATTACAACAAATTTTGTGAGTGGCTCAGACGGACCATTTTATGTGCAGGTAGAGTGTATGTACAGTATATTTTATGTCTACATCCAACTCAGATTGTGAATCAACAGAAGAAATGGATTAAAATGCTTATGTGAAATTTATTGCAGTTTGGTTGAGAGTGACAAATTTTCCTTATATTAAGACTAGTGTTGATCACAAAAATTCGAGTTGCGAATTTTAATCGTGAATTTCGGCACTTAGAGAATTTGCGAATATTTAGAATATCTCAAAATATATTCGTAATCGCGAATATTTGTTTTTTTAAACACCAGTCTATGAGAATTTTTATGCGACTTTTATGCAAAAATTTTTAATGCAAATTTTCGCAATCAAGAAAATAATGCCCGAAGGAATTTGCAAATTTGCGAATATATGGCGAATATTCGGCCAAATATTCATGAAATATCGCAAATTCGAATATTGCCCCTGCCGCTCATCACTGATTAAGACCAGTAAATGGAATGGTAATTTACCACGGGACAAAAAAAATCTAAAATGATGCTTCAATCTCTTCCAATCGTGGTAATGTTGAATTTATTAAAAGGAATAAAACAAATGTAGCAATTGTTCAATTTTATGTGTATAGAGCGATGGTCCATAAGACTAACAAGTTAACTGACTAAGTGCTCATTCATATGACTGTATGGTCGCAGTGCCTGTGATGCTGAGGTGCCATGATACTATCTTTTGCAGTGGGGAGGCACAGATCAGAAGCCCACAGAAACACTCAGAAGCCCTTCCGTGGGTCAGTGCCTCTGCACCACAAAAGATAGGACATGTACTATCTTTTGCTGTATCTTGCAGATCACGGACCCATTCAAGTCAATAGGTCTGCACCACAGCGTTGAGTTCACATGGACAGTGCCCGTGTATTGAGGACTGCTATTTGCTTCCGGCAATGCAGGCATGGCAACCATACGTTCCTCTGAATGATCCCTAACATTGATTATCTTCTGACAATGGCAAGGGGCGGTACACATGTAGCAATTCTCAGCTTGACTTAACACATTAAGTAAACAATAGCAAGAAAATGTTAATTGACATTAACAATGTTTTTTTGTCTTAATATCATGGTGAGACGTAATATCACACTGAAGTTTAGGTCCACCGGTATATATTAAATTTCAGATGGACAGTCATTTCTTGAAGTCGGTTAAAGTTGAAGTGTTGGAAGCAGAAAAAAAAATGAAATCTGAGAGAGATGTTGACAAGGAACAAATTGGGGTGGCTAGAAAACTGGATCTGAGCATCTCAAAAATGGCAGGTTTTATGGGGTTCCTGTAATGAAGATTAGAGTACAGTACCTACTATAAGTGGCCCAAAGATCATTAACTGGTGAACCGTAAAAAGTTAACCATTGCTTATTGATGGTCATAAGGAGTGAAGGCTAGCCCATCTGGTCTATTCTAGTAGAGCTATTGTAACACAAATTGCTGAAATAGTTAAAGCTATGGACACCTTTGGGGGCATTTTTTAGTATTATTGCATTGTACTCTTTTGAGCTAAAAATCATTGTTTTCATTTGGTCTTTCATTAAAAATTGTGAAACCTTCCTCTTTACAGGCTTGAAAGTCTCTAGTAGCATGCTCTGTATTTTTCTTGTTTCCTGTCAGGCAGCTCAGCTGACGGCTCCTTATCTCTGATCTCTGACCTTATGAACACTCATTTCTTATTTTACTGATAAGAATGTGGCTTAAATAAGTGTTTATGACCTTTTGGTAATTTAAAGTTAAGGCTTATTAGATAACTAAATGAAAGTAAAACTACTATCCACTCAACTAGACAGTTAACCCTTTCTGACAGAATAGCTAGATATTTTTAATAAAGACAACTGGAAATATTTTTTATTTTTTTTGCCCAAAATGAGTAATTTGCAATCATAAACAAAATTGCCCCTGAATGTGTACATAGCTTTTAATGGAGTTGTCTAGCCAGTAATATTGATGAGCTATCCTCAGAATAGGTCATCAATATCTGACTGTGGAGGTTCAACTCCCATCATCCCCGCCGATCAGCTGTTTGAAGTGGAGGCGACACGCATAAGAGCGCTACTTCCTTTTCAAGAGTACACTGTCCGTTGTCTTGTGTAATTACAAGTGATTGGTCCATTTAAGTGACTTCCAAGACAATGACCAGTGTAATTTTAATGAGGAAGCAGCTCTCATACGAGAACAACCACCTCTTCAAATAGCTGAATAGCTGATCGGTGCATGGAGTCGGACCCCATATATAAGATATTGATGACCTATCCCAAGGATGTCATCAATATTACTGGCTGCACAAGCACTTTTAATGCTGGGCAAGTTCAAAGGTCTTGTGGAATCCAGGGCTAAAAGAGCTGTTTTGGTGGTACAAGGGGACCTAGACAACATTAGGCAGGTGAGCATAATGTCATTGCTGACCAGTGTAGTTTTTATATGCTTCTCTGTTTATCTTTTATTTGTTAGTTTTTAGCTGAAATATATTGGAGAATCTTTACACTGTCTGTGAATTTTATATGTAATGCTTTGTTTCTTTGTTTACACCTGCAGGTCAGGGCTCATGGTCAACGAAGTACATCCCACACAATTACCCCATGTTAGTGCTGTGCAATCACACACAATGTATTTTTATAATACATTTCTATGAGGTCAGATGACATTGTATATCTAAGATTCACAGCTCCTGCATTGCTGCAATAATTGCAAATCACATTTTGTTTTTAATTGTATTTTTAACCAACATAGTTCACATAAAAGGCAATGCTTTTGTAGTGTTATGTAATTTACTTCAAAGGGTTGTCAAACAATATCATTTTGCACAATATCATGGTGGAGCCATGGTCTTACAAGATCAGTACATGTAGTATTATGGAAAAAACATAGATAAACATAGTATGATTTCAATTTTTGGCACTGATACATCTTATATGTGTTTTATAGTAAGACCATTTGGCTGGATTGTCTAAAATAAACCTACTTATTGTTCATACAGGTGTAAGATATGTTTCTTTTTATCTGCAGTGTACAAACAGTGTGACAGTGTAAAGTACAGCAGGGTATGTACACTTATGATTGGTGAAATGAATCAGAGTCATTTGAATAGAAAAGTCATAGAACACAGTCTACAAAAATGAAGTTTAGGCTCCTCCTTCAGGGTACAGAGAATGACATAGTCGACGCATACACAGCCTTAGGGCTAATGCCCACGACCATATTTTCTTTCCTTGTCCCTTCCGTTTCTTTTTTTTCAGATCGTACGTGGAACCAATTATTTCAATGGGTCCACAAAAAAACGAAGTTACTCAGTGTGAATTTCGTATGTCCTTTCCGCAAAAGAATAGAACATGTCCTATTATTGTCCATTCTATTAGGGGCTGGCTGTTTTATTCTGCAAAATATGAATCTATATTTTTTGCTGATCCACGTTTTGCGGATCGCAAAATACATACAGTCGTGCGCATGAGCCCTTTTTGTATATATTGTGTTATTATGCTCCTTTATCCCGTATCCCCTAGGCTTCCAGCACTATATTACAGCTCTCATTATGTCATATACCATCTAAAAATAATGAGGTGACTCTGCACATTCAATCCCTATCTATGCAGGAAAGCTGACAATTGAGCTGCAGAAAAATTAACCTACTAAGTGTGCTCTAGCAGCAGGTGGGATATTTCATCATTTTTCATTGTAAAAAATATCAACTTTTTTTTAATACGTTGATAATAAAATGCTGATTTAAATAATATGTTCTGATGATACATCCACTGTAAAACTTTTCTTAACAGCAGATAATTACTAGGTCTGTATAAGTAATTGCAGCTGGAAAACCAGTATTAGCTTTTCACTGTGGAAATAGTTGGCAGGTGTTATTGTAGCTGTCATATTTTTGGAGATCTTGGACAAAATACAAAGGGTAATGTGGTTTATAACATGAAGGTAAGAAAAGCAATACCCATGATAGTGATTAGGCCAAATTCACAATCCTGCCGAATGTACTGTATGACCAGATGTATGCAATTGTTGTTTTTCTGCTACTGATTGCCATTGAAAAGAAAAAAACATATACAACACAATATTGAGCATTTAGGGAACACAGAAAAATCACAAATATTTACCTTCTAATGAACATAACAAGGTTAATAGGATGAGAAACTACCAAAACTACCTTTAGTATATGACCCCCAATATCATTAGTTATGTGGTTTTTGAAAAATGATTGTTATTAACACAGGGGTGTAATAAGAGTACTATGAGCTCCAGGGTAAATTTGGACCCTTCAGACATAGTGCCCTAAGCAATAATAATTTCCCCTTGTTGCCCCAGAAGTAAACATACTCTCCTTTGCATCCTCCAGTCCCAGTGCTCCCCATACAGTAATTGTGCACAAATGACTAACAATTGTGTCTTCTTAATGGCCCTTAAATGGCAATGCAATCCCCAATTTGTTACACTGTCCCCATTTGTGTCCATCAGTGTCCTGGAGCAGGTGATGCAATGACCTCACTTCATTGGTCCTCCTGCTCAGAGACACTGATGTCATTTGAGTGGCCACAACCTTTGTGAGGCCAAATGCCTGAAGTGCTGATAGCTGCACTCTCTGTCACGGAGGCTAGCAGCCTGTTTGTTTGTCGTTTTAACCCTTTTTTTGCTCCTGATGAGCCAAAATATGGCAAAACATGTCGAGCTAGCAGTGGGGGCAAACCTATGTAACTGAACTATGCTTGACTTCCGTTCACACAACAGAAGTGTTCGGCGTTTATTCAGCCCCCTGTAGTATGTAAACAGGTGCACTCAAACGTTTTGCTCACACCCAGTTAGTTAGTGTCCCTTGATTCGTGCTCACAGGGCTGGCAATTTGGCATCTGTTTCATACACATGAACAGGTGTTCTATTTCATGCAGCCTACACTAGTGAGTAGATGTTTATCAATGGATTAGAGTGATTAATTTAGTCCAGGGCCATCTATACTGGGTGACTGAGCTGAGCACCTTTTCCGTGCCACGGTGTGCATAATTGGTTGTGGACAGATCACTACAGCCTTGTTGGCGTGTTGCTGCAACCTGTGTACAGCACCTTAAGTGGATTTCCTAGTGACTGCATCCACACCTGAGCGGTACCGCAGACCATTGTTTTCCACGCAATACTCCGGTCTGTCTCAGGGTCTGTGGATAGTATTTGGTCACTCGGAATTTTATATATCTGGTAGGTTACTTTTCCTTGCACATTTTTTGTATTTTTGCATATTTAATAAAGTATTAGTTTTACTTAATCTTCATAGCTTTCCTATCCACAGTGAATTATTCCAAATGCCTGAACTAGCCTGTGATTTATTACCGCAAAAAGTGGGGTAGAAGAGCCAAAAACTCTCTGCACTGCTATACTTTTCAACTGTACTGCATCCAGAGGATACAGGTTTAAATGAAAATGTCACTGGACGTTGATGATACCTTTCCCCTCCTGGTTAGGTTGAGGTCATACCATATACATCATTATGCCCCCCTTTCCCCACATTGTAATAATGTCTTTCTTCACTTTTCATTTTATACTGTTCTTCCTCCAAAGTGCTCCCACTTTGCTATACTCCCCCCATTTGTGTCCATTAGTGTCCCAGAGCAGGTGACGCTATTACCACACTTCATTGATCCTCCTGCTCAGAGACACTGATGCCAGTTGAGTGCTCCCAACCCTTGTAATGCCACATGTCTAAACTAGCCTATGATTTATCAGAGTAAATAGCAGTGCAAAGGAGCCTTAGACTCTCTGCACTGCTGTACTTTTCAACTGGGCAAAACCCAGAGGATGCACATTTAGATGAAAATGCCACTGGACGTTGATGACCCCTTTCACATCTCACACCCTCCAGTTTTATTTTATTTTTTAACAGAGCCCTATGAGGGAGGGGGGGTGACATCTCTCTCAATACAGTAAATATTAGATTATGCCAAATTTAGAGATAAATTAAGGAAGGACACATCTGTATATCTGCCTCTGACCCATATACTCTATTTGGACATGTTCATAAGACACAATTTTCCTCAAATTTTAAACGGTATTTTTTCCTCCAAAATACACCTGAAATTCATGTGAAAATCATGTTCCATTGATTTAAATAGAAATGTATGCTGTTGTCCCTATCGACTTGGATTATTCAAACACAGATTTGAAATTCATATGTGTAATATTTAGTCACTGGTGGTAAAATGTGTTCATGGTCTTGGCAGTATTATTTGTCCCTTATCATGGTGACGTTGGTTTTGGAATAGTATTTTTTATTTAGTGTCAATAGGGAGTAAATATTCTGATCCTACAGTATGTAGTCACACTGTAGTGTTATTATTTTCCTTTTTAGAGTGTTATTATTGGTAATGTTGATCTTGGCATACTGTGGGGCATACAATAGTTCTACAAAAAGGGATATGTCCATAATATGGGGACGCAATACTTGGCTCTCCTTAGGCACTGGCAACCCATGCTATGCTGCCACATGAACCTTATGGAAGTTAAATCCTGCATGTGCAGTGGTAGCAAAAATGACTTAAAGAGACCCTGACAGCAGAATCAACTCTGTTGACCCTGTTGATTAAAATGATACCTGTCTTAGTGCAAATTGGGGTTTACATGTATTGAGGGGAATGGTCAGCCCTTGAAAGCTGAGGTGCACGGAGGGGCTAAGCCCTGTCCCCCAGTGCACTAAAGCCCTAATTTTAATAAGTAATGGAAGCCTTATTTTTCCTTAAGAAAGTTGCAGTCTATTTTCAAAAGACAGATATCATTTAAAATAGCAGAATCAGTATGCCTGCTTTAATATGGATGATGCTGCTGACAATTCCCTGCAAAAGTGGATGTACACATGTCCTTCAATACATATGGGCTCTCAGAATTATTTCTTCTGGTAGGCCCTAGAAACTATAGCCTAAGGGCTCATTCACACGACCATGATTTTGGTCTGCATCCGAGCCGCATTTTTAGCGGCTCAGGTGCAGACCCGTCCACTTCAATGGGGCCACAAAAGATGCTGACAGCACTCCGTGTGCTATCCGCATCCGTTGCTCCGTTTCGTGGCCCCGCAAAAGTTATGAGTCATGTCCTATTATTGTCAATTTTGCGGACAAGAATAGGCATTTCTATAAAGGGCCATCCGTTTCATTCCGCAAATTGAGGAAGGCATACGGGCGACATCTGTGTTTTCGGACCGCAAAACACAGCATGGTCATGTAGACAAGCCCTAATACGTTGTCTATTGTAACAAAGGATTTTTTTCAACACTATTCATATAAATTTAGACAGTAAGATACCTCTTAATCTAAGTGCCCAGTATTATAGCTTATAAAGCCACAGAGCCGCACTGCAGCCATGTGCTAATATTACCGAATCATTGTCGTTTTTCCAATTTTTAATATATACCTAAAGCAGATGACATTATTTTAAGTATATACTGCAATAGTTCAATCAAAATTTGTCAAGTTTCAAAAGACTCAGCTTAAAGGAAGTTAGAATTATGTGACATCCTCTAATTTAATAGACGCCCCACCAGTGTTGATATTGCATTTATCACATTTATTCTGGTCCACTGATAGATTTCGATCTCCCTTATCTATAAAATTAAGGCCTTTGTAGATGGATTTGATGATGGAGGAACAATGGGCTTGAAGTAATTCTATTTTATTGTGGGATATAGGAGACCGACAGCAGGAAAAAAAATAGTTTTCAAGCCACAATGTAAAATAACTACCTATCAATCTGCAACCCAAAATCCTTTCATTTGTACTACCTTAGCCTGCAGATCCAATTATCCTCCAACATTTGCTGCTCAACCATGCTGAGATTATTCAGCAGCCCTCCAGTTAGACTATAATAAGAAGGTTTGTGGGCACATTTATACTCAGAGTAATACGATATAGATGTTAGCATTGCAATAATCTTACTTTTCTTGAAAATGCCTATCAATTATTTGTTCCAATTTCCATAGAGTATTACACCGTACATGTTTTTATTTTTATTTTATTATTTAAAAGGCATAATATATCTTGAGAACTTTATTGCTTGTCTGGGCATATCTCGTGGTTTCATTACCGATCTGATTTATGTTACAACGGAAAGTATGAATTGTAAATGTGAGTGAAATAAATAACTAATAAGGTCATCAAGTTGTTTGACATGGTGTCTAAATTCCATTGGGATAGTGGATTTCAAGAAAATTATTTGGAGGAAAAAATGGCTTGATTAATAAATCGGTTTTTAGTTGCCTTTACATGTACAGTACTAAAATATGAGTTTAGCTTAACATGCACTATAGATGCCTGCATTAAGAGCTTTGTAATGGCTAGATTTTAATGCCCTCTTGTGTCAGAGAACTCCTAGAACCACAAGGTACTGAAAGACATTACATTGGGTTTACATGTTCTCTTCATATTTCTATGGGTTTTCTCCAGGAATTCTGGTTTACCCACTACACTCCAGAATACTGTACCTGTACATACTTTTGTATCTGGTATTCTTTGAAACATAAAGTGTTTATGAGCGAATCAAAGTTGAAGAAGTTGAATTTGATCCGAATTTCAAGAAAAATATGATTTTCACTGAATCCGAAATTCCTGACGCTTTTTGGTAACATTTTTTTTCCCTAAAATGGCTGCTGCACGTGTTAGGACATGGAGCAAGGAACTCTGGGAATGAGGGATCACCCACAAAGCCATGCATGCAGCCAATCAGCAGCCAGCCAGCCCTGTGATGTCACAGCCCAATAAATAGCCTCAGCCATCTTGGATTCAACCATTTTCCGTGTACTTAGTGCAGGGAGAGATGTCAGCAGGTGCTAGGGGAAGTGCTAGGAAAGACTTTAAAACTTTTATTTTGCTGTATAGCAGTTCAGGGAAAGGATAAGGAGGAATCATTCCATAGTATTGAAGCAGAACAGGGTTCAGTAGGGGAGTTTATAGCCTGGGTAATATTAACAATCATATTACACCTTGCTGCACTGACTGCGGATCCAAATTGCCATTATAAAGCTCTGTAATTCCAACAAACCGTTATTGATATTGGGTTGCAAGTGCTGTTTGATACAGCCATTAAGAGGGTTTATTACAAGGAAATATTTATATGTCTTATTTGCCCTTGTGCGGGGCAGTTATATGTTCTAAAGCATTTTTTTGGCTTGTATTAGTGGGGAACAAGGGCTTATTAGCCGTTGTGTGCTGAAGTGAAAAAATTACAGCCTTTTTTGGTGTGTATTAGTGGCAAAAAAATATATATTGTCTGTTCAGTGGTGCAGTTATATGTTCTAAAGCCATTTTTGGCTTGCATTAGTGAAAAAAAGGGCTTATTAGCCGTTATGTGGTGAAGTGAGAAAATTACAGACTTTTTTGGGGTGTTTTAATTACCTTTTTATTTATTTTTTTATCTAACAGTATGTCAGACAGAGAAGTGCCAGGCCCTGCATAGGGGAGTGGCAGAGGCGTAAATGTTTCTGGTGCAGGCAGAGTAAGGGGGCGTGGCAGCAGAAGCACAGCAGTTCTTGAATGGTTGACTCGGTCATCCACTTCGTCCCAAGTGACATCAGACACCCCAACCAAGAGTCGGTGGGTTTATCAGACACAACCCTTAGTTGGAATGGCCCGGGAGCAGGCGCTGTGACCTCACCTGTCCTCAACCTACCTCTGTCCTTTTCTGTTCCCTCAGCCAGACAAGTATTATATGCTGTGGGCTCAGCTCCACTATACAGCGAGGACGAGCTACTAGAGTACAGTCAGCAGCTACTGGCCAGCCAAGATGTGGGGGAGACATCTTCCCCTTCCACGGTAGGCAGGCAAGTAGTGATGAGGACAGTGGCATGGGAGCTGGTGTTACGAGCGGTCTGGCTCCTGACCAAGAGACCATGGAGGAGGACATGAGTGACTTGCAGACAGTACTCGATGATGATGTAGTTGATCACACTTGGGAGCCGGGTCAATTAGGGGCTTCATCATCATTGGGACAAGAGGGTGGCAGCATGCGGAGCCCAGAAAGTCGCTAGCATGGCCGGGAGTCAGCAGGGTGGCAACAGTGGGAAGTCGGAAGCCAAACGTGCCTGGGGAAGACCACCCTCTATGCAGGAGCCTACCTGCCCAGAAAGTAATGTTGCAATGATTCAAGGAAGCAGCTGCGGTAGCAGTCAGTCAGTGTGGAGTGTTGGGGGTAAAATCACCTACTCATTGGTGTGGCAGTTTTTTGTTAGGCCACGGGAGGAGGTGAACATGGCCATTTGTAGAATCTGTGAGCAGAAGGTGAAACGTGGCCAAAGTACCAATGTTGGCACTACCGCCCTGCATCAACATATGCAGCGTCACCATAAACTGGCCGGGGAGAACCGTGTCTTCAATGTGGTGGTCCAGCCTGCCGCAACAACCGCTGCATCACCCAGTGGCACATGCCCAATTTCAGTCAGTCAAGGCTCCACCAACTCAGCCGAAGGGAGCTGTCTGTCCTTCCCATCATCTACTGGTCCTGATGCTCCTGCTCCTTGTCCTACTCCTCGTAAGTTATTCCGTCAGCAATTGATCACCGAAGCAATTGCCAAGAGACAACAGTATGCGTGCACTCATCCAACGGCACAGAAGCTGAATGTGCTCCTGGCCAAGTTGCTGTTGCTGCAGTCCCTCCCTTTCTAAGTGGTGAACGTTGCACCTTTTAGAGGATGGATGGCTTGTGCCGAGCTGAGGTGGTGAGTCCCAAGCCGTTATTTCTTTGCCAAAAAGGCAATACCAGCCCTGCACACGTATGTAGAACAGTATGAGGGCCTGTCCTTGAGCCTGTGGGTGTCTGCCAAAGTGCAGGACAGTGCTGACATGTGGAGCTTTAACTACAGTCAGGGACAATACATTTCCTTTACGGCCCACTGGTTGAATGTGGTTTCTACACAGCCACACCAGCAACTTGGCTAGGTTACGCCAATTCTGCCTCCGTGTTCTCACGCCATTTGTGATGCGCAATGTCTGCCTCTGCCTTCTCATCCTCCACCGTCTCGTCAGTCTCCACTGCAGGGACAGTTCACAGTGCCCCTCCACCATACCACATGTGAAGGGCACGGCGGTGTCACGTTGTTCTGCACCTCGTTCGCCTTGGCAAATGGAGTCACACAGGGGAGGAACTGCTCAGTGTCCTTCATCAAGAAATCAAATCAATGTTTCTCCGCAACAACTTGCCAACAACGGGAAGAACATGGTGTGGGCACTGCCTCAAGAAGGGCTGAGCCATGCACCCTGCATGGCACATGTGTTCACTCTGGTTGTTAAGTGGTTCCTGTAGTTTTCTACCCATCTGCAATACATCTTACAAATGGCCAGGAAACTTTTTATGCTCCTCAGCCACTTGTACACCGCAAATCACACCTTCTTTGAGCTGCAGCGGCAGAACTGCATCCCCAAACATAGGCTGATATGCAACGTTTCCATCCGTTGCAATTCCACCCTACATATATTGAACCACCTATACAAACAGATAAAGGCCATAAACAATTTCTTGATGATCCAAGCAGAAGCGAGTACTCCCCTGTGTTACTTCGATGTCAGCCAGTGGCAGCTCATTCGTGACACCTGCCATTTGCTCAGGCCCTTTGAGGAGGCCATGTTATTAGTCCGTCGCCAGGACTACGGGACGAACAAGTTCATTCCACTGCTTCATGTCCTGGAACAGATGCTGGTAAATCTGGCTGGTCAGTGGACTGGAGACATGGCGCCTAGATCTTACAGCCACATGAGTCCTGTGGGGGCTGAACTGGAGGAGGATATTGGAACACAAGCAATGTGTAGCGAAATGGGTGGTTTTTCTACACAAGTGACAGGAGAGGAGGAGCAGGAGCAGCCAGAGGAGCTACAGGGCGATGAGGAAGAGGAGGCAGAGGACCCAGACATCGTGGCAGTATGCAGTAGAGATGGAGGCAGGGAGTCTCTACGAGTCAATTGTACAAATGCCCAGATGCATGCTCACTTGCTTGCGTACTGACAGCCGAATTGTCACCATTCGGCAGAGGGATGACTTTTGGCTCTCCACCTTGTTGGACCCGAACTACCAGTCCAAAATTGGGGCCCTTTTTACACCCGCTGAGGAGAACAAACTGAACTACTATAGCGACATCCTATGTAGTCAGTTGGCTGCAGCCTATCTGCACTAGTGATGAGCGGCAGGTGCCATATTCGATTTCGACGAAATTCGCGAATATTCGAATGAATATTCGTTTCATATTCGTCGAAATCGAATATTCGTCATTTTTTCTAGTTATCGCGATTAACATGCGATTTAAATAATCGCATATTGCGATTTGTACTTAAGGCTACTTTCCTATTGGTTTCATATCTAGAATTAGCGAGGATGACGAATATGACGAATGTATTCGTCTATTCCTCAAAACGAAGATAACGAAGTATTCTACATCTTCGTTTTAGCAACCTATTCGTCAACCTCGCTAATTCTAGCAATCAAATAGGAAGGTTGACTATAGAGACAGTTGTGTTAAATTAGCTATGCGTTATTTTTTTTTTTTTATAAATAGAATACTTATAATAATTTTATCAAGTAATATAATTATTGTATTAAAAAAAAAAAAATCGCATAGCGTAATTTAACACAGCTGTCTGGTAAGTCAACCTTCCTATTTGATTGCTAGAATTAGCGTAATAGTGAAGTTGACGATGACGAGACGAATAGGTAGCTAAAACGAAGATGTAGAATACTTCGTTATCTTCGTTTTGAGGAATATGACGAATACATTCGTCATATTCGCTATTCGCTAATTCTACCAAGCCAACCATAACTTCTGTGCTCATGGAGCGTCCCCATCACCATGGGAACGTCTCCATATACTAAAAATGTACTGTCGGATTTGAGGAATTACGTTGAAATCGCAATGCGATTAATTCAAGTTATATTAATCGCATTGCGATTTCAACTTAGAGCTGGGTTTATAATGGGTCAGCTTGCTAGAATTAACGAAGTTAACGAACGAATATGGAATATAGCAGCACTGCTAAGTTGAATTCGCAATGCGATTAATTTAACTTAAAGTATTCGCATTGCGATTTCAACTTAGCACTGCTAGTGCATAGCTATACTCCATATTCGTTAATTCTAGCCTATGTAAGATAGCAGTGCTAAGTTGTAATCGCAATGCGATTAATATAACTTGAATTAATCGCATTGCGATTTCAACGTAATTCCTCAAATCCGACAGTACATTTTAGTATATGGAGATTCTCCCATGGATGGGGACGCTCCACATGAGCACGGAAGTCGGCAGAAGCGGCAACGGGCACTGACTAGAGCAGCCAGGAAGCCAGGAATCCTCAGGACAGGTAAGAACTACTTTTGGGAAGTAGGAAAGAAAAAAATGTAACTAAAAAAAAAAAAACGAATATTCGAAATAGCGAATTTATAGCGCTATATTCGAAATATTCGCGAATTAGCGAAGTGCCGATATTCGCTAAAAAAATTTGCTTTTCGAATATTCGCGCTCAACACTAATCTGCACCATCGTCCATCCTCTCACAGGTCTGACCTGAGGGACCCTCTGCGCTCACATTCCTCTGCCATGGCTGCTGTGGCAGGTTGGTTGGGGGAGTAGGAGCAGTTCCAGCTCCATCAGCAGCAACTTGAGTCTAGAGTCGCTGATGAGCAGCTTTCTTCCTCCGCCTACTGAAAAAACTACTCACCAGCAGCAGCTAAACATGGAGCAGGACCTTACCCAGCAGGTGGTGGCATACTGAGACAGCACCCTGCCACCCCACATTGAAGATCTGCTGGACTACTGGGCAGCCAAACTGGAATTGTAGTCGCAACTGGCAGAGTTTTCCCTGGAAAAGCTGTCCTGCCCGGCCAGTAATGTTGCATCAAAGCGGGTGTTTAGTGCAGCGAGGGCCATAGTTATCCCAAGATGAACTTATCTGTCCTCTCAAAATGTGGAGAGAATGACCTTTGTCAAGATAAATCAGGTGTTGATCAGCCAGGTTTTCCACCCACCAATGCCTGATACATTAAACTAGATCATCGATGGTGTCACACCAACACTTTGACAAAAGAGACCGGTTTTTCTGGCTACCTGCCTCAGCTACTATTCTGATGCTGCCACCCGCCTGATGCCACACATCAGATGCCAAGTGCTCCTTCTTTCACCCACCATCTTTAGCTGGTACTGGTATTGCTGACCACCTCCCCACTCTGTCAGCGGGTCACTCTGTGGTCTCCTGATGCTGCTGCCAACTCCACACTATGTCACCTTGCCACTCTGTGGTCTCCTTATGCTGCTGCCACCTCCACACTATGTCACCTTGCCACTCTGTGGTCTCCTGATGCTGCTGCCACCTCCACACTATTTCACCTTGCCACTCTGTGGTCTCCTGATGCTGTTGCTACCTCAACTTTATGTTACCTTGCCACTCTGTGGCCTCCTGATACTGCTGCTGCTACTTTCACACTGTCATTGTGCCACCCTGTGGCTTCCTTCTGATGCTGCTGCTCCCACCACCTCCACACTCTGTCATTGTGCCACTCTGTTGTCTCCTGTTTCTGCTGCCCCCTTCACCTTGTCATTGTTCCACCCTGTGGCCTCCTCCTGATGCTGCTTCCACCTCCATACTCTGTCATTGGGCCACTCTGTGGTCTCCTCCTGCTGCTATCACCTCACCATTATGTCATAGGGCCACTCTGTGGACTTCTCATGTTGTTACCACCCGCCCCACTTTATGACTGGGCCACTATTTTGCCTTTTGGCCTGGCTGACATCATTATTTATTTGACCCTTCTTCTGTCCTGTCAGAAGGAAGGAAAAATGAGTTGCACAACTGATCCTGTCCATGTAACAGCTGTAAGGCCTGTATGATAGTGTCACTATTTTGCATCAGAATTGGCTTATGATTTGGTAACCAAAAGGAGGAGTGGGTACAAAACACAGAACACATGCAAATATTCCATTCACATGTCATCTCTGTTTTGGATCCACTCCTTTTTTGGGGGCTTTAGCAATATTGATGGATTACTGACCAAATGCTGACCGAGTGAAGGTGGATGCTCCACAGACAGGATCTGTTTTTTGGGGGTTATTGTTCTGATGGATCAGAGGAAGGGCAAAATAATCAGTTACGTGAACACAAACTTACTGCTGACACCCTCTCCACTCTGCCGGGGTGGGGCGGCTTGGGATGGCTCTACTTGTATAAGCGTTTGATAGAATAGGTTCAGTAGACATCTAGAGTATCTTGAATCAGCTGGCAACAGTGTAAAAAGGACTGCACTTCTTCTTCTCGCTAACATTGACTTGTAAGGCTGAGTTATTTGGTCAGTTTTGGCCCCTTAACTGCCCAAATAAGTGAAGTGTGCAGTGATTCTAAGAGTGACGCCTGTCATCTGCATGTCATATTGACTCACAATATTGTTTGACTACCACAGCAGACTCCCTATGCATGTTACTGCAAGGCACAGTGTTCTACAACAATATAAATGCTCTCTGCAGCCAGGAATTATTGGAGAACATAGTATGGAGATAGTTCTCTGGAATGTAGTGCCCCCCTTTTGTGTCGTATGGGACATACTGTAGGCTTTATACGATCTCATAACCAAGCTGACAGGATCACCAAGGATGAAAGAGTTTTGGTTCTATTCCTCTATTTTATTCCATCAATTGGTTGGGTTTTAGCTCTGGGGTGCCCATCAATTTTGTCAGGTACCCTTTATAAGGATGTCATCTTGACAGGGTAAATTGTGTTTTGCCAACAATTTTGACGTGCAAATAGCCTAGATGTCCTACAGTCAGACCTCCTACGATGTTCTCATCACGAAAGATGGTTTTTAGGGTACCCATGAACATTAGCCAAAACTCAACCAAACCCACCAATTTAAGCATTATCGGCTAACAATCTAATGTATGTGAGGCCACCTAGCTCAGCGAGAAGAATCGATTATGTCAGATTAATTGATCCCATCGTAGCTAATCCACTGCTCAAAGTATCAGACAGCTGCTTTTTCCCCTCTCCCCACTGAAATAAGTATTATTTGTTAAAAATAACAGAACATTTCCAAATAGAGTTAAAATTTTGTATCTTTTTTTGTTTCTATTAGGCAATTATTCTATATGAAGTACCTTAATTTATAAGCATAAATTCACTTTGGATGACCAAAGAGGATTCTATGCTTTCACCAGTTAACCTTTAGAAATTTGAATTGACCTACATTCACCTGCATTCTAAACTAATCTGCTTCTCATGTCACAAAAGAGACAGATCTGTGTAGACATCTCAAGTTAACATTTAGGCAAGGGAAATAACAAATGAGAGAAACTGTAAACATGCAGCTGGAAAATATTTGCAGAGTAGTAATTTGAAATTATGCTCTAAGATCAGTACTGTAGGCTCGGACATGGAAATGACTCAGTGTGTCCAGAGTTTTTTGACTCTCTCAGTCTATCAATAACAATGATATTTTATAAAAGAGCTGTTCTGTGCTTGATCTTTCCAACAACTTGCAACGAAAAACCAAGCTTGTGTCACTGATAATGTAATATGACTGCATTGTGTGAATATATTATACAGTTTAAGTCATCTTCAAATTGGTTTTCCATTATTTCAAAAGCTGTTTATTTGGTCTTGTTTTTTCCACTATATATTTATCTTACTGAGTCCACATTAGTTTCCCACTATGAACATGGACATAGCTATAGACACCTGAAAGGATGACAGAAGAATTGGGGGATGCACAAGAACATTCTCCCGTCTGAGCACTAGAGTAGAACTTGTGAATATATTGCATGGGTTGTTTGTCAATTCCAAGCCCAAATTAATAATTTTTTAATTCCAGTTAACCCTTTTACTGCTGAGTTTAAAGTGAATGTATCATCAGAAAAATGATCACATTTTTATGTTTAACTTATTTTTGTGATATTATTTTTCATTTTCCATTTAAATAGTTTTCAGGTTAATAAAAATCATTTGGGCACAATGATTAGCTGAGTAACAATGCTAGTCAGAAGTAAAGAGACCAGATGTGGTCACCTTCGATTGCAGCATCTCATACTAGGCAATAATCCAAGCATTTTTTTTTTATACATTTGTGCCATGTTCCTATTTTTTAGATATTTAGATACATTCCCACTCAGGGTCTGCGGGCAGTTAATTTTCATTATTAGTCTGTGTGGGAGCATTTAACTTAGGCTATGGCAACCTGTGGCTTTTCATCTGTTGTGGAAGTTCAAGTCCAGATGGAGCGACGCAGGTTGCAGCCTTCTTATCTAACTCCTTCTTTTTCGTCTGAGCTGCCAAGAGTCTGTTCTAGATTGTGTATTATGTAATGAGGGGATAAGTGCATCTTGTTTGCATATGTTTTAAAAAGTCCAAATATATTTCTGGGGAAAATACAGAATTATCATAATTTACTAGAATTTACCACATATGGATTTATCTGTGTTACAAGACTTTTTACTAATAAAGTTCTATTTGATGACTCCTTTTTGAAGGTTAAAATATACTTTGGCATTTGCATTTTTCAAAATATCATAAATGTATTTACTTGGTCATTAAAATTTTAATCTGTAGAAGATAAAGAAAGAAGATAAAGAATTTAGTTAGCTTATTATTAAAAACTTCTTTGAAGGCTGCAAATTCTTCCTAAAGTATCAGCATGGTAACATACTGTAGTCTGTATGGTTGAAAAATAAATAAATAAACAGAAACGGATGATTGAGGCCTGACACCTAATATTACGTTATAACTCAGAGATAATTTGGTGCACTACCCCTTGTATTGGTGTAGTGATTACCTATGTATGTCCATCAAGTTCAGTCTAATATGCCGTAGTGTTGATCTGTAGGAAGTCAAAAAACCTCATAAGGTCACAGCCAATTTTTCTCCTGTAAATTTTTTTTTCCCAACTCCAGAGAAAATAAATCCCTAGATTGATTAAATCTAGTAACCACAACTTGTAATAATATAGCAATCAAGAAATACAACCAGGCCCGTTTAGTGAATTCATCATCACCCTCAGCACCTTATCTGGCAGAGAGCTCCATAGCCTCTCTGCTCTTACAGTAAAGAATTCCTCTTCTACGTTGATGTAGAAACCTTCTTTCCTCTAGATGTACATGATGTACAGGATGCCCCTTTGCCCCACTGTCACAATCCTAGGTATAATAGAAGATTTTAGAGATCTGTGTACTGACCCCTGATATATTTATACATGGTTATTAGATCTCCCCTTAGTTCTTAAATTAAGTAACCCAAATTTTGATGATCTTTTTGGGTACTGTTGTTGTCTACTCTTTCTTCAGCTGCCCTTCTCTGAACCTTCTTTAGCTTTGCCACAAAAAATACACAATATTTCATAGACAGTGCAGCAAAATATGCTTGCTTTACAGAAGCAGCAATGAATGAGAGCCAATGGCGGGAAAAATGTCCACAGACTATACCATGGAACACAGCCTCCTCTTCCAGAGATCCAATAGTGTCAGGTGTGCTAATATCAGAGTGCCAATTGTCATCTATCATTTAAAAGTCTCCAAAAATAGGATAATCATAAGTTGTCCACCTACTGGGATCTCCAGTGATTAGCTGTAATCAGCTAGTGATCCTGGCAACAAGTGGTCAACTGCTTTGTAATGCAAAAGCATGCCAAGTGTGCCAGACAGAGATGGCCCTTGTAGTTGTAGAATGCTTCAATAAAGAGAAGTTTTCTAAATAGACGTGTCCTTAGAATCCACCATATCGCAGGATTGTTTTTATTCGGTGGGCACCTAAAACATAGATGAAAAGCAATAATAAAAATGTTTATAATAAAAACTTGATACCGATATTATGTAATAATTTAATGATTAAATTTAGATTAATGCTGGAGATAATAACTAAAGAATTTATGATTTTTACAACCCATTTATTTATTTTTGGTCCATTAACTTTAAACAATGTAGGTAGTATACTAAAATGTCCGGCAAATAAAATATATGAGAACAGTGTTAGTACTGTAAACTATGTCTGCCTTGATAGAACCTGTTTCTATCCTGCCACCCAGAGTGCATATATACAAGTCCATAATATGTGCCTGTAGAGACTTTATGCGTCTCTGTAAAAGATCTTTGAAGGGAATCCTTCCCTAGGAAATTCACTATTATACCAAGCACAATTCCTTGCAGAGCTACAGTAACTCAGTTGCATGCAATGATACTTTTCACTTCGATCCATTGCTTTATTCTGGAAAAACAAAAAATTTCTGTACAATTTTGGCGCACATTCTTGCATCATAAGCCACACCCTTTTCAAGCTATCCATGCCCCATTTCATGCCTCTTGTTGGATGATGCAAACGTGTATCTAAAACACTTAATAAATGTGGTGCAAGTCATGTAAGCCAGTTTTTCAGTGCAAACTGAGGCAGAATTCTGGAGCATTTTTATGAGTAAATCTCCTCCAGCATGTTTGACCACATTTATGAAGGGAAACTTAATGAACTACCTAGGATACATCAGGACTCTAGTACCTGTAATTTTCCATCAAAGCAGAAATTATATGATATGCATGGTACACAACAAAATACAATCTAGATTCTGCTTCCAAAAGTGGCTGTACATCTCGGCACAATGTGCTTTTTTCCAAGTGGATCAAGAGACAGAAAAACTGATCATTTTTATCTGTACACAGTATGAATCTTAATCTGACTCTTTGCTCAGTTATAATAATATGTATTTTTTTATATATGAAATAATGTACAGTATCAGTTTTAATGAAGCTCAGTTCTTTGGTTTGGTAACATTCAATTAGCCTTTTCTTCTGCTGCCTGACATTGAGAACAGACACAAACAGTATATGCCAGTACAATCTCTAATTATTCTTGGCTAGTGATTGACCTTTGTTCCCGCTAGGAATTATACCCTTCACTTATTTTCTTAGTAAATTCTAATAATATGAGCGCCTTTATGAATAATTAACAAAACATTACGCTGTATAAATCTACATACAATATTATCAGGTTTTAAAATTCTCCTGAAAGAAAATTTGCATTTCTGAAATAAATTACTGGCAAGCAGAATTTAGTTTTATCAACTATGATAAGTTAGTAACGTATTGATGTAGCAGGTCACTCTCTGGTGCTTATTCTCATGATGCATAGGAGAAAAATATATTAGCTTACCACAATTTTTGACCTTCTTTGGCTCGACTCATCAGAATTTGGATCATCAGGGAAGCCTCAATATGACTACATATGAAACTGAAGTCAATAGAGGTACACTTTGGCCCCGAAGACTGCTGTGCGTGCCATATTATGGCTCTATATAACTTCTAGTTGGTACTGAACCATAATATGCATGAGCCCTAAGGTCAATCGATGACATCTTATTGCCACCTCAAGGCAAGATGACTATAAAATCATCCTTTACAAGAAAGTCTTTACAAATAGTAAGCTCTTTGGGTTTTACTACCCAGAACTGCTTTTATTTAGCGATATGTGAACCTAAAGGGTAAAGAGTCTCCTATAGATGACAGAGAGACAGATTTCTTCCTTCTGGAAGAGAGCTACCTATTTTCCATCCCTAAAATCAGAAAATGTCATGATCACTTTTAATGAAACATAATTTTATTTTTGCAATTTTTCCATTGAAAAAACTTTTTTTTTCCCAATGGAAAACAGTTTTTTTTTTTACGATCAGCAATGAATGTGGCAACTGAGGGGTTCAATAAAGAGGGGCGGTGTAATTTCCATTCCCCCCACTACTTACAGAGAAATGCACTTTGTGACAAAGTAATTTGTCACAAAGCAAATTTCTTTCTGAAATTTGGGGAAGAAGCCAAATCAAATTTTTCTAAACTTTGTTCATCTCTATCCGCTGTTATTGTCCTAAAGCTCCACTGTACATAACTTTATAGAAAGTTATGTGGGAGAAAACTGGAATACCCAAAGCCACACAAACATGGGGAGAACATACAAATTACATTCAAATATGGTACCTAATCAGATTTAAACCCCAGCACTGCAAGACAACAGTGCTAACCACCAAGCCACTGTGCTTTCCAAACTCATGAAGGAAAATCCAACTATGGGCCTGCCTCTGCTTACCCTGCATGGCAAGAATTGCTAGATTTCCACTACCAGACAACAGCACATAGATATAAGGGCAACTCGCCTATACAAGGGTTGTCTGCGTGTTTAATGTGTTTAAATGTATGGTACCTAATTCAATTTGAACCCCAGCGAAGCAAGACAACAGTGCTAACTGCTGAGCCAATGTACTGTCCTAATCTGGTGAAAGAAAGCCTAACTATGAGTCTGCCTCTTCTTCCCCTGCATGTCAAAAATTGTTAGATTTCCATTAGTAGATCACAACGCATAGATGAAAAGGCAACTCATCTAGACAAGGGAGCCCCCTCCCCCAGTAATTTTTTCACAACCCCTTCCTTTCATGCCGCCCCCTTTCCTGGTGCTAGTAAAGATCGCTCTCTCAGACCAGGCCTGGCAGCTGTTCTATCCGTTTTCTACACTGTCTACACTGACACTGTATATTATTTAATTGTGTAATAATGTTGAGGGGGCCTGACAAAATCTTTTAGTACTTCTCCTCCTTTTCGATGGGATGTAAAACATTATATGCGAGGGCCTGCAGGTGAGCTGACCCTGTAAAACATCATATGCAAGGACCTGCAGGTGAGCTGACCCTGTAGAAGATTGTAGGTGAGGGCCTGCTGGTGAGGCAACCCTCTAAAAGGTTGTAGGTGAGGGCCTGCAGGTGAGCTGACCCTGTAAAACATTATATGCAAGGGCCTGCAGGTGAGCTGACCCTGTAAAACATTATATGCAAGGGCCTGCAGGTGAGCTGATCCTGTAAAACATTATATGCAAGGGCTTGCAGGTGAGCTGACCCTGTAAATGATTGTAGGTTAGGGCCTGCAAGTGAGCCAACCCTCTAAAAGGTTGTAGGTGAGGGCCTGCAGGTGAGCTGACCCTGTAAAACATTATATGCGAGGGCCTGCAGGTGAGCTGACTCTGTAAAACATAAGCGAGGGCCTGCAGGTGAGCTGACCCTGTAAAACATTATATGTGAGGGCTTGCAGGTAAGCTGACCCTGTAAAAGTTTGTAGGTGAGGGCCTGCAGGTGAGCTGACCCTGTAAAAATTTATTTGCAAGGGTCTTCAGGTGAGCTGACTCTGTAAAACATTATATGTGAGGGCCTTGGCTACTGAGACTGGACTTGGTGGAAGAGAGAGTGGCATTATCTGCTGCAATACAACCGACCACCTGGTCGCATTGGCCTGACTTCAAGAGTGGTGCCCTGCAAACTGGGTCATGAAGCTAGGTATCGTGAATGATTGTTTTTCTTGTGCTCTGGCAGCAGGCACAGTTTCACCGCGCCCAGGGCCACGGCCTCTGCATGCACCATCAGCATCACGGCCACTTCACCATCCCTCACTGCTCGCCTTCTTCATTTTAAATGTTATATATATTCTTGAAAGTATGTCACACGTACAGTAGCGTAGGATTTGGAAGTGTATGCGCAATTTTTTTTTTAAAAAGGTCTTTGGGATGTTGAAACGTCACACAGGAGATATCCCGCAGATAATGTCAATACTGTCACCAGCGGCTAATTAAAAATTACAGGGAATGTCACAGGTATTTGAGATGAGGAAACGTTATACAGGAGAGGTACTACAGGTAATGTCACTGTTTGCAGCGTCTATGGAAAAAGTACACTGTATGTCCCAGATGAAATATTTATGCGCACACATTACACTGCAGATGTAGCACTGGTAATGTCACTGTCAGAAGTGGACACCGTCTATTGAAAAAGTACACTGTATTCCACAGATACATTTTTTAACCGCAGACGGTACACTGGAGATGTTGCACAACTAAAGCGGACATCGTCTATGGAAAAAGTTTACTGGATGTCACAGATATTTTTGGGATGCGCACACTTTACACAGGAGATGTAGCGCAGCTAATGTCACTGTCCACAGCGGACACCATCCTGGCTGTCACAGATATTTTTGGGATGTGCACACTTTACACAGGATATGTGGGGCAGATAATTTAATTGTCCGCAGCAGACACCGTTTACGGAAGAAGTACACTAGATGTCACAAATATTTTTGGGATGCGCACACTTTACACTATTACAGCCTATTAGACGCTATTTAGCGCAGGATGTGCTAAAAAATATATACAATATTGCTGCTGCCACACACAATAGTCCTTAAAAGGATTTTTGCGTCTGTAAAGTTTTAGCAATTTAGCGCAGGTTGCGCTACAAATATATATTGCTGCTGTCACACACAATAGTCCTACCCTTACTTTTGGGTATCTGAAAAGTTTTTCTAATAAAAATAGTCCAATATCATTCCCTACACTGTCTGTCCCTTCCTATGCACAGCTCTCCCTGACTAAGACTGAGCCGAACCCATGCCATTGGGTGCTATATAGCACCCGATAATGCGTTTCGGCCAGCCATTCACTGTAATGTCCATAACCAACATGGCTACGGCATTACAGTGAGGGCAGTACTTACCTGCACATTTATTGGCTGAATACGCATGGGGAGGGGACTCGAGCATTGCTGAGCATGCTCACTCAACACTAATGTCAATGCCTGCCCATGAGTGCAGTGTAAATGGTAAAATGTCACAAAACTTTGAGACTCTTTGGCACCACTGTTTAGGCACAGTGGACTTGATAACACGCCCCCCCCCCCCACCCACACACACACACCCCCATGGTCTGCAGCTACCAAAGCCAGTGCAATAGTTCACGTCATGTTTTTCTCAGTAAACCTTGGCACTATCATATTATGGACTGCAGAGTATATTCATTTAATTTCATCCACTTACATAAATGACATGTGCGTGGGTTCTGTATATCCTGCAGTTGTAAAACCTGCTAGTGTTTTAGAGATAAGAAATCTGCCATAACTTCACAGCTTGCTTACAACTAGTTCAGAGACCGTTGCTTGATGTAGAGAAAATGGAATTGCTGTTATAGTAAGTTTGATCCAAGTTTCCTGGTCACTGGACTGACAGTGACAGCATCACTGCGTCTATTGGCACAAAATCAATGTAACTGCATCAAATGGCCCAGCTGTGCCTATTGTGTGAAAAACCTTCCATAACAGCAAGACGTGGTACTAGTACTGCAGTTTAGCCATTATTATTAAAGGGGGGTTTGGTTTTTAAAGAGCAACTCCCATCAATCATTTTTGTCCCATATTAACAACTTATACATGACTATTCTATACAATTTTATTTTATTTAAATGCCCGTTATTTGTTATGATAGAAATGTTTTAGGACAGAACAACAGAATGCCTCTTAAAGGGTTCTGTTTTGCATTCCGTCCTTAAATTCCAATCTGTTATAACTCTGTTATAATGGAACAGTATAACGGAATTACAAATGCTGATGTGAACCTACCCTTAGATGGACGTATCCTTTAAGGCTAGTCAGTTATTAGGCTTAGTACCTCTAAGACTCTAATAATGTTCTGAGAAGACAGCAAAGACGTCAATAAGGTGGGTGGGCCACTTACAATCAGGACCATATTACAGGTAGGTCTGTTTCCTCAACCACCTTGGGGACCTATGGGGACTTCCAATATTCACCTTCCCTGATGACGTTTCAGTCATTTTATTTGGTTGAAAAGAGTGAGAAGAGGTAGACAAGCTTTATCATTTGATGTTTAAGCAAGTCATTGGTGAAGATTTATCAAAACTGGTGCAAAGGAAAGCTGACTTAGTTGACCCTAGCAACCAATTAAATTATTATTTTATTTTGGTGCTGACATATTATACAGCACTTTACAGACATCAGCATCACTTGCTATCCCCAACAGAGCTGTGGGAGGAAACTGGAGTACCTGTAGGAAATCTATGCAAACATGGGGAGAACATACAAACTCCATGCAGACGTTGTCCTTGGTCGAATCTGAACCTAGGACTCCAGCACTGCAAGGCACTAGTTCTTACCATTAAGCCACAATGCTGCCCCTTTCATTTTCCAATAGAGCTCTGAAAATGGAAAGGTTCAACTTGACTGGTTGCTTTGGGAAACTATGTCAGTTTTCCTGTGCATCAGTTTTGTCTCCATAAACTTCAGTTGAGAAAGCTATATCCATGTGTTACAGTTACACAGAAATGGGTATGGACCCACTGGATCGCAATGGATTTTACTTGGACTTAACCCTAGGATTATAGTCAGGACACACAGACTTCAGACAGCATAGTAAATAGGTAAAAGATCAGGACAACAAAAAGGTAGCAAGGTTATAGGATAAACTGAATCAGGAGTCTGGAACACAATGTCTCAGGATGTAGGAATCAAAACGGCAAAAACATGGCAAAGGATACTTGAAGAAGTGCCCTAAAGAAGCCTGGATAGTCTGGGCAATAGTTAAAGAATCTTAGTGGACTGACTCTTTAAGAGCTGAGGAGCATGTGTGAGAGCTGGTGAAAGAGACTTGGTGGTAGCAGAACTTGGTAATTCCAGAATGGTGCTCTGGAGGGATGCCAAAAGAAGCTGGGCATGTAGAGAGTAGAATAGGAAAGCAGGATGATGGCCCCAAAGGAGAGTGGGACTTCCAATGCTGGAGATACTGCAGATCAGCTGATCAATGGGACTGTAAGTGATATACCCACACCAATCAGATAGCGATGGCCTATCTTGAGGAAATATAAAAAGGACCAGAAAACACCTCTAAGATCAAATCTTCCTGAATGCAATTTCCAAAGATTGCCTAGACTAGATACAATTTTACAAACTCCTCAGCTGGGAGAAGTATTACACTCAGTTCACACTTTCGCGTAAAACGCCGCGTTCGAACGCGCAAAAAAACGCACAACAGTACAGGAACCATGCATTCCTATGGGGGTGGTTCACACTTGCGCATTTTTATGCGTGTTCGAAGGCGCCTAAAAACGTCCGAAGGAGAAGCAAGTATGTTTGCGTTAATTCGGGCGTTTTTCGAGCGTTTGGGGGAAATAGACTTCAATGGGAAACGCGATAGGCGTGTTGTTCGGGCGTTTGGATGCGCGTTTTACAAAGTTTGCAACATGCTGAATCAGCCACCATGGAATGTCACACCTCTAAAGCACTCAGATTGGCCAAACTATATCATTGGTCATTGGCCAACTATGCAGTCAATCACATAAACGCGCGTCAAACGCGCCTACACTATTTACCAAAACGCTAGAAAAAAACGCGAGTTAACGCCAGTCTTGAACGCTCAGAAAACGCTAGGCTTCAAAACGCTCAGGTCTGAACCCAGTGTAAGTGTTACAGACATTGCAGTTCTCATCTTGATTCTTAATGATTTAAATAAACAGTAACAAGAAACTTTTAATTGACTTTTTTAATAGATTTCAATGGTTTTTGTTATCATACTGAAGGTCTGTACACGTTTTCAGTCAGTGAATCTAAACAAAAAGTTTATATCCTCTTTCAGCAAGCATAGATTTTGAAAAAAAGTACTGTATACTGAAAATGTGTATCTTTTCTCATCATATAATTATATTTATCTAGCACTAGACAACTGCCATAATAATCCATAAAGCATAAGTCCTGTCCACAGAGGGACTTATTTTAAGGAAATAAGAAATATTAAAGCGAGTAATGCTACTTACTAAATAATAAAATACTAATGCATGAGAAAATACATTCACTTTAATTTTCCAATTTTTTGCTATTATAGTTCATGCATGCACCATTAATTCTAGGTCTTGGATATAACCCAGAAGCGACAAACATTACAATAAAGTGCTATTTGAATGGGAATTTAAAACTCCTCATTTAATCACCGATTCATACAAACTGTAACAGAAAAAGAAAAAGGAGTCACGTACAGAAGTACAGGAGGACTCATAATTGCTTCTGGGTCACCTATCTGGGTATATGAGGTTTAAGGAGGAGATTCTATGACTTATGTCTGTATCAGTAAAATCACAAAGTAGACGTGATAAATAAAGGCTCTACCTTCCTGCATCATTAGAGCTGCTGTTAGAGCTTTCAAATATCCTGAGGCCGCCTCATTTTCCTTTGCTCTTGCTTATTATGTAAGTATTTGTATGTACACAGAATAACGCAAGCAAATAATTACATTTCGCAGCAATTGTCCATTGTACCTACCCCCTACTAATATATTTTGTCGTCAGGGGAACATTTTAGGCTTTTTATGAGTTTTATTTGCCTAAAGTACATCAGAAGCATGAGTCATCATCAGTACTAGAAACATTACTGAATGGAAGCCAAAAGAACAATAGTTTCTATGGCTGACTCATTCTCTCTAACTCACCATTAGGTCCCCAACATGGGGGAATTTCAGTACCACGAACAGACCTGAGATATTTTTTTCATTAATGGGGTTGTCTCATCTTACACAATGAGGGCATATTGCTAGGATATGCCCCCATTGTCTGATAGGTAAGGGTCCCACCTATATCAAGAACGGTGCCACAAAAGTGCTTGTGGGCGCACTACACATGCACAGCCACCCTTCATTCATTTTCTATGGGACCACCAAAAATCGACAAGCTCTGGCTTGGCTATTTTAATTGGGCCCATAGAAGTGAATGGGAGCGGTTGCCGGTCATGCATGGTGGGCTCCCATTCACTTCTATGGGGGAGAGCGCTTGGTGGTGGCCGGGCCAGAGTCTTCCAGCCGCTACTTCTCGGGGCTTCGTTCCTGATATAGGTGCGGTACCTAGCAATATGCTCCCATTGTCTGAGATGAGACAACACCTTTAAGATGAATTGAGGCATTTAGCATGAATGATGGCTTAAAATATGGTTAATAGGCTAGGGCAAAAAAAACTCTTGATTTTGAGACATACCTATATTGTAGTCAGCACGATTTGGAGTTATGGTCATTTATTATACATTCACACCTGCGAGCTATACAATCTTTGCCAACTAGGGATGGTTCAGTGATAGTCATCATTTACCACCTGTGTAAGAAACCTTCTCTGTCTGATGTCTAATTGTAGCCTAACAGGATCCATGAAGTCCTCCAGATCTCTAGTTGATTTGTAAGGACTGTTCTTTGGTTCTTCAGCTAATAGAAGAGGGTTCAAATGAGCCATATGAACAGAAGTTTTCTTTTAAACTTACATTTTTAAAAAGGTTGTCTGAGATTTTTATATTGACTCCCTATGCTCAGGATCCGGGAGTCTGACTCCGATCAGCTGTTTGAAGAGGCTGCATCACTCTTGCAGTTTTAAAAATTCTCCCCCTTGCACTTACCCCTGATCTCTGGAGTTGAAACTACATAGCAAGTTAATTCTAAAGTGTCACTTTAAGTAGGGAACAGTGCAGACCTAAATTCGCCCCACATCACTGTCCCTACCTACTTTGACAATCCGCCCTAAACAGCAGCCTCCAACTTGGCGATGGTCCCTAACCTGGCTAAGTGCACAGGACCGTCTCAGGGGGCAGAAGGAGCAGGCCAGACAGGCTGGGTCAAAACGAATAACAAGCCTGTCAAAACCAGAAATTCACGTCAGAACCAAAATGAGAGACAAACACAGACTCAAATACCAGACAGGATCAGCACCAGCAGATTATATCAGCAATACAATCTGTAGTTACACACAAAGTCACAAACAAAGTGTTTAAAAAAAACACACTTGTGAAGCAGGAGGACAAATCACAGGTGACTGTGGCTAGGAGTCATCTGTTTAACCCCTTATTAACCACCAACACACCTTAATATGGGGGTTACTAAGGGACATTTTTTACTAACCTTACTTTTTTACTGCAGAGCAGTCTAAGCATGGACAGCAGGGGCTCAGCTTTCACATAAGAGCTGTGTTCCTGCTATGACTGCATGCACCAGCAGAAGCACTAATCCAGGCCTTTTACCAGTTAGATGCCATGCTCAATAGGGCCCCCAGCATATAAGGGAACACAAATAATTGGGATCCTGAAGTCTGTGCACACAGGCTGTGGTCTTTCCGGGTGCAGCCTGCTGGTGGATTTCAGCAAAGCACTGATTGTAAAATCCATTGCACTGCAATGTATTTTCGAAGCAACCAAACGATTTTCTATTATAGTCCCCTTGCGGGTCTATTATATGTTTAAAAAAGTAAAAAAAAAAATAGTTATAAAAATAAAACATATCAAAAAAATCTGATTAAAAATACACCTTTTTTTTCTTAAAAAAATGCCTTTACATGGAAAAAATAAAATAAAAAATCTCCTCCACATATTTATGGCTGAAAAAAATGAAAAGCCAGAATTGCTGTTTCGTTTTTCTTATTCCACCAAAAATAAAAGGGATCAAAAATTATTATGTACCTCAATATGATACCAATAAAAATTACAAATCATCCCACGAAAATCAAGCTCTCAAACTCTGTAGAAAGAAAGATAAAAAAAGAGTTGTGATGCAGCGATGCAAAAACTTTTTTAGGGTTTTTATTGCACAAAAAGTAATATAACAAAAATATGCATTTGGTACCTCTGTAATTGTACTAACACAGGGAGAAAAGTTATAAAGTTATATATGCAGAAAAATGAATGCCGCAAAATTTATACAGTAACTTAAAAACACAGTCACAGTGTTGCTGTTTTTTCCCATTCCCTTCTCAGAAAGACTTAAAATAAGTCAATCATTAAAGGGGTATGCCATGATTAATGTAAAAAATTAAAATCAGACATCATATAGTACATAACAATGTCTTTCTAACAAAGCTAGAACCAGCCCTGTACCTTACATGGGTACAGAGTGCTCCCCATTCACTGCTCCAATTTCTGTGCCAAATTCTCTTCAGTCTGGAGTGTTCTTTCTGCTGCAGCTATCTCCCTGTAACTGCCACAGCTTCTAACAAGACGTATGGCTGGTGGCAGTTAAAGATTTAAATTAAGCACCTTCGACCAGCACAGTGAGACGGACAAAAAAAATACGGACAAAAAACAAAGAGTAGGTGGTGCTATACAGATACATTTTATTGAATAACTCAGTACCTATACTAAATTTTTAATTGAATGCAAATACAAAAATATTTAGATCCAGGTGCTGGTTTAAAAAATGTAGAATATGCTTCGTGAAACAACTAAAGATGAGTGAATTTCTTAAAAATTCAATTTGGCCTGTTCACCGAATTTTCCGAAAAAATTTGCTTCGATCTGAATTTATTCACGACAAATGACGTTAAAAAACTGCTATTTTCTGGCTGCAAAGAGCCTTTTATAGGGGTGTAGAACACTGTGCCTTGCAGTAACATGCATAGGGAGTCTGCTGTGGTACTGAAATAATACTGTAAGTCCGTATGACATGCAGATGACAGGCGTCACTCTTAGAATCACTGCACACTTCACTTATTTGGGTAGTCATGGGGACAAAACTGACCAAATAACTCAAGTATGAACTCAGCCTTACAGGTCGATGTTAGCGCCAAGAAGAAGCGTACTCCTTTTACACCGTCGTCAGCTGATTCCACACAGAACCTGTTTTATTAAACGCTTATACAAGTAGAGCCTCCAACAGAGTGGAGAGGGTGTCAGCAGTAAGTTTGTGTTGACGTCACTGATTATTTTACCCTTCCTATGATCGTCAGAACAATAAACCAAAAAAACGGATCCTGTCTTTGGAGCATACGCCTTCACTCAGTCAGCATTTGCTCAGTATTGCTAATGCCAATAAAAACAGGAATGGATCTAAAACAGAGATGACACGTGAATGGGGAGGGTGGGAACAGCATGCGAAGTCCACAGAGTGTCCCTATGACAGAGTGCTGAGGTGGAAGCAGCATGAGGATGCCACAAAGTGGCCCAATGACAAAGTCTGAAGGTGGTGGCAGCATCAGGAGGCCACAGAGTGGCACAATGACAGTGTGGAGGTGGCAGCAGTATGGAGAGGCCAGCGAGTGGCCAGGTTACATAGTGTGGAGATGGCAGTACCAGGAGGCCAGAGTGGCAAGGTGACATAGTGTGGAGATAGCAGCAGCAGCATCATACAACAGAGTGGCATGGTGTGGACATGGCAGCATCAAGAGGCCAAAGAGTGGCAAAGTGACATAGTGTGGACATGGAAGCATCAGTAGTCCACAGAGTGGCAAGGTGACATAGTGTGGACATGGCAGCATCAGTAGGCCACAAAGTGGCAAGATGACATAGTGTGGACTTGGCAGCATCAGGAGGCCACAGAGTGGCAAGGTGACATGGTATGGACTTGGCAGCAGCAGCATCATACATCAGAGTGGCTCGGTGACAAAGTGTAGACATGGCAGCATGAGGAGACCACAGAGTGGCAAGGTGACATAGTGTGGACATGGCAGCATCAGAAGGCAACAGAGTGGCAAGGTGACATAGTTTAGATATGGCAGCATGAGGAGACCACAGATCAGCACAATGACAGAGTCTGGAGGTGGCAGCAGCATAAGTTGTAGATTTTACTGCATATAACTGCAGCGCTGATCGCCGGCTATCTTTTCTTTTTCTACTGATATATGCCTCTAAAGCCTTTACCACATATAACTGGAACAGTGAACGCCGAGTATATTTTTCTTTTTCCACGTACAGATGCCACTAAAGGCTTTTCAACAGAGGTTAATAAGCTGTCTGTGAGTTTCAAAAAACCAACGGCGCCTGAGGCGGAGTAATCTGAAGTGAATCGGACGTAGCAGAGAAAGTAGATGCGCCCTGGAAGAGCCAGACCCGGTCCTTATGCGGTTTCTGTGCTGCAGAAAAGTCCCTGTAGTGTCCAGTAGAGATGGCCCGAACTATTCGCCGGCGAACATAGCTTGTTCGCTTCCGCCGCGGCGGGCGAACATATTCGATGTTCGCATTGACCCCTATACTTTATCATTGAGTAAACTTTGACCCTGTACCTCACAGTCAGCAGACACATTCCAGCCAATCAGCATACCCTCCCTCCTAGACCCTCCCACCTCCTATCTAAACGCAAAGACAGCATCCATCTTAGATTCATTCTGAAGCTGCAGTGTTAGTAATTGTAAATCGCAATGTGATTAATATAACCTGTATTATTCGCATTGCGATTACAACTTAGATCTGAGTTCCTAATGATTGTATTGCTAGAATATAACGAACATAACGAATATAGCACTATATTCTCAATCTGCGTTATATTCTAGCAATACAACAACCATTAGGAACTCAGATCTAAGTTTAATTCGCAATGTGATTAATATAACCTGCATTAATCGCATTGCGAATTCAACTTAGAGCTGAGTTCCTAATGGTTGTTGTATTGCTAAAATATACGTTATATTCTAGCAATACAACCATTAGGAACCCAGCTCTAAGTTGAATTCGCAAATAAGATGTCCCAAACTATTCACCAGCGGACAGTTCCCGTTGAACATAGCTTGTGCGCGTTCGTCGCGTTCGGTCCACCCCCTATCATTGAGTACACTTTGACCCTGTACCTCACAGTCATCAGACACATTCCAGCCAATCAGCATACCCTCCCTCCCATCTCCTGGACAGCATCCATTTTAGATTAATTCGGAAGCTGCAGTCTTAGTGAGAGGAGGGACAGTGTAGCTGCTGCTGATTTAATAGGGAAATCGATAGCTAGGCTAGTGTATTCAGCATCCACTCCAGTCCTGAAAGACTCATCAGATCTCTGCTGTAAGGACAGCGTCCTGACAGCACCCCAAAAAGCCCTTTTTAGGGCTAGTACATCAGTCTCCCTCCCAGACCCTCCCACCTCCTATCAAAAAGCAAGGACAGCATCCATCCTAGATTCATTCTGAAGCTGCAGTGTTAGTAGTTGTAATCGCAATGCGATTAATATAACCTGTATTAATCGCATTGCAAATTCAACTTAGAGCTGGGCTCCTAATGGTTGTATTGCTAGAATATAACGAAGATTGAGAATATAGCGCTATATTCTCAATCTTCGTTATATTCTAGCAATACAACCATTAGGAAAACAGCTCTAAGTTGAATTCGCAATGCGATTAATGCAGGTTATATTAATCGCATTGCGAATTCAACTTACCAAACTCTGTGTCAACTACATCATTTTCCATGGGAGTTTTGCCATGGATCCCCTTCCAGCATGCCACAGTCCAGCTGTTAGTCCCCTTGAAACAACTTTTCCATCACTATTGTGGCCAGAAAGAGTCCCTGTGGGCTTTAAAATTCGCCTGTCTATTGCAGTCTATGGCGGTTCGCCCTGTTCGCATGTTTGTGAACATTTTCAGAAGTTCGCGTTCGCCATTCGCGAACGGAAAAATTTATATTCGCGACATCACTAGTGTACAGTAATCAATACCGCAGATAGATAAAGGGTGGTGTGAATTAGTTTGCATTTTTGAGCAGGGTTAGTGCATAGTGTACTCACCTCTATCCGTGCACCGCTCTTATGGACAATGTCATGTAAGCGCACAGTGTGTGAAACGTAAATACGAAATTTCACCACACCATAATTCGGTCCATAGCGCAAAAAGTAATTTCTCACGTATAACTACAGCGCTGAACACTGAATATACCTTTATTTTTCCACAGAATTACGACACTAAAAGCTTTACCACATATAACTGCAACAGTGAACGCTGAATATATTTTAATTTTTCTACTGCTATACGTCAATAAAGGTTTTTCAATATATAAGTACAGCAGCGAATGGCAAATGTATATTTCTTTGTCTACTTATATACATCAATAAAGGTTTTTCTACATATAAGTGCACCAGCGAATGGCGAATTTCTTTTTCTACTGCAATACGCCAGTAAAGGCTTTACCAGATATAACTGCAACAGTGTACTGAGAATATATTTTTCTTGTAGTACTGAAATACGACCCTATACGCTTTCACCAGAAATAACTGCAACAGTGCAGTGCGTATATATTTTTCTTTTTTGAATGTAATACGTCCCTATACGGTTTCAACAGAAATTACTGCATCACTGCAGTGCGTATATATTTTTTTCTCTTTTTTTACTGTAATAGGCCCTATACTGTTTCACCGAAAATAACTGCAGAAGTGACCCAAGATTATATATTTCTTGTTGGACAGAAAATGGCCACTATACGCTTTAACCAGAAAACAATTAAAGAGTGAAGTGCGTATATATTTTTCTTGTAGTACTGAAATACGACCATAAACTCTTTCACCAGAAATTACTGCAAATGCACAGGGCGTTTATATTTTTCGTGTATTACTGAAATACCGCCCTATACTCTTTCACCAGAAATGACTGCAAATGATTTTAGCGTAAGTAACAATAAAAGTGACCTGCGTATATATTTATCTTTTTCCACAGATAAAAGCCACTAAAGGCTTTTCAACATAGCACTTGCACCCCAATAATTAATTGCTGGAAGGACAGAGCTGTATTATGAACTATCTGGATCCCCAAGTAATGCTTCCCTGCACTTGTAATTCACTTTTTTTCACAATAAGGATTTTCCAATGACTCTACCTAGCATCTGCATACATCTCTCCCTGCCTGTGAAATGATTCCTTTAACTATCCTTTCCCTTCACTTGTAAATTGCTGTTTATCACAATGAGGATTTTCCAATGAATCTCCCTATCATCTGCACACATCTCTCCCTGCTTGTGAAACAATTCCTCTTACTATCCTTTCCCTGCACTAGTAAATCACATATTTTCTTTTTTTTTTAACAATTAGTTCTTCTTTCACTCTCCCTAGTGCCTGCATACACGTCTGTCCCTGAACAAAGTACGATTGTGAATGGCAGAATCTAAGATGGCCGCCGTATTTATAGGCTGGCTGGCTGCTGATTGGCTGCATGCATGGCATTATGGGTCATCCCACCTTCCCAGATTTCCTTGCCCCATGTCCTCACACGTGTAGCCGCCATTGTAGCCACCATGTTAGGAAAAATTGCGAAGTGCAAGGAAATTCAAATTTTTGCGAATAGAAATTTCCCTGAAATTTTAAATGAATTCCACCTCGTCAGCTTCGATTCGCTCATCTCTAGACACAACCCTTTTAAGTTATGTGTACCCCTAAAATGGCACTATTAAAAACTACAACTTGTCCCATCAAAAACAAGCCCCCATACTGCTGTTGATGGAAAAATGCAAAAGTTATGGCTCTTGGAAGGTGATGATAGAAAAATGAAAAAAATATAAAAATCGCTTAGTCATTAATGCCAAAACAGCATGGTCACTAAGGGGTTAAATATCTATCTGTAAGGTGGCATGGGCCACTGGCACCGAGCTTTATTCCTAATATGCTGACCAGCCCTGGGGTCAGTAGTTCTGGTTGCCATGGCGATGGAGCAACACTGGCGGCACCACCATAGAGAGGTCTGGCATGTCGCAGGTGCGCAGACAGGTAAGTTTATGACATAAAGACATAAGAACAGACTATAATTGCCTGTTTGGGTAGGATATTCCATTTTTTAAGCTACATATATTTCTCTCTCAGCAATAATGAAAGTAGAAGGCTGAAGTATTTTCTGTCACCATTTTCAGTAATTTGTATTGTAGAAGCAAATCAGTCTAAGCTGCAGCTTGAAACATTTGAGTTCACCGGTGTTCAGCACTCAATATGTAGTCTCATTACAGGCTATTTAAATAACAGATCTGGCAATTTATGGATCCTAAGGGCAATGGATCGAGGTTTATTCCCTAATGAGTATTCATGGGCCGACTTTTTTTTTAACAGATGAAATTCAAGAGTATCATAGAGTAACTACTCTGAAATGTAGAATATACTTTATTCTGACTTAAATAGGAATATTTTATAAAATGATTGTAGTCACAGCACTTATCAAAGTTGATTAGGCTTTTCTTGGGTGTTCGTCATTTCTGGATCACTCTCCAACTATGGATTACTCTCAATGATAGATAGCTTTTTGACAGCACACCAAACTTAGTTTTAGGTTTGCTTGTCAAGTTCATATCTTTATTTAGGTGCAAATTTTGCAATGTTTTGGGCCCTATTATGAGTGGCCCTTTTTCAAGCAGTTATGAGGTACCATGGATTTGATTAGGGATCTTGGTCCCTTTATGTTTGGGATCTGTGGGTTTCCCAGAGGTTGGACTTGTCATAATTTCACTCCACAAAAAGATGTTTTTCTGCAACTTTGAGACAAAGGCAAATAAATATTTAAAGCATCAAAGCATCAACTATGTTCTCTCCCCTTATATACTCCTATTAAAAACTAATTACAAGAAAATCATGAGATCCTGACATCTCTGAACAATTTAACACCGTGCTTGAACTTAACTCATTTAATTAGAAGAATATTGCAGTCATAAGCACATGTCAAACACTGTGGAAATAAAACACTCCTGCTCACTGATAATTATTGGAAATATTCCAGATCTGTCTCATATAAAATGCAATGCAGATATAAACAATATTAATTAAACAATGATAGTAGTCTTATCAGGATAGGATTTTAATGTAGTGTTACCATCAGTATTTTATGGACTGAAATGTAATACAATGTTTCTATGGTTTACAGATTGGATTTTAAAGGGTCATTCCCATTTCAGATATTGGGGAAATATGGCTAGGATATGCCCCCAATGTCTAATAGGTGTGGGTTCCAACTCTGGGAACGGCACCTATTCTTAGAATAGAGCCCGCAAAGTCCTATTCATTCCTATAAGAGCGCCAAAAATATTTAAATAATTGTAATGTGAACAGTTACGAGGAGATCTCCTTATAAAAAGGTGAGAATGGGCTTCTATTATGGTGTCAGGTTTTGTTTCCAGGACAAAATAATTGTTTAAACCATCAAAAAGTGTGGTGATAAGAAAGCAGGATGCGCTCATACCCATATGCAGTTGTGCATTTCTGTAGGGGAGCACATCCTGCACTTGTAGTACGTTGCTAATGGCAATCACCAGCAAAAAATGCATACAATGGATGATGCCAGCAACGGACAACAAGTACCACAATGGACATCCTACATAAGATGAAATTTATGTGGATGTGGCAAGAATTCAGAACAAACACAGAACCAGAAATAGGTGCACACTGCCGTAACACTAAACCCTCACACTGATGTTAAGAATTGAGAGTTAGTTCGACATATCCTACTAGGAGGACGTGTCTTAAGCCTCGGGCACCAGCGTCAAGGTCTCTCAAATAGCCCGTGGGCCCTAACACTCACCTACCTGCGCCGTATGGGCGATATCAGGGGCCAGTGGGCAATTACAGGAGCATTAGGACGACTCACAAACATCTCCTCTGTTACCTCCAGCATGTGGCCATGCTTGCAATGGGAGGTGGGAGGTGTCTATGAGCCTCACTCAAGACTGACTGATATAGCCCAAGGCCAAACAGGTGCACCTTTATACACCTCCATACATATATATATATAAACCATCAAAAAGTGTGGTGATAAGAAAGCAGGATGCGCTCATACCCATATGCAGTTGTGCATTTCTGTAGGGGAGGTGTATAAACTCCATTTTAAATGTGCCTGTATTTCAACCTCAGGTCACATTTGGGTGCACCTGTTTGGCCTTGGGCTATATCAGTCAGTCTTGAGTAGGGCTCATAGACACCTCCCACCTCCCATTGCAAGCATGGCCACATGCTGGAGGTAACAGAGGAGATGTTTGTGAGTCGTCCTAATGCTCCTGTAATTGCCCACTGGCCCCTGATATCGCCCATACGGCGCAGGTAGGTGAGTGTTAGGGCCCACGGGCTATTTGAGAGACCTTGACGCTGGTGCCCGAGGCTTAAGACACGTCCTCCTAGTAGGATATGTCGAACTAACTCTCAATTTTTAACATCAGTGTGAGGGTTTAGTGTTACGGCAGTGTGCACCTATTTCTGGTTCTGTGTTTGTTCTGAATTCTTGCCACATCCACATAAATTTCATCTTATGTAGGATGTCCATTGTGGTACTTGTTGTCCGTTGCTGGCATCATCCATTGTATGCATTTTTGCTGGTGATTGCCATTAGCAACGTACTACAAGTGCAGGATGTGCTCCCTACAGAAATGCACAACTGCATATGGGTATGAGCGCATCCTGCTTTCTTATCACCACACTTTTTGATGGTTTATATATATATATGTATGGAGGTGTATAAACTCCATTTTAAATGTGCCTGTATTTCAACCTCAGGTCACATTTGGGTGCACCTGTTTGGCCTTGGGCTATATCAGTCAGTCTTGAGTAGGGCTCATAGACACCTCCCACCTCCCATTGCAAGCATGGCCACATGCTGGAGGTAACAGAGGAGATGTTTGTGAGTCGTCCTAATGCTCCTGTAATTGCCCACTGGCCCCTGATATCGCCCATACGGCGCAGGTAGGTGAGTGTTAGGGCCCACGGGCTATTTGAGAGACCTTGACGCTGGTGCCCGAGGCTTAAGACACGTCCTCCTAGTAGGATATGTCGAACTAACTCTCAATTTTTAACATCAGTGTGAGGGTTTAGTGTTACGGCAGTGTGCACCTATTTCTGGTTCTGTGTTTGTTCTGAATTCTTGCCACATCCACATAAATTTCATCTTATGTAGGATGTCCATTGTGGTACTTGTTGTCCGTTGCTGGCATCATCCATTGTATGCATTTTTGCTGGTGATTGCCATTAGCAACGTACTACAAGATGCAGGATGTGCTCCCTACAGAAATGCACAACTGCATATGGGTATGAGCGCATCCTGCTTTCTTATCACCACACTTTTTGATGGTTTATATATATATATGTATGGAGGTGTATAAACTCCATTTTAAATGTGCCTGTATTTCAACCTCAGGTCACATTTGGGTGCACCTGTTTGGCCTTGGGCTATATCAGTCAGTCTTGAGTAGGGCTCATAGACACCTCCCACCTCCCATTGCAAGCATGGCCACATGCTGGAGGTAACAGAGGAGATGTTTGTGAGTCGTCCTAATGCTCCTGTAATTGCCCACTGGCCCCTGATATCGCCCATACGGCGCAGGTAGGTGAGTGTTAGGGCCCACGGGCTATTTGAGAGACCTTGACGCTGGTGCCCGAGGCTTAAGACACGTCCTCCTAGTAGGATATGTCGAACTAACTCTCAATTTTTAACATCAGTGTGAGGGTTTAGTGTTACGGCAGTGTGCACCTATTTCTGGTTCTGTGTTTGTTCTGAATTCTTGCCACATCCACATAAATTTCATCTTATGTAGGATGTCCATTGTGGTACTTGTTGTCCGTTGCTGGCATCATCCATTGTATGCATTTTTGCTGGTGATTGCCATTAGCAACGTACTACAAGATGCAGGATGTGCTCCCCTACAGAAATGCACAACTGCATATGGGTATGAGCGCATCCTGCTTTCTTATCACCACACTTTTTGATGGTTTATATATATATATGTATGGAGGTGTATAAACTCCATTTTAAATGTGCCTGTATTTCAACCTCAGGTCACATTTGGGTGCACCTGTTTGGCCTTGGGCTATATCAGTCAGTCTTGAGTAGGGCTCATAGAGCACCTCCCACCTCCCATTGCAAGCATGGCCACATGCTGGAGGTAACAGAGGAGATGTTTGTGAGTCGTCCTAATGCTCCTGTAATTGCCCACTGGCCCCTGATATCGCCCATACGGCGCAGGTAGGTGAGTGTTAGGGCCCACGGGCTGTTTGAGAGACCTTGACGCTGGTGCCCGAGGCTTAAGACACGTCCTCCTAGTAGGATATGTCGAACTAACTCTCAATTTTTAACATCAGTGTGAGGGTTTAGTGTTACGGCAGTGTGCACCTATTTCTGGTTCTGTGTTTGTTCTGAATTCTTGCCACATCCACATAAATTTCATCTTATGTAGGATGTCCATTGTGGTACTTGTTGTCCGTTGCTGGCATCATCCATTGTATGCATTTTTGCTGGTGATTGCCATTAGCAACGTACTACAAGTGCAGGATGTGCTCCCCTACAGAAATGCACAACTGCATATGGGTATGAGCGCATCCTGCTTTCTTATCACCACACTTTTTGATGGTTTATATATATATATGTATGGAGGTGTATAAACTCCATTTTAAATGTGCCTGTATTTCAACCTCAGGTCACATTTGGGTGCACCTGTTTGGCCTTGGGCTATATCAGTCAGTCTTGAGTAGGGCTCATAGACACCTCCCACCTCCCATTGCAAGCATGGCCACATGCTGGAGGTAACAGAGGAGATGTTTGTGAGTCGTCCTAATGCTCCTGTAATTGCCCACTGGCCCCTGATATCGCCCATACGGCGCAGGTAGGTGAGTGTTAGGGCCCACGGGCTATTTGAGAGACCTTGACGCTGGTGCCCGAGGCTTAAGACACGTCCTCCTAGTAGGATATGTCGAACTAACTCTCAATTTTTAACATCAGTGTGAGGGTTTAGTGTTACGGCAGTGTGCACCTATTTCTGGTTCTGTGTTTGTTCTGAATTCTTGCCACATCCACATAAATTTCATCTTATGTAGGATGTCCATTGTGGTACTTGTTGTCCGTTGCTGGCATCATCCATTGTATGCATTTTTGCTGGTGATTGCCATTAGCAACGTACTACAAGATGCAGGATGTGCTCCCCTACAGAAATGCACAACTGCATATGGGTATGAGCGCATCCTGCTTTCTTATCACCACACTTTTTGATGGTTTATATATATATATGTATGGAGGTGTATAAACTCCATTTTAAATGTGCCTGTATTTCAACCTCAGGTCACATTTGGGTGCACCTGTTTGGCCTTGGGCTATATCAGTCAGTCTTGAGTAGGGCTCATAGACACCTCCCACCTCCCATTGCAAGCATGGCCACATGCTGGAGGTAACAGAGGAGATGTTTGTGAGTCGTCCTAATGCTCCTGTAATTGCCCACTGGCCCCTGATATCGCCCATACGGCGCAGGTAGGTGAGTGTTAGGGCCCACGGGCTATTTGAGAGACCTTGACGCTGGTGCCCGAGGCTTAAGACACGTCCTCCTAGTAGGATATGTCGAACTAACTCTCAATTTTTAACATCAGTGTGAGGGTTTAGTGTTACGGCAGTGTGCACCTATTTCTGGTTCTGTGTTTGTTCAAAATAATTGTTTGTTTGCTTCCGCTCATTACCCTTCCAGTGACCTTTGGGTCAATATAGTTCTTCAAGAAACCACCTAGTAACAAAGGGCATGGGGCATGGCACCAACTAGGACTGGGCCCTTCTCACTATGGACCCCATAACAGCCACTTGGTCTGCCTTTATGGTATGACTACAGTATAGACACCCATTAATCATAGCATGACAACTATTAAAAGGTGATGTGAATAACATTGACTATTTTATTACAATGGCACCTGTCAAGGGGTAGAACATAATAGGCAGCAAGTGAACAGTCAGTTCTTGAAGCCGATGTGTTAGAAACAACTAATTGAAAATGAATCCCAACTAAAGATTAATGGGTTATCCCCATGAATAATGTAAAAAACAAAAACAAAAAAAAACAGAAATCATAGTACATGGCAGTCTCTTTTTAACAAACTTAGAACCAGCCCTGTACCTCACATGGATCAAGATATCGCCCCAATTATTGCTCCAATTGCTCTGCTATAATCATTTAAAGCTGGCAGATCAGAAGGCATGTCCTTTCTCAGGGGAAGTGTCCTTTTTGCTGCAGCTGATGCAGTTGAAGGATGGAAGTGAGCATGTGCGTCCACCTCAGTGAGCTAGACATAGAATTTTGAAAGAGAACAAAAAACAGGTGACTATAAACAGATGGATTTCAATGAATAACTCAGTAGCCATACTAAATTTTTAGTATGTGGATGGCCAGATGCCTGTGAATTTCTTACTTGGGAATAACAGGGGAACAGCACTGCACAGAGTTATGAGAATAGATGACCCAGAATTGTAATTTCATGTAGTATACAAATTTACTAACACTGTCTAAAAGCAAGACAGTAGAAACTTAGTCTCAAACGTTAGTGTGGTGACTTGGACTCCAAATTCATCAGACGTCAAATGAATTGAGCATTTATGTCTCAATAAGTCAATGCTGATTTAGAGGCATGCGGGGAGCCCCGGATGTTTTGTCCACCACCCCTAACCTAGTGGTTGCTGAACATAAAGCTGTATCACTGTCCTCAGGACAACTTTTCAGTTGAATTATTGTGGCTGGACACGGAAGTTGATAGTTCCCTGCCCTGCTGATCACGTTTATAGGCCTCAGGCTGATAGGGGCTGGAAACTATATGGTGTGTGGAGCCTTCTGCTTCTGTTTTGTACACTGCATAGTTTTCAGCCCTGTGGCTGCCTGAAACAGCTGGTTAGTTGGATTGCCAGTCGTTGAGAAACCACTGATTTGATATTGATGACCTATCCAGAAGATTGTCCAGGATACAGATAGCCTATCGCTTTAAATGAATTTATTAAAACATTATCGTAATTCTTAATACTGCTTTGCTTGTAAACATTCAAAACATAGAACAAAAAAAATAATAAAACTAACAAAACAACACTTAACACATTGCAATCATCTAGTCAGGACCCATACTGAAAGAAGGTAGAACATTTTAACAGTCTAAAAGGTTTTGTGGACACCCCATGGTTTATGTATATATTTCGCACAGTGGACAAAATTAATGGGCTCTTTAACAGTGAACACAGCAGGTTTGTGTGGCAAATCCCATTTAATCCCAGCCCACCACAGGGTCAAAGCCTCTCATACTTTCATGGTATAATAATTGGATTTTTTGCTGATACATTTTTTATACCAAGGTTATTAACAGTTTTACATTTGAGGATTATTGAGGGATAGTAGAAATAAGAACATATGGATGAACGATAGGTTACTGAAAACTGGCAGAAGTTTTTCTTGGCTACCTGGATCATAAAGGTTATTGCAAAATTCAATGTTTTGCAGAAAATACATTCAGTAAAATGTTTATGTGAATTCAATTAAATGTTAATGTTAATAATTAAAAGGAGATTGAAAGTCAGTGGCTTAACTATGGGGGGACTGTCTAACAGTGGCACCTGTGTCATATAAAAAGATACCATTCTAATAAATTGCACATTGTAGGCAAAAGTTTAAGTTATGAAACAGAAAAGAGGAAGGATATAGAGGGCACCGTAAGGGACCACCATGAACAAATGCAAAACAAGTCAGTGCAGTTAATAGATCTAAGGCTATGTCTGTCCCAGTGTTCATCAGATCCCACTGCAAACCAGGTGGGAATTGGTTGCTAGGGACCCAGGTTAAGTCTGCTGAGTAAGGTGGTAGAAAACAAGTGCAAGCTCAATATAGCTATGAGATCTAGTAAAAAAGGGACCAAAATGTTGACAGTAAACTGTGTAGGTCATTTTATTTTAGGGAAACAATAATGTGTTACTTTTTACCTTCAGTAAAATGACCTACATAGTATTTTGTACTGGATCTCAAGAGCAGCATTTTCTATTCTGCATACTTGAAGCTGGAGCTGCAGCCAGTGCTATTGTCTCTGACTGCCACATAATTATATCTGATTGCACAACTTGCCAAGGTGAGTAGATTAGCTTCATCCTGTGTCGCTGTTTATTATAGGTGCCATGTTTTTTTTTTCCTCCTTAGATCTATAAGATGCCAATCAGTTGCAGGAGAGAGATGCAAGACAGTGTCCAAGCCAGGAGACACAGTATGATCCAAATCAGTAGACATGGGGTTAATCCAGGATCAAGCCAAACAGTCAAATCCAGGAGAGCCAGTAGAAGCATGATCAGCAGACGAGGGAAAAATCCATTAACAAGCTCAGGTCAGTACACAGGTAGGTAAACAGGAATGAAAAGCTTTCTGAACACAGAGTTCAAAACATAAGCAAGAAAAAGAAATCACAAGACTCATTAAATCCGCTTCCTGGCTCTGGATTGGACAGCAAGGCAGGAACCTGTCTACAGATGGGTTGAGCAGCTGGGGGTAGGCAGGTGGACCTAGCTACCTTCCTAGAACAGCCATACACTGGATCATGGCTGGATACATTCCTGACAGATACTATATTTTGCACTGTGGCAATGTTCAAGTTATGCCCATCTTGGAAATTATGTTGGGATTGTAACTGGGTGTATGTCACTACTGTCATGTTCATGATTTGATGAACTATTGTACATATAAGGGTGATCTATGCTCTAAAAAAAGAGCTTACATTGCACATAAGCACAGAAAGTAAGGCATGGATGGACATAAATGTGAAGTGCTTTGCCTTCCATTCATAGCCTGTCCAATGCTTGCTTACTCAGATGGTGCATCCATGCTCTCAGCACTTTCTGCATGGGGTTTATCGATTTCTCCTTGCAGTGATGGATAAGACGTATTCAGCAGACTATAAATACAACCCATATACCATGTATCATAGGCACATAGAAAGTATTGTTTTCGAAAATCTCTATTTCTGCAAAATGCTCTCAGAGAACAACCAGTTCATTCTTATATACAAGCAAATTCCATAGTATTACAGCATGTTCTTATTGTGTGTATGATAACCAGATGCATTATATAAAATAAAATCCTAATGTATCCGAGACAGAAACACTAAAAAAAAATTGAAATGATTTTCATGCACCATTCAGTCCATGTCAGTACCGACGATGCTGTGCAACCAGCCTCTGTGTATTCACATCCCTACAGGTATAAGATGCTTGTGACGTACAGGTATATTCACTTGTGTGAAGACGTCACTGCCTCCCACAGGATCAAAGCACTCATCTTCTAAGGTTGTAGACATTTTCATGTCTAGCACATGTTTGCTACAGATTGTCATATTCCTACTCACTTTAAAAAGTCAGACCATTCATAAGAAGAAGGCTGAAAACAGTAAGATACTCCTTGTCCACCTTAAAAACTTAGCCCTTATGCACAAGACTGTATTTTTAATCCTTATGTTATCTACATTTTTTCTATGGGACCATGCACACATCTGTATTTTTTGAAGATCCATGTGGCCTTCCACAAATGATAGAACATGTCCTATTCTGGTCTATATTGCAGATGAGAATAGTTTTTTCTATTGATGAAAGAGAGGATAATATGGAGTGCACATAGAAGGTGCTCATAAAGTACATTGCAGATACAGGGTTTGCGGATTGAAGTATGGTCCTGTGCAGGAAGTCTAAAATGGGTGTCCAGGATAGTTTTAGAGAAGTAGCACCACTCTTCTGGCTGTGTCTATGATGAACAGCAATACCAGACACCATGAACAAGAGTGGCGCTCTTTCCGGAAAACAAACAAACCTTTTTTTCTATACATAGACAACCCGGTTGAGAAAAATCAAGGATGGCAAGGCATGGTATGTGTTTTAAAAAACAAAACCCACTCACTTGCCCTAGTTAACTTGGTTCCTGCAGAGTTTCTTTATCCCCACCACTTCTGGTCCCAGCCTGGCTAGAAATATGATGTCATGTTACGACTGTGACGACCAATAAGTGGCCTCAGCGGTGATGTGTGCTGGCATGGCAGATAATAAGTCATTGGTTCAAACAAGATCAACACACTCAACTTCTGCTGTAATAATTTCTATCAAGATTTGTTACAGGTTATTCTATCTTTATCTCCTTCAAATCTGAATAATAAGATTCCCTAATTCCTTTGAATGATGACTTACAAACTGAATACAGACAGCACTGTTAGAATCCAAGCCAAAACCCCAACACATGGAAGCATTTAGGCTGCTAGTTATAACAAGTATTCTTTAAGACCATACTATAAAATTGTCCATCATTCCACCACGATTGGTAGATTAGAATTGCAACTGATAGAGACAATGGAAAATGGATTTCTATTAAATCAGTACATCTGATGAAAGACCATTGTAAGAACATTGGATACGTAGATACAATATGACAGAGGATTCAACTTTTTGTTGTCTTAAGACAAGCCACAGAGACATCATAGAAGAAGACATTGCTGAGGCCATCGAAGGCAGTGGTGCCACCTTTACCACTCTGCTGTTGGTTAGAAACATTAGGAAATCTAAAACCAGATTAGCCAGATGTCATAGACCTGCCATCTTAAAGACTTCTACCGCTAATGTGAGAACTCCTCAAAACTTCCTTAAAGAGGTTATCAGGTTTCATGACATGAATAACTAGAGCTGAGCGACGTATTGGAAAATTCAATTCAGCTGCTTCGCTGAATTTTATAGAAAAATTAACTTCATTGACGAATGACTTTGTCACGAAGCACAGTTCTTTGTAAGCAGTGGGTGCATTAACGGGAAGCTGCAATTGCGCCGCCCCCGTCATTGTTCCCCTCAGATGCCACGTTCCTACATGATGGTGGCATCTGATATACATAACACGGTTTCAATTTTATTTTTTTAAAATAATACTTACCTGTTACATTTCCTCACAATGCGCCGGCCGAGATTTATCCAGAAATTCGCTCAATACTATTAATAACCTATTATCAAGATAAGTTATTAATATCAGATTGGTGGGGTCTGCCTCCCAGCATTTCTTATGCTAGTCTTAAAGGGGTCGTCTGGGAATAAGTAGTTTTTACCTGTTGCCTGCAGCCTGCTTCAGTAAGTGAAAGATTCATGCTTACCTGCTCCCACCGCTCTGGTGGTCATCGATGGCTCTGGTGTGTCCATTTTCTTTAGGCATAGGCAAAGCACAGGCATAGTCACATGGTCCACTGCAGACAATGTGCCACTTGTGGACAAGTATTTGCTGAAGTAAGTCATTGGCTGCATCAGAACATGTGACTATGCCTATTATTCGCCAGAAGACAAGTTGGGGACTGGAAAATGGACCCACCAGAGCCATCACAGCGGACCAGAGCAGTGGGGAGCAACTAAGTATAACAAAGCCTTACGAAAGGGGGCTGTGGGCATTAGGTAAAAATGACTTATTCCCAGAAAAAACCTTTTGTATGAAGTACTGTATGCTGCCATAAGATGCAACTAATGTGGTGGACCTTAGGAAGGTCATGGACCAGGAAAGGAAAGCTGTGTCATCTAGGAGATGGTTCAATCAAATGTGTTGGGCTGTACAGGAAGCTCCCTCCCACACTATACCTACTTTTAAAAAAAAGAGGCAAATGTGGTGAAATGGAGAAGGGGGGATTATTTTTTGCAAACAATAGATCTTGCATAAAGTTGTTCAAAACGTGTTTTGTCATAGAGCCTACAAAGGGGTTCTCTCACTTCAGCAAATGGCATTTATCATGTAGACAAAGTTAATACAAGGCACTTACTAATGTACTGTGATTGTCCTTATTACTTCCTTTGCTGGCTGGATTCATTTTTCCACCACATTATACACTGCCTGTTTCCATGGTTACGACCACCCTGCATTCCATCAGTGGTGGTCGTGCCTGCAGAATTTTGAAAAAGCATCTGCCTCTCTGCTGGCCGACACTGCGGGAGTGCGCATAGTCCAACACTTTTTTCTATAGTGTTCCTCCGCTGATGGATTGCAGGGTGGTCATAACCATGGAAACGAGCAATGTATAATGTGATGGGAAAATGGATCCGGCCTGCAAAGGAAGCAATATGGAGAATCACAATACATTAGTAAGTGCCTTGTATTAACTTTCTCTAAATTCTAAATGGCATTTGTGGAGGGAAGACAAACCCTTTAATAAATCCCCCCATGTGCAATGTTTGAGAAACTTGGTGCAAACTATGGTAACGCAGACTCAAGGCTTTAAATACTCCCCTCACGATACATTTTTCCATTGGTAGCATTGCTTTTCTGAAGGTCTGAGCTGAGGTCTCAGGATGCAGGCAAAGTTCCCCTAAGGAGTCATTCCCTTGAAATGCAAAGACAAGAATAAAAAAAAATGTCTATTCCCCTGCATTTGATTGCCTGAATATTTCCTGTACGGAGTGATAGATGAGGACGTAGGGTCGTTGGAGGCGTGCAGTTCGGGGTCACAGGCAGAGCAGAGGACAGACTGTCCCAGTCTCGTCCTGGTCAAGTTTCCGTGTAGCTGAGTGCTGTGTACTCAGCACTATTCTCTCCTCTGCTGCATTGCACCTCTGCTCATCCAGCTGGAAACATCAGGGTGATTTACAAACTCAAATTAAGTGCATTGTCTATTTTCCGGCCCACTTGTCCGTACACTCGATTGATGAGGACACCTAATCGCCAAAACAGTACAACCAGTACTAACCTCACCGGATCAAACTTTGCACAAATTTACCGTGGCAACGCCCACGTCATTGCTTAAAAGCCCCTGCTTTCTGGATCGTTCATTTTCAGTGCAGTGCAACAGTTTATTTCTGATATCAAACATTGCATCGATGTAGCAGAGCTGAATTTGTCATTAAGCTGTTTAACGCTGTATCGATAACGTTTCACGCTTAGATGGTACAGTAAGTTTCCTGCAGTCCTATGTAACAGGGGAAAAAAAAACTCATTAGGATATGGCCACTCGGTCAGGTTTCCTGATACAGTTTTGGAAGCTAAACCAAGGGGTGCATAAAAAAGAAAAAAAAAAAAAAAAAGGTCCTTTTAATACTTTCTCTCCTTTTATGATCCACTCCTGATTTTGGCTTCCAAAACTGCATGCAGAAACCTGACCGTGCGGTCCTACCCTTATGATTCTTGAGCTTTGTTTCAAATGACAAACTCAGCCCTACTACGTCTGCATTATTTTAAATGAGTGGTGAGCGGAAGGCGACGTCGCTCCATGAACCGTATTGTTTGAGGCTTGAAACAAATAGGAGTTTAATTGAGCAAAAATCTCCGCTGACCATCTCCTAGTGGACGGCTGCATTCTCCGGGCTCAGCGGGAGGGTTTTCTAAGCCGACCGGCTCAGCTGATTATTGCAGAGGTTAAAAATCTCCTAGCGGCAGGTACCAATGACTCCTGGAGTGCCTCTATTACCCTTTCTACTGGTCCAGCTCCCCGCAGAGATCTGCAAAGGTCTCCTGATGCAGCCATGCACCATGAAAGTCTTGCAGAGTTCCCACTGACTCCTTCAGTTGAGGAGGAGCAGTCTCCTGTCAGCCTTCATTCTGCCAGGGAGCACTGCAGATAATTGCACGGTTGGTATTCCAGGCACTGCACGCACAATCTCCTCTCCTTAATGTTCCCTCTTTCATTCTTTTTTTTTTTTTTTTGCAAATTCATTTTAACAATGCCTTCAGCTTCACAATATGAATGCAAAGCATGGCAACCCCTGCGCCAAAAAGCACACATTAGCCACTGCAATCCCCCATGCCACATCTATTCTAACGTTTAGCCAACACTCCCCTATTTAAACGATCAGGAACGTTCTCTGCCGGTGCAGGTGTAGCAGAGATAGCATTGTCATCAGGCACGTGGCATCATGAGGCGCGTTACTTGGTTTTACCTAGGACTGCATTACCTGAGGTACAAACAATGCCTGTAAATGTCAACTCTTCAGCTCTGCTACCTCTGAACTGACAGTTCTGGAAAAAAAAAAAAAAGCAAGTCTACTAGTCAGTCTCCTTTAAACAAGGAGTTCTTTATAGATCTTCTTAATAAAGCGAGGGAGTATATCAATTAAAAGAGCATTTACTGCTGAGAAGAGCCATTACCCAAAAATACAATGGAGGGAGGTGACTGCTCTTAACTAGATCAATGCCATGATCGATGCACATACGTTTCGGAAGCAGTCTTGACATGCAGATGTAGCAGAGCTGAAGTTGTCGTCAAGACTGGATCGTTTCATTAAAGTGGTGATGAGGACAATTTACAGCATTACAGAACCACAGGACGACAGCCCGACGCGTTGTGCCAAATGACAAACTCAGCACTGCTACACCTGATAAACTCAGCAAGGGTGCTATGCCCTCTTTTTACAGCTGTCGGAAGTTTTTCTCTTAGGCATTCTCAAAGGAATTCAGACAGGTAAGGTGTAGCTGAGTTAGTCCTGCGGAGCACCCCCACCAACATGTTCCCTGTGGTTTTACATAGGACTGCAGGTGAACCTGCTAAGGAGGCACAGAAATCGATCTAAAGATACAGCACATGCATGGCAAAAGTTAAAGCACTCAACATGACAGAGGCAAAATCCCAATGCGGAGACCAGACACTGTATTTCTCTCTGCATCAAACTTGATTCCACAGGCAGGCAGCAAAGCAAACAATATTCCGATATTAAAGTGGACCTCTTCCCCTAAGGCTATGCAAGTAGTTGCAGTGAAATGTTGACTACTTGTCCATAACCTGGGGTGAGCAGACATAAATCACAGACTTGTCTGGCCGGGAACTTACCTTGTGAGATGATATTGCTTTCACAAGTCTGTCAGTTCCATTATTCACACGGAAACGTGTGCAACTTTCACACACAACAAAACCTTCTTTTTTTTCTTCTTTTTTTGGCTTAAGGGACAAATGACAGCACCGCCGCCGGTTCAAGACTTTTGTAAGGAGATCAGCAAAAGAGGTTTCTTGGCAGTATCTGTCCAGAGGAATTCAAATCCTTTCTTCGGTGCAGAATTGTGACCCGTTATCTGTATTACTATTAATGCAGAGCGCACAAGCCATTGAATACAAATAGAGCCATGCAGCAGCCGGCTCGGTGCCTGTGATAGGATACCGGGTCCTACTGCCTCCTGGCTCTCATAGAATTGCAAAGCAGTACAAAGCCTAGCATCTTTTTTTTTTCTCCTGAAGGGGGGTAGGGAGCGTGTTCTATAGAATAGGGGATGCTCTCTGGGTAAAAGGAAAAGGCAATTTCTGCTGGAAATCACTATCTTCAATATATACATCCCATGGCTAATGCAAACACCTCCCCGACCATCGGTTATAATAGGAAAGAAGCATTTTACATTCGGTGCAGCAATGTATATGCAACGTATCAAAAGAATAGAAGAAGGAGAAGAGTGGTATGAGGAAGTCACTGAAGACTTTCTACTGCAACGATAAACAGATCACAAAGGAAATCGCTGCCGTCCTTAATTAACGCAAACAGCAGGGGCCCTTGACTTAACAAATTATTTAGTGAAAAATACATAATTCTGACATTGGTACAACCCTGGACCATGCATTTTTCATAAGGGCTCATGCAAACGACAGTATCCGTTTTGCAGTCCACAAAACACGGATACCGGCGGAGTGCTGGCCGATATTTCTTTTTTAACTCCTGCAGAAATGACCTCTACATGTCCACAAAACGGACAAGAATAGGACATGTTCTATCTTTTTTCCAGGGCTGCGGAGTGGACACCGTTTGCGGTCTGCCTATTTCACAGCCCCATTAAAATGAAAGCGGACCGAATATACGGTCATTTGCATGAGCCCTAAGTGTGCTGCATTAAACAAGTTGTGAACCTTTTGGGGTGGGAGTTTGGAAAATGCCCCTCTCGGGCAGACCTGTGAAGAGAAGCATACTTAAGTACCTGTTCCTTCTCTCTCCTCTGCCATTCCATTGCCCTCTCAGGATGTAATCTTCCATTTTGATGCTGCTGCAGCCAATCGCTGGCCACAGCAGTAACCTGTTCACATTGCGTCACGTGACCATTTGGCAGGAATCAAGGGAGAGAGCAGCCTGCAAATGGCTGTAGCAGCGTCAAAATGGAAGTTTATATCCTGAGAGCACCAAGGGTAGGTAAGTAGGCAGTACAGGGAAGCAGGTAAATAGGTTTCCCTTTACAGGTCTGCCAAGGAGAGGGGAAGGTTACCAAATCACCCTCCCTAAGGTGTGCAAAGTAGAGGAAGGTCACTAATTCACTTTTAATAGGGCCCACGTAACATTTCATTTTACATCACAAATATTGGGAAGGGGGCATTTGTATGGCAGGTCTTTGGACTTGAATATTCTCTATATGGCACAGATAATGTATGGGTGCTTTCACACAGTCAGTTTTAGGTCAGTGTTTGTTCTGTGATTCCCATCAGTGATAGTAAGCCAAAACCAGGAGTGAAGGCTACAGAAAGATAAGGTGTAATAGAAATATTTGCTGCTGTTCCGTGTTTTTGACTTGCCCCTGGATTTGGCTCATAATAACTGATGAAAATCACTGATCAAACACTGGTTTTTAAATGACAAATTTCTGGTTAGTTTTGACTGTATAGGTGTGATGTTCTCGCTAGGGTCCTACCGACTGCTAGAACATCTCAAGCAAACACACACAAGGAAAGCAATCAGACAGACAAGGCAAGGACAAAAACCGAATACTTATTAACCAAGATACAGACATGGCAAAAAACTGGATCAGCAGGTAAGGGACCAGTGGCAGGAAATACCACAGGACCAAGTGCACCAGTTTTACTTAGGGCCAAATCCAGAGGGCAGAGACTCAGTGAGACCCATTCTTCACAGAACCTCTGATGGTGGGGATAAACTTAGCTGAGGGCACACTGTTTAAACCTCCAGGATGGTCCAGGTGCACTTGGCCACTTACCTGCAGAGACTAATGGTGTAAGCAACAGCAGTCCAGACAAACATGGATTTGAACCCAGGCACACATACTGAAACCCAAACAAACCACACAGGACACAGTACAGACCAGACAAATAGGAACCAGCAGCTGCCTGGACCCCATGCGGAACGGATGCATGGCGGTCTCAGGCAGATCTGCCCAAACAGGCAGACAAGCAGATACCTGAACCCCATGCAGAATGACACATGAAGGTCTCAGGCAGAGCTGCACACAGACTAGATGTTCTTCCTTTGGAGAACCCAGGAACCCTCTCACCGAAGACAGAACATACAAGACAGGAAAAGAAGTAGTAAGCACTGGCTGTAAACATAGCCCTAGACACTAAACAAATTCAGAAAAGACATACACGTTCTCCCTAGGCGTAGACAGGACTAGGACTAGGACAGGACTAGGAGATGCCTATTTCCCATGCAGAGTTATTTCATGGCCAAACAGACAGGGCTGCACATAAGGCACAGACAGGCAGAAGTCTGGACCCCATGCAGACCGAATATGGCATTCACAGACGAGACTCAGAACAGACAATCAGATGCTTGGACTCCATGCAGAACCACACATGGTGGTCACAGGCAGAGCTGTACAGACAGGCAGAAGTCTGGTCCCCATGTGGACTAGACATGGAAGCAGACAAGGTGACTTTAATGTATTACTAGGTGGCCACACAGAAAGGGCCGATAGAATAACCCCAGGTCAGGTGCATTGCTAGTGCACCCAGTAAGCTGGAGACAGACTTCCCAGACCCACAGCTAAAAGGTTTATATAGCACCTAGTGACCACATCCAGACCAAGACAATAACCCCACATACACCAGGACACAGGGACAGGAAAGCAAGGAAGAGATAGAAAACACAAAGGTTGCCACCACTACATGCCGCCCCTGGTAACCAGTGTACACGGAATCCACCGTAGCCAGTACGCCAGAGCACAAACGTGAGCAACACGGCAACCCCTGTCACAGTTCACACACTGTGACAATAAGGGGTTGTTTAAATAGTGCTTCCATAAAGCAGTTGGGCAGATTTACTAATCCCATAGAAGGGCTCTCTAGTAGAGTTGAGCAAACCAAAACTGCATAGTTCGGGTTCGTACCGAACTTTACGTTTTTCTACACCCAGACCCGAACCCGAACATTTCCGTAAAAGTTTGGGTGCAGGGCAGCCAATCAACAAGCGTTTCACTACTTTGCCTTAAGAAGCCATCACAGCCATGCCTACTATTGGCATGGCTGTAATTGGCTAAGTGCAGCATGTGACCCAGCCTCTATTTAAGGTGGAGTCACGTAGCGCCTTACGTCACTCTGCTGCTCTTAGTGTTGTTGCTGGTGCTCTCAGGGAGAGATTAGGGAAGAAATCTGTTGAATTTGGTGGTGTTAACTCTTCAAACTACAGCAATTATTGAGAGTGCTATGCTACATAATTGTACCCAGCCCTGAGCCCAGTGATACTGCAAAATAATTGTTAATCCATCTGTTACTGAGGTGGGGGTCGGCAGCTATTTTAGCAACTGAAGTGTCCTTGGAACTGCATGTGACCTGCATGTGTCCCAGCCTGCCAGGGACATCAGTCTAATTATTTTTTGGTAGTTCAGTGGAGGAAAAATTAAATTTTTCTGGCAGGTCAAGTCCCCCTACATTACCTATTTTATAATTTTGGGGTGACATAGTGCATTTCTGTAGTGGGGGGAATAAACCGTACTGTCGCACCACAGAGCACGCTTGCATACACCGCTGAAAAAACTATTTTTTAATTTTGCGGTGACATAGTGCATTTCTGTAGTTGCCAGGGGCGGACTGAGAACCCTCAGGGCCCCCGGGCAAAATAAATCAAGGGCCCCCTTCCAGGCCACACCCACATCCCGCCTCCCGCCACTCCCATGTCCCGCCTCCAGTCACACCCATATCCTGCACAATAATTTATTTAATTAGAAGTGCAACATAAATAACGAATGCAAAAACCAAACTGTGCACAATAAATAAATGCACAAACCAAGACAGGTGCATTACAAAATCATAAATAAACAAAACCAAAGCATTACAAATCATAAAGAGGCAATTAAATATAAAAATAGCACTGTTATGGGGATCAGTGGATGGCACTGTTATGGGGGATCTGTGGATGACACTGTTATGGGGGATCTGTGGATGACACTGTTATGGGGAATCTGTGGATGACACTGTTATGGGGGATCTGTGGATGACACTGTTATGGGGGATCTGTGGATGTCACTGTTATGGGGGATCTGTGGATGACACTGTTATGGGGGATCTGTGGATGACACACTGTTATGGAGATCTGTGGATGACACTGTTATGGGGATCTGTGAATGACACTGTTTTGGGGGATCTGTGGATGACACTGTTATGGGGATCTGTGGATGACACTGTTATGGGGATCTGTGGATGACACTGTTATGGGGGATCTGTGGATGACACTGTTATGGGGGATCTGTGGATGACACTGCTATGGGGGATCTGTGGATGACACACTGTTATGGGGGGATCTGTGGATGTCACTGTTATGGGGGATTTGTGGATTACACTGTTATGGGGGATCTGTGGAGGTCACTGTTATGGGGGATCTGTGGATGACACACTGTTATGGGGGATCTGTGGATGACACTGTTATGGGGGATCTGTGGATGACACACAGTTATGGGGGATCTGTGGATGACACACAGTTATGGGGGATCTGTGGATGACACACGGTTATGGGGGATCTGTGGATGACACACAGTTATGGGGGATCTGTGGAGGTCACTGTTATGGAGGATCTGTGGATGACACTGTTATGGGGGATCTGTGGATGACACTGTTATGGGGGATCTGTGGATGACACACAGTTATGGGGGATCTGTGGATGACACTGTAATGGGGAAACTGTGGAGGACACTGCTATGGGGGGGATCTATGGAGGTCACTGTTATGGGGGACCTGTAGATGACAGTTATGTGTGGATCTGAGGATGGCACTGTTATGGGGGAGGGCACTGCTATAGGGGATCTATGGATGACACTATATAGCAACTTATGATGCATGTCATCCACATATCTCCCCATAACAGTTCATCTCACTGAGTCCAGTCCATACACAATAACCAGGCCAGCCTTTTGTGATTACTAGTGAAGAAATCAATTGTCACAGTAGTACTACTACTTTAGTAAACTTTACTACTACTTTACTTGAACAACTTCACTTGCAGGCTGCTGCAGCACATCTGGGCCGAAACAGCAGGCAGGGCAGGAACCAGGAGGGGAACTTGGAAGTGGGCGCGTCACGTGGATGGTGCGGACGGTGCTCTGACTGTCTGTCTACTCTGTGTGAGGCGCAGGCAGGCCGCAAAAATCGTTGAAGACGTCAGTAACATAACATCACGACTCACTGACGTCACCGCGACGCGCCTCTGCGCCGCACAGGACGCCATGGCCAACCCTCCTCTCCTCCTCTGCTCCGGCTGCTGGGCCCTGCGCCTGACGTCACGGACGTACATGTAAAGTAAGCGAACGGCACGGAGTGACTGCCAGTGCCTGGAAGAACTGGAATGTGGTGGTTTACTTTAAATGATTTGTATTGTACTGCAGACTGCAGTGCTGACAGTCTGCTGTAGAGTAGATCACTTGTGCTGCGCTGCTGCGCACGGCACAGCCGCGGCACAGCTGATCTCTTTTTCTCTATACTGAGTGGGCAGCCGCCGGGCCCTCCTTCCCGGCCGGGCCCTCGGACCATGTCCGAAGTGCCCGACCGCTCAGTCCGCCCCTGGTAGTTGCTGTAATAAACCCGTACTGTCGTACCACAGAGCACGTTTGCATACCACGCTGATAAACCTGTTTTATAATTTTTGGGTGACATACTGCATTTCTGTATTTGGGGGAATAAACCCATACTGTTGTGCCACAGAGTACATTTGCATACAACGCTGAAAAAACTGTTTTAACATTTTGCAGTGAAAAACTGCATTTCTGTAGTTCGGTTAATAAACGCGTACTGTTGTGCCACAGAGCACGTTTGCATACAACGCTGAAAAACCTGTTTTATAATTTTTGGGTAGACATACTGCATTTCTGTATTTGGGGGAATAAACCCATACTGTTGTGCCACAGAGCACATTTACATACAACGCTGACAAACCTGTTTTATATTTTTGGGTAGACATACTGCATTTATGTATTTGGGGGAATAAACCTGTACAGTTGTTGCACAGAGTACGTTTGCATACAACACTGAGAATCCTGTTTTATAATTTTTGGGGTGACATACTGCATTTCTGTAGTTTGTTGCAATAAACACTGGTTTTGTGCTACATAGCAGATCTGAGGCCTACCCTGTATTTCAGTCATTTTAATTAACCTGTGGAACTCAGCATTTAAATAGTTGGTTGCAAAAACAACAGTTTTGTGGTAGAGAGCACATTTGAATTGCTCCGTTACACTGTTGTGTGACCTAAATTGTGGACTATTGGCAGTTAAATTGACACCTGAGATAAACCATCTGTTAGTTTGGTGGGTGAACGCAAAAAATGAGGAGAACATCAAATAAGGGACGTGGAAATGATCGTTATGGTGTTGATGGAGCTCCTGTTGCTGGGAGAGGATGTGGGCGTTCTGTGCCAGCTACAGGTTCAAGTGAAACACCTTTCTCAGGTGCGAGTAGGTGACAGAACCTGCAGCGTCATTTGGTAGGCTCGAATGGCGATCTACGGATGGTGAGGCCAGAACAAGTACAGACGATAGTAGATTGGGTGGCTGACAGTGCCTCCAGTACCTTAACATTTTCTCCCACTGCTAAAAGCTCAGAGTTGGCACCTGCAGCCCATGCCCATCAGTCTTTCACCTTACCCCCTTGCAAAGCAGCCAAGCAGCCTTAGCTCCACAAGTCATGCAGCAGACTCTTATGCTTTTTGATGACTCTGCTGGCATGGTTTTCCGGGCCAACCACATAGCCCTGCCCCAGAAGTGGAAGACATTGAATGCACTGATGCCCAACCACTTATGTTGCTGGATGAGGACATGGGAATACCACCACAGCACGCGCATGTGCTGAATTTGCTGGTGCATACATTCCTTAAAAACTATCCAGACATGTCAGAGCTGCTGTAGAAAGTGGGGTCCATCTGTGTGCACTTTTGGGGTTCTCACCCTGCTGCTGCTCGCCTATCTGCGCTGCAGAGTAACTTCGACCTTCCCGCTCACCGTCTCATATGCGACGTCCCCACCAGGTGGAACGCCACCTTGCATATGCTGAAGAGACTGTGCGAGCAGCAACAGTCGATAGTGGAGTTTCAGCTGCAGCACGCACGGGTCAGTCGCTCTGCAGAACAGCACCACTTCACCACTAATGAGTGGGCCTCCATGCGAGACCTGTATGCCTTGTTGCGGTGTTTTTGAGTACTCAAATAACATGGCCAGTGCGGATGACGCCATTCTTAGCGTTACAATACCACTTCTATGTCTCCTTGAAAAAACACTTAGGATGATGATGGAAGAGGAGGAGGAAGAGGGGGCATTTCACAGGGTTTCAGGCCAGTCATTCAGAAATGGCTCAGAGGGTGGGTTCCTGCACCAGCAGACGCCAGGTACACATGTGGCCAACCAGGGCACAGTTCTGGATGACGAGAAGGAGGAGGATGAGGTAGAGGAGGAGGAACCGGGTTCACAGCAGGGTGGCACCCAACGCAGCTCATGGCCATCACTGCAGTGTGGCTGGGGGTGATACGGAGGACACAGAAAATACACCACCTACAGCGGACAGCTTATCCTTACCTCTGGGCAGCCTGGCACACATGAGCGACTACATGCTGCAGTGCCTGCGCAACGACCGCAGAGTTGCCCACATTTTAACTTGTGCTGACTACTGGGTTTCAACCCTGCTGGATCCCAATTACAAAGACAACGTGCTGTCCTTAATTCCTTTACTGGAGCATGATAGGAAGATGCGCGACTACAAGCGCACGCTGGTAGTCGCGCTCCTGAGGGCATTCCCAACTGACACCGGGGGACAATTGGAAGCACAAGGCGAAGGCAGAGGTTGAGGAGGAGGAGGAAGAGGTCACCAACACAGCTGGGCTACGGCCAGCACCTCAGAAATCAGGGTTAGCATGGCCGACATGTAGAAAAGCTTGGTCTCAACACCGCAGCAACTGTCACCACCAGCTGTCATGGAACGTCTTAGCAGGAGGCAGCATTTGAACAACATGGTGGAGCAGTATGTGTGCACACGCCTACACGTACTGACTGATGGGTCTGCCCCATTCAACTTCTGGGTCTCCAAATTGTCCACATAGCCTGAGCTTGTCCTTTATGCCTTGGAGGTGCTGGCCTTCCCTGCAGCCAGTGTATTGTCTGAACTTTTATTTAGCACGGTAGGGGGCGTCATTACAGACAATCGCAGCCGCCTGTCCACAGCCAATGTGGACAAGCTCACGTTTGTTAAAATAAAACAGGCTTGGATCTCACAAGACTTGTCTGTACCTTGTGCAGAATAGACATTTATAACCGTCTCAACCATTCTTGTACTCAAGTGCACTTGTTCTTTGATTTCTTTTTTTTTTATTTATCCCATTATTTTGGGGGCTACCAAAAAAAATTATTAGCTGGCTATCTCCTCCTCCTCATCCTTCTCCATCGCCGCTTCCACCTACAACACCACATTCCCCGCCTCCTCAACCTTCGACTCCACCTCCTCCTCCATGTTGCAGGTTAATAATTTTTAATTTTTCTTTATTTTATTTTAAGTTATTTCCCTATCCACATTTGTTTGCAGAGCATTTGTAATGCTCTTAAGCACATTTTGCTTCCTTTTGCAGCCCTCTAGCCCTTTCCATTAGATTTTTAGGGCCATTTTAGTCCCCAAAAGTTCGGGTCATTGACTTCAATTTTCGTGAAGTTCAGCCGAGCCCGTCGAACCCGAACTTCCAGGTGTCCACTCAACTTTATCATGTATCATAGGGCACAGACTGGATGATGAATCTGGCACATGGATGCACCATTTCTTCTAGCTCTGTACCTACTGTTTGATGTCTTACTCCTCTTTCACACATCCACAATGAGGTCCATGACAAAATAGTCAGTGATTCATCCTTGAAGATGTCTTAGAAGGGTCCATTGTTGGTCTATGTGTCCATCTTTTGACCTCTGTGTATCATCCGTATTCCCCGTGCACTGCTAAGCTGAAAAGGGGATTTTCAAAAGATATCCAACCAATGGTCATTGAATACCATTGAAAGGACATGGATGCTATCCATGTTCTGTCAGTGTCTTGCACAGAACCATAGGCTTGACTTCACAGACCAAAGTAGTTCATGACTCTGTTGTTTTTCCTCTGACTCACGGTTGGTGGAAAAATGAAGATGTGTGAATAAATATATTAAATTAAATAGATACGTTTATTGTCCACGAAGAGGGTGGACAGTGCATACTTACTAACGTGTAAAAGTAGAATTTTACGTCCGGAACTGTGACATAAATGTGAGATTCATAGCATTGTCATATCACATAGCAGCATAATTCAGTATTACATATTACATTACACAAGGGGATAAAGCTCTGTTTTATGCTTTTAGAGGAAAATGATAAAATGTTGACTTCCTGCAGCCACCACCAGGAGGCGCTGACTGCATATGGATTTATACAGCTACAGTACCATTGAACTAAGATTGTATTAATCTGCATGTACTAGCCTCTTATCATTGGACTCTATGGTGAAAGCAGTGATTCAAAGCTCCATAGCTCTAACACTTTGTAATATACGTATATTCAGTCAGTAGTAAGTACTCAGTTACCCAAAAAAATTTACATACTGTACAGGGAGCAGGGGATTGTAACTGAAGCTTTTTGTTTAATGTTTCAGTGAAATACTAATGTTCACACAGAAGCAGCATAAAAACACGGAGACAAATACAACAGCAATATCAAAGGAAATCAGAGCTTTTCTGGTGTATTCCTTTTGTGAGCAGTTTTCTGCTGTATAAAGTGGGGCTTGAAAAATGGTGAACCCTCCAGAATTTTCTATACTTCTGCATAAATTTTAACCTAAGGCTTGGTCTACATGACGACATGTGTCGCGTGACACATAGGGTACACAAACACTGCAACATTTGTAGCGCAAAATGTCAATTCCAAATGGATTTTTTGCAACCGTCGTGTCGCAGTTGCAGCATGTCGCATGTCACAGTGCGACACCATAGACTATCATTATAAAAATTGTCTCGAGACATCGCACCACAAATGTCGTCATGTAGACCTAGCCTAAAACTACATCAGATTTTCACACAAGTCTGAGAAGTAGATAAAGATATCCAAATCAAACAAATGAGTCGAAAATATTTGACTTGGTCATTTATTTATTGAGCAAAATGATCCAATATCACCTCTGGGAGTGTCAAAAGTATGTGAACTGTTGCTTTCTGTATGTGGGGCGACCCCCTTGAGCAGCAATTATTGATTAGTCCTGCACATGGCCTTGGAGGAATTTTAGTCCTTTTATCCTTACAAAACAGCAGTTCCTCCCATGAACGGTTCAATTTAGGTCCTTCAACAACAGTTCTATTGGATAAAGGTCAGGACTTTGTCTTGGCTATTCCAAAACTTTTGTCTGCTGCATGGCCCAGGTTTTATTGAGATTCAGCTCATGGACAGATGTCCTGACATTTTCTTTTAGAATTTGCTGGTATAATTAATTGTTCTGTAATGATAGCAAGTCATCCTGGCCCAGATGCAGCAGACTCAAACCATGATACTTTCGCCACCTTGTTTCACAGATGGGATGAAGTTTTTATGCTGGAATGCAGTGTTTTCCATTCTCCAAACATAACGCTTCTCATTTAAACCAAAAATCTTATATTTCTTTTTCATCCATTCATAAAACATTGTTACAAAATCCTTCTGGTTTTTCAATTGATCTTTAGCAAACTGCAGACAGGCCGCAAGGTTCTTTTTGGAGATTAGCAGCTTTCTCCTTGCAATCCTAGCGTGCACATTGGCAGATCCAGGGGGGGATTCCCCCTCCCCCCCGAGAATCCGAGAATATAGTTTTGCTAAATTTCTTTAATAAATTCCCCTGGCCAGTGGTCACTGCGAGTGCACGGCACGCCCGAAGCCCGCACAATTACAGTACCTGTGCAACGGCCCAGGCTAAATTAGTTACCACCCAGGATTAGGGGGTGGAGCTAGTCCGGAGCGGAGGCAGAGCCGTGCGTGCGGCCGGCGCACGCACTCAGGCTCAGCTAGGGAAGAGGGAGTGGTCCCGTCTGGGCGGTACGCTGGCTGCAGACTGCAGTGCCAGTGAAGGAGGAGAAGAAGAGCATGAGGCCTGCCCTGACAGTCTGACTAAAGCTGCATCACACATGACTCACGCCGTCCCGCGCCGCACCTATTAAGCGAGGTGAAGGCGGCAGCTTGCCCAGCTGCAGCTTTCTCTTCTGCTCTCCTGTCCTGCCTAGTCTGTCAAGTGAAGAAGACTATAAGTGTGTGTAAAAGAATGTCTCAGTCTCAGTCTCACTTACAGACTCTGCCCTGCCTACAGCCCACCCTGGCCCCTGGCTGAGTGAGACCAGTAGCATATAAAGCACCCTGGCTGCACCGGATGTGCAGTGTACCCCCTCCTCACTCAGCTCAGTTATTTTACCCCCAGTAATGTACCCTAATACCTTAGTCATATAACTGAGGGGTATGGGACTGGGTAAATTATACAGGAGTAATATAACTGAGGGGTATCAGGGTATATTATACAGGGGTAATATAACTGAGGAGGGCTATAGGGGACATCACATTATACAGGTGGTAATATAACTGAGGGGTATCAGGGTATATTATACAGGGGTAATATAACTGAGGAGGGTATCAGGCTGATACCCTCCTCAGTTATACTACCTCTGTATAATATACCCTGATACCCCTCAGTTATATTACCACCTGTATACAATGTGATGTCCCCTGATACCCCTCCTCAGTTATACTACCCTCTGTATAATATACCCTAATACCCCTCAGTTATATTATCACCAGTATAATGTCCCCCTATACCCCTCCTCAGTTATATTACTATCTGGCAGGCTGATCCGGCAGGTGAACAGCCTGCCGGATAGCCATGCAGCAAGTGTGAAAGTACCCTAATGTCCCCTGATACCCGTCCTCAGTTAGGCTACTTTCACATATGCGTTTGGTGCGGATCCATCTTGTATCTGCACAAACGGATCCGCACCGATATTGCAAACGCTTGTATCCGTTCAGAACAGATCCGTTTGCATTATCATGAACAAAGTCAATTGCACCATATTGTGTCAATGAAAACAGATCCGTCCCCATTGACATTGTAAGTCAGGACGGATCAGTTCGGCTCCGCATCGTCAGGCCAGAGCGGAATAGTAACTGAACGGAGCCAAACTGATGCATTCTGAACGGATCCTTATCCATTCAGAATGCATTGGGGCTTAACTGATCCATTTTGAACCGCTTGTGTCAGCCCTGAAACAGATCTCACAAGCGGACCCAGAAACGGCAGTGTGAAAGTAACCTTATATTACCCCTGTATAATGTCCCCTGATAGCCCTCCCCAGTTATATTACCCCTGTATAACTGATACCCCTCAGTTATAAAATATATCTATGGGGTATCTGGGTAAATTATACAGGGCAGGGTAATATAACTGAGTGGTATCAGGGTACATTATTATACAGGGGTAATATAACTGAGGAGGGCTATCAGGGGACACTATACAGGCGTAATATAAGTTATATTACCCCCTGTATAATGTCCCATGATAGCCCTCCTCAGTTACAGTATATTACCCCTGTATAATGTACCCTGGTGCCACTCAGTTATATTACCCCTGTATAATGTCCCCTAATACCACTCAGTTATATTACCCCCTGTTACCTCTTGTACAGAGTCCGACTGTCCGAAGGGGAAGAATAAAAAAATTATTCTGCCCAGGGGACGGCATGTTCTTAGACCTAGCCCCCCAGCCAAAGTGTCAAGTGGAGTGCGAGATCCCAAACGGCCAAGACAATTAATTGTAAGTTTTAATGTGGAGTATGTTTATGTTATACATATATAGCATACATTGTGCCACACAATATACAGTATACCTCTACACTGTGTAATGGGTTATACTGTTTATTGTACAGCACGGCGCAGGCGTTATATTGTCCGGCATGCTGTAACCTCTATACATTTGCTGCAAATGTGACTGTTTTTAAGTAAGGTTAGAGCCGTACGATAGGTTAAACAAAATAGTCTATTCTATAAGCACCACATTATTTTCTGTCCGCGGCCACAAAACAATCTGGAAGTGCTTCTCCCGAGACCAGGCTCTGGATCCGCCACTGTGCGTGTACACCATTGTTGGTCAGTGTCAAGGCCTTTAGTTGCTTACCATGGATTCCTTTTTTATATCAAAGACTATTACAATTTACATGTCTTGCTCTTCTTGGTGTGATCTTTAGTGGTCTACTACTCCTGGGGAGGGTAATAATGGTCTTGAGGTCTAAATTCTTTAGAGATTGTTTTGCTATTTTTTTTCCAGCTTGACGAACATCAAACACTCTTACGAGGTCCTAAAAATCTCCTTTTCTCATGCCATGATACACTTCTACAAATGTGTTGTGAAGTTCAGACAGATAGATTCCTATTCTTTACATAAAACAAGTCACCCGTCTCACACCTGATTGTCACCCCAATGATTTAGTAATGAGCAAACCGGTTGTCGTGCTATGGATGAACCTGGTTTGTTCATCTACAAAACTGCTTCTCAATCTAAAGCTCTGTACATACCTAAAATATATTGCCTCCGATGAAGCTCTTTCAAGATGGTGGTAATTAACGTGAGACTGTTGTCTTCTGCGTGCACTTTAACTGAAATAAGCGGCGCACGCAGTAATGAATTAGATTACAAATTTAAACCCGGGTTTGTTAAGGATCGTGGCACGCATCTACGAACCCATGAATCTATGAACATCTACATTTTTCCAACCAGCACCTGGATCTGAATACTTTTGTAACTGCACATAACTAATATAGCCACTGAGCTAGTTATTAAATTTATTTGTATAACGCCACCTGTTGTTTGTTCTTTTCCTTATTTCCTGTCCACCTCACTTAAGTGGTCGCGCGCACTCAGTTTAAATCTTCAACTGTCACTAGCCACACCTTCTGTTAGAAGCAGTGGCAGCCACAGGGAAAGAGCTACAGCAGAAAGAACACACCCTTTGAGAAATGGCACACCCCTGAGCTGCCGGCGTGTAGACAATTTAGTAGCTTATTTGGGGCTATAAATGGGGAGATTTTTGGATCCATGTGAGGTGCAGGGCTGTTCTAGCTTTGTTAGAAAGAGATTGTCATATACTATATGATGTCTGGTTTTAATTTTTTACATCAATCTTAGCATAACCTCTTTAAAGTTTAGTCTCCGTTTAGAATTAAAGGCTACCACTTAGGGTCAAGTTTTAAGCAGCCGGTCAATGGGGCAGATTTTCTAAACCTATAGATGGAGCACACTTAGGACATCTAGACATGCACCAGATTTATCGTAGTACATTCTACCTCAGGCTCAATGATTAATTTGGTGCAAGGCTAGATTATTTTGTCTAACTCTATATCAACTATTGATTTAATATGGCTTACTATAAGGCAGACTTTTTTCACCAGAATTATTGCACAATTCTGGCATAAAATGTTGGATGTTAAGCCACTTCACTTCCAGCAAATTCCCTCCCCATTTCAGGAGAATTGGAATAAATGGTAGAAAATGCACCTAATTGCACAATTTGCTGCCAATTGTGGAGAGTTTACATGCAGACATACTGTATTAGTGAATCTGGGCCACTTTCTTTCATCATTCAGTATTTTAAAAAAAAAACGCAAAATAAATTATTTATTTATATATATATATATATATATATATATATATAGAATACAAGAGGTTAAATAGTTGTTCTTTGGTCCGTGCCTTTGTCTAAGTGCTCGGCACATTGATTTAAGGATGTGATAAATACTTTAACCTTTACACTTGATATACATTACTTATTAATGAGTGCATTTGTTTTCTTCTGGAACCACTGCCAATGGCACAGAACACTATCTTACAATTTTGTCAGTGTTGCATTTAAAATTGCAAAATTGGCGAAAAAACTTTGGGGATGACAATAAAATAAGGAAAGTTATGAAGCTAGAATGTTTTAGTTTATTCTTGTCAAAGTGATCATGACTGTTCATAATTATAGATGAGCGAATCGAAGCTGACGAAGACAAATTCATTCCGAATTTCAGGAAAAATTTGATTCTGAACAAATGCAAATTTCCTCGCACTTCGTGGTAACGAATCACATTTTTTCCTAACATGGCTACTAGCCGGCTAAAATGGTGGCTACACGTATGAGGACATGGGGCAAGGAACTATGGGGAAGTGGGATGACCCATAATACCATGCATGCAGCCAACCAGCAGCCAGCCAGCCCGGTGACTCACAGCCCTATAAATATGGCAGCCATTTAAGATTCTGCCATTCACCAGTGTACTTTGTTTAGGGACAGACGTGTATTCAGGTGGAGAGTCGGTGAAAGAACAACTAATTGTTTAAAAAAAAGGCAAAGAAGCGATTCACTAGTGCAAGGAAAGCATAGTGAGAGGAATCATTTCACAGGCAGGGAAAAATAGGGAGAATCATAGGAAAAACTTCATTGTGCAGGGAAACATTACTTGGGGATCCAGTCTCATAATACAGCTCTGTGATTCTAGCAATTAGTTATTGGGGTGCAAGTGCTATGTTGAAAAGCCTGTAGTGGCTAATATCTGTGAAAAAAGAGAAATATATACTCTAATTCTACTCTAATTCTATGTTCACTGCAGCCATATATGCTGAAAGCATTTAGTACCTTATTATAGTACAAAACCAAAAAAATAAATGCAGTTCACATTTGATGTTATTTGCGCTAAAAGTGTATATTACCAGTTCATTACAACCCGAAAAAAAATATACGCTGTTGACATTTTGGTGTTATTTGCGCTAAAAGCATATTTTGCCAGTTCAGTACAACCCGAGAAAAATAAACGCTGTTGACATTTTGATGTTATTTGCGCTAAAAGTGTATATTGCCAGTTCAGTACAACCAGTGAAAAATACACCCTGTTCATATTTGGGTGTTTTTAGCGCTAAAAGCTTTTATTGCCAGTTTAGTACAGCCCAAGAAAAATATACCCTGTTCTCATTTGGGTGTTATTTGAGCTATAAGCGTTTTTTGTCATATTTCTAGAGAAAAAGAGAAAATACACACTGTTGAGATTTGTAGTTATTTGCACTAAAAGTGTATATTGCCAGTTCAGTATAAACTGTTTTAAATATACCCTGTTAACATTTTGGTGTTATTTGCGCTAAAAGTGTATATTGCCAGTTCAGTACAACCTGAGAAAAATATAACATGTTCACATTTGGGTGTAATTTGCTCTATAAGCTTTTTTGTCATATTTCTAGAGAAAAAGAGAAAAATATACACCGTTGACATTTGGGTGTTATTTGCACTTAAAGCGTATTTTGCCAGTTCAGTACAACTCGTGAAAAATATACGCTGTTGACATTTTGGTGTTATTTGCGCTAAAAGCTTTTTTTGTCATATTTCTAAAGAAAAAGAGAAAAATACACACCGTTGACATTTTGGTGTTATTTGCACTAAAAGCGTATATTGCCAGTTCAGTACAACCCGTGAAAAATATACGCTGTTGACATTTTGGGGTTATCTGCACTAAAAGCGTTTATTGCTAGTTCAGTACAACCCGTGAAAAATATACCCTGTTGACATTGTGGTGTTATTTGCACTAAAAGTGTATATTGTCAGTTCAGTACTACCCGAGAAAAATATACCCTGTTGATATTTGGGTGTTATTTGCGCTAAAAGCATTTATTGCCAGTTCCGTAAAACCCAAGATAAATATACACTGTTGACATTTTGGTGTCATTTGCGCTGAAAGCGTATATTGCCAGTTCAGTACAACCCTTGAAAAATATACCCTGTTCAAATGTGGGCGTTATTTGCGATAAAAGCATTTATTGCCAGTTCAGTACAACCCGAAAAAAATATACGCTGTTAACATTTGGTGTTATTTGCGCTAAAAGCGTATATTGCCGGTTCAGTACAACCCGTGAAAAATATACTCTGTTCATATTTTGGTGTTATTTGGGCTAACAGCGTATATTGCCAGTACATTACAACTTGAGAAAAATATACCCTGTTCACATTTTGGTGTTATTGCTATAAGCATTTTTGTCATATATCTAGAGAAAAAGAAAAAAAATACGTACCGTTGACATTTGGTGTTATTTGCGCTAAAAGCTTATATCGCCATTACAGTACAACCTGTGAAAAATATACGCTGTTCACATTTGGGTTTTATTTGCGCTAAAAGCTTTTTTTGTCATATTTCTAGAGAAAAAGATAAAAATACACACCGTTGACATTTTGTTGTTATTTGCACTAAAAGCATATATTGCCATTATAGTACAACTCGTGAAAAATATACAGTGTTGACATTTTGGTGTTATTTGCACTAACAGCGTATATTGCCAATTGAGTACAACCCGTGAAAAATATATCCTGTTCACATTTGGGTTTTATTTGCGCTATAAGCATTTTTTGTCATATTTCTAGAGAAAAAGAGAAAAATACGTACTGTTGACATTTGGTGTTATTTGCTCTAAAAGCATATATTGCCAGTACAGTACTACCCGTAAAATATACCCCGTTGACATTTTGGTGTTATTTGTGCTAATAGCTTATATTGCCAATTCAGTACAACCCGTGAAAAATATACCCTGTTCACATTTGGGTGTTATTTGCGATTTAAGCGTTTTTTGTCATATTTCTATAGAAAAAGAGAAAAATACATACCATTGACATTTGTTGTTATTTGCGCTAAAAGCTTATTTTGCCAGTTCAGTAACACCCGTGAAAAATATACACCGTTGACATTTTGGTGTTATTTGCGCTAAAAGCATATATTGCCAGTTCATTACAACATATGAAAAATATATCCTGTTCACATTTGGTTATTATTTGCGCTATAAACGTTTTTTTGTCATATATCTAGAGAAAAATATGTACCATTGACATTTGGTTTTATTTGCGCTAAGAGATTATATATTGCCAGTTCAGTACAACTTGAGAAAAATATACGCTGTTGATATTTTGGTGTTATTTGCGCTAAAAGTTTTTTTTGTCATATTTCGAGAAAAAAAGATAAAAATATACACCGTTGAAATTTTGGTGTTATTTGCACTAAAAGCATATATTGCCAGTATAGTACAACTCGTGAAAAATATACTGTGTTCACATTTTGGTGTTATTTGTGCTAACACCGTATATTGCCAATTCAGTACAACCCGTGAAAAATATACCCTGTTCACATTTGGGTGTTATTTGCGCGATAAGCGTTTTTTGTCATATTTCTATAGAAAAAGAGAAAAATACATACCGTTGACATTTGTTGTTATTTGTGCTAAAAGCATATATTGCCAGTTCAGTAAAACCCGTGAAAAATATACACCGTTGACATTTTGCTGTTATTTGCGCTAAAAGCATATATCGCAAGTTCAGTACAACACATGAAAAATATACCCTGTTCACATTTGGTTGGTTATTTGCGCTATAAACGTTTTTTGTCATATATCTAGAGAAAAAGAGAAAAAATATGTACCGTTCACATTTGGTGTTATTTGCGCTAAAAGATTATATTGCCAGTTCAGTACAACTTGAGAAAAATATACACTGTTGATATTTTGGTGTTATTTGCACTAAAAGGTTTTTTGTCATATTTCTAGAGAAAAAGATAAAAATATACACCGTTGACATTTTGGTGTTATTTGCACCAAAAGCATATATGAAAACAGAAAACAGAGGGTTGTAGTCAATGGAGTATATTCAGACCATGGTATTGTTACCAGTGGGGTACCTCAGGGATCTGTTTTGGGACCCATATTGTTTAATATCTTTATCAGCGAAATTGCAGAAGGCCTCAATAGTAAAGTGTGTCCTTTTGCTTATGACACAAAGATTTGTAACAGGGTTGATGTTCCTGGAGAGATACACCAAATGGAAAAGGATTTAGGAAAACTAGAGGAATGGTCAAAAATCTGGCAACTAAAATTTAATGTCAATAAGTGCAAGATAATGCACCTGGGGCGTAAAAACCCAAGAGCAGAATATAAAATCAGTGATACAGTACTAACCTCAGTATCTGAGGAAAGGGATTTAGGGGTCATTATAGCAGACGACCTAAAGGTGGGCAGACAATGTCATAGAGCAACAGGTAATGCCAGCAGAATGCTTGGGTGTATAGGGAGAGGCATTAACAGTAGAAGGAGGGAGGTGCTTGTGCCGCTCTACAGAGCACTAGTGAGACCTCATTTGGAGTATTGTGTGCAGTAGTGGAGACCATATCTGCAGAAGGATATTGAAACTTTGGAGAGAGTTCAGAGAAGAGCTACTAAACTAGTACATGGATTGCAGGAAAAAACTTACCAGGAAAGGTTAAAGGACCTTAACATGTATAGCTTGGAAGTAAGAAGAGACAGGGGGGATATGATAAAAACTTTTAAATACATAAAGGGAATCATCACGGTAAAAGAGGAGAGAATATTTCAAAGAAAAAAAACTGCTACAAGAGGACATAGTTTTAAATTAGAGGAGCAAAGGTTTAAAAGTAATATCAGGAATAGAGATGAGCGAACACCTGGATGTTCGGGTTCGAGAAGTTCGGCCGAACTTCCCGAAAATGTTCGGGTTCGGGATTCGAACTCGACCCGAACTTTATCCCGAACCCGAACCCCATTGAAGTCAATGGGGACCCGAACTTTTAGGCACTAAAAAGGCTGTAAAATAGTCCAGGAAAGGGCTAGAGGGCTGCCAAAGGCAGCAAAATGTAGGTAAATCCCCTGCAAACAAATGTGGATAGGGAAATGAATTAAAATAAAATAAAATAAATAAAAATTAACCAATATCAATTGGAGAGAGGTCCCACAGCAAGGAATCATGCGTCATATCACCCACCACTGGAGAAGGCCACTCTAATTTATTTCGGACCAGCACCCAGACAGAGGATACAGGTCCCACAGCAAGGAATCATGTGTCATATCAACCACCACCGGAGAAGGCCACTCTCATTTATTTCGGCCCAGCACCCAGACAGAGGAGAGAGGTCCCACAGCAAGGAATCATGCGTCATATCAACCACCAACGGAGAAGGCCATGCGACGAGATTTCGCCCATTATCGCACACCACCAGGCCGGGCTTGAGGCCCACCGGCAGAAACCACTCGTCGGTCTGTTGTTCAATACCTCGCCACAACTCCTGCGCGGTGTGGGGCCTGTCCCCCAAACATATGAGTTTCAGAATGGCCTGCTGACGTTTACCCCGGGCTGTGCTGAAGTTGGTGGTGAAGGTGTGTGGCTGACTGGATGAGCTGGTGGAAGCAGAGAAGGAGGAAGCCGAGTAGGAGGAGGAGGCTACAGGAGGCAAAGAATGATGCCCTGTGATCCTTGGCGGCGGAAGGACGTGTGCCAAGGAACTCTCCGCCTGGGGCCCAGCCGCCACTACATTTACCCAGTGTGCAGTTAGGGAGATATAGCATCCCTGGCCGTGCTTACTGGTCCACGTATCTGTGGTTAGGTGGACCTTGCCACAGATGGCGTTGCGCAGTGCACACTTGATTTTATCGGATACTTGGTTGTGCAGGGAAGGCACGGCTTTCTTGGAGAAGTAGTGGCGGCTAGGGACAACATACTGTGGGACAGCCATGGACATCAGCTGTTTGAAGCTGTCTGTGTCCACCAGCCTGAATGACAGCATTTCAAAGGCCAGTAGTTTAGAAATGCTGGCATTCAGGCCCAGGGCTCGAGGGTGGCTAGGTGGGTATTTACGCTTTCTCTCCAAGGTTTGTGAGATGGAGAGCTGAACGCTGCCGTGTGACATGGTGGAGATGCTTGGTGACGCAGGTGGTGGTGTCGGTGGCACATCCTCTGTTTGGTGGGCGGCAGGTGCCAACGTTCCTCCCGAGGCGGAGGAAGAGGCCGAGGCAGCAGCAGAAGAGGGAGCAGGGGGAGCCTGAGTGAGTTCCTTGCTTTTAAGGTGTTTACTCCACTGCAGTTCATGCTTTGCATGTAGATGCCTGGTCATGCAAGTTGTGCTAAGGTTCAGAACGTTAATGCCTCGCTTCAGGATCTGATGGCACAGCGTGCAAACCACTCGGGTCTTGTCGTCAGCACATTGTTTAAAGAAGTGCCATGCCAGGGAACTCCTTGAAGCTGCCTTTGGGGTGCTCGGTCCCTGGTGGCGGTGGCCAGTATCAGGCAAACTCTCTTGGCGGCGGCTGTTCTGCTTTTGCCCCCTGCTCCCTCTTTTGCTACACTGTTGGCTCGGTCTCACCACTGCCTCTTCCTCTGAACTATGAAAGTCAGTGGCACGACCTTCATTCCATGTGGGGTCTAGGACCTCATCGTCCCCTGCATCGTCTTCCACACAGTCTTCGTCCCTGACCTCCTGTTCGGTCTGCACACTGCAGAAAGACGCAGCAGTTGGCACCAGTGTTTCGTCATCATCAGAGACGTGCGGACTCCGATGAGGTGGTATTCCCATGTCCTCATCATCAGTAAACATCAGTGGTTGTGCATCGTGCATTGTATGTTTTCCACCACTGGGGAAGGACTAGGTGGATTCCCTTGGGAAACCCTGCCAGCAGAGTCTTCAAACAGCATAAGAGACTGCTGCATAACTTGAGGCTCAGACAGTTTCCCTGATATGCATGGGGGTGATGTGACAGACTGATGGGCTTGGTTTTCAGGTGCCACCTGTGCGCTTTCTGCAGAAGACTGGTTGGGAGATAATGTTGTGAACATGCTGGATCCACTGTTGGCAACCCAATTGACTAGCGCCTGTACCTGCTCAGGCCTTACCATCCTTAGAACGGCATTGGGCCCCACCAAATATCACTGTAAATTCTTGCGGGTACTGGAACCTGAGGTAGTTGGTTCACTAGGACGTGTGGCTGTGGCAGAATGGCCACGTCCTCTCCCAGCACCAGAGGGTACACTAACACCACCACGATGCGTCCGCGTCCCTTACTAGATGTTTTCCTCATTGTTACCGTTCACCAAGCACCACAATAAGGAAAAAAATATTTGGCCCAATGTATTGATTTCAAATTTAGGCCTTTTTTTACAGGCACCTAACACTATCTGCCTATTTGTTTATGCAGCGTATTACACTAATCCAGGCACAGCAGTAACCACTGATTTAGGGGAATATCTCTTTTAGGGCTAGTATTTAGGCCCTGGATGAAAGGTATCCTTTTATGGACAGATTTACAATTGGCCTGCAACTGCTAGGACAACAGATTCAGGGTATTGCTATTTTGCAAGATTAATTTCACCCCAGAACAAAATATATGTTTTAGCAGACTGCTGGGACACCAGATTCAGGGTATTGCTATTTTGCAAAATTAATTTCACCCCAGAACAAAATATGTGTTTTGGCAGACACTATGAAATCTGGCCTGCAACTGCTTGGACACCAGATCCAGGGTATTGCTATATTGGCAGGTTAATTTAACCCCAGAACAAAATATATGTGTAAGCGGACACTAGGAAATCTGGCCTGCGACTGCTTGGACACCAGATTCAGGGTCTTGCTATATTGGCAGGTTAATTTCACCCCAGAACAAAATATATGTGTAAGCGGATACTAGGAAATCTGGCCTGCAACTGCTTGGACAACAGATCCAGGATATTGCTATATTGGCAGGTTAATTTAACCCCAGAACAAAATATATGTGTAAGCGGACACTATGAAATCTGGCCTGCAACTGCTTGGACACCAGATTCAGGGTATTGCTATATTGGCAGGTTAATTTCACCCCAGAACAAAATATATGTGTAAGCGGACACTAGGAAATCTGGCCTGCAACTGCTTGGACACCAGATTCAGGGTACTGCTATATTGGCAGGTTAATTTAACTCCAGAACAAAATATATGTGTAAGCTGACACTAGGAAATCTGGCCTGCAACTGCTTGGACACCAGATTCAGGGTATTGCTATATTGGCAGGTTAATTTAACCCCAGAACAAAATATATGTGTAAGCCGACACTATGAAATCTGGCCTGCAACTGCTTGGACACCAGATTCAGGGTATTGCTATATTGGCAGGTTAATTTAACCCCAGAACAAAATATATGTGTAAGCGGACACTATGAAATCTGGCCTGCAACTGCTTGGACACCAGATTCAGGGTATTGCTATATTGGCAGGTTAATTTCACCCCAGAACAAAATATATGTGTAAGCGGACACTATGAAATCTGGCCTGCAACTGCTTGGACACCAGATTCAGGGTATTGCTATATTGGCAGGTTAATTTCACCCCAGAACAAAATATATGTGTAAGCGGACACTAGGAAATCTGGCCTGCAACTGCTTGGACACCAGATTCAGGGTATTGCTATATTGGCAGGTTAATTTAACCCCAGAACAAAATATATGTGTAAGCGGACACTATGAAATCTGGCCTGCAACTGCTTGGACACCAGATTCAGGGTATTGCTATATTGGCAGGTTAATTTCACCCCAGAACAAAATATATGTGTAAGCGGACACTATGAAATCTGGCCTGCAACTGCTTGGACACCAGATTCAGGGTATTGCTATATTGGCAGGTTAATTTCACCCCAGAACAAAATATATGTGTAAGCGGACACTATGAAATCTGGCCTGCAACTGCTTGGACACCAGATTCAGGGTATTGCTATATTGGCAGGTTAATTTAACCCCAGAACAAAATATATGTGTAAGCGGACACTATGAAATCTGGCCTGCAACTGCTTGGACACCAGATTCAGGGTATTGCTATATTGGCAGGTTAATTTCACCCCAGAACAAAATATATGTGTAAGCGGATACTAGGAAATCTGGCCTGCAACTGCTTGGACAACAGATCCAGGGTATTGCTATATTGGCAGGTTAATTTCACCCCAGAACAAAATATATGTGTAAGCGGACTCTATGAAATCTGGCCTGCAACTGCTTGGACACCAGATTCAGGGTATTGCTATATTGGCAGGTTAAGTTAACCCCAGAACAACATATATGTGTAAGTGGACACTATGAAATCTGGCCTGCAACTGCTTGGACACCAGATTCAGGGTATTGCTTTATTGGCAGGTTAATTTCACCCCAGAAAATAATCTATCCTTTGCCAGAAAGCAGACAGTATTATACTTGTCTAGCCAAAGCTGGAACACCAGATTTAGGGGATTGGTATTTGGGCAATTGTATTTAACCCCTTAATAAAATATTGAAATTGCTATCCTGAGTTTCTAGGGGGGACAATTAGCACAGCCAAGCCCCTGATGTAGGATATAGCAAAAAAAAAAATAGTATTGATGGATTGATGGATTGGTGGCAGCTTCTTCTGGTGCACCACAAGTCACAAAATGGCCGCCGATCAACCCAGAAAATAAGTGACAGAAAAACGCTCTGTGCAGCTTAAAAACCAGTGAGCAAGTAACTAGCAGAAGTTCAATGATTCTCAGCTGTTGATCGATCACTTCATTAAGTGTTTTGGCTAAGTTAATCCCTTCCTAATCTTGCCCTAACACAGCAGCTGCATCCTCTCCCTACACTAGTCAGAGCAGTGTGACGTGCGGCGCTACGTGACTCCAGCTTAAATAGAGGCTGGGTCACATGCTGCACTTGGCCAATCACAGCCATGCCATTAGTAGGCATGGCTGTGATGGGCTCTTAGGGCAAGAAGTAAAACGCTAGCTGATTGGCTGCTGTGCAGCCCTTCAGAAAGCGGAAGTAATCGACGAACACCGAACCCGAACCCAAACTTTTTTGAAAATGTCCGGGTTCGGGTCCGTGTCTCGGACACCCCAAAATTCGGTACGGACCCGAACGATGCTCGAACTGTTCGCTCAACACTAATCAGGAAGTATTACTTTACTGAGAGAGTAGTGGACGCATGGAATAGCCTTCCTGCAGAAGTGGTAGCTGCAAATACACTGAAGGAGGTTAAGCATGCATGGGATAGGCATAAGGCCATCCTTCTTATAAGATAGGGCCAGGGGCTATTCATAGTATTCAGTATATTGGGCAGACTAGATGGGCCAAATGGTTCTTATCTGCCGACACATTCTATGTTTCTATGTTTCTATCCAGAGAAAAATATGTACCGTTCACATTTGGTGTTATTTGCTCTAAAAGATTATATTGCCAGTTCAGTACAACCCGTGAAAAATATACGCTGTTGATATTTTGGTGTTATTTGCGCTAAAAGCTTTTTTTGTCATTTGTCCAACTAAAAGTATACCAGACAGAGAAGTGCCAGGCCATACACAGAGCAGTAACAGAGGAATAAAGGTTTATGGCGCAGGCAGAGGTTGCAGCAGATTAAGAAGGCATGGCAGCAGGAGTCGCAGCGAGAGACCTGAGCTCCCGGTGTCCTCTACTGGTCGTGTCTTGACCAGCAACACTGACGTTATTGATTGGTTAACTCGGTCATCCAATTAATCCCAAGTGACATCAGACACCCCCAGCCAATAGTCGGTGGGTTCGTCAGACACAACCCTTAGTTGGCATGGCCTTGGGGCAGGCCCTGTGCCTCACCTGTCCTAAAACTGCCTCTGTCCTTAGCTGTTCCCTCAGCCACAGAAGTACTATCTGCTGTGGGCTCAGCTCTACTATTCAGCGAGGACATGCTACTTGAGGACAATCAGCAGCTACTGCCCAGCCAAGATTTGGAGGAGTCATCCGCCGCTTCCTCCGCTAGGCGGGCAAGTAGTGATGAGGAGAGTGGCGTGGGAGGTGGTGCTGCCAGCGGTCAGGCTCCTGACCCAGAGAGCATTGAGGAGGACACCAATGACTTGCAGACACTACTCGATGATGATAAAGCCGATCGCACTTGGGAGGCAACGGCTGAACCAGCAACGTGGTAGCATGGCTGGGAGTCAGGAGGGTGGCAGCAGTGGAGGTCGGTAGCCAAACGGGCCCGGGTAGACCACCCGCTTCACAGCAGCCTAGCTGCCTGGAAAGAAGTGATGCACTGGTTCACACAAACAGCGGTACTATCAGTCAGTCAGGCGAAGTGTTGGGGAAAATCAGCTATTCGGTGGTGTGGCAATTTTTTATCAAGACTCCAGGAGGTGAACATGGCCATATGTCGAATCTGTGGGCAGAAGGTGAAGCGTGGCCATGGGCCAATGTTCGCACCACTGCCCTGCGACCTCATATGCAGCGATGCCATAAAGTGGCCTGGGACAATCGTGGCTCTGATGTGGTTGTCCAGCCTGCCGCAGCAACAGCTGCATCACTGATGCTCCTGCTCCTCCTCCTTCTACTGCTCTCTAGTTATTCCACAGTCAATCAATTACTGAAGTGAGTGCCAAGAGACAGCAATATGCATGCACGCATCCAACGGTGCCGAAGCTGAACGTGCTCCTGGCCAACTTGCTGGTGCTGCACTGTAAATTCTTGTGGGTACTGGAACCTGAGGTAGTTGGTTCACTAGGACGTGTGGCTGTGGCAGAATGGCCACGTCCTCTCCCAGCACCAGAGGGTACACTAACACCACCACGACTGCGTCCGCGTCCCTTACTAGATGTTTTCCTCATTGTTACCGTTCACCAAGCACCACAATAAGGAAAAAATATTTGGCCCAATGTATTGATTTCAAATTTAGGCCTTTTTTACAGGCACCTAACACTATCTGCCTATTTGTTTATGCAGCGTATTACACTAATCCAGGCACAGCAGTAACCACTGATTTAGGGGAATATCTCTTTAGGGCTAGTATTTAGGCCCTGGATGAAAGGTATCCTTTATGGACAGATTTACAATTGGCCTGCAACTGCTAGGACAACAGATTCAGGGTATTGCTATTTTGCAAGATTAATTTCACCCCAGAACAAAATATATGTTTTAGCAGACTGCTGGGACACCAGATTCAGGGTATTGCTATTTTGCAAAATTAATTTCACCCCAGAACAAAATATGTGTTTTGGCAGACACTATGAAATCTGGCCTGCAACTGCTTGGACACCAGATCCAGGGTATTGCTATATTGGCAGGTTAATTTAACCCCAGAACAAAATATATGTTTAAGCGGACACTAGGAAATCTGGCCTGCAACTGCTTGGACACCAGATTCAGGGTCTTGCTATATTGGCAGGTTAATTTCACCCCAGAACAAAATATATGTGTAAGCGGATACTAGGAAATCTGGCCTGCAACTGCTTGGACAACAGATCCAGGATATTGCTATATTGGCAGGTTACTTTAACCCCAGAACAAAATATATGTGTAAGCGGACACTATGAAATCTGGCCTGCAACTGCTTGGACACCAGATTCAGGGTATTGCTATATTGGCAGGTTAATTTCACCCCAGAACAAAATATATGTGTAGCGGACACTAGGAAATCTGGCCTGCAACTGCTTGGACACCAGATTCAGGGTATTGCTATATTGGCAGGTTAATTTAACCCCAGAACAAAATATATGTGTAAGCGGACACTAGGAAATCTGGCCTGCAACTGCTTGGACACCAGATTCAGGGTATTGCTATATTGGCAGGTTAATTTCACCCCAGAACAAAATATATGTGTAAGCGGACACTATGAAATCTGGCCTGCAACTGCTTGGACACCAGATTCAGGGTATTGCTATATTGGCAGGTTAATTTCACCCCAGAACAAAATATATGTGTAAGCGGACACTATGAAATCTGGTCTGCAACTGCTTGAACACCAGATTCAGGGTATTGCTATATTGGCAGGTTAATTTAACCCCAGAACAAAATATATGTGTAAGCGGACACTAGGAAATCTGGCCTGCAACTGCTTGGACACCAGATTCAGGGTCTTGCTATATTGGCAGGTTAATTTCACCCCAGAACAAAATATATGTGTAAGCGGATACTAGGAAATCTGGCCTGCAACTGCTTGGACAACAGATCCAGGGTATTGCTATATTGGCAGGTTACTTTCACCCCAGAACAAAATATATGTGTAAGCGGACACTATGAAATCTGGCCTGCAACGGCTTGGATACCAGATTCAGGGTATTGCTATATTGGCAGGTTAATTTAACCCCAGAACAAAATATATGTGTAAGCGGACACTAGGAAATCTGGCCTGCAACTGCTTGGACACCAGATTCAGGGTACTGCTATATTGGCAGGTTAATTTAACTCCAGAACAAAATATATGTGTAAGCTGACACTAGGAAATCTGGCCTGCAACTGCTTGGACACCAGATTCAGGGTATTGCTATATTGGCAGGTTAATTTCACCCCAGAACAAAATATATGTGTAAGCGGACACTATGAAATCTGGCCTGCAACTGCTTGGACACCAGATTCAGGGTATTGCTATATTGGCAGGTTAATTTCACCCCAGAACAAAATATATGTGTAAGCGGACACTATGAAATCTGGCCTGCAACTGCTTGGACACCAGATTCAGGGTATTGCTATATTGGCAGGTTAATTTCACCCCAGAACAAAATATATGTGTAAGCGGACACTATGAAATCTGGCCTGCAACTGCTTGGACACCAGATTCAGGGTATTGCTATATTGGCAGGTTAATTTCACCCCAGAACAAAATATATGTGTAAGCGGACACTAGGAAATCTGGCCTGCAACTGCTTGGACACCAGATTCAGGGTATTGCTATATTGGCAGGTTAATTTAACCCCAGAACAAAATATATGTGTAAGCGGACACTAGGAAATCTGGCCTGCAACTGCTTGGACACCAGATTCAGGGTATTGCTATATTGGCAGGTTAATTTAACCCCAGAACAAAATATATGTGTAAGCTGACACTATGAAATCTGGCCTGCAACTGCTTGGACACCAGATTCAGGGTATTGCTATATTGGCAGGTTAATTTCACCCCAGAACAAAATATATGTGTAAGCGGACACTATGAAATCTGGCCTGCAACTGCTTGGACACCAGATTCAGGGTATTGCTATATTGGCAGGTTAATTTCACCCCAGAACAAAATATATGTGTAAGCGGACACTATGAAATCTGGCCTGCAACTGCTTGGACACCAGATTCAGGGTATTGCTATATTGGCAGGTTAATTTCACCCCAGAACAAAATATATGTGTAAGCTGACACTATGAAATCTGGCCTGCAACTGCTTGGACACCAGATTCAGGGTATTGCTATATTGGCAGGTTAATTTCACCCCAGAACAAAATATATGTGTAAGCTGACACTATGAAATCTGGCCTGCAACTGCTTGGACACCAGATTCAGGGTATTGCTATATTGGCAGGTTAATTTAACCCCAGAACAAAATATATGTGTAAGCGGACACTATGAAATCTGGCCTGCAACTGCTTGGACACCAGATTCAGGGTATTGCTATATTGGCAGGTTAATTTAACCCCAGAACAAAATATATGTGTAAGCGGACACTATGAAATCTGGCCTGCAACTGCTTGGACACCAGATTCAGGGTATTGCTATATTGGCAGGTTAATTTCACCCCAGAACAAAATATATGTGTAAGCGGACACTATGAAATCTGGCCTGCAACTGCTTGGACACCAGATTCAGGGTATTGCTATATTGGCAGGTTAATTTCACCCCAGAACAAAATATATGTGTAAGCGGACACTAGGAAATCTGGCCTGCAACTGCTTGGACACCAGATTCAGGGTATTGCTATATTGGCAGGTTAATTTCACCCCAGAACAAAATATATGTGTAAGCGGACACTATGAAATCTGGCCTGCAACTGCTTGGACACCAGATTCAGGGTATTGCTATATTGGCAGGTTAATTTCACCCCAGAACAAAATATATGTGTAAGCGGACACTATGAAATCTGGCCTGCAACTGCTTGGACACCAGATTCAGGGTATTGCTATATTGGCAGGTTAATTTCACCCCAGAACAAAATATATGTGTAAGCGGACACTAGGAAATCTGGCCTGCAACTGCTTGGACACCAGATTCAGGGTATTGCTATATTGGCAGGTTAATTTCACCCCAGAACAAAATATATGTGTAAGCGGACACTATGAAATCTGGCCTGCAACTGCTTGGACACCAGATTCAGGGTATTGCTATATTGGCAGGTTAATTTCACCCCAGAACAAAATATATGTGTAAGCGGATACTATGAAATCTGGCCTGCAACTGCTTGGACACCAGATTCAGGGTATTGCTATATTGGCAGGTTAATTTCACCCCAGAACAAAATATATGTGTAAGCGGACACTATGAAATCTGGCCTGCAACTGCTTGGACACCAGATTCAGGGTATTGCTATATTGGCAGGTTAATTTCACCCCAGAACAAAATATATGTGTAAGCGGACACTAGGAAATCTGGCCTGCAACTGCTTGGACACCAGATTCAGGGTATTGCTATATTGGCAGGTTAATTTCACCCCAGAACAAAATATATGTGTAGCGGACACTATGAAATCTGGCCTGCAACTGCTTGGACACCAGATTCAGGGTATTGCTATATTGGCAGGTTAATTTCACCCCAGAACAAAATATATGTGTAAGCGGATACTAGGAAATCTGGCCTGCAACTGCTTGGACAACAGATCCAGGGTATTGCTATATTGGCAGGTTAATTTCACCCCAGAACAAAATATATGTGTAAGCGGACTACTATGAAATCTGGCCTGCAACTGCTTGGACACCAGATTCAGGGTATTGCTATATTGGCAGGTTAATTTCACCCCAGAACAAAATATATGTGTAAGTGGACACTATGAAATCTGGCCTGCAACTGCTTGGACACCAGATTCAGGGTATTGCTATATTGGCAGGTTAATTTCACCCCAGAAAATAATCTATCCTTTGCCAGAAAGCAGACAGTATTATACTTGTCTAGCCAAAGCTGGAACACCAGATTTAGGGGATTGGTATTTGGGCAATTGTATTTAACCCTTAATAAAATATTGAAATTGCTATCCTGAGTTTCTAGGGGGACAATTAGCACAGCCAAGCCCCTGATGTAGGATATAGCAAAAAAAAATAGTATTGATGGATTGATGGATTGGTGGCAGCTTCTTCTGGTGCACCACAAGTCACAAAATGGCCGCCGATCAACCCAGAAAATAAGTGACAGAAAACGCTCTGTGCAGCTTAAAAACCAGTGAGCAAGTAACTAGCAGAAGTTCAATGATTCTCAGCTGTTGATCGATCACTTCATTAAGTGTTTTGGCTAAGTTAATCCCTTCCTAATCTTGCCCTAACACAGCAGCTGCATCCTCTCCCTACACTAGTCAGAGCAGTGTGACGTGCGGCGCTACGTGACTCCAGCTTAAATAGAGGCTGGGTCACATGCTGCACTTGGCCAATCACAGCCATGCCATTAGTAGGCATGGCTGTGATGGGCTCTTAGGGCAAGAAGTAAAACGCTAGCTGATTGGCTGCTGTGCAGCCCTTCTGAAAGCGGAAGTAATCGACGAACACCGAACCCGAACCCAAACTTTTTTGAAAATGTCCGGGTTCGGGTCCGGGTCTCGGACACCCCAAAATTCGGTACGGATCCGAACGATGCTCGAACTGTTCGCTCAACACTAATCAGGAAGTATTACTTTACTGAGAGAGTAGTGGACGCATGGAATAGCCTTCCTGCAGAAGTGGTAGCTGCAAATACACTGAAGGAGGTTAAGCATGCATGGGATAGGCATAAGGCCATCCTTCATATAAGATAGGGCCAGGGGCTATTCATAGTATTCAGTATATTGGGCAGACTAGATTGGCCAAATGGTTCTTATCTGCCGACACATTCTATGTTTCTATGTTTCTATCCAGAGAAAAAGAGAAAAATATGTACCGTTCACATTTGGTGTTATTTGCGCTAAAAGATTATATTGCCAGTTCAGTACAACCCGTGAAAAATATACGCTGTTGATATTTTGGTGTTATTTGCGCTAAAAGCTTTTTTTGTCATTTGTCCAACTAAAAGTATACCAGACAGAGAAGTGCCAGGCCATACACAGAGCAGTAACAGAGGAATAAAGGTTTATGGCGCAGGCAGAGGTTGCAGCAGATTAAGAAGGCATGGCAGCAGGAGTCGCAGCGAGAGACCTGAGCTCCCGGTGTCCTCTACTGGTCGTGTCTTGACCAGCAACACTGACGTTATTGATTGGTTAACTCGGTCATCCAATTAATCCTCAAGTGACATCAGACACCCCCAGCCAATAGTCGGTGGGTTCGTCAGACACAACCCTTAGTTGGCATGGCCTTGGGGCAGGCCCTGTGCCTCACCTGTCCTAAAACTGCCTCTGTCCTTAGCTGTTCCCTCAGCCACAGAAGTACTATCTGCTGTGGGCTCAGCTCTACTATTCAGCGAGGACATGCTACTTGAGGACAATCAGCAGCTACTGCCCAGCCAAGATTTGGAGGAGTCATCCGCCGCTTCCTCCGCTAGGCGGGCAAGTAGTGATGAGGAGAGTGGCGTGGGAGGTGGTGCTGCCAGCGGTCAGGCTCCTGACCCAGAGAGCATTGAGGAGGACACCAATGACTTGCAGACACTACTCGATGATGATAAAGCCGATCGCACTTGGGAGGCAACGGCTGAACCAGCAACGTGGTAGCATGGCTGGGAGTCAGGAGGGTGGCAGCAGTGGGAGGTCGGTAGCCAAACGGGCCCGGGGTAGACCACCCGCTTCACAGCAGCCTAGCTGCCTGGAAAGAAGTGATGCACTGGTTCACACAAACAGCGGTACTATCAGTCAGTCAGGGCGAAGTGTTGGGGGAAAATCAGCTATTCGGTGGTGTGGCAATTTTTTATCAAGACTCCAGGAGGTGAACATGGCCATATGTCGAATCTGTGGGCAGAAGGTGAAGCGTGGCCATGGGCCAATGTTCGCACCACTGCCCTGCGACCTCATATGCAGCGATGCCATAAAGTGGCCTGGGACAATCGTGGCTCTGATGTGGTTGTCCAGCCTGCCGCAGCAACAGCTGCATCACTGATGCTCCTGCTCCTCCTCCTTCTACTGCTCTCTAGTTATTCCACAGTCAATCAATTACTGAAGTGAGTGCCAAGAGACAGCAATATGCATGCACGCATCCAACGGTGCCGAAGCTGAACGTGCTCCTGGCCAACTTGTTGGTGCTGCAGTCCCTACCTTCCAAGTAGTGCACCTTGGAACTGATGGCTTGCGCCGAGCCAAGGTGGAGAGTCCCAAGCCATCATTTATTTTCCCAAAAGGCAGTACCAGTCCTGCACAAGTATGTAGAACAGGTTTGCCAGTCCTTGAGCCTGTCGGTGTCTGCCACAGTGCACGGTAGCGGCGACGTGTGGAGCTGTAACTATGGTCATAGATAATACATGTCCTTTATGGCCCACTGAATGAATGTGGCTTCTGCACAGCCACACCAGCAACTTGGCCAGATTACACCGCTTCCGCTTCCACGTTGTCACGCTGTTGGTCCTGCGACAATGTCCGTCTCTGCCTCCTCAGCCTCCTCATCCTCCACCGTGTCCGTAGCCTCCACTGCAGGAACAAGTCACAGTGCCCCTGGCAGTTCTGCACCTGGTTTGCCTTGGCGAACGTAGTCACACAGGGGAGGAACTGCTCCGTGTCCTTCAGAAAGAAATCAAGTGCTGGCTTTCTCTGTGACAACAGAAAATAGGAACCATGGTGACCAATAGGGTTGAGCGAACCCAAACTGTAAAGTTCGGGTTCAGTACAATAGAATGAGCCGAACTTTAAAAGTCATGGTTCGGGTTATGGCAAGCGCTGTTATCACACTATCGTGGAATATGGAATCCATAAGGCGGCCTTCCACCAACCCAAACTGCTGAACAGTCGAAGAGACCTGGGGTGCACGTCATGTGATCAGTGCGGGCGTGCCAGCACTGACTTGATCCCGTGCTGAGCCACCCCCCCTGCACTGATCACATGACAGTGACGTCACCCCAGGTCCTTCGGCTGTTCAACAGTTCGGGTTGGTGGAAGCCGCCCCTTATGGATTCCATATTCCGCGATAGTGGAATCCATAACGGGATGCGCGACTTACCACAACCCGAACGCCGAATGCCAAACTTTTTTTTAAAGTTCGCTCATCTCTAGTACCAAACATTACGGTTTTTCGCACCTGGACCCGAACATTTCCGTAAAAGTTTGGGTTAGTTGTTCGGCGATGTCTTCCCGCTTTTTGAAAGGCTGCAGGGCAGCCAATGAACAAGCATTTTACTACTTTGCCCTAAGAAGCCATCACAGCCATGCCTACTATTGGCATGTCTGTGATTGGCTAAGTGCAGCATGTGACCCAGCCTCTATTTAAGCTGGAGTCACATAGTGCCGAATGTCACTCTGCTGCTCTTAGTGTAGGGACAGGCTGCTGCTGGTGCTCTCAGGGAGAGATTAGGGAAGAAATCTGTTGAACTTGGTGGTGTATGGTGTTAAGTGTTCAAACTACAGCAATAATTGAGGGTGCTATGCTATATATTTGCACCCAGCCCTGAGCCCAGTGATACTGCAAAATAATTTTTAATCCATCTGTTACTGAGGTGGGGGTCGGCGGCCATTTTAGAAACTGCAGTGTCCTTGGAACTGCATGTGACCTGCATGTGTGCCAGCCTGCCAGGGACATCAGTCTAATTATTTTTTGGTAGCTCAGTGGAGGAAAAATTCCTTTTTTCTGGCAGGTCAAGTCCCCCTACATTACCTATTTTATAATTTTGGGGTGACATAGTGCATTTCTGTAGTTGGGGGAATAAACCCATACTGCCATACACTGCTGAAAAAACGATTTTCAAATTTTGCGGGGTATTTATACTATCCTGGCATTCTAGCACCTGAAGAAACATGACAGGTGCTCAGAAAGTCAGAGCTGCTTCAAAATGCGGAAATTCACTTTTTTGCACCATAGTTTGTAAAAGCTATAACTTTTACCCAAACGAATAAATATACACTTAATGCATTTTTTTTCATCAAAGACATGTAGAACAATACATTTAAAGAAAAAATTATATAGAAATGTAGTTTTGTTTTTAGATTTTACAACAGAAAGCAAAAAATGACATTTTTTTGCAAAAATTTCGGTCATTTTTAATTAATATCAAAAAAATGTCAGCAACAATGAAATACCACCAAATGAAAGCTCTATTAGTGAGAAGAAAAGGAGGTAAAATTCATTTGGGTGGTAAGTTGCATGACTGAGCAATAAACCGTGAAAGTAGTGTAGTGCAGAATTGTAAAAAGTGGTCTGGTCATTAAGGGTGTTTAAGCTAGGGGGTCTGAGGTGGTTAAATTGTTGGGTGATATATTACCATTTTTGCCGGGTACAAACCCTTGCTCTGCATAAGTGACAGTGGCCTAAAATGCGGAAAAACTTTTAAATTGTTGGGTGCAATATTACCATTTTTGTAGTGAATTAACCCCTCCTCTGCCTGGGTGCCAGGGGCCTACATTTTTAAAAATCGTCTGTTCGATTGGTGGGTGACATGAACCCCGCTTTGCCGTGAATAAACCCCCGCACTGCTTGGAAGCAAGGGGCCTACATTTTCAAAAATCGCCTGTTCCATTGGTTTGTGACATCAACCCAGTTTTGCCGTGAATAAACCCCTCCTCTGCCTGGGTGCCAGGGGCCTACATTTTTAAAAGCGTCTGTTCCATTGTTGTGTGACATTAACCCCGTTTTGCTGTGAATTAACCCCTACTCTGCCTGGGTGCCAGGGGCCTACATTTTTGCAAATCTTCTGTTCCATTGGTGGGTGACATCAACCCAGTTTTGCCAGTGAAAAACCCCTGCTCTGCCTGGATGCCAGGGGCCTACATTTATAAAAATCGTCTGTTCCACTGGTGGGTGACATGAACCCCGTTTTGCCGTTAATATGCCCCTTCTGCCTGGGTGCCAGGGGCCTAATTTTTAAAAAATCTTCTGTTCCATTGGTGGGTGATATGAACCCAATTTTGCCAGTGAAGAACCCCTGTTGTGCATTGCTGACAGGGAACCAAATTTGGTAAAAACGTCTGTTAATGATAGAAATATGCGTGACTATAAACGAACGCTGGTAGAAGCGCTGCTGATGGTATTCCCACCTGATGCCTTCTCAACCTCCTACTCCACATCCATTTCCTCCTCCTAGATCAAGATTTTGATTTTTAATTTTAATTTATTTTATTTTAAGTCATTTCCCTTTACATATTTGTTTGCAGGACACATTTTGCTGCCTTTTTCAGCCCTCTAGCTCTTTCCGGACTTTTTTATAGCCATTTTAGTGCCCAAAAGTTTGGGTCCCCATTGACTTCAATGGGGTTTGGGTTTTGGGTCAAGTTCGGGTTAAGTACGGATCCCGAACCCAAACTTTTTTGTGAAGTTCGGCCAAACCTGTCTAACCCAAACTTCCAGGTGTCCTCTCAACTCTCAGAACATGGTGTCAGCTCTGAGTCAAGCAAGGCTGAGACATGCGCCCTGCATCGCACAGTTCACTCTGGTTGTCAAGCGGTTCCTGAAGTCTTCCACCCATCTGCAAGACATCCTAAAAATGGACAAAAAACTTTGCATACACTACAACCACTTGTACACCGCAAAGCACACCCTCCTTGAGCTGCAGCGGCAGAACAGCATCACCCAACGTAGGCTGATATGCGACATTTCCACCCGTTGGAATTCAACCCTCCATTTGTTGGACTAACTATACGAACAGAGAAAGGCCATCAACGATTTCTTGATAATCCAAGCGGATATGAGTAATACCCTGTGTAATTTCAATGTCAGCCAGTGGCAGCACATGCGTGCCACCTGAAGTTTGCTCAGGCCCTTTGAGGAGGCCACATTATTTGTCATTCGCCAGGACTACGGGATGAACGCCGTCATTCCACTGCTTCATGTCCTGGAACAGATGATTGTGAATATGGCTTGTCAGAGGACTGGAGACGTGGTGCCTACATCTCACAGCCACGTGAGCCCTGTGGGGGCTGAACTGGAAGAGAAGGAGGAGGACATTGGAACATAAGCAATATGTAGTGAAATGAGTGGTTTTTCTACTGTGACGACAGGAGAGGAGGAGCAGGAGCAGCCGGAGGAGCAAGAGGCCAATGAGGAAGACGAGGCAGAGGACCCAGACACACCGTGGCAGTATTCAGTGGAGATGGAGGCAGGGAATCCCTCAGAGTCACTTGCACAAATGGCCCGCTGCATGCTCACATGTTTGCGTAGTGACAATTGTCACTATTCGGCAGAGGGATGACTTCTGGCTCTCCACCATGTTGGACCCTCGCTACCGGTCCAAGATGGGGGCCTGTTTACACCCACTGAGAGGGAGGACAAACTGAAGTACTACATAGACATCCTATGTAGTCAGTTGGCCTCTGCCTATCTGCGCCATCGTCCATCCTCTCGCAGGTCTGACTGGGGGGGCCCCTCTGCGCTCACTTTCCACTGCCATGGCTGCTAGGGAGGGGTGGGGTGGCAGGAACAGTACCAGCTCAATCAGCAATAGCCTGAGTCTAGAGTCCGTGATGAGCAGCTTTCTTCACCCACGTAGTGAAGAAACTATTCAAACTGGATTTGTGGCCGCAACTGGCAGAGTTTGCCCTGCAAAAGCTGTCCTGCCCGGCCAGTAGTCTGGCATCAGAGCGGGTGTTTATTGCGGCAGGCGCCGTAGTTACCCCAAGAAGAACTCTCCTGTCCACACAAAATGTGGAGAAACTTACTTTTGTCAAGATGAATCAGGCATGGATCAGCCAGGATTTTAACCACCGATGCCTGACGCATCAGATTAGATCATCCATCGCCACACTATGTCACCATGCCACTCTGTGGCCTTCTGATACTGCCATCTCCACACTATGTCACCTTGCCACTCTGTGGTATCACGCTGCTGCTGTTGCTGCCATCTCCACACTATGTCACCTTGCAACTCTGTGGTATCATGCTGCTGCTGTTGCTGCCATCTCCACACTATGTCACCTTGCCACTGTGTGGCATCATGCTGCTACTGTTGCTGTTATCTCCACACTATGTCACTTTGTGCCTCTGTGGTATCATGCTGCTGCCGTTACTGCCATCTCCACGCTATCTCACTGTGCCACTCTGTGGTATCATGCTGTTGCTGTTGCTGCCATCTCCACGCTATCTCACTGTGGCACTCTGTGGTATAATGCTGCTGCTGTTGCTGCCATCTCCATACTGTGTCACCTTGCCACTCATTGGGATCATGCTGATGCTGCTTGAAGGTCTTGGACTGATTTCCCGCCCCACGATCTAATTTGGGTTTTGGAACCGACAAACCCCACTTGCTTTTGAGAGCTGCATTAATCTGCAGGTTACCACCGTACAGCTCTACAAATAACTTTCCTTATACATCTTTCTCAACAATTTGTGACCTCAGTATTTAATATTTCAATTGTAATTTTGAATTGAAGTGACAATCTGCAGGTTACTGTCGTACAGCTCTATAGATAACTTTCCATCTGCATCTTTCTCAACAATCTGTGCCCTCAGACTTTTATCCAGACTCTGTCATTGTGCTATTCTGTGGCCTCCTGATGCTGTTGCCAACTCCAGAGTCTGTCATTTTGCCACTCTGTAGCTTTTTTGAAGCTAACATGGACCTGTAAGACTGAGTTCACACTTGAATTATTTGGTTAGTTTTGGCCCAGCGACTGCCCAAATAAGTGAAGTGTGTAGTGATTCTAAGAGTGACGCCTGTCATACTGACTCACAGTATTATTTCACTATGAAAGCAGACTCCCTATGCGTGTTACTGCAAGGCACAGTGTTCTACACCCCTATAAAGGCTTTCTGCAGCCTAGAAATAGCCATTATATATAAATACATTCGGATCAAATCAAATTTTGGGGAAAATTCGGCAAGCCAGCCGAATGGAATTTTTAAGAAATTTGCTCATCTCTATTCATAATGTGATATGTTTTGGTTTTATTTAGAACAGTGGCCTTCAGTAAAACGCCACCGCATATGTAATATTTAATCCTATGAGTATATTGCACCAACTCCCACTGCTTATACAGCCCTGCCCCGGAGTAGTAAACACTCTTTCTTCATGAGATGAGATGCAGTACCATCTGTTAGATGAAACATAAATGATCTTTTTTTATGATGAAGGATATGATAAGAGGTGAATGCTATTCTTCATAATTAATGTATTAAAAAAGGGAGAAGGCAGGGTGCCCTCTTTCACCTTTGCTCTTTAACTTAGCAATTGAGCCTTTAGCCAAAAGATTGGAAAATAGCTTTATGTTCGAGGGGATAGGTATAGGAACACATAGGGTCAGAACAGCCTTATTTGCTGATGACCTATAACTTTTTATGTCCCAGCCTGATCTCCAATTGCCCTTAAACTTCAAACACATCAGCTTTTTTGGGGAATTGTTGGGTTTTAAGTTTAACACCCTAAATTGCTAAATGCTAAACTTCGTTAAATTAGACCTCAGGTCCTCCGCTGCCATTTCAGCAACAGAAATCAAAATTGCCCCTTCTTATACTAAATACCTAAAATGAAGATTGGCAGAACAGCGGACTTAATTTATAAGCTAAACATCCCTCCACTGACAACTAAAATGGAACAAGAGCTCAGGTATTGGGAACACTTGCCCATAAACTTACTAGGTAGGGCCCATCTCATAAAAATGATGAGCTTCTCTAAACTACTTCATCCTTTACAGGCCGTCCCTATTCTAATGTGCCACCTAGATGTAAATAGACTACAATCCGCATTTATCACTTTTTTGTGGATGGGCAAAAGGCCTCTTACGGCCTTGGCCCAACTGATGTTAAGCAGAAAACAAGGAGGAGTAAACTTTCCGAATGAAGAATTGTACAGTCTTACTTGTCTAGGCAGACCTGTTATAGATTGGATGCACCACACTGGTCCCTAATCTAACTATGATCTGGAATCAGCGCTAGCTGACCCATTTGATCCAGCTAGTTTGCTTCACACCACCATGGGTGCCATGCTTTTGGGGATGGAAGGAACTCTGTAAATGCCTTAAACATTTATTTAGAATATCTAAATTCCTCCCACTATGGCATCATGTGGAATTCCTAGCGGGTCACCAGAGCAAATTGTTTGTAACATGGCAAGCAGCAGGTATCCTGAGGGTAGACCATATCTTACATGATTCTGAATCCCATCTAAAAACACTTGATGAACTCATGCAAACCTTCCAATAACCTACTAACCAAAATTTTCAGTACATGCAGCTGAAGGCTTTTTATCTTTATAGACTTAAAGGGATATTCCCATCACAGACAATGGGGGCATATCGCTAGGCTTTGCCCCCATTGTCTGATAGGTGCGGATCCCACTTCTGGGACCCTCACCTACAATGAGAACGGAGCGGGGAAAAATGAACGGAGGGCGCACTGTGCATGTGCAGCCGCCCTCTATTCATTTCTATGGGGCCACCGAAAATGGACGAGCAATGGCTTGGCTATTTTCATCTGACCCATAGAAATGAATGGGAGAAGGAGCCACATGTGCATGGGAGCGATGGGGAGTAGCGCTTGGTGGTGGACATACCCCGGGAAATCCGGGGTCCTACAGCCAAAGCTCTCCCCGCTCCGTTCTTGTTCTCGGTCCTACCGCTGGGACCTGCACCTATCAGACAATGGGGGAATATTCTTGCGATATGCCACCTTTGTCTATGATGGGAATACCTCTTTAAGGATTATTCAATGGAGATTGGTGATCAGCCATTTGATGCTTTTATAGGGGAAAACAAAAAGAAACAATCCTTATCTAGTCTATATGAGATAATCTGAGATACGTGTAGCTCTGTATCAGTCCCATTTAATTTCCCGAAATGAGCTTTAAAAATACCAGTGGCAGGCCCACGGATCCTAGAAGGATAGACCTGGGTCCATAAACACATAATCAGTGGCGTGAAACCCACATTTCAAATTCATACACTCAGCATATTGTGGCTCTACCATCCCTACCTCTCCTGCTAACACAAGCAGGTTGGTGGTATGCCCCAAATGCCAAATAGTAGGTACTGATTTATTTCATGATATATGGACATGCCCCAGAGTACAGACTTTTTGGCACGATGTGGTAGATTACCTGTGCCGCATGTGGAATGGACCTATTCAATTGGCCCCATTGCCACTCCTTTTTCACTAATTTTTCCCCACAAATCCAGGAGTATACCACCTATAGTCCACATCACTCCAAATGGCCAAATGATGTCTACTACTGAATTGGCTACAAACTTACTGCTCACCATGTCTGATATAACAAAACAATTGTAATGTTATCTACTATTGTCTAAAGTGGAGATGGAAAGGATTAGAGATTGTAGCGGTAGTGTAATTCCTCAAGAAATGGCAGCTGTTTATGGCTACTTACCTCTCATCAAATGAGTTACAGGAATTATCCATCTCAATTTGACACATCACATTAGGTATATATCAATTTCCATGCAGTTTTAGAGGGCATTGGTTAGTCAATTGTGCTTGGCCTTGCCTATCCCCGACTTTATCAGTTGATAGTCTTGGAGTAATGGACGCCCAAGGCTATCTTGTCCTAGTGCTAGAGTTTACCCCCTGTATAAATGTGGAATATATGTTATTTTAATGTTGTTTAAACTTATGTATAACCATGTGAAGCTTTAGACTGAGAAAGTACAAAGAATGTATTTATTTGTTCATGTGACACTGCTGAGGGAGGGAGAACAAACTCCCAGATTACATAGAGATTAAAGGGTATCTGTTATTAAAGTTTATATGTGAAGCATTTTTGTACTATATTTTATCATGGAAGAACATTTATGTTTTACTAGAAAACAGGGTGCAAAGAGTCTCTTTAGCAACACTTTGAGGATGACTATATAGAAGAGCGTGCCTCTTATCTCTTATCTCACTACCCAGACCCCTTGCTCCCTTTATATTGCCTAAACAGTCTCTTTAGCAACACTCTGAGGGGAGCCCATCTTCACTATTATACCGAGTGCTAAAAATGTGGCACATACAAAGGCAGGCTTCTTAGTCTGCCTCTTATCTCACTACCCAAGCCCTTGACCAAATAACTGAAGTATCAACTCAGCCTTACAGGTAGATGTTAGCGTCAAGAAGAAGCTCACTCCTTTTACACCCTCGTCAGCTGATTCTACATAGATGTCTACAGAACCTGTTTTACACCCTCGTCAGCTGATTCTACATAGATGTCTACAGAACTATTAAACGCTTATACAAGTAGAGACCACCCCCCCCCCCCGACAGAGTGGAAAGGGTGTCAGCAGTAAGTTTGTGTTGAAGTCACTGATTCATTTTTCCCATTCTCTGATCCATCAAAACAATTGCTAAAAAATAACGGTCCCTGTCTGTGAAGCATCTGCCTTTACTCGGCCAGCATTTGCTTAGTATTCCATCAGTATTGCTAAAGGCAAAAAAAACAGGAGTGGATCCAAAACAGAGATGACACGTGAATGGAATATTTGCATGTCTTCTTTGTTTTCGACCCACTCCTGATTTTGGCTACCAAATCATAAGCCAATTCTGATGGGACCATACAGGCCTTAAAGATGCTACACAGACAGGATCCATTGTGTGTCTAATTTTTCCTTCCTTCTGACAGATCAGAAGAAGTGTCAAATAAATGATGATGTCAGCAAGACAAAAGACAAAGTAGTGGACCAGTCATGAAGTGGAGAGGATGGGAACAGCATGAGACCTATGACATAGTGTGGAGGTGGCAGCAGCATGAGTAGGCCACAGAGTGGTACAATTACAGAGTCTGGAGGTGGCAGCAGCATGAGTAGACCACAGAGCGGCACAATGACAGAGTCTGGAGGAGGTAGCAGCATAAGGAGACCAAAGAGTGGCACCATGACAGAGTGTGGATGTGGTGGCAGCATGAGTAGGCCACAGAGTGGCACAATGACAGAGTCTGGAGGTGGCGGCATTATGAGGAGGCCACCGAGTGGCACAATGACCGATTCTGGAGGTCGCAGCAGCATGAGGAAGCCACAGAATGGCACAATAACAGAGTGTAGATCAACAAAGATACTTCTGGGGGAACCTGCCTGTCATGAACAGGCCTCTAGTAGCTATAGACAATGAGATGACAAAGAGTCAAGATAGCTTTGAGCCCGGAAAAGTCGCAAAGTTAGGCCTCTTTCACACGGGCGTCATGTTTGACGCCCGGATAAGAGGCGGGTGCGTTGCGGGAATATGTGCGTTTTTCCCTCGCGGGTGCAAACGTTTGCAACACGTTTTGCACGCGCGTGAGAAAAAACGCCATGTTTGGTACCCAACCTGAAGCCGAACTTCATCACTGAAGTCCGGTTTCGGGTATACTGGAGAATTGATTATTTGCCCTTATAACATGGTTATAAGGGGAAATAATAGCATTCTTAATGAAGAATGCATTGTTAAATGAAGAGGAAAGGGTTAAAAATAATAAAAGTTAACTTACCTTAGCCACTTGATCGCGTAGTCGCGATCTGTCCTCTCTTACCCTGCAGCATCTATGATCTAAAGGACCTGTGATAACATCACATCACATGGTCCAATCACATGGTCCATCACCATGGTAAGATGGACCATGTGATTGGACCATGTGATGTGACATCATCACAGGTCCTTTCAGATCATAGATGCTGCAGGAAGAGAGGACAGATCGCGACTACGCGATCAAGTGGCTAAGGTAAGTTAACTTTATTATTTTTAACCCTTCCTCTCATTTAACAATGCATTCTTTATTAAGAATGCTATTATTTCCCCTTATAACCATGTTATAAGGGGAAATAATAGAGATTGTGTCCCGTTGCTAAGCAACAATGCGGGAAAATCGCAACACATCCGCACTTGGTTGTGGATGCTTGCGATTTTCCCGCAGCCCCATTCACTTCTATGGGGCCTGCGTTGTGTGGAAAACGCAGAATATAGAACATGCTGCGATTTTCACGCAACGCAGAAGTGATGCGTGAAAATCACAGCTCATGTGCACAGCCCCATAGAAATGAATGGGTCCGGATTCAGTGCGGGTGCAATGCGTCCTCCTCACGCATTGCACCCGCGCGGAAAACTCGCCCGTGTGAAAGGGGCCTAAATCAAGATATGTCACTAAAGATTTTACCGTATACAACCGCAGCGCTGACCGCAGAATAAATTACATTTTTCTACGGAAATACTTCAATAAAGATTTTACCGCATATAACCGCAGCGCTGACCACTGAATTCATTTTGTTTTTTGACCGAAAAATGCGTCAATAAAGATTTTTCCACATATAACTGCAGTGCTGAACGCTTAATACAAAATGTTTTCCACCGAAATATGTCACAAAAGATTTTCCACATATTACTGCAGCGCTGAACGCTGAATAAAATTTGTTTTTCCGCCGAAATACGTCAGAAAAGATTTTACCACATATAACTGCAGCGCTGAACGCTAAATAAAATTTTTTTTCCACCAAAATAAGTCCCAAAATTTTTTACCGCATATAACTGCAGTGCTGAACGCTGAATGAAAGTTGTTTTTCCTCTGCAATAATTCACAAAATATTTTACCACATATTACTGAAATGCAATTTCTTTTTCCACCGAAATAAGTCCCAAAAGATTTTACCGCATATAACTGCAGCACTGAACGCTGAATAAAATTTATTTTTCGACCGAAATATGTCACAAAAGGTTTTACCACATATAACTGGAACAGTGAACGCCGAGTATATATATTTTTTTCCCACGTAAATACACCACTAAAGACTTTTCAATAGAGGTTTATAGGCTGTCAGTTTCAAAAAGACACCGGCGCCTGAGATGGGATGATCTGAAGTGAACGGGACGTAGCGAAGGAAGTAGGTCTGCGCTGGAGGAGCGAGATGCGGTACTCGTTCGGTTTCTGCGCTTTTTTGTGCAGGGTTAGTGCATAGTGTATTCACCACTGGAAAAGCTTTTAATAAAGGAATTGGGTGTATGGTGGGACTGTACGTCCCTGAAGAGATACCTGGAAAAAAACATGGTGCCACGAGGTTTCCGCATCAAAAAGAAACCAACTACCGCATATTCCGATTTGTTTACAGCGCAATGGCACAACATTTTAACTGACTGTTTGTTAAAACTAATGCAGTTAATAATCAAAAAAGAAGAAACTATTTTAAAAAATATCCATGATGAAATAAAAACCTCACAAGAGGCGTTAAAGGGATATGAATCAAATGAAGGATTTCAGAATATTGACACAAAACTCAAGGACAATCTCAACAAATTGGAGGACACTCTCATAGATTTCAAACAGAGCAAGTTTAACAGGGATCTGCTGGACTACAGCACTGATACGGTGTACACATGGTCAACTAACAAATAAGGCACTCCACAATCTATTCTTAAAAAAATGAATCGTTCAAAAGGAAAGCGCAGCTCATGCGTCTCGTTTAGTTCTACTGACATGGACTCTATTGATTCGACTTCGGATGCTGGGGGAGACCCCAAAGCAGAAGGAGGAAGAGGGATACAACAAGAAGAATCCGCTCATAAAAATTTAGCAAAAAACGCAGGACGGGGAGAAAGCACCGTAAAAAATCTGCGGTATCCAACCCATCGCAAATGAACGAAGCAGATATTCAGGTAATTAACCTTTCATCGGCATCCATCTACGCTATTCAGGAGCGGTTGCTGCGGAAGGGCTTTTCTTTCTCCCCGTCCTGCAATTTTGATCTGTACCGCACAATCATTGACGATAATAGATTTGCACGGAATCTTACGTTAAAAAAACACTTTTTTGCAACAGATAAAGAAAAAAAACGCGATGTGTGTGAATACAGACCAATATTCTCAAAACGAAACCTTGGAAGTTTCTCAAACGAACCCCACCCAAACACAGCATACCACTTTCAGTTTTGATGAGTTAGCATGGATATCTTTGCTCCAGGAATCTTATCAAGAGCCAGACAGAACAATGACACAAAATGTCTCAAAATTTTTTAAAGTTTCTAACAGGGATTTTTACCCTAATCAATCACGTTCTGCTGCATCTGATAGATTTCAGGAGTTAGTAGAACAAGATCTATGTGCTTTAAAAACAAAAAATAGATTTAAACAAAGTAATAACAATCTGACTAAAGATGAATATAAAGCTATGGATTCCCTGCGTAATATGCGGGATATTGTGATTCGCAGGGCTGACAAGGGAGGAGCGGTGGTGATTCTGGACAGCAGCACTTATAAAGAACAAATTTTGAATATGATAAGTGATGGTCAAACATATTTACTGCTTGAGTCGAATCCGCTCCTCCCTTTCCAGGATAAGTTTCGTGGTATTTTACAAAGGGGATATGCTTTAGGAATTCTTTCCAAAAAGGAAATGGAATTTATTGATGTACAGCATGCTAATGTACCTATATTTCATGCACTCCCTAAAATACACAAGGAGGGTTTCCCTCCACTATTGTGGCAGGCATCGGATCCTACTCTGAGAGGTTATCAGAGTGGGCTGATTCCCTGCTACAACCATTAGTACCATTGATTCCTGGGTATCTGAAAGATACTTGTACAGTACTACAGAATTTTTATAATTTTGAATGGAGTGACGGATATACCTGGGTCACAGCTGATATTACTGCATTGTACACCAGTATCCCTCATCAATCTGCCATTGTAGCTTTGAGTTGGTTTTTAGGGTGTTATAGCAACTACATCCAGAGCTACAGGATTTTTATGTATTTGTATAGACTTCCTGATGAAACACAATTTTTTCATGTTCAATAGGAAATATTATTTACAATTATCAGGAGTCTCAATGGGGGCGAAACACTTACCTTCAATAGCAAATATATACATGGCGTGGTGGGAGTGGCAGTACTTGTTCTCAGAAAATAATACTTTTTCCAGTCATATAAAATGGTATGGCCGTTTTATAGACGACATGTTGTGGGTCTGGCAGGGAGAGGTAGGAATGATAGCCCAGTGCATAGAATATCTCAATAACTGTACAACTTCAATTAAATTGACATACACTAGTGATCCATGTAGGATACATTTTCTTGATCTCCATTTGAAGTCAGATTGTACTAAAAAATTGGTAGATACATGCACTTTCAGGAAAACTACCTCTGGAAATACCATCCTTCTTGCCTCCTCCTGCCACCCACCACATGTGGTTAAAAACATCCCCAAGGGGGAAATGATTAGAGCCAGACGTAACTGCTCTACAGAAGAATCGTTCTCTAGGGAGATAGATATCATTACAGGCAGGCTACACAAGAGAGGTTACAATGCATGATATTAATAGAGGTGTTGAGTTTGCAAGATCTAAAGATAGAGAGACTTCAATTTTTCCACGTAAAAACAAGGAAGGTGACACTAAAAGTAATAAGAAATATTGGAGAAATAACAATAAAAATGGAAGAAATGGAGGAAACAAGCCTGTCACCTTTATTACTAACTATAGTAAAGAATTTCTATCAATATGTCAGATCATACGCAAACACTTTGCAGTTTTGAATTTTGATGAGGAATGGGGTGACATCACTTCTGTTGGCATCAAATGTGTGGCTAAAAAAGCACCTACAGTGGGGCAAAAATTAAGTCCCAGCTTATTTGTGGATAATATCCCAAGTATATGCACCTGGCCGAAAACAAAAGGTAACTACAGATGTGGTAGTAAAAGGTGTATCTGTTGCCAACATATGCATATAACAAAGGAGGTTGTCTCTACAGTGAATAACAACAAATTTAGTTTGGAACAATACATAAATTGCACCACCTCCTTTGTCATATATGTTTTTACATGCAAAACTTGCCGGCTGCAATGTGTGGGATGTACCACAAATGAACTCAAAGTAAGAATCCGAAAACAACTAAGTGATGTTCCACATTTTTTAACACGTAATGTATCAGCAGCTACGTATCATTTTGCCACTGTTCACAAGGGGGATACTTCAGCGTTTTCTGTGCAAGGTATCGAGATTGTATCATTGCCAATAAGAGGAGGGGATCGTAAACAGAAGCTTCTCAGTAGGGAAACCTACTGGATGTTTATGTTAGATACACGTGTACCAAAAGGATTAAATAGAAAACACGACTTGATCCTACAGTATAACTGATTCCTTGCTTTGTTATTCTACTATGTAAATTTCATATGTTCTGCCTTGTCTCCTCCCTGGCTCACTAAGCGTCATTTGCTGAACCTGTGTTCCAGGTGTGAACACTTGGCTAATCAGGTGGGAGTTGTAACAGTGCTGAATGTATATATTTGTTGTTTTTAGAGCACAGTATATGTCTTGATGAAGGGCTTAATATCATAGCCCGAAACGCATCACAGCTTTTGTAAGCTTCCAGTGTGATATATGTGGATTTTATCTGTAAGCCAATAAAGGATTGAATTTTAGAAGAAGCTGGATTTCTGCACTTAATCGTTGGATTTGCACGTGGGACACAGTTCAGGTCCATCATCCGTGCTTCTGGACTAAAAGGCAAAGGTGAGAGCTGCAGCCCATTTCTCTTTTATATGTATGATAGTGTATTCACCTGTATTGGTCCGCCGCTCTTATAGAATGTGTGAAACATAAATACAAAATTTCACCACAACGTAATTCGGTCCTTACAGCAATAGGAGCTCTTCAAGCACCCATCAATTTTCCATAAAAAAAATGTTTGAAATAAAAACTTTCACCACAACGTAATTCATTCCATACCGCAAAAGGACTTTCCCACATATAACTGCAGTGCTGAACGCTAAATATATTTTTATTTTTCTACTGAAATACGCCACTAAAGGCTTTATCACATATAAATGCAACAGTGAACGCTGAATATATTTTATTTTTCTACTAATATATGTTGTGGGGAGTCGCTCTGGTAGACAGCGGTGCGGGTGCAGTTTAGAGGCAAAACAAGGAGTCCAGATTGTGCATCAAACAGTGTTTTATTCACACTTGCACACCAGAAATGAAAACAGTCTCTTGGTGACAGTTCACACACAACAGAAATCATGTGGCAAAACCAAAAACAGGCCAACACAGGGTCCAGTCACCTTGGGTGGTTTAAGTGCGGTTCACACCTAGCAGTCGGTTCAGCCGCAGGCGATTCCTCCTTCAGTTTGCAGGGAAACACCACCTTGCTGAGCTCCGTCCTCCAGCACAGAGAACTCCTCAGTCCTGTTAGCAGGCTCCAGGATAATCACACACAGACACAGCTGATGGCTGTGTTTTATACCCAGCCCAAAACTCGGACTGGACCGTGGGGAGCAGCCACCCACCCTACTCTTTAGCTGCTCCCAGTAAGAGCCGGCCCGGATCGGCTTTGCAGCCATGCTATTTAAAAGAGTCAAACAGCACTAGCTGCTGCAGACAAAAACCCGGCTCTCACCTCACCGAGGCCAGCAACCTCGGTGACACGTACCTGCCATCGCAAATGACACCTTGCACCTTACCACATACCCCCTTTGTTCAACCCTGAGGGGTGAACACACGTGAGGCAGTGGACGCGGGACAGGGCATCTGCGTTGCCCTGCAAGCGGCCTGCCCTGTGTTCCACGGAAAACTTGAAATTTTGAAGAGATAGGAACCACCTGGTGACCCGAGCATTCCTCTCCTTGGCCTGACTCATCCATTTGAGGGGGAATGGTCGGTCACCAGACGGAACCTCCTCCCTAACAGGTAGTAGCGGAGAGATTCGAGTGCCCACTTGATAGCCAGGCACTCCCTCTCCACTATACTATATCTGGACTCGGCGGGACTGAGCTTACGGCTCAGGAAGACAACGGGATGTTCTTCCCCGTTGACCTCCTGCGACAGTACCGCACCGAGGCCTACCTCCGAGGCGTCGGTTTGTACGACAAACTCCTTGTTGAAGTCGGGTGTCACCAAAACCGGGGACCCACACAGGGCCGACTTCAACGCGGAGAAAGCCTCCTCCGCCTTCTCACTCCAGCTAACCCTCCCAGACTTTCGCCCCTTCAACAGGTCTGTCAATGGCGCTGCTATTGTGGCAAAGTGGGGCACAAACCTCATGTAGTAACCTACAATCCCCAGGAACGACTTTACCTGCCTGGTGGTGACCGGTCGGGGCCAGTTACGAATGGCCTCTACCTTAGTTACCTGAGGTTTGATGACTCCCGCCCAATTACATATCCCAGATATTTTGTCTCCTCTAACCCTATGGAGCACTTCTTTGGGTTAGCGGTCAGTCCGGCTTTCCTCAGGGCATCCACTACCGCCTGCACCTTGGGTAAATGGCTTTCCCAGTCGGTGCTGTGGATGACTACATCATCTAAGTAGGCCGAGGCGTACCGACGATGTGGTCGCAGCACTATGTCCATTAACCTTTGGAAAGTGGCGGGCGCCATGCAGGCCAAAGGGTAACACCTTGTAGTGATACAGGCCCTGCGGGGTAACAAATGCGGTTTTTCCTTAGCCGACTCCGTTAAGGGTACCTGCCAGTACCCTTTAGTGAGGTCCAGCACAGAAAAATAACGGGCTTGTCCTAAACTTTCAACCAGCTCGTCTACTCGGGGCATGGGATACGCGTCAAACTTGGATACTTCATTTAACTTGCGAAAGTCGTTGCAGAACCGCAACGTCCCATCCGGCTTGGGTATTAGGACTATGGGACTGGCCCACTCACTTTTCGACTCCTCAATGACATCGAGTTTCAACATTACTTGCACTTCCTCCGCGATGGCCCGTCGCCGAGCCTCGGGTACCCGGTATGGTTTTAACCGGATCTTGGCCTGAGGCTCAGTGACGATGTCATGTTGGATGAGAGACGTGCGGCCAGGGAGGTCCGAGAACACATCCGTGTTCCGACTGATGAACTCCCTGACTTCCTGAACTTGTTTGGAAGACAGGCTGTCTGCAATTTTTACCGTGGTTACTGCTTCACAGCAATAATTTACACAGTTCCCTCATTACTTTGGACATAAAAGGGGTCCCTTGGTCTGTCAGAACCTCTTTTGGCAGGCCCACACGGGAAAACATTTCCATTAACTCTTTGGCAATGAGTTTAGCTGAGGTATGTCGCAGAGGCACCGCCTCCGGATACCGAGTGGCATAGTCGAGAACTACCAGAATGTGTTGGTGGCCCCTGGCAGATTTTGGTACAGGCCCAATTAGATCCATAGCGATTCGCTCAAACGGGACCTCAATAATTGGAAGCGGTACCAGAGGACTACGGAAATGTGGCTGGGGGCTAGTTATCTGACAGGTGGGACAGGACTTACAATAATTCTCTACCTCCTTGAACACACTGGGCCAATAAAACCGCTGCAGTATGCGGTCCTGGGTTTTCTGCCACCCCAGGTGTCCCCAAGAACATGTTGGTGGGCAAGCTCCATGACAAGCCTGCGATACGCTGTGGGCACCACCAACTGTTCAACAGGCTCACCTCGGATTTGGTTCACCCGATACAACATATCCTGAAGGACAATGAATCGCGGAAACATTAATTCAGCCCCAGGTTTCTGGGGTTTACCATCAATTATTATGACACTTTCCCAGGCTCTGGTTAGGGTTTGGTCCCGGTGTTGTGCGGTCCCAAAATTTTCCCCGGAGACATTGAGGTCTGCCAACTCAGGTCCCGGTGGCAAGTCCTCCGTGTCTCCCACCATTACACTCAGTGGGGTTGTCTCCCCTCTATCACAGAAGTGGTGGTCACCCCTACCGCAGGCCCTTCGGACTCGGGCTCCCAGGGCTCTGGCCTCCCACAGGAACCAGGCCACTCTGCTAGGGTTACCCCTGTCTCAGGGCTATTAGTCACTTTCACCTCAGGCCATAGTGACGGAAAACCAGGAAGTCTCTTCCAATTATTAGTTCATACGGTAGCTTGGCGGAGATCGCCACTTCACAAGTCCATGTGCCGGCCGCCGTGGACAGAGACATTACAGCCGTGGGATAGTCCTTTAAGTCTCCGTGTATGCACACCACCCCAACTTTCCGGCCCGTATACTGGGAGGGCTGTACCAGGGCAGCACTTACCAGGGTTACTAGGCTCCCTGAGTCCAGCAGCGCCACTGCAAGATTATCACCGACTTGCACCTGGCACAGATGACGATTGTCTAGGGTCTCGGGGTGCCGGTCGCACACAGTCTCCGGGCATACATGGAAGCCCGGTACCCATAATTGGTCTCCATGGGTTCTCCCCACTGTGGACAGTCGGCCCTCACATGGCCAGGCTCGTGACACCGCCAGCAGACTATCGGGGCCGGGTCTACAGGGGTACACCCGAGCAGGTTTCTCGGGTACCAGTCGTCGGGACTGGATGGGAGACCTCCGGGGTTTGACCGGCCCCTCCCAACAACACCTCCTTTCAAGGTTTTTGTGGCCTCATAGCGCTCGACCAGGTCGACCATGTCCAAGGCATTAGTGGGTGACACCTGGCCGATCCAGTGCTGCAGGGAGTACGGCAAGGCCCTCCAGAAGATGTCAGCCAGCAGACGGTCCAGCATAGCAGCCGGACTTAGAACCTCAGGCTGCAGCCACTTTTGCAACCTGTGCAGCAACTCATAATACTGCGGCCTGGCGGGTTCAGCCGTATTAAAGTTCCACTGGTGGACCCGCTGAGCCCGGACTAACACGTTCACCCCCAGTCTTGCCAGGATCTCACCTTTCACGGTCGGGTAGTCAGCGGCTTGGTCATCTGGGAGGTCAAAAATACTTGCTGGGGTCCAGACGCCAGGAACGGAGCGACGACCTCTGCCCACTGTTCTCGGGGTAATTTCTCCCTCACGGCCACCTTCTCGAACACCGCCAGATAGGTCTCCACATCATCCGAGGGGTCATCTTAGGGATCGCGGCACGGACAGCTTTCCGGGCATCGTGGGCGCGGTGGGACGCTCCTGCCGCTTGCAACGCCATCACGTGCTGTAGCAGTAGCTGGTTGGTCTCCCGCTGCTGCACGTTAGCCTCTATGAGGGCTTTCACAGCCGCCTCCATTTTGTCGGGGATCACAGGCTGCAACTTTGCCGGCCTAATATAGGACATTCACTTCTGCTCAGCAAAAACAAAGTTCGGCGTTCACGCCAGCCTCACTGCGCATGCCCGCATCCGACACCAAATGTGGGGAGTCGCTCTGGTAGACAGCGGTGCGGGTGCAGTTTAGAGGCAAAACAAGGAGTCCAGATTGTGCATCAAACAGTGTTTTATTCACACTTGCACACCAGAAATGAAAACAGTCTCTTGGTGACAGTTCACACACAACAGAAATCATGTGGCAAAACCAAAAACAGGCCAACACAGGGTCCAGTCACCTTGGGTGGTTTAAGTGCGGTTCACACCTAGCAGTCGGTTCAGCCGCAGGCGATTCCTCCTTCAGTTTGCAGGGAAACACCACCTTGCTGAGCTCCGTCCTCCAGCACAGAGAACTCCTCAGTCCTGTTAGCAGGCTCCAGGATAATCACACACAGACACAGCTGATGGCTGTGTTTTATACCCAGCCCAAAACTCGGACTGGACCGTGGGGAGCAGCCACCCACCCTACTCTTTAGCTGCTCCCAGTAAGAGCCGGCCCGGATCGGCTTTGCAGCCATGCTATTTAAAAGAGTCAAACAGCACTAGCTGCTGCAGACAAAAACCCGGCTCTCACCTCACCGAGGCCAGCAACCTCGGTGACACGTACCTGCCATCGCAAATGACACCTTGCACCTTACCACAATGTCAATAAAGGTTTTTCAAGATATAAGTGTATCAGCAAATGGCAAACTTATATTTCTTTTTCTACTGACAAATGTCAATAAAGTTTATTCTACATATAAGTGCAGCAACGAATGGCAAATGTAATTTTATTTTTCTACTGATATCCGTCAATAAAAAATTTTGTACATATAAGTGCAGCAGCGAATGGCGAATGTATATTTCTTTTTCTACTGATATACCTCAATAAAGGTTTTTCAAGATATAAGTGTAGCAGCAAATAACGAATTAATATTTCTTTTTCTACTGACAAACGTCAATAAAGTTTTTTCTACATATAAGTGCAGCAACGAATGGCAAATGTAATTTTATTTTTCTACTGATATACGTCAATTACGTTTTTTCTACATATAAGTGCAGCAACGAATGGCAAATGTATTTTTATTTTTCTACTGATATACGTCAATTAAGTTTTTTCTACATATAAGTGCAGCAGTGAATGACAAATGTATATTTATTTTTCTACGGCAATACGCCATATTGAAATACGCACTAAAGGCTTTTGAACAGATAACTGCAGCGATGAATGCCAAATACATTTTATTTTTCCTCAGCTATACGTCACTAAAGGCTTTTGAACAGATAACTGCAGGACTGAACACAGAATATATTTTTCTTTTTTCACGTATATATGCCACTAAATGCTTTTGAACAGATAACTGCAGGACTGAACGCAGAATATATTTTTCTTTTTCCACGTATATACACTACTGAAGGCTTTTGAAAAGATAACTGCAGCGCTGAACGCAGAATAATGTTTTCCTGCACTTGTTAATCACTTTTTTTTTCACAATGAGGTTTTTCCTATAACTATCCCTAGCACCTTCAGATGTCTCTCCCTTCACTGAGATGCTGTGAAATGATTCCTCCCTATCCTTTCCCTGCTCTTATAAATCTTTTTTTGTTTGTCTTTTTTTTTTCCACAATCATTTTTCCACTTGCTGTCCCTAGCGCCTTCACACATCTGTCCCTGCACTCTAAATGCTGGAAAATGTCTGACTTTAAGATGGCCGACATATTTATAGGGTTGTGACATCACAGGACTGGCTGGCTGCTGATTGGCTGCATGCAGGCATGTCAATCTGGGTGATCCCACCTTCCCAGAGTTCCTTGCCCCATGTTCTCAGTCCTCACACATGTAGCTACCGTTTTAGGAAAATTACAATTCGTTACCACAAAGCATGAGGAAATTTGCATTAGTTGAAAATCTAATTTTTCCTGAAATTCTAAACAAATTCCACTTTGTCAGCTTTGATTTGCTCATCTCTACTGACCACATTTCTCTCCTTTCTGTGCGTATTTGTTAGTTACCAAGCAAAAGGAAGAGAAAGAACAGAACTACCTGTGTTTTCCTATGATAGTAAGAATACTATATCCTTGTATAGCCACTCTCGGTGGCAAAAACAGGAGGTTTTATTCTTTTCTGTCTTCCCTGCGCTCATTCAATCACAGGGAAATCAGAGTAGAACCAGACTTGCTGTGCTTAGTGCTGACAGTAAGTGAACTGTATACTGATTGTCAGTGCTAAGCATTGGTTTCTCCTCTCTTTTTCATGTTAGTTACTGAGCGCAGGGAGCAGAGAGAAAAATGGGACTGTCTGTGCATAGTGCTGACAGTAGGTTTACTGACACAGTTCTATCCTTCTCTCTCTTTCTTGTTCCATTCCACCATTTGACATATCAAATCAAACATGGCATGTCAACATGTAATAAAGTTAAACAGCACTCTTAAAAGCTATGTACATCTTTAGGGGCATTTTTTTATTAGTGCATTGTACTCATTTTGGGCTAAAAAAAATTTTTCCGAGTTGTACGCCACTTTTACAGACTGACAAAAGTACGCACAACCCCCCAAAAAAAAAAAAAAAAATACATTTCACGGGAAAAATTGTTAGGAAACATTCTTTCCTGTATATTCAATTGTATATAAAGATATAAAAATTACAAGCAAGAGGCACTCCGAAACAACTGTATATCACATAAAGGAGAGCCTCATTCACATTGTGGTGCAATTGTTCAGGTAGTGGGACTCCTACACTCATAAAGCCTATGCACTAAGTGAAAGGGCTGCCAAAAATTACAAGGAACTGGCACTACAATACACCCTTTATTACACATAAAGGTTGGGCATCATACACAGACTACAGAGACTGGACCTGGTGGAAGAGAGAGTGGTGCTTAACTGACAGGAAGCATTATTTTCAGCAATCCAACCAACCAACTGTTCGCACTGGTCCGAGTTGAACAATGTTGTCCTGTGCCACCCAGCTAAGTTGGGTAGCTGGGTAGGGTGGATGTTTTTTTTTTTTCTGTTGCACAGGCAGCAGGCACAGTTTCATTGCGACCAGGGCCACGGCCTCTGCGTGCACCATTAGCATCAAGCCCACTTCCCCGTGCCATAGTGCTCGCCTTCTTCATATTAATGGTTTTGTCACTAGATGTGGTGAAGATTGTTTTGCTGTCCGCTAAAAACACAGTTTTCGGATGCAGGACAGTGTATGTTACAGAAACCCACAGAATATGGACACTAATGAAGCCATCTTGGCGAAACGCACGTCGGGACATGGGAGGCACTACTAACCTTCAGGTATACCAGGCAATTATGTTTCCCTTGGGCCAAGTATTGTTTATTTAGGTACTTGCAGCGCTGTGCACTTTAGGAAGTATTTTTTTTATTCCATGAGTAGCAGTTCTGATACCGTGTATAAATTTAATTTGATCTCCTGTGAGGGCATTGCCCTTTGTGTTATTTCACCACCAACTCTATATACAGATATACTTTTTCTAAATGAGGTTTTATCAATTATGCATTAATAAAAATTGTTTTTAGATGTTCTACAGAGTTGGTTACAGAACACCACAGATTATGGACACTAGATGTGGCCCAGATTATTGGAATTTGTAATACAGAAACTGTTTGCAGATGTTATACAGTATTAGTTACAGAACACCACAGATTATGGACACTATATTAGGCCTAGATTATTGGAATTTGTAATACAGAAACTGTTTGCAGATGTTCTACAGTATTGGTTACAGAACACCACAGATTATGGATAGAGATGAGCGAACTTTAAAAAAAAGTCCGGTGTTCAGCGTTCGGGTTGTGGTAAGTCACGCATCCTGTTATGGATTCCACTATAGCGGCATATGGAATCCATAACGGGATGCACGACTTACCACAACCCGAACGCCGAACGCCGGACTTTTTTTTAAAGCTCGCTCATCTCTAATTATGGACACTAGATGTGGCCCAGATTATTGGAATTTGTAATACAGAAACTGTTTGCAGATGTTCTACAGTGTTGGTTACAGAATACCATAGATTATGGACACTAGTTGTGGCCCAGCTTTTAAAAGACACAGTCTGCGGATGATGTACACGATATGTCACTAATAGGTAAAAAATAAAAATATATTGCTGCTGTCAAACACACACAGTAGTCCATAAAAGAACTTTGGGTCTTTGAAAAGCTTTTGGTAGTAAAAACAGCAAATATCTCTCCCTGCCCTATATGTCCCTTCCAAAGAACTGTCACAGAGACTGCAGGAGATAAATAGATTGCTGCTCTAAAGCACACACACAGTAGTCCTTAAAAGGACTTTTGGTTCTTGGAAAAGCTTTCTTTGCTATATAGCACCCGATGATGCGTTCCGGCCAGCCAATCATTGTAATGCCAGCAGCCAACATGGCTACTGGCATTACAGTGAGGGCAGTACTTACCTGAGCGATACCAGGAGCCATTGGGCATTACGGGAGCATAAGGCCTGACTCACAGACAGCTCACCAGTGACCTCCAGCATGTAACCATGCTTGCAATGGGCGGTGGGAGGTGCCTGTGAGCCCCACCCGAGACCGTCTGATATGGCCCAGAGCCTCACAGCTGCACCTGAATGTAGCCTGTAGATGAAAAGCAGGCACATTTAACCAGTCCCCGACCGCCGTACGCAGGATTGCGTCCTGCGGGCGGCCGGGATCTTCTGTTTGGACGGGCCGGGGCGTCATCTCGCGAGACGCGAGAGTTCCTGTGAGCGCGCGCGTGCGCGCGTTCACAGTGAAGCGCGGCTCGAGAGTTGGACTACAGCCTGCCAGCGATGATCAATCGCTGGCAGGCTGTAGATGCGTTATAAATCGCATCAAACAGCTATATCAGACGCTGTTTTATGAACAGCGTCTGATATAGCTGCTACCTGGTCCTCTGGTGGTCCCATTTTCTGGGATCGACCACCAGAGGACCAGGTAACTACAATAAAAGTTGCACCAAACACTACACTTACCCCCCACCCCCTCACCTATTAACCCCTTGATCACCCCATCTAGACCCCTGATCACCCCCTGTCATTGATCACACCCCTTGTAAGGCTTTATTCAGGCGTCCATATGTGTTTTGCGAATCCGTGGATTCACGGATCCGCGGATCCGATCCGCAGATCCTCAAAACACGGACACCGGCAATGTGCTTTCCGCATTTTGCAGATCCGCACATTGCCAGAACTATATAGAAAATGCTTTTCTTGTCCGCAGTTGCGGACAAGAATAGGACATGTTCTATATTTTTGCGAATGGAAGTGCAGACCCGGAGCGCGGATCCGTAATTCCGGATCTGAGCGGGACAAAGTCTGTCCCCATAGAAATGAATGGGTCCGCAATTCCGTTCCGCAAACAGAATTTCGGACGTGTGAATGGGGCATAAGGGTCCCTTATCACCGCCAGTTAGTTAGCTACTTGTTAGGTAGCTAGCGCCCAGCCCACCGCACCACAGTCACTGATTTTGGCAGAGATTTTTCATCCACATTGATCGATCGCGAATGAAAAAATCTGTGCCGTTCATTTTATTTTTTTTCAGCGCAGAGGCTGAACGGAAAAAAATCTCATTACCCGTATGCTCAATATACGGAGAATCGCAGAAACTCCTAATGCTGGCCATACGTGTAATGATTGCGGAGAGACCCTCAAATGCCAGAGCAGTACAAAACCCCACATGTGACCCCATTTTAGAAAGAAGACACCCCAAGGTATTCTGTGAGGTGTATGGCGAGTTCATGGAAAATTTTATTTTTGTCACAAGTTAGTGGAATATGAGACTGTAAAAAAAAAAAAAAAAAACAATTTCCGCTAACTTGTGCCAAATTTTTTTCTGTGAACTCGCCATGCCCCTCACGGATTACCTTGGGTGTCTTCTTTCCACAATGGGGTCACATGTGGGTATTTATACTGCCCTGGCATTTTAGGAGTCCTAAAGCGTGAGAATCCAAATGCGTAAAAATGCCCTGTGAAATCCTAAAGGTACTCATTGGTTTTAGGGCCCTTTGCGCATCTTGGCTGCAAAAAGTGTCACTCATGTGGTATCGCCGTACTCAGGAGAAGTAGGGCAATGTGTTTTGGGGTGTATTTTTACATATACCCATACTGGAGTGTGAGAAATATCGCTGTAAGCGACAACTTTTTACATTTTTTATTCAAAGTTGTCAATATACAGAGATATTTCTCTCACCCAGCATGAGTATATGTAAAATACACTCAAACACATCGCCTACTTCTCCTGATACGGCGATACCACATGTGTGACACTTTGCAGGCAAATGCGCAAGGGCCTAAATCAATGAGTACCTTTAGGAGGGCATTTTTACGCATTTTCTTCTCACGCTTTTGGGCCCCTAAATGCCAGGGCAGTATAAATACCCACATGTGACCCCATTTTGGAAGAAGACACCCCAAGGTATTCGCTGAGGGCATAATGAGTTCATGAAAAATTAAACTTTTTGTCAAAAGTTAGCGGAAAGGAGACTTTGTGAGAAAAAACAATAAAAATCAATTTCCACTAACTTGTGCCAAAAAAAAATATTCTATGAACTCGCCATGCCCCTCATGGAATACCTTGGGGTGTCTTCTTTCAAAATGGGGTCACACGTGAGGTATTTCTACTGCCCTGGCATTTTAGGGAGCCCTAAAGCGTGAGAAGAAAAATGCGTAAAAATGCCCTCCTAAAGGTACTCATTGGAATTTGGGCCCTTTGCGCATCTTGCCTGCAAAAAAGTGTCACACATGTGGTATCGCCGTACTCAGGAGAAGTAGGGCGATGTGTTTTGAGGTGTATTTTTACATATACCCATGCTGGGTGAGAGAAATATCTCTGTATATTGACAACTTTGAATAAAAAATGTAAAAAGTTGTCGTTTACAGCGATATTTCTCACACGCAGCATGGGTATATGTAAAATACACCCCAAACACATTGCCTACTTCTCCTGATGCGGCGATACCATGAGTGACACTTTTCTGCAGCCAAGATGCGCAAAGGGACCCTAAAACCAATGAGTACCTTTAAGATTTCACAGGCCATTTTTATGCATTTGGATTCTCACACTTTAGGGGCCCCTAAAATGCCAGGTGAGTATAAATACCCCACATGTGACCCCATTTTGGAAAGAAGACACCCCAAGGTATTCTGTGAGGGCATGGTGAGTCCACAGAATTTTTATTTTTGGCACAAGTCAGCGGAAATTGTTTTTTTTTTTTTTTTTATTTTGTTTTTACAAAGTCTCATATTCCACTAACTTGTGACAAAAATAAAATTTTACATGAACTCACCATACCCCTCACAGAATACCTTGGGGTGTCTTCTTTCAAAATGGGGTCACATGTGGAGTATTTATGCTGTCCTGGCATTTTAGGGGCCCCTAAAGGGTGAGAAGAAGTCTGGAATCCAAATGCGTAAAAATGCCCTGTGAAATCCTAAAGGTACTCATTGGTTTTAGGGCCCTTGCGCACTCAGGCTGCAAAAAAGTGGCACACATGTGGTATCGCCGTACTCAGGAGAAGTAGGGCAATGTGTTTTGGGGTGTATTTTTATATATACCCATACTTTGTGTGAAAAATATCTCTGTAAGCGACAACTTTTAAAAAATTTTATACAAAGTTGACAATTTACAGAGATATTTCTCTCACCCAACATGGGTATATGTAAAAATACACCCCAAACACATTGCCCTACTTCTCTGAGTGCGGCGATACCACATAAGTGCCGCTTTTTGCAGCCTGGGTGCGCAAAGGGCCCAAATTCAACGAGTACCTTTAGGTTTACATGGCGGCTCACAATTTAGCCCGCCCAAAATGCCAGAACAGTAAACACACCCCACAAATGACTCCATTTCGGAAAGTAGACACCCCAAGGTATTCACTGAGGGCATAGTGAGTCCGTCTGAGATTTTTTTTTTTTGCCAGAAGTTATCAGAAATTGAAACTTTTTTTTTTTTTTTCTCAGAAAGTGTCAATTTCCGCTAACTTGTGAAAAAAATGAAATGATACATGAACTCACCAAGCCCCTCCGCGAATACTTTGGGGTGTCTTCTTTCTAAAATGGTGTCATTTGGGGATATTCATACTATCCTGACATTCTAGCACCTGAAGAAACATGACAGGTGCTCAGAAAGTCAGAGCTGCTTCAAAATGCCGAAATTCACTTTTTGCACCATAGTTTGTAAACGCTATAACTTTTACCCAAACCAATAAATATACACTTATTGGATTTTTTTATCAAAGACATGTAGAACAATAAATTTAGAGAAAAATTTATATAGAAATGTAGTTTTTTGAAAAATTTTACAACAGAAAGTGAAAAATGTCATTTTTTGCAAAAATTTCGGTAATTTTTGATTAATAGCAAAAAAGTAAAAATGTCAGCAGCAATGAAATACCACCAAATGAAAGCTCTATTAGTGAGAAGAAAAGGAGGTAAAATTCATTTGGGTGGTAAGTTGTATGACGGAGCAATAAACGGTGAAAGTAGTGTAGTGCGGAATTGTAAAAAGTGGCCTGGTCATTAAGGGTGTTTAAGCTAGGGGGGCTGAAGTGGTTAAATCGGAGTTTATACACCTCCAAACATATTATACAATCCATTAGAAAACGTGGTGTGGTGTTTAACAAGCAGGATATGCTCAACCCATATGCAGTTGTGCATGTATCTAGGGGAGCACATCCTGCACTTGTAGTCCGTTGCTAGGGGCAATCAACAGCAAAAAATGCATACAATGGAAGATGCCAGCAACGGACTACAAGTACCACAAGTGAGCCCCACCCGAGACCGGCTGATATGGCCCAGAGCCTCACAGCTGCACCTGAATGTAGCCTGTAGATGAAAAGCTCACAGGGCTCACAGGCACCTCCCACCTCCCATTGCAAGCATGGTTACATGCTGGAGGTCACTGGTGAGCTGTCTGTGAGTCAGGCCTTATGCTCCCGTAATGCCCAACGGCTCCTGGTATCGCCCATACGGCTCAGGTAGGTTGAGTGGTAGGGCCTCGGGCTACTTGAGGGACCTTGCCGTGGTGTCCGAGCTTAAGACACGTCCTCCTAGTAGGATATGTCGAACTAACCCCTCAATTTTATCAGTGTGAGGGTTTAGCATTGCCGCAGAGTGCACCTGCTTTTTGCTATGGTTATGTTTTTGATTGTTCTCCACATCCACATTATCGCTATCATATGTAGGATGGTTATTGTGGTACTTGTAGTCCGTTGCTGGCATCTTCCATTGTATGCATTTTTTGCTGTTGATTGCCCCTAGCAACGGACTACAAGTGCAGGATGTACTCCCCTAGATACATGCACAACTGCATATGGGTTGAGCATATCCTGCTTGTTAAACACCACACCACGTTTTCTAATGGACAGTACTTACCTGAACCTTTATTGGCTGCTTAAAACCCACAAAACGTTCGGGTGAAGATATTCGGCCAAGCATGCTCGCTTATTACTAATAAATACTCACTATAGCTCAGTTCTTAATTTACTGATAAGAATGTGGCTTAAATGAGTGATTATGACCTCTTAGTAGTTTAGAGATAATGGTTATTAGATGACCAGCACAAGGTGAAAGTACCAGTCACACAGCTAGAAAAACAGTTAACTATTTGTGACAGAATGGCTCATGGTTTTTAATAAAGGCCAACTGAAAATATGATTTTTAGCCAAAAGTGAGTAAAATGCAATCATAAAGAAAAATTGCCTCCAAAAGTGTACATAGCCTTTAAGTGTGGGGAGATATATTGGCATGCAATAAACATACATATTACTGATGTACTCCTCAGTAATCTAGCTTATAACAGTTTAACACTTTAGTAGAGTGCTGTCCTCAACAAGGTAAAATGGTAAAAAGCTTAACTGTAAAGGATATGTGATTTCTTTTAAGAGGGAGCAAGGCTGTTTTCAACCATTTTACATACTTGCATTGCATAGGGTAAATCTGTGGCAAGTAACCACCATGTTTCAGGAAAAATCCATATTTAACACATGCAAATGCTTCCACAGATTTTTAAGATATTCTGCCCTATGTGGCCGTACCTTCAATCATTATGGATCTGTTCATATTTGGTACTGTATATTGACAGCTTCGATCATCTAAACGGCAAAACAATGTGTAAAAGGAATGGACAAAATATGCCATTGCCAGCATTAAGAAGTTGACCTGAATAAATGGCATATATATCTATTTGAATTGCATTTTTGTAAACTCTGTAAGCTCAAGAGCCTCAGGCAAAGTTAATTAAAGTCAAATGAGAAATCAAAAGTAGAAAGATGTACCCCACCATATTCCATTTCCTTCGTGACAGAAAATTATATGACCAGAACAATCATGTTTAGGATAATGTGCTGCAAACTCATTTTGCTATATAAAATGAAATTCTCTGGGATTGAAATGACTCAGGGCACTATTTACATTTCAGTGTATTGCCACAGTAACTGATGACTCTGATTGGCCATTTAGTAGGGGAATTGTTTTAAACTTTCCTCTGCTGAAAGTTCTCAGGAGCATGGCGGCCGAATAGGTTCTTATTGAATGTTTAATTTAAATAACACCTTTCCCAGCAGAACACTTTGAGCTAAGCTACGGCTATGCCATGACAAAGATTAGCACGTAATGCTAATGCCGGCGGAGCTAAAACAAAGTTTTTCACAGATTGATTCAAAGTTTGCTTCTCAAGGGAATTTTGTGTTTTCTTCTGTTCAAGGTATAGGCATCAGAGTTATATATTAAAACTAGCACAGACAGAAAGCGAGATGTTGCTCATAATAATGTGTTAGCAAACAATTGGATTAAAGGGATTATCTAATATCATAAACTGCCCCCCCATGTGCCGGGCCCCTCACAGTGAATATACTTGCCCTGCTCCCCGTGCCACTCCTGGTCCCCGCACTGTCGCTGCTGCTTCTCCTCATGTGCGGATGAAAACATCTTGTGTCGCGGGAGTGGGGGGGGGGGCAGGCCGGGATGGGGATGAACCTCCCTAGCGGAGGAGGCTGCTCCCCCCGACACCGGAAGCAGCAGTGGTGGTGCGGGGACCAGGAGCGCCACAGGCGGCGGGGTAAGTATATTCCCTGCGAGGTGCCCAGCACATTGGGGGGAAGTTTATAATATTGGAAACCCCTTTAAGGCTTTCAAGTGAATGAAGCAATTTCATTTGCCTGTCCACAAACAAGATCTACATTTTTGGAGAAGCCCCAAACCAGTCATCTAAATTCCTCACATCCTTTCCCAGTTTACCAGATTCCAACACACTAAAGGGTGTTATATTATTATTATTATTTTTTTATTTTTTTTTGGGGGGGGGGGGGCGTTTGGGTGTTTAATGACTAGTGTTGAGCGAATCAAAGTCTACAAAGTCCACTTCAATGCGAATTTTAGAGAAAATAATTTCCTTGTGCTTAGCTAATAGATTTTCCCTGAAATAGTGTAAACAACAAACAAAAATCATACATACCTCAATATTTACCTTACATCCATTTGCTCGCAATGGCCTGGCTGCCATCATTTTAATTGAAGATTCCGAACAAAATCAAGTGCACGGAGACGTATGACGTCACCAGACCATGTGACATAATGACGACATCATGGGCTGTGCAAGATTTTGCGCTAGATCTTCATTCGAGATGGCAGCATCTGGCCCGTCACAGGCAAATAAACAGCAGTCAGAGCACCTCCAAAAATGTAGATCTTTTGGAGTGTATGTGGTACACAGTGCTAAGTAGCTACAAAAAGTGGTCCAAGGAAGGAAAACTGGCAAACAGGTGTCAAGGTCATGGATGCCCAATGCATGTGGGAAGCAAAGGCTGGCCCACCTGGTATAAAGTTAGTGCCGGCTATGTATCGCAACATGGAGAGAGCTCAAGCTGACCCGTGTCCACCACTAAAATTAACCCCCCTATGGCATATAGCTACTGTAAAAAGGGCAATAAAAGACAAAAAAGGGCATTAAAGAATACAAATCTGAGTGGTAAGCTGTAGCATTTAAAGTTTTCAAAGGGCTTAAAATGAGTCTTTCACCCCCATATGGCCATATAGAGTGTTTACTCCAGCCAATAGCACAGATATAGAAGAATGTAAGGATATTTTTATCTTTTTCTTCATACTTGAAGTAGGTATAAAAACAAAGTTTAATCCTTATGCAAATGAGCTCTTGAAGGTGCCCAGGGGTGGCGCTTACTATATGGGAGCCCAGGCTGCACTGGCTTTTTTGAACATTTCCCCGCCCAGCCTGTGCTTATACCCGCCCCCCTTTTCGCTTGTTTCAACCTACAGTCCGGCCGAGATCCCGCACCTGCGCACTGTCTCACCGGGCTGGGCATGCGCACTGCGATGCCTATTGTGGGCACGGCATTGCTTTAATTAATGTGCTTGCGCCGGCGAACAGAGCAAAACCAGCCACAAAAAGGCATTCGCCAGGCACATGCGCCTTAATTAAAGCAATGATCCCGGCCCGATGAAGCTGTAAAAAGGAGATAAAATTAGCAAAAATACAATACAAACAGCAAGTGGCACAAGAAAGCTAAACAAATCCCAGAAAACTATTTAAATATATAAATGCTAAAAAACCAAGGTCTGAGCAGGTTGGTCTCCTAAATAAGGAAAGTGCAGAGTTACTGAATAATTTTATTTAGTTCTGTATGTACAAAAGAAGAGAAAGGAGCTGATCTTTGTGGTGCTGGGGCTGTAAGTACATCCAGTAATATACTCAATTGGCTAATTGTAGATATGCTCCAAGATAAGTTAAATAAGGTAAATGTGAACAAGGCTCCGGGTCCAGATGGATTACACCCAAGAGTGCTTAAAGAGCTCAGTTCAGTCATTGCTGTGCCCCTGTTTATAATTTTTAAAGATTCTCTAGGTACTGGTACGGTGCCAAGTGATTGGCACAAGGAAAATGCTGTGCCCATATTCAAAAAAGGATCTAGGTCTTCCACAGGTAATTATAGACCTATAGGCTTGGGGAAGAGTTCAGTGCCGTATGGGACCTCAAAACGCGTTTGGGAATTATCCAGTACTTTTATGAATATCAAAGTTAGCGTACGCTGAAGCTTGTCAATACAGGTTGAAAATGCAACTCTCATCTGCCTGAGTGTGATCTCTCCCCACCTCTGGAACTTCCACGGCATCTGCGGCAATTAAGACCAGCAAGAGGACGGCTGTGTGATGTCCGATTAAGAGAACCTGGCAGCCCAAAGATCCCTCAACTCCACGGACCAGTGAGAGTTTAAACCATTGACACGTGGTACGCCGACAGTGGGGACTAACGCAGTATGTTACCAGCCTCACGGAGATAAGGAGGAATTAAATGTGAAACAGGTGGGACACCACCGAAAGCAAAGATATTTTCATTCGATTTTTCTCCATAAACGGGACATGGAATAGTTGATCCTTACCAAATGCGGTTAGCTTTTATTTATCATCAATTTTTATTCTGAATGTACATTGCCTACATAAGATTGCGTATCCATTGCAGGACATTCAAATATGATCCAAATTGTGCAGGGATGGATGATATTGAATGATAAACTCTAGATGAAATTACCTATTCTGTTGGTTATCAACCACATTTATTGATATATTTTTTATTCTAGCACATGTATGCTTCGTGTTGATTGGAGTTGGTATGTATGAAATTTAGGAGGGCTTTTAGAGTCAATAAATCACACTGACTCTCTAGCTACCTCCTTTTTTACTTGCACACAAATTTCATATATATGAACTTCTTTTGCATATGACATTTTTTATTTGTAGAAAACTTTTTTATTAGGGTCCATTCACACGTCCGCAATTCTGTTCCGCATTTGCGGAACGGAATTGCGGACCCATTAATTTCAATGGGGACAGACTATGTCCCGGCCGGGTCCGCAATTGCGGATCCGCACTTCCGGGTCCGCAATTGCGTTCCCGAAAAAAATAGAACATGTCCTATTCTTGTCCGCAATTGCAGACAAGAAAAGGCATTTTCTATGAGAGTGCCGGCGATGTGCCGTCCGCAAATTGCGGAACGCACATCGCCGATGTCCGTGTTTTGCGGATCCGCGGATCCGTGGATCCGCAGAACACACACGGACGTGTGAATGGACCCTTAATGTGAGGATATAGTGACAATCGTGATATATAAAGTTAAATAAATGTTTAAATATTTTAACTCAAAACTATGAGTGCTATATCTTAAAAAATCTGTTACAGGCTTGGAAAGTATAGTCTGTAATTGGATTGAAAACTGGCTGAAGGACCGTGTCCAGAGAGTTGTGGTCAATGATTCCTATTCAGAATAGTCTCGGGTTATAAGTGGTGTACCCCAAGGTTCAGTGCTGGGCACTCTTTTTTTTAACTTATTTATTAACCTGTTGCCGACCGCCGAACGCAGGATTGCGTCCTAGCGGCGGTCGGTTTGTTCCTCCTGGACGCGCCGGGGCGTCATCTCGCGAGACGCGAGATTTCCTGTGATCGCGTTGGGGAGAAGTTAAACTACAGCCTGCCAGCGCTGATCATGCGCTGGCAGGCTGTAGAAGTTAAAAAAAAAAAGGCATATCAGACGCTGTTTTGTTAACAGCGTCTGATATGCTTGCTGTTCGTTCCTTTGGTGGTCCCTTTTGCTTGGGACCACCAAAGGAATCTTTTATAAGTGCACCAATCACCACACAGACCCCCCATTCCATCCCCCGTCACTGATTAACCCCTGATTAACCCCGATTAACCCCTGATCACCCCATGTCACCCCCCTGATCACCCCCTGTCACTAATCACCCCCCTGTAAGGCTCATTCAGACGTCCGTATGTGTTTTGCGGATCCATGGATCTGCGGATCCGCAAAACACGGACACCGGCAATGTGCTTTCCGCATTTTGCGGATCCGCACATTGCCAGAACTATATAGAAAATGCCTTTTCTTGTTCGCAATTGCGGACAAGAATAGGACATGCTCTATCTTTGCGGAGCTGCGGCCGGATGTTTGGGGGCCGAAACCCGGAAGTTTGCGGTCGCAGCTCCGCAAATGCTGATGAGGTGAGCACATAGTGTGCTCTCCGCATCACCGCCGGCCCCATTCACACTGAATGGGTCCGCATCTATTCCGCAGAATTGCAGAATAGATGCGGACATTTTTGAGGACGTGTGAATGGAGCCTTACTTCTTTTTTTTTTTTGCACATTTTTTGGCAGAAAAAAATCACTTTTTTGCACCATAGTTTGTAAACGCTATAACTTTTACGCAAACCAATAAATATACACTTATTGGATTTTTTTTATCAAAGACATGTAGAACAATACATTTTGCGAAAAATTTATATAGAAATGTAGTTTTTTAAAAAATTACAACAGAAAGTGAAAAATGTCATTATTTTGCAAAAATTTCGGTCATTTTTGATTAATAGCAAAAAAAGTTAAAATGTCAGCAGCTATGAAATACCACCAAATGAAAGCTCTTTTAGTGAGAAGAAAAGGAGCTAAAATTCATTTGGGTGGTAAGTTGTATGACGGAGCAATAAACGGTGAAAGTAGTGTAGTGTAGAATTGTAAAAAGTGGCCTGGTCATTAAGGGTGTTTAAGCTAGGGGGGCTGAAGTGGTTAATGATATTGAGGGCAGGATTAATAGCACCATTTCTATTTTTGCAGATGACACTAAGCTGTGTAGTACTGTGCAGTCTATGGAAGATGTCCATAAAATACACTCTGAGTGATTGGGCATCAACTTGGCAAATGAGTTTCAATGTGGAAAAAAAGTAAAGTTATGCATCTTGGTAGTAATAATCTCTGTGCTTCATATGTCCTAGGGGATGTAACACTGGGGAAGTCACTTGTAGAGAATGATTTGGGTGTCCTTGTAGATCATAGATTGAATAACAGCATACAATGTCAATAAGCTTCTTCTAAGGCCACCAGGATATTGTCATGCATTAAACGAGGCATGGACTTGCAGGGCAGGGATGTAATATTACCACTTTACAAAGCGTTGGTGCGGCTTCATCTGGAATATGCAGTTCAGTTCTGGGCACCAATCCATAGAAAGGCCACACTGCAACTGGAAAAAGTACAGAGAAGAGCGACTAAACTGATAAGGGGCGTGGAGGGTCTCAGTTATGAAGAACGAAATAATTGAATTTATTTAGTCTTGAGAAGAGACATCTAAGGGGGGACATGACTAACCTATACAAATGTATAAATGGGCCATACAAAAAATACCGTGAAAAGATGTTCCATGTAAAATGCCCTCAAAAGACAAGGGGGCACTGCCTCCGACTGGAGAAGAAAAAATTCAGTCTCCAGAAGCGTCAAAACGTCTTTACTGTAAGAACTGTGAATCTGGGGAATAGACTTCCTCGGGATGCGGTCACAGAAGAAACAGTGGACAGTTTTAAAAAGGGTTTAGATGAATTCCTAAAAGTAAACAACATTAATGCTTATGAAAACGTGTAGAAATAAGAGTCACATTTCCTTCTGGGATGCGCGTCCCCACCTATCTCTTGGTTGAACTTGATAGACTTATGTCTTTTTTCAATCAAATTAACTAACTATGTAACTAACTAACTACTAGGCTACATTTTATTACCCATGAGCCTAGTGACACAGAAAAATAGGTTTTATCTGTCTGTTAGTTAGGTGGGTGTCTGCGGCCACTTTGTGCAAGTGTAGTACAACTACCCCTGTGCTGAAGATCTGACAGGGAAAATCTATTCATTAAGTCCATCTGTTAGATACTAGGGGGACAAATTCCCTTTTTTTGGCGGTCAAGTACCCTTGCGGCCTGCAGTGCATACCTGGCAGTGAAAATGATTCAATTACATTAGTCTGCGACATATTTGTGTGACCTACAGTAAATCGATTTTTTCTCTTTCTGACACCGGCACTGCATATCTGACAGTCAAATAAAACCAGCAAATACTGCTGTTACATTGTCGGTTGACAAATTCCCATTTTTTGTGCTAGAAAGTAAAATTTTGGTCTGTGCTGCATCTCTGACAGTCTATTAAAACCGTTAAATACTGCATTTACATTTTTGGTTTAAAAAAAGCACACTTTTTGTGCTAGATAGTACATTTGCAGCCTGCGCTGCACTTCTGACAGTCCAATATAACCGTTAAATACTGCATTTACATTGTTGTTTGAAAAAAGCACAGTTTTTGTGCAATATAGTACATTTGCAGCTTACGCTTCATTTGTGACAGTCTAATTAAACCCTTAAATACTGCAGGTACATTGTTGTTTAAAAAAAGCACACTTTTTGTGCTAGATAGTACATTTGCGGCCTGCGCTGCATTTCTGACAGTACAATTAAACCGTAAATGCTGTTATATTGTTGTTCCATTGGTCGTGCGAGTGACCTGTGCAGTTCGGAGGGAGAGGGGGTGGTCACACTGAGCCAATAGCACAGCAAAAGAGGGAGCAGGGTACAACAGCAGAGCGGCCTTCCCCTAGAGAGTATGACTGAGCACAACAAAGCCAGCTCCAAGGAGTTCCCTGGTGAGGCAGTTCTTCAGACAATGTGCAGATGACAAGACACAAGCCTGAAGCAAGGCATAAACTATCTAAACCTGAGCACAACCTGCATGACCAGGCATCTAAGTGCAAAGCATGAGCTGCAGTGGAGTAAACACCTCCAAAACCAAGAAAGGTCTCAGGCTCCTCCTGCTTCCTCTTCTGCTGCAGTCTCGGCCTCTTCCTCCACCTCTGGAGTGACATTGGCACCAGCCACCCCGCAAACAGAGGATGTGTCAGCAACGCCACCACGTCCATCACCTTCAACAAGCAGCACCACAATGTCCCATGGCAGCTTACAACTGTCCATCTTCAAAACACTAGAGCGAAAGAGGAAGTACCACCCTACCCAACTGCGATCCCTGGCCCTGAATGGCAGCATTTAAAAATTCCTGGCCTGCTGTCATTCCATCTGGTGGAGACGGAGAGTTTTAAAAACCTTATGGCGTTGGCTGTCCCTCAGTACGTTGTTCCTAGCCGCCACTACTTTTCCAGGGGAGCTATACCTTACCTGCACAAACAAGAGGGGAACAAAATTAGGTGTGCACTGCACAACGCCATCTGTGGCAAGGTCCACATTAGAGATGTCGCGAACATAAAATTTTCAGTTCGTGAACGGCGAACGCGAACTTCCACAATTGTTCGCGAATGGGCGGACCGCCATAGACTTCAATAAGCAGGCGGATTTTTCTGGCCACAATAGTGATGGAAAAGTTGTTTCAAGGGGACTAACACCTGTACTGTGGCATGCTGGAGGGGGATCCATGGCAAAACTCCCATGGAAAATGACGTAGTTGACGCAGAGTCGGGTTTTAATCCATAAAGGGCATAAATCACCTAACATTCCAAAATTGTTTGGAATAACGTGCTTTAAAACATCCAGTGTGTGTATACGATCAGGTATGATGTTGTATCGATCAGGTAGTGTAAGGGTTACGCCCGCTTCACAGTGACAGACCAAACTCTGACAGACCAAACTCCCCGTTTTACGCACCGCAAACAACCGCAAACAGTCCATTTGCACAACTGCAAACTCCCCATTTGCACAAGGTTGGATACCAAGCTAGCCATGTCCCGTTGCTTGTCCTCACTGACGTCATTGAAGGTCTCTTCCTCCACCCAGCCACGTACAACACCAAGGGTCCCCGAAAGGTGACAACAAGCCCCCTGGGACGCCTGCTGTGGTTGGTCTTTCACCTCCTCAAAGCCACCTTCCTCCTCTGACTCCTCTTCTTCAGACTCCTCTCTCTGCTTTCCCGCAGGTCCAGTAATCGATGACAACAAGGCTGCTTCTGGTGGTGATGGTGACCACAACTCTTCCTCTATATGCTCATCTACGGCCTGGTCCAGCACTCTTCGCAGGGCACGCTCCAGAAAAAACGCATATGGGATGAGGTCAATGATGTTGCCTTGGGTTTGACTGACCAGGTTTGTCACCTCCGCAAAAGGACGCATGAGCCTACAGCCATTGTGCATGAGCGTTGTGGGGAGTCGCTCTGGTAGATAGCAGTGCGGGTGCAGTACAGAGGCAAAACAAGAAGTCCAGAAAGTGCAATAAACAGTGTTTTATTCACACTTGCACACAATAAACGATAAACAGTCTCTTGGTGTTAATTCACACGCAGCAAACACAAAAAAGCAAAACCAAAGAGTCCAAAACCAGGTTCAATCACCTGTGAGATGTTTAGGTGCGCGTTCGCACCTGGCGGTCGGCCCAGCCGCAGGATAATCCACCTTCAGGCTTCCAGGACGACTGCACGACTCCTTGCTGGGCTCATCCTTCCAGCCCAGAGAGCAACACAACACTAGCAGCAGCTCCAGGATAATCACAGCCACACCTGCTGATGTGGCTGCCTTTAAAAAGCCCCGCAAAGTCCGGCCTGGACCGTGGGGAGTAGGCACCCACCCAACTCTTTGCCTACTCCCAGTAAAAGCCGGCCCGGATTGGCTTTGCAGCCAAACTAACTATCAATGTCAAGCAGCACTAGCTGCTGCTGACACATAAAACCCGGCTCTCACCTCACCGAGGCCAGGAACCTCGGTGACACGTATCTTCCGTCCATGACGGCACCTTGCGCCCTCTTACATACCTCCCCCTTTGTTCAACCCCGACAGGGTGAACACACGCCAAACACTGTACTCGAGACAGTGCATCCGCATTTCCTTGCAAGCGGCCTGCCCTGTGTTCCACTGTGAACTTGAAGTTCTGCAGGGACAAGAACCATCTGGTGACCCGAGCATTCCTGTCTTTCGCCTGGCACATCCACTTTAGAGGGGAATGGTCGGTCACCAGACGGAACTTTCTCCCTAGCAGATAATAGCGGAGAGACTCTAGTGCCCACTTGATGGCCAGGCACTCTCTCTCCACTATACTGTACCTGGTTTCGGCTGGGGTGAGTTTGCGACTCAGGAAAACCACGGGATGCTCCTCCCCATTGATTTCCTGAGAGAGTACAGCCCCGAGGCCCACTTCAGAGGCATCGGTCTGTACCACAAACTCTCTCTTGAAGTCGGGCGTCACCAAAACCGGGACCCACACAGGGCCGACTTCAGAGCAGAGAAAGCCTTATCCGCCTGCTCATTCCACTGGATCGACACTGACCTGCGTCCCTTTAAAAGGCTTGTCAATGGAGCAGCAATTGTAGCGAAGTTGGGAATAAACCTCATGTAGTATCCCACCATGCCCAGGAATGATTTTACTTGCCGCGTAGTGACAGGTCGGGGCCAATTCTTAATTGCCTCAATTTTGTTTACCTGAGGTTTGACCACCCTCGCCCAATGACATACCCTAGGTATTTGGTCTCTTCTAACCCTATCACACACTTTTTTGGGTTAGCAGTTAAGCCAGCTTTCCTAAGGGAGTCCACTACGGCCTGTACCTTCGGTAGGTGACTCTCCCAGTCGGTGCTATGGATAATGATATCATCCAGATACGCTGAGGCGCACTGCCGATGTGGACGAAGCACAATATCCATAAGCCTTTGAAACGTGGCGGGGGCGCCATGTAGACCAAAGGGTAATACCTTGTACTGATACAACCCTCCGGTGTGATAAAAGCAGTTTTTTCCTTGGCAGTCTCCGTTAAGGGTACCTGCCAGTACCCTTTAGTGAGGTCCAAGACAGAAAAATACCTGGCTTGGCCCAATTTTTCAATGAGCTCATCCACCCTCGGCATGGGATATGCGCCAAACTTGGACACCTCATTCAGCTTGCGGAAATCGTTACAGAACCTCAATGTCCCGTCCGGCTTGGGTATTAAGACTATCGGACTGGCCCAATCACTTTTGACTCCTCGATGACACCTAACTGGAGCATCAGCTGCACTTCCTTCACAATGGCTTGTCGCCGAGCCTCGGGTACCCGATACGGCTTTAACCGGACTTTGGCCTGAGGCTCAGTGATAATGTCATGCTGGATTAGGGATGTGCGCCCAGGAGGTCCGAGAACACATCCGTGTTCCGACTAATGAACTCCTTAACTTCCTGGACCTGTTTGGAGGATAGGCTATCTGAAATTTTTACGGTGGCTGCTGCTTCCCGGACTTCGAGGTAAGGGGCTGGATCCTTCTCACCTAGAAGCCCTGGCCGGGGACTGTCATCGCTGGACGAGTTCCTATCCTTCCATGGCTTCAGCAAATTCACATGATACACCTGCTCCGGCTTCCGCCGCCCTGGCTGGTGCACCTTGTAATTTACTTCCCCACTTTCTCGAGCACTTCATAGGGCCCCTGCCACCTAGCTAGAAATTTGCTGTCAAGGGTGGGTACCAGAACTAAAACTCGGTCTCCGGGATTAAAGTCTCGCACTCGAGCCTGACGATTATAGACTCTACTTTGGGCCTGTTGTGCTGCCTCCATATGCTCCCGGACCAGCGGTAACACCCTCTCCATACGCTCCTGCATCTGGGTAACATATTCAATTACGCTTTTGTGGGGACGGGCTGTTGTTCCCACGCTTCCTTAGCGATGTCCAACAGGCCCCGTGGGCGTCTGCCATAAAGCAGTTCGAAGGGTGAGAACCCAGTAGAGGCCTGGGGCACTTCTCGCACTGCAAACATGAGATAGGGCAGAAGCAGATCCCAGTCCTTCCCATCTCGGGACACCACCCTTTTAGCATATTTTTTAAAGTTTGGTTAAATCTTTCCACAAGGCCGTCCGCTTATGGATGGTAAACGGACGTCCGCAATTGCTTTATATGCAACAGTTTACATAATTCCCTCATAATCTTAGACATAAAAGGGGTCCCTTGGTCCGTCAGAACCTCCTTAGGTAGGCCCACCCGGGTAAACATCTCCATTAACTCCTTTGCTATGAGCCTAGCCGATGTGTGTCGAAGAGGCACCGCCTCTGGATATCGAGTAGCATAGTCCAGAATCACCAGGATATGTTGGTGACCCCTAGCAGACTTCGGTACGGGTCCGACCAGATCCATGGCAATACGCTCGAATGGGACCTCAATTATTGGGAGAGGGACCAGGGACTTCTGTAATGTGGCTGGGGGCTATTTACCTGACAGGTCGGACAGGACTTACAGAACTCCTCTACTTCCTTAAACAAACCAGGCCAGTAAAATCGCTGTAGTACGCGGTCCTGCGTTTTCTGCCACCCCATGTGTCCCCCAAGAACATGTTGGTGGGCAAGCTCCATAACAAGCTTGCGATATGCGGTGGGCACCACCAACTGTTCAACTGGCTCACCTCGGATTTGGTTCACCCGATACAACATATCCTGAAGAATAATAAATCGTGGAAACATTAATTCAGCCCCAGGTTTCTGGGGTTTACCGTCAATCATTACAACACTTTCCCAGGCCCTGGTTAGGGTTTGGTCCCGGTGTTGTGCGGTCCCAAAATTTTCCCCGGAGACATTGAGGTCTGCCAACTCAGGTCCCGGGGCAAGTCCTCCGTGTCTCCCACCATTACACTCAGTGGGGTTGTCTCCCCTCTACCGCTGGAGCAGTGGTCACCCCTACCGCTGGCCCTTCAGATTCGGGCTCCCAGGGTTCTGGCCTTCCAGTGGTATCAGGCCACTCTACTAGGGTTACCCCTGTCTCGGGCCCATCAGACACCTTTATAGCCGGCCACAGCGCTCGGAAACCGGGAAGTCCCTCCCAAGTATCAGTTCATGTGGGAGTTTGGTAGCGACAGCCACCTCGTGGGTCCACTTACCAGCAGCTGTGGACAAAGTCACTAATGCAGTGGGGTAGTCTTTAAGTCTCCGTGGATGCATAGGACTCCGACTTTACGGCCGGTATACTCCGCAGGCCGTATTAGGGCAGCTCTTACCAGGGAGACTAAACTCCCGGAGTCCAGCAGGGCCACCGCCAGAGAATCTCCCACCTCTACCTGACACAGGTGGTTATTGTCCTGCCCCTCACGGGTGCCAGTTGCACACAGCTTCCGTGCATACAGGGAGTGGCGATACCCGTAGTTCACATCCATCGGCTCACCCTGATGCGGACAGTCGGCCCTGATGTGGCCTGGCTCCTGACACCTCCAGCATACCACGGGAGGCGGATCCGCAGGGGATACATTCCGTGCAGGTCTCTCTGTCGCCGGTCGTCGGAACTGGGGTGGAGGCCTCCGGGTTTGACTGGCCCCTTCCCAGCAAGACTCCCCTGCAGGTTTCTGGTGGCCTCGTAACGCTCTACCAGGTCGACCATCTCCAGGGCACTTACCGGAGACGCCTGGCCGACCCAGTGCTGGAGGGGATAAGGCAGGGCCCTCCAAAAGATGTCCGCCAACAGTCGATCCAGCATGGCAGTGGGACTTAGTAGATCAGGCTGCAGCCACTTTTGCAGCCTGTGCAGCAGATCGTAGTACTGCGGCCTAGCAGGTTCAGTCGCTTTAAAGTCCCACTGGTGGACTCTTTGAGCGCGACCAGCACGCTCACCCCCAGTCTGGCTAGGATCTCTCCTTTCACAGTGTCATAATCGGCCGCTTGGTCGTCCGACAAGTCGAAAAACACCTGCTGGGGTCCGGAAGCCAGGAACGGAGCGACCACCTCAGCCCACTGGTCACGGGCAGCTTCTCCTCACGGCCACTTTTTCGAAGACTGCCAGGTAGGTCTCGGCATCATCCTCGGGGTCATCTTGGGAATTGCTGCACGGACCGCTTCCGGGCATCATGGGCACGGTGAGAGGCTCCAGTCGCTTGCAAAGCCATTACATGTTGCAACAGCAGCTGGTTTGTCTCCTGCTGCTGCTTGTTGGCCTCCCGCTGCTGTAAATTGGCCTCCACGAGAGCCTTTACAACTGCCTCCATCTTGTCAGAGTTCACGTGTTGCAACCTTGCCGGCTTGACATATGACATTCACTTTGGAAAACTTCGGCGTTACGCCAGCCTCACTGCGCATGCCCGCATCCGACACCAAATGTGGGGAGTCGCTCTGGTAGATAGCAGTGCGGGTGCAGTACAGAGGCAAAACAAGAAGTCCAGAAAGTGCAATAAACAGTGTTTTATTCACACTTGCACACAATAAACGATAAACAGTCTCTTGGTGTTAATTCACACTCAGCAAACACAAAAAGCAAAACCAAAGAGTCCAAAACCAGGTTCAATCACCTGTGAGATGTTTAGGTGCGCTGTCGCACCTGGCGGTCGGCCCAGCCGCAGGATAATCCACCTTCAGGCTTCCAGGACGACTGCACGACTCCTGCTGGGCTCATCCTTCCAGCCCAGAGAGCAACACAACACTAGCAGCAGCTCCAGGATAATCACAGCCACACCTGCTGATGTGGCTGCCTTTAAAAAGCCCCGCAAAGTCCGGCCTGGACCGTGGGGAGTAGGCACCCACCCAACTCTTTGCCTACTCCCAGTAAAAGCCGGCCCGGATTGGCTTTGCAGCCAAACTAACTATCAATGTCAAGCAGCACTAGCTGCTGCTGACACATAAAACCCGGCTCTCACCTCACCGAGGCCAGGAACCTCGGTGACACGTATCTTCCGTCCATGACGGCACCTTGCGCCCTCTTACAGCGTTCAGTAACACGGCCAAAAAATACCCAGCTCCGCAGAGGCTGTCCTCTTTTTTTTTAAATTAAAAAAATCTGTTCTTACCAGTTTAATCTCTGTTTTGTCCCCTATCAGGGGCCGGTGTATGGAATAGATTTTAAGAAGCGGGAGATGGAAAAAGATGGTTGGTCGTTCCTCTTCCTTCCAATTTGGGGCACTGTGCGTGCGCCGTGCAATGTACTGTGCCACCCTATATGAGTGGTGTGTTAAGTAGTACTATTCCTATCAGTTTAATCCCTGTTACATCCCCTATCAGGGGTCGTGTATCGAATAGATTTTAGCAACCGGGAGATGGAAAAAGATGATTGGTCGGTCCTCTTACTTCCAATTTGGGGCACTGCGCGTGCGCCGCGCAATGTACTGTGCCACCAATACAAATTGTGTGAACTACTATTCTTACCATTTTAATCTTTGTTAAGTCCCCTATCAGGGGACATGTATTGAATTGAATCCTTGCATGGGGAGATATAAGAAAAAAGCTTGCTCTGTTCGCTTCCTTCTAATTTTGGGCACTTGCAATGGAATTTGCCACCAATGCAACTAGTGTTAACCAAGTACTATTCCTATCAGTTTAATCTCTGTTTTGCCCCTTATCAGGACCAGGGGCGGTGTAGTGAATAGATTTTTGGAACCGGGAGATGGAAAGAGACCCATGCTCGGTCCGCTTAGTTTGAATTTTCGGTCTCTGCGTGTGTGCCGTGCAATGTACTTTGACACCCTATATGAGTGATGGGCCTTTCACACGAGCGAGTTCTCCTGACCCATTCAGTTCAATGGGTCTATGTACATGAGCGTTTTTTTCACGCATCACTTGTGCATTGCGTGAAAATAGCAGCATGTTCTATATTCTGCATTTTTCACGCAGCCCTAGCCCCATAGAAGTGAATGGGGCTGCGTAAAAAATGCATTGCATCCGCAAGCAATTGCGGGTGCATTGCGTTTTTCACTGATGGTTACTAGGAGATGTTTGCAAACCTTCAGTTTTTTATCACGCGCGTGAAAAACGCACCAAAACGCATTGCACCCGCGCAGAAAAAACTGAACGCAATCGCAGGCAAAACTGAATGGCTATGCCTGTGAAATCGCACAGTTTTCACTGAACACATCCGCAACGCATCTGGACCTAAGGCCCCATTCACACATCTGCAATTTTTGTTGGCATCCATTCCGCAATTCTGCGGAATGGATGTTGACCCATTCATTGTGAATGGGGCCGGATGTGATGCGGAGAGCACACTATGTGCTTTCTGCTACCGCATTTGGGGAGCTGCGGCCCCAAACTTCCGTGTTTCGGCCCCGAAACATCCGGCCTTGGCTCCGCAAAAGATAGAGCATGTCCATATTCTTGTCTGCAGCCTGCGGACAAGAATAGTCATCTCTTTGGGTAGTGCCGGCATGGTGTGTTGCGGATCCACAATTTACGGATCCGCAACACACTACGGACGTGTGAATGGGGCCTGATCCGGACACGCTCGTGTGAAAGAGTCCGATTAGACTTTGAGGACTGGAGTGGATACAGAACACTGGCCTAGCTAACGCTTTCCCTATTAATTCAGCAGCAGCAGCACTCTCCCTGCTCTAACTAACACTGCAGCTTCAGAATGAATCTAAGATGGATGCTGTCCTTGCTTTTTGATAGGAGGTGGGAGGGTCTGGGAGGGAGGGTATGCTGATTGGCTGGAATGTGTCTGCTGACTGTGAGGTACACGGTCAACGTTTGCTCAATGATGACGTATAAGGGACGAACCAAACATCGCATAGGTTCGCCCGCCGCGGCCGGGAACTGTTCGCCGGCTAATAGTTCGGGACTAGAGATGAGCGAACATTAAAAAAAAGTCCGGTGTTCGGCGTTCGGGTGGTGGTAAGTCGCGCATCCCATTATGGATTCCCCTATAGCGGCATATGAAATCCATAAGGGGCGGCTGCCACCAACCCAAACTGTTGAACAGCCGAAGGACCTGAGGTGACGTCACTGTCATGTGATCAGTGCAGGGGGCGTGGCTCAGCATGGGATCAAATCCAGTGCTGAGCCACGCCCCTGCACTGATCACATGACAGTGACGTCACCCCAGGTCCTTCGGCTGTTCAACAGTTCGGGTTGGTGGCAGCCGCCCCTTATGGATTCCATATGCCGCTATAGTGGAATCTATAACGGGATGCGCGACTTACCACCACCCGAACGCCGAACACCGGACTTTTTTTTAATGTTCGCTCATCTCTATTCGGGACATCTCTAGTCCACATAACTACCGATAAGTGAACCAGTAAGCATGGGCAGGGACGTTATATCTCCCTAACAGAACACTGGGTAAATGCAGTAGCGGCTAGGCCTGAGGCGGATAGCTGTTTGGCACATATCCTTCTGCCACCGAAGATATCAGGGCATTTCTCCTTGCCTCGTGTTGCCTCCTCCTCCTTCCTCCTTTAACACCTCTTCATCCGCTGAGTGTAACACCTTCACCACCAACTTCAGCACAGCCAGGGGAAAATGACAGCAAGCAAATTTGAAACTCATCTGTTTGAGGGACAAACCTCACACCGCGTAGGAGCTGTGGAGTGGCATGGAATAACAGACCAATGAGTGGTTGGTGCAACCGAGCCTCAAGCCCGGCCTGGTGGTGTGCTATAATGGGCAAAATCTCGTAGCAGCTATGGGCCTAGCCGTTTTCACATCCCTTGCCTAGCGCATGTGCTGAATTTGGTGGTGCAGAAATTCCTGAAAAACTACCCCGATATGTCAGAGCCACTGCAGAAAGTGTGTGTGGGCCGTCTGTGCGCGCTTTGCATTCTCACCCTGCTGCTGCTCGCCTGTCTGCGCTGCAGTATAACTTCGGACTTCCAGCTCACCGCCTTATATGCGATGTGCCTACAAGGTCGAACTCCACCTTTCATATGCTGAGAGACTGTGCGAGCAGCTGCAGGCGATATTGGAGTTTCAGCTACAGTACGCATGGGTGAGTTGCTCTGCGGAACAGCACCACTTCACCGCCACTCAGTGGTCCTCCATGCGAGACCTGTGTGCCTTGTTGCGCTGTTTCGACTACTCCACCAACATGGCCAGTGCGGATGACGCTGTTCTCAGCGTTATTATCCCATATCTATGTCTCCTAGAAAAAACGCTTCTGGCAATGATGGAAGAGGATGTGGCAAAGGAGGAAGAGGAGGAGGAAGAGGAATCATTTCCACGGTTATCAGGCCAGTCATTTACAAGTAGCTCAGAGGGTGGGTTCCTGCACCAACATTGGCCAGGTACACAATTGTCCAGCCAGGGCAGAGTTCTGGAGGATGAAGAGGAGGAACCGTGTTCACAGATGGGTGGCACCCAAAGCAGCTCATGGGCATCAATTGTGCGTGGCTTGGAGGATAAAGAGAACACAGACAATACACCTCCAACAGAGGACAGCTTGTCCTTGCCTCTGGGCAGCCTGCCACACATGAGCAACTGCATGCTGCAGTGCCTGCTCAATGACCACCGAGTTGCCCACATTCTAACTTGTGCTGATTACTGGGTGGCCACCCTGCTGGATCCCCATTACAAGGATAACGTGCCGTCCTTAATTTTGTCACTGGAGCAGGATCGGAAGATACGCGACTACAAGCGCACGCTGGTAGATGGGCTGCTGATGGCATTGCCACCTGACACCGGGGCCTCAGTGGAAGCACAAGGCGAAGGTAAAGGAGGGGGAAGAGGTCTCCAATGCAGCCAGGGTACCGCCAGCACCTCAGAAGGCAGGGTTAGCATGACCGAAATGTGGAAAAGCTTTGTCACCACGCCACAACAACCAGCATCACCAGCTGATATGGAACGTCTTAGCAGGAGGCAGCAGTTCAGCAACATGGTGGAGCAGTATGTTTGCACACGCCTACACGTACTGACTGATGGGTCTACCACATTCAATTTCTAAGTCTCCAAATTGGGCACATGGCCTGAGCTTGCCCTGTACCTTTGAAGGTGCTGGCCTGCCCTGCAGCCAGTGTATTGAATAAACGTGTATTTACCACAGCAGGGGGCGTTATCACAGACAAGCGCAGCAGCCTGTCCACAGCCAATGTGGACAAGCTCACTTTCATTAAAATGAACCAGGCATGGATCCCACAGGACTTGTCCATACCATGTGCTGAATAGACATGCATACCAGCCTCACACAGCCATTGTTAGACTCCAGCGCACTTTCTCTTAGTTTTATTTTATATATAACACAATGTTTTGTGGTCTACCCCAATTAAATAAAAAAATAAAAAATAAAAATAAAGTGATGGCTACCTCCTCCTCCTCCACCTCCACTTCCACCTACACTGCCACATCCACCTACACTGCCACATCCACTGCCTCCTCAACCTCCTACTCCATATGGACCTCCTCCTCCTAGTTTAAGATTATTATTTTTTATTTATTTTATGTTAAGTCATTTTCCTATCCACATTTGTTTGCAGGGCACTTGTCATGCTCTTACCCACATTTTGCAGCCTTTTGCAGCCCTCTAGCCCTTTCCATGACTCTTTTAGAGCCATTTTAGTGCCCCAAAGTTCGGGTCCCCATTGACTTCAATGGGGTTCGGAGTCAAGTTCAGGTCCCGAACTCGACCTTTGCGACGAAGTTCAGCCGAACCCGGCGAACCCGAACTTCCAGGTGTTCGCTCAACTTTAATTATAAGTAATAGGTAATACCTTTACCAGAAAAAAAAACTTGCCCCGCATAAATGAAGCTCTCTTATGGCTATGTGAATGGAATATTTAAAAAGATATGGCTTTTGGAAGGTGGGGAGGAAAATACGAAAATGCAAGAACAAATATTGGGGATAAAAGGTTAAATCTACCATTTAAATTTATGGCAGATTTATAATATATGCCATAAATGTCTGACATGTGCAGGGGAGGACTGGCCAGAGGCCCTAAAGGGAAACCTCTAGGTGGGCCAGTGCCCAGAGGGCTGCCTGAGCCTTCCTCAATGCTGCCAGCCATGATAAGTAATGATCTGACACTCCCCTCCTGACTCTCAAATTCAACTGTGTTGCCATCCTAAGGCAACTGTAGCATGTTCCACCTTTGAGGCCTGCACTTACTTTATACCCCTGCTCTGAAGATACTGTATGTGCATGGCCCAGAAGTAGGACTCACATCTATCAGACATTGGGTGGTAATACCCTATCAGGGGAACACAGACAGTAATATGTGGTAATAGTAACATATATTGTGCATTTTTGTTAGAATGCTTGTTATAGTCAGTTCTTTGTGTAATCAACTTTCACTGTTTGGGTGACGGAAGATTAATTTGTATGAAAACAATGTCTCATTGGTTCTACAGCAGGACAACGCATTTCAGAAGAAGACTGAATTGATCTAGCAGGACACAGTGACCTTCAATATCTTTCATTTTATAAACTGTGACTTGGCTGCACGAGTGAAGCTGAAAGTTAAGAAAGTAGAATTAAGAAGTTCCTATTTTAGAAAATATAGTACATTAAAAAACAAAAAAAACTCAAATCCATCAAGTCCAATTTATAATCCTATCGTGTTATTCCAGAAAATAATCGCTATCTTATTTCAAAGGCAGTGATGGACTTGCGGTTCGCCTGGCGGTTGTTTCGCGGTGAACTTTTCGCATTTGCGATTCTCCAGACATACGAACATATGGCGATGTCCGCTGGCGCCATATTTTTTTTCATTGCGCCGAACTTTCACTCATGACACATCCATCAGGTGGGACAGGACAGCAAATTAAGACATTTAAGCACATGGACACACCCCCACCCTATAACAGAACCTGATCTGGCAGCCATTTTACAGTCTCTGTTTTGCCAGTGTAGGGAGAGGTTGCTTTGTGGAGCAGGGACAGACTGTTAGGGACATCAAACGCTAGCTAATAGCTCAACAAAAGTCCTTTTAAGGACAGGTATAGGTGTGCTATCGATAGGTGTGATATACTGAGGGGTGTATTATACTTATAATATACTTTTTAACATAGAAAGTATATTAAAGTGCATTTGTATTGTGCAGCAGCTGTGAGCGGTTATGCTGCGATGCCGCAGCTATATAGAGGGACAAACGATATTGGAACAACTAATTGCAACGAGTTTTATATACCTGTTGACCGAAAAAAAAATGATTGTGGGTTGTGATATACCTATAATATACTTTCTAGCATAGAAAGTATATAGTCCATTTGTATTGTGCAGCAGTTGTTTGCGGTTCTGCTGTGATACCGCAACCATATAGAAAGACAAACACTATTGGAACAACTATTTGCAACGGGTGTGATATACCTGTTGCCCCCCCAAAAAAATGATTGAGGAGTGTGATATATCTTATTCTACAAAATACTGATTGAGGGCTGCGATATACCTGTTGCCGCAAATAAAAAAAATTATTGAGGAGTGTGATATACCTGCTTTCACAAATTACTGATTAAGGGGTTTGATATACCTGCTTCCATCAAATATTGACTGAGGGGTGCGATATACCTGCTTCCACAAAATACTGATTAAGGGGTTTGATACACCTGTTTCTACCAAAAATTGATTGAGGCCTGAGATATACCTGTTTCTACATAATATTAATTAATGGGTTTGATATACCTGCTTCCACAAAATACTGATTGAGGGCTGCAATATACCTGCTTGAACAAAATACTGATTAAGGGGTTCGATAATCCTGCTTCCACAAAAAACTGATTAAAGTGTTTTTATATACCTGTTTCCACCAAATATTGATTGAGGCCTGCGATATACCTGCTTCCACAAAATATTGATTGAGGGGTGCGATATGCCTGCTTCCACAAAATACTGATTGAGGGATGCAATATACCTGATTTCACCAAATATTGATTAAGGGGTTCTATATACCTGCTTCTACAAAATACTAATTGATGGGTGCGATATACCTGCTTCCACCAAATATTGATTAAGGGGTTCTATATACCTGCTTCCACAAAATACTGAGGGAAGCCTGCAATAAACCTGTTTCCACAAAATATTGATTAAGGGGATTGATATACCTGCTTCCACTAAATATTGATTGAGGCCTGCGAGATACTAGCTTCCACAAAATACTGATTAAGGGGTTTGATATAGCTGTTTCCACCAAATATTGATTGAGGCCTGCAATATTTCTGCTTCCACAAAATACTGATTAAGGGGTTTGACATAGCTGTTTCCACCGAATATTGATTGAGGCCTGCAATATACCTGCTTCTACAAAATACTGAATAAGGGGATTTATATACCTGCTTCCACCAAATATTGATTGAGGCCTACAATATACCTGCTTCCACAAAATACTGATTAAGAGGATTTAATCGCTCAGCCCTGCAATTATCACCACCTCCTCTAGTACTGTGCTATTACACTGTGCTCCTTAAACCCACGGACCCTGCTCCTGCATCTCTGCATCTTTCACGATGCAGAGTGCACCATGCACAGCACAGAGAGTGCTCCGATCTTCATAATAATAGCGTCCACGTTACCAGGCAACGAAGTAGCCTCACCCGGAAGCTTCTGCCCCCGACTGCCTGTATTAATATACAAAAGAAATAAGAAATAAAGAATAAAATAAAAAATAACATAGAAAGGTGTGACTAATTGTACATTGACTTTCATTGAATGTATTGGGCCAGTTGTTTTCGTACAAAACTAACATACTATTCATTGACCTTATGCAAATTAACTCACACCTCAAGACAGCCCAGAGGTGTGTTTTTTGGCTCCTTTTTGACCTTTAAATAGTAATAGTGTTTGACAGAATATGTACCAAGCCTTTTTAACCTAATGAAGGGGGCCTGAGTCCCCCGAAACACGTAGTTTTTACAAGTGCTTGACCAACAATAAAGAAGAAAAGATTTTTTATTCGACTAGTTGTCCTGAGGTATTCCTTGCACCACCCTGTGAGATCATTTAACACAGCATACATTTTGGTTCCTTCAAAAGAAGTCTGGGCCATTTCTTCTAAAGTCCCTGGATCCAACAGCTGCATCACCCCACAGACGCTACCATTGTGAAAAAACATTCAATAGAGTTGAGCCTAAGCATTGCACAACTCAGAAAGTTGAGCCTTCACTTTTAACTTCTATCATTACACTGAGTCGGGATATACTACCTTATGTTGCACCGTTTATTTTTGCTTTTCCAGCAATAATTTGTCCATATACAAGAATGATTAAGGGGATTGACATACCTACTTCCACCAAATACTGATTAAGGCCTACAATATACCTGCTTACACCAAATACTGATTAAGGGGTTTGATATACCGGCTTCCACAAAATATTGATTGAGGGGTGAGATATACCTGCTTCCACCAAATATTGATTGAGGCCTGCGAGATACCTGCTTCCACAAAATACTGATTAATGGGTTTGATATAGCTTCCTCCACCAAATACTGATTGAGGCGTGCGATATACCTGCTTCCACAATTTATTGATTAGGGGCTGCAATATATCTGCTTCCACCAAATATTGATTGAGGCCGGCAAGATACCTGCTTTAAGAAATTAATCCCTGCTTCCACCATATCCCTTGATATCCCTGCTTCCACAAAAAACTCATTAAAGCCTGTGATATACCTGCTCCCACAAAATACTGATTAAGGAGTTTGATATAGCTCTTTCCGCCTAATATTGATTGAGGCCTGCAATATACCTGCTTTCACAAATTACTGATTAAGGGGTTCGATATAGCTTTTTCCACCAAATATTGGTTGAGGCCTGCTATATACCTGCTTCCACCAAATACCAATTAAGGGGTTCGATATACCTGCTTCCACAAAATACTGATTGAGGCCTGCGATATACCTGCTTCCACAAAATATTGATTGAGGGGTGCGATTTCCCTGCTTCCACCAAATATTGATTGAGACCTGCGAGATACCTGCTTTCACAAAATACTGATTAAGGGGTTTGATATACCTGCTTCCACCAAATACTGATTGAATCCTGCGATATATCTGCTTCCAGAAAATACTGATTATGGAGTTTGATATAGCCGTTTCCACCAAATATTGATTGAGGCCTGTGATATGCCAGCTTCCACAAAATACTGATTAAGAGGATTGATATACCTGCTTCCACCAAACATTGATTGAGGCCTGCTATATACCTGCTTCCACAAAATACTGATTAAGGGGTTTGATATAGCTGTTTCGACCAAATATTGAGTGAGGCCTGCAATATACCTGCTTCCACAAAATACTTATTAAAGGGAATTGATATACCTGTTTCCGCCAAATATTGATTGAGGCCTGTGATATACCTACTTCCTCAAAGTACTATTTAAAGAGAATTGATATACCTGTTTCCACCAAATATTGATTGAGGCCTGCGATATACCTGCTTCCACAAAATACTGATTAAGGGTTTAGATATTTCTGCTTCCACGAAATATGGATTGAGGCTTTAGATATACCTGCTTACACAAATACTGCTCTTCTCTAAGGACTTTGGTACAGGGTCATTTTGAAATTGACAGGCAGAGGAAGAGACAGGCCGTTCCGCAGGGGTTGTAGGGTTCCGGCTGGTGCACCAGTCCGAGCCTAAGTAGAAAGTTGGAGAATTTGCGTGCAATTTCTTCAAAGGACGCACCAGAGTTGGTTGAGTGGCTCACTCATCCTTCCGCATCTGCACCCTCCTCATCCTCTGTATCTGCACCCTCCTCGCTCTCTGCTGTGTGCACCCATAAAGACACCACCACCACAACCACAGCCTCTCCACTCGAGTCAGAGGAATTATTTTACCATCCTTTCCCAGACCTTACTGATGCGCAGCCATTCTTGGCATCGGATGAGGAAGAGGAGGTAGCAACAGCCGCCAGCCAGCGGTCTGACGACAGTACCCAGATAAGCCCAATGAGGGAGGTCCCCGCTGTTGCTGCCTACTCTGATATCTTAAATGTCAGTGGTGGTGAAGGTGATGATGATGACGTGTCGATGGACATCATGTGAGTGCCCACAAGTGAGGAAGAGGAGAGGAGTTCAGAGGGAGAGACGGAGCAGCAGAGAGGGAGGAGAATTAGGAGAAGCAGGCAGAGCTCACAGGACACAGGAGTAGAGTTGAGAGAACACCTGGAAGTTCGGGTTCACCGGGTTCGACCGAACTTCACCGCAAAGTTCGAGTTTGGGACCCGAACTTGACCTCGAACCCCATTGAAGTCAATGGGGACTCGAACTTTGGGGCACTTAAATGGGTCTAAAAAAGTAATGGAAAGAGCTAGAGGGCTGCAAAAGGAAGAAAAATGGGCATATGAGCTGGACAATTGCCATGCAAATAAATCTGGATAGGGAAATGACATAAAATAAAATAAATAAAAATAAAAAATTATAATCTTAAACTAGGAGGCGGTGGATGTGGCTGGGTAGGTGGAAGCGGTGGTGGACGAGGTAGTTGCCAAGCACACTGTTTTTTGTTTTTAACTGTTTTTTTATTTTTTTTATTTGGGTAGACCCCACAACATTGAGAAAGTGCGCTGGAGTATAACAAAGGCTGGGTGATGCCAGTATATATGTCTATTCTGCACAAGGTATGGACAAGTCCAGTGGGTTTATTTTTATGAACATGAGCTTGTCTGTGATAATGCCCCCTGCTGTGCTAAACACACGTTCAGACAATACACTGGCTGCAGGACAGGCCAGCACCTCCAAGGCGTAAAGGGCAAGCTCAGGCCATGTGCCCAATATGGTGACCCAGAAGTTGAATAGGGAAGATCTATCAGTCAGTATGTGTAAGCGTGTGCACACATACTGTTCCACCATGTTGCTGAGATGCTACCTCCTGCTAAGACGTTCCATATCAGCTGGTGGTGCTGGTTGTTGTGGCGTGCTGACAAAGCTTTTTCACATTTTGGCCATGCTAACCCTGCCTTCTAAGGTGCTGCGTTGGCGACTTCTTCCTCCTCCTCTGCCTTCGTCTTGTGCTTCCACTGAGGCCCTGGTGTCAGGTGGGAATGCCATCAGTAACGCGTCTACCAGCGTGCGCTTGTGAGGAGTATAGATCACTTAACAATCTAAACGCTGCCAAATTCACCGAATATATTTCCCAGTCATGCATGCAGGGCAGAGGCAGTTTAAAAAAAAAAGGGGCACAAATCACCCAGCAATTTTAACGCCGCTAAATTTGCAGAATATATTTCCCTGTCAGGTATGCAGTGCAGGCGTACTTTGAAAGAAAAAAGGGGTATAGATCACCCAACAATCTAAACGCCGCCAAATTTACAGAATATATTTCCCAGTCAGGTATGCAGTGCAGCAGGAACACACCCTCCAAGCCACTTGTGAATGACTGGTCTGATAACCGGGGAAATGTCCACCCGCAATCTAAGAGCTGGATTTACTGATTATATTTCACTCTCAGAAATGCAGTGCAGGCCACAAATGTACTTTATGGCAAAAAATAAGTGATTCTTTTCACGAACAATGTCACAGTAGTGTTTACTAGTTATATAGCACTCTCAGAAATGCAGTGCAGGCCGCAAATGTACTTTATGGCAAAAAATAAGTGTTTCTTTTCAACAACAATGTCACAGTTTTATTTACTGTTTTCTTTTTTATGGTCAGAAATACAGTGCAGGCCACAAATGTACTTTATGGCAAAAAAAAAGTGATTTTTTTTTCCACCAACAATGTCACAGTAGTATTTACTGGTTATATTGCACTCTAAGAAATTCAATGCAAGCTGCAAATATACTTTATGGCAGAAAATAAGTGTTTTTTTTTCACCAACAATGTCACAGTAGTATTTACTGGTTATATTTCACTGTCAGAAATACAGTGCAGGCTGCAAATATACTTTATGGCAAAAAAAAATGTATTCGTCCCCCCAGAATCTAACAGATGAATTTACTGAATTACTTACACTGTCACATATGCAGCACAGGGGTACTTTACAGGAAAAAAATGTGAATATGTCCATGAACTCACAGATGGATTACCTATATTATTTTACCTTCCCCTGGCACATACGCAGTGCAGGTGCACTTAAAAAATGGGTATATGTCGCCTACTGAACTACAAGAACAGGATTAAATTAAAGTCCCTTGCACATATGTAGGTGCAAGTGCACTACACTTGTACAAAATGGCCGCCGATGCCCACCTAACTAACAGATGGATTAAAACTTATTTTACTGTGTCACTGGGCTCAGGGCAGGGTATAAAAATGTTGCATTTGACCCACAAAAAAATTGCTGTAAATCGCAGACTTAACATCAAGCTCTGATATCAGATTCTTTCCTAATCGCTCCCTCACAGCAACAGCATCCTAACCCTACACTAGTAAGAGCTGACGTGACGTGCAGCGCTACGTGACTCCAGCTTATATAGCGGCTGGGTCACATGCTGCACTGGCCAATGCTTGTTGAAAGGCTCTGCAGCCTTTCAACAAGCTTTATTAAACAGCTGAACACAGAACTCGAACCCGAACTTTTACGGAAAAGTGCGGGTTCTGGTCCGGGTACCAAAAATCCTAAAGTCCGGTATGAACCCAAACTTTACAGTTCGGGTTCGCTTAACCCTGCACAGGAGGCAAAAAGTAGACTACAAATGTAGTCATCCACCATGCACGGTCACATCTGGCGACTACCAGGACATGGCTCTTCAGTGTGGGATTTTTTTACCGTGTCAGCTGCTGACAATAGTGTCATCTGCAGCTTGCGCTGTCAACTATTGGTGAGCGGCATAGGCAATATTTGAATTCGCGATATTTTGCAAACTTTGGGCCGAATATTCACCGCAAATTCGAGAATTCATGATCTCCAGTCATTATCTTCTTGATTGCGAAAATCAGCAATGTAATATATTTGCGATAAAAATTTGCGATTATAATATTTGTGGTCAACACTAAGGGGTAGGCAACTTTCCTATTGGTTGCTATGGATGTTGCTAAGTGCCGATATTCGCGATAAGTTCACGATACATTCTCCATTCGAATATTCTCGCTCAACAGTACTGTCAACACATAAGTCACGGTAAGCCCAATATTCACCTAGGGATGACCGTGGTAAGAAGGCACCTGCCATTCTATCACTGAGTCCAGTGGGAGCAACGCTGCCAGAACCCACAAAGTCACACTCCCGGCGCTTCACATCCTGCCTCTTCTCCTTCTCTTCTCTCCGCCCATTTGTCCTCCACACCACCTTCCACCATGCCATTGTCGCGTTCATCTGGCAGAAGGCAGGCTTCCGTGGCCCAAATGTTTGAGAGTAAAAAGTTGATGACCGCTCGCTTGTCGGAACTGCTAGCCCACCAACTAGTGCCATATAAACTGGTTGACTCTGAGGCCTTTCGAAAATTTGTGGCCATTGGTACATCACAATGAAAGGTCCCCGGAAGAAAATATTTCTCCCCGAAGGGAATTCCAGAACTACATGGCCACGTTCAGCGGCAAGTGAATATATCTCTGACGCACAGTGTTGGTACCAAGATACATCATGGTCTAGCAAACACGGGCAGGGGAGGACCTTCTGACGGCCATCAAGCATGTAACCCGTGGCTCCCGTGTGGATTTGGTGTTACCACCACGGATTGCATGCAGGTCCTGCACTGCTTTCAGCTCTGCAGTCACAGGCCGATCAGTGGCTAACTCAGCTCAATTTGACAGTGGGTAACGTGGTGTGCAACAAGGGTGCCAATCTGCTGAGCGCGCTGAAACAGGGCAAAATGACACACGTGCCATGCATGGCACACATCCTGAACTTAGTCATGCAGCTATTCATTGCCAAATACCCCGGGATCCAGAATGTCTTGCGGAAGGACAGGAAAATCTCTGGTCATTTTAGAAGATCTTACACATCCATGACTCGCCTTGCTGATGTTCAGCGGCGACACCCCCTGCCCGTCAGACGTCTGATTTGTGACAGCCCGATGCGCTGGAACTCCACCTTCTACATGCTTGATAGGCTGCTCCAGCAGCAACGTGCCGTTAACGACTACCTGTACAAACTCTGCAGCAGGACAGGTTCTGGGGATCTTGGTTTCTTTTCACTGCGCCAGTGGCTGCTAATGCGGGACGCATGTAGACTTCTGTGGCCACTTGATGAGATCACCAAACTGGTCAGTCACAGTCAGGGTACCATCAGTGATACCGTACCTTACGCGTTCTTTCTGAGCATGCATTTTGTCGTGTCATTGATCAAGCCCTGGAGGAGCAGGAGCTGGAAGATGAGGAAGTTGCAATGCTGAATGAATTCCAAGGGGGGGCTACTACATCTGAGACAAGTCAGCAGGCGTCTGAAGAGGAGTCATAGGAGGATGGTGGCTGTGGGCAAGAGGAGGAGAAGCAAGAAGAGCAGGCTTTTTAGGGGGACTTTAAACTTTTTGGGGATCTCTGGTGTTGTCCGTGGCTGGGGGGAGGAGACCGAGGATGACATTCTCCTGGGCGATGAGCAGGAGTCAGGGTGCTGAACCGCATCCAATTTAGTGCAAATAGGGGCCTTCATGCTCCAGTGTTTGAAGAGGGACCGCCATATAAAAAGCATAAAGGGCAACGACTAGTACTGGGTGTCAACGTACTTTAGAGGCCTTGCTGCGAGAGATGCTGCATTCTGTTGTTGCTGGTGCTGGCAGAGGAATTTCCACCCACAGGTGCAGGTACCACTCCTACCGCACCTGCAAAAAGAGGACGGTTTGAAGATGTGTTGGTCACTTCGGATATGAGATCATTCTTGCAGCCAACCCATCGACTGCTGCCCTCCGGATCCAGCCTCAGGGAACGCCTAGACCGACAGGTGTCCGACTACATCTGGTTAACAGCCGATGTAGACGCTCTGAGAAGCGAGAAACCCCTGGACTACTGGGTGTGTAGGCTTTAGCTGTGGCCAGAGTTGGCACAATTTGCCATGAAACTCTTGGCTTGCCCCTCGTCGAGTGCAATGTCTGAAAAGACGTTCAGCGCAGCAGGGGGGATCGTCACCGATAAGCGCACTCACCTAGCTCACGACAGTGTGGACTACCTAACATTTCTAAAAATGAATGAGGCATGGATCTCGGAGGAATTCAACACCTATGATGACCACAAGTAATTGAATTGCCTCATGCCAGCCCACACATATCCGCCACCACCCAGAACAAAGGGTGTTCCTTGTATTATGTATATACAGTGGCATAGTGGCATAAAAGGCCTTTAGGTGAATGCCTAATTTTTGGGGCCTGTACTGGCTTACAGTTAAATTTTAAGCCAGTGACCGTCTAATGTACCTCCAGCCACAAAATCGCAAGTTCTTTTCTGTCAGGTGAATGCCTAATTTTTTGGGCCTGTACTGGCCTACAGTAACATTTTTAGCCGGTGACCGCCTAATGTACCTCCAGCCACATAATCACAAGTTGTTTTCTGTCAGGAGAATGCTTAATTTTGGGGGCCTGTACTCTTGTGGCCTAAAATAATTTTTTTTCTAGGCTTCAGCAGGGCACATTTTTGAGAGTTTCCCTTTAAGATGCATAAAAATGGCCCCTGATTAAAATACATAATTTTGTGGGAATTTTTGCCATTGATCCCCCTCTGGTATGTCACTGTCCATGTTGTGAGACTATTTGTGCACTTCTAGTATTTGGTGGCTGCAAATTAAAGTCAATGGGACCCGCCGCGAATGCGCATTCACGAACATTTGATCACAAACACACGTTCATGTCCGAGAAATGTCTCGGCTGATGTTTGTCCATCTCTATTCAAAGGATGCCAAATGCTCCATATTAAATTTTTTGCCAGCTCCAAATATGGCAGAATAAATACCCAAATCAATCTTTCATCTGTAGAAATCAACAGTAGTACTCAAGAAAGGTAATAAAACATCCATACCTTTTTTGAGTTTGGATAATGAGTTATTCATCACAAAATTCTTTGGCAGAGAGTTTAGTAGTTTCACTGCTTTTACAATAAAGAATCCCCATTTTCAAGAAAAGTTGATTGTGAAACTTTCTTTCTTACAAATGTGAAGGATATATTTATTTATTTATTTTATGCACTTACAGGACATATTGCTGCTATATTCCGCAGTGCTTTACAGAAATTAGCATCACACTGTCACCAATGGGGCTCACAGTTTAATTTTCCTATCAGCATGTCTTTGGAGTGTGGGAGGAAACTCAGGAAAACACACGGAGGACATATACTGTAAACTCCATGCAGTTGTTATTGATCAGATTCGAACCCCCGGATCCCAGTGCTGCAAGGCAACAGTCTTTACCACTGAACCACATACATGTAATTAGGTGGCATCTTTCTTTCAGATTAATCAAAACCCAAGTTTGATAAACTGTCTTGGTGAAAGATGGTTTTTAAAAAAGTTCTAAATATTCTAACAAAAGGGAATATTTAACCCTACATTAACTTGTACATTTTATGCAAATTAGGCTACTTTCAGACCTGCGTTTGGTGCGGAGCCATCTTGTATCTGCACAGATGGATCCACACTGATAATGCAAACGCTTGTATCCATTCAGAACGGATCCATTTTTATTATCATGAACAAAGTCAAAACGGATCCGTCCTAAACACCACGGAAAGTCAATGGGGGACGGATCCGTTTTCAATTGCACCATATTGTGTCAATGTAAACAAATCCGTCCCCTTTGACTTACATTGTAAGTCAGGACAGATCCAATTGGCCGCCTCCAGAGCGGAATGGAGGCGGAACGGAGCCAAACTGATGCATTGTGAACAGATCCTTATTCATTCAGAATGTATTGGGGCTAAACGGCTCCGTTTTGGGCCGATTGTGAGAGCCCTGAAACGGATCTCAAAAGCGGACCCAGAAACGGCAGTGTGAAAGTAGCCTTAAATGTAACCCTTGTATAATAGAAAAGAAGAGCTGTGTGCTTTAATTGCATATTATTTTTTAGAACTTGTTATCAGTAAATGGAAACACTGTTTACATTCAGAGACTAATTCTGTCCTAATCTTGGGCTGCACACACTTTTGCCTGACTCATTAAGTACATCAGAGATGTCTTGTCTAATAAGCTCTGTGTGTATGTGACATGCTCAGGAAATTCTTTCATCCACAGAATGTGGGCGATTAACTGTGTTTGATTTTCATTTACTGATATCAAGTGGATCTGAAAAAACAAAACAAAAAAAACTTTGAGGAATTGATGCATATAGTGGTAACATTTCTTTTAATTTTTTATTATTTTTATTACACAACATATGACCTTTTATAGCATAAAATGGAAAACCTTATTAAAGTTCTCAAGACCAGGGGTATGTTGAGGAAGGGGTCAGCTAGGGCACTTGCCTGCATCAAAATAAAGTAGAGATATGGAAGGTGGTGCACAGTGTTGGTCTCTAGAAGTCCTTTCTCCCCCCCCCCCTTCCCCCCTCTGTCTGTACTCCCGAAAGTTACAACAGCCGGATCTTCTTATCCAACTGTTGTAACTTGAAGATAGAGGGAAAGTAGGTGCAGAGAGCAGGTCAAGCAGGAATTATGCTTTGCTCCATTGCTTGGATAAATCTACAGGAGAGGTAAATATTAGTGTTGATTGAGCACCAAAGTGCTCGGGCGCTCGAGTCGAACACCTCTGGCACCCGAGCACAATGGAAGTCAAAGGGAGAACCCAAGCATTAAACCAGGCACTCCCTGCTCTGATGAGAGGAGGGTGTCTGGTTCACATGAAAAGGTCAGAAATTTATGGAAACACCACTGAAATGGTTCAGGAACAGCATGGGTGCATCCTGGGCTCCTAGGTCGCTGCTGGTAAAGATGTAATCCAAATAGTACGCCAATTTTACAGACTGACAATAATATGGACAAAAACCGAAATCGATTTTAGAGAAAAAATTGTTAGTAAACGTTTTTCCTGTATATTTACTTGTATATAAAGTGCAAGTGCTGCCAAAGATTGTTCAGGTAGTGGGACACCTACACTCATAAAGCCTATTCACTAAGTGAAAGAGCTGCCAAAAATTACAAGGAACTGGCACTCCAATACACCCTTTATTGCACACCCTTGAAAAATTATGATTCATGGCCTGCTGGTGACCCTCAAAAATATTAGGAGCAAAGGCCTGCTTGTGACCCTCTAAAACATTATGGGCGAGGGCCTGCTGCTGAGCTGACCATCTAAAACATTAGGGGTGAAGGTCTGCTGCTGAGCTGACCATCTAAAACATTTGGAGTGAGTGCCTGCTGCTGATCTGACCATCTAAAACATTATGGGCGAGGGCCTGCTGCAGAGCTGACCATCTAAAACATTAGGGGTGAGGGTCTGCTGCTGAGCTGACTCTCTAAAACATTAGGGGCGAGGGCCTGCTGCTGAGCTGACAATTAATAAATTAAGGTTGAGGGTTTGCTAGTGAGCTGACTCTCTAAAACATTAGGGTCGAGGCTTGCTGCTAATCTGACCATGGAAAAAATTATGGGCGAGGGCCTGCTGCTGAGCTGACCATCTAAAAAATTATGGTTGAGGGCCTACTGCTGAGAAGACCCTCTAAAACATTAGGAGCGAGGGCTGCCTAATAAGCATGTTAATATGATGGAGGAGGAGGACGAGAAAAGGAAGATTGACCCATATACCCTTTTTTGTAGTGGAAGGGGTGCATGGGAATACAGTGTATTTAATACACCATAAAAGCCACATTTAAAAGTGCCTTTATGTTCAGCTGCTTTCCTCTGGAAAACACTGGCTGCAAGGCAGGCCAGCACCTCCAAGTCGTAGAGTGCCAGTTCATACCACGTGTCCAGCTTGGACACCCAATAGTTGTAAGGCACAGAGAATCATTGAGGACTCAGACACGGTCTGCTACGTACTCATTTACCATCACCATCTTCCAAAATTTTTACCTCCTTGCGACAGTAAGCCGCGCATCAGGGTGAGAGTACTGGCGGGGTGTCATTAAACTGTCTCAGTCAAGATCAAACAGCTCACCACTGGATCGCTTGCACGGGAAGGGGCTGTTCCCAACAAAATCGAAAATTGGATAAATCCCAGCAGGCGTACTTGTGATGAAGTATACTTTTATTCCATAATAGACAAAAATCTCACAGGACGCATTTCAGCCCGTCCAGCTTTCCTCAACTGCACATTTATGACTGACCACATAGCACTTTATAAAGGTTTAGTCACATGACGTCATCAATCAATTAAGACAGGAAAATACAAAAAAAAAAAAAGAAAAGTTCACAATATAATATTCTTGCATAAGCAATATCCTACCACGACAATGATAATCAATTTTCCCCTCATGATCAGGTTGTCGTGGGCTGCAAAAACAAAAACCCTTTATACATACATAGAATCAAAATTAAAAACACATCACTTCATAATCCCTATTAAGACCTTTGGGATGTAAAGTATCAAGGGTGTGTATCCAGAAAACCTCCCATTTGAGTAATAACTTTTTCAGATCCACTCCTCTCCTTGGTAAATGTACTCGTTTAATGACCTGATATTTTAATTGTGCTATTGAATGATTGTGACTATGAAAATGAGATGGTATAGGGAATTAAAGATTTTTCTTTACTGATGCGATCCTTTATCATTTACAATGTCTCCCCAACATACAGCACGCCACATGGGCATTTTATTAGGTAAACAACATTGGTGGTATCACAGGTATAGTAACTAGAGTTGAGCGGACACCTGGATGTTCGGGTTCAACGGGTTCGGCCGAACTTCTGAAAAAAGTTCGAGTTCGGGATCCGAACTTGACCCGAACTTGACCCCGAACCCCATTGAAGTCAATGGGGACCCGAACTTTTGAGCACTAAAATGGCTGTAAAAATGTCATGGAAAGGGCTAGAGAGCTGCAAATACCAGCAAAATGTTGTTAAGAGCATGAAAATGTTAAGTGCTCTGCAAACAAATATGGATAGGGAAATGACTTTAAATAACATAAAATAGGTAAAAATAAAAAAATAATAATCTTGATCTAGGAGGACGAGGTCCATATGGAGTAGGAGGTACAGGAGGTGGTGGATGTGGCGGTGTAGGGGGAAGCGGCGGTGGAAGAGGAGGAGGTAGCCTACACTGCATTTTGGTTTTAAATTTTATTTTTAAAATTAGAGTACACCCCAAAACATTGGGAAATTTAACCTGTGATAACCACCTCCAGTCATGCTAAACACACGTTCAGACAATACACTGGCTGCAGGACAGGCCAGCACCTCCAAGGGGTAAAGGGCAAGCTCAGGCCATGTGCCCAATTTGGAGACCCAGAAGTTGCATGTTCCCAAGTAGTTAATGTATTTTTAATAGAGTGATTAATAAAGATTAAATTTTACCTATTACTAGTGAGAGAGGTTGAAAAGGTTACGCTAGGTCCAAGTGACCACCTAACCCCTCTTCCAGAAGTTGCAGGGGCTGACCCCTGTCAGTCAGTTTGTGTAGGCGTGTGCACACTTACCGCCCCACCATGTCGCACGTCCCCGTGATGTTCACAATCCAATTTGATATCTGCTCTATCAACTTTCGATGTTCTTTTATGAGCCTACCATGGTGATCACAGGTGGCGGGGAATCAGGGTTCCAGGCCAGAGAGGGAGCATGAGAAAAAGAGACCAAATTTAGAGGAGATAAATGTATAAATGTGTGAAAAGCTATTGAGGCGCAAATGTAGGACAAACTACAGAAGCCAAAATGTGGGCCAAAAGAGTCAAGCGGAATTGTGGGAAAAGCTATTGAGGCGGAAATGTTGGTAAAAAGAGTATAGCGGAAATGTGGGACAAATTATTGAAGCTTAAATGTGGTACAACTTGTTTAAGTTTAAGCATTGAATCAAAGGAGGTGGCGCGCATCAATTAAAGAACATCGGAAAGAAACTGAAAGATTGTTTTATCTTTCAGTTTCTTTCCGATTTTCTTTCGCTTCCCATGAAGCTGTCGTCTTCGATATTAATTGTTCTACCTACAACACGGTAGGTGACGTCACGCGTGCAAGTTCCAGGACACCAAGCCGAGTTCCCTCGCACGAGCTGCAGCTGCCGGCCGGAGCGCTGCCTGTGTTTGTAGGTAGAACAATTAATATCAAAGACGACAGCTTCATGGGAAGTGAAAGAACATCGGAAAGAAACTGAAAGATTGTTTTACCGCCACATCTCAGGAACAGGTAATAAAACATTATACCACTGACTATTTATACTCACTTACACATTTATAATACAATAGCATTTCAGTTAGCGCGGGTATCCCAATAGTACCACTCTAATCAGATCCCCTCTACAGACGGGCCTCCGCGTATCTAATAACAATATACCACATATCCATTTGTAGCTATATTGGATACAGATTGTTTTAAAGCGTTGTATATGCTTGCCCCAATATCAGCACAGGTATCCCAATCTGGTTAATCTAACCAGATCCCTTTTACAGACGTACCTCCTTGTGAGTTATAGCAGCAGACTCATTGGAAATCTAGCAGCGATCCCCGACTAGGGGAGAGGGAGCAGTAAAAATACAAATAAAACGGCAGCGCAGGTGAGCTCATTTGAATAAATATCAATTGACAATTTTTGTTTTACCTGCCTACTAGGTATAGCAGTGTTACTATACACCCAAAAATTAGTGAATTTCACCAGAAAATGTTAATGACAATTTATATATATTTTTTTTAAATGGCCTACTAGATGTAGCAGTGGTACTATACACCCAAATAGTGGTTAATTTCACCAGAAAATGTAACATAATTTTTTCAATTTATTTTACCGGTCTAATAGGTATAGCAGTGGTACTATACACACCAAAAGTTTGGAGTTTTATATGGAGTAGGAGTTTGAGGAGGCGGTGGACGCAGCGGAGTAGGTGGAAGTGGCAGTGGAGGAGGACTAGATAGCCAACACAGGTTTTTGGTTTTAATTTCATTTTGTAAAATTAAGGCACACTCCAAAAGAGTTGTAAATATCCAAAATACAAATATGAGCAATTGCGCTGCAGTATAACAATGGCTGGTTAGTGCCGGTATACATGTCTATTCTGCACAAGGTACGGACAAGTCCTGAGGGATCCATGCCTGGTTTATTTTAATGAATGAGAGCTTGTCCACATTGGCTGTGGACAGGCGGCTGCGCTTGTCTGTGATGACGCCCCCTGCAGTGCTAAACACACGTTCACACAATTCACTGGCTGCAGGGCAGGCCAGCACCTCCAAGGCGTAAAGGGCAAGCTCAGGCCATGTGCTCAATTTGGAGACCCAGAAGTTAAAGGGGCAGACCCGTCATTCAGTACGTGTAGGCGTGTGCACACATACTGCTCCACCATGTTTGTGAAATGCTCCCTACTGCTAAGACGTTCCATATCAGCTGGTGGTGCTGGTTGTTGTGGCGTGCTGACAAAGCTTTTCCACATGTCGGCCATGCTAACCCTGCCTTCTGAGGTGCTGGCGGTGCCCCAGCTGCGTTGGCGACCTCTTCCTCATCCTTTGCCTTCGCCTTGTGCTTCCACTGTGCCCCCTCTGTCAGGTGGGAATGCCACTAGCAGCGCGTCTACCAGCGTGCGCTAGTACTTATGATCATGCTCCAGTGACGGAATTAAGGACGGTACGCTGTCCTTGTAACCTGGATCCAGCAGCGTGGCCACCCAGTAATCAGCACAAGTTAGAATGTGGGCAACTCTGCGGTCGTTGCAGAGACACTGCAGCAAGTAATCTCTCCTGTGTGCAAGGCTGCCGAGAGGCAACGAAAAGCTGTCCTCTGTGGGAGGTGAATCGTCTGTGTCCTCTGTATCCCCCATCCACGCACCAGTGATGGCCATAAGCTAGTCTGGGTGCCACCCTGCTGTGAACATGGTTCCTCCTCCTCCATCTCCTCCTCCTCATACTCCACCTCGTCATCCACCAGAACTGTGCCCTGGCTGGACAATTGTGTACCTTGGGTTTCTGTGTGCAGGAACCCACCCTCGGAGCCACATGGGAATGACTGGCCGGAAACCCTACGAAATGATCCCTCTTCATCCTGTGCCACATCCTCTTCCATCATCGCCATGAGTATTCTTTCAAGGAGGCATAGAAGTGGGATAGTAACGCTGAGTATGTCGTTATCGGCACGGGCCATGTGGAGTACTCGAAACAGCGCAACAAGGAACACAAGTCTCACATGGACCTCGCCCGACCAAATACCGCTGCAGGTTTTGTCATCTACTCGCACCTGAGGAAGGGGTTTCACTTGTGCGTGTAGCTGGCACAGATCGAACACGTCCTCTCCCTGCAACAGGAGCTTCACCAGCAGCACCACGACCTGGGCCACGTCCCTTATTTGACGCTCTAATCATATTTTTTTAATTCAGGATCTTGCGCTAAATGGGTGTGTAATTAATAGTAGAAAAGAACGACAGTATGTAAAGGGTGTATCTCACACAGCCTCAGTTCAAGATTTCTAGGCCTCAATTGAAGATTTCTTTGCACAAAATGGCTGTATATCAAATGGCTATATTTCAAATGGCTGTATTTCAAATGGCTGAATCAAACCCCTGCATGAATAGGGGGGATCACACATGTTCTGAACCATTATAGGCCTGAAGTAAATATATCTTTGCACAAAAAGGCTGTATTTCAAATGGCTGTATTTCAAATGCCTAATTAAAACCCCTGTATGTATAAGGGGGATCACACACGCCCTGAATAAGTGTAAGCCTGAAGTAAATATATCTTTGCACAAAATGGCTATATTTCAAATGGCTGTATTTCAAATGCCTAATTCAAAACCCTGTATGTATAGGGGGGATCTCACAGGGCCTGAACCTCTGTAGGCCTGAATTCAATATTGGTGCACCAAATGGCGGTATTTAAAATCTCTGAATGTAACCCAAATGTATTAAGGGTTGTGGTAAGGTGCAGGGTGCCGTCGTGGATGGCAGGTATGTGTCACCGAGGTTCATAGCCTCGGTGAGGTAAGAGCCCGTTTTTGTTGATGTCAGCAGCAGCTAGTGCTACTGACAGAGTTTAAATAGCATGGCTGCAAAGCCGATCCGGGCCGGCTCTTACCGGGAGCAGCTAAAGTGTAGGGTGGGTGGCTGCTCCCCACGACCCAGTCCTGGTTTTGGGCTGGGTTTAAAAGCTCAGCCAGCTCAGCAGCTGGAGGTGGTGATTATCCTGGAGCTGCTAACAGGGCTGAGGAGTTCTCTGTCCTGGAGGAAAGAACTCAGCAAGGAGGTGTTTTGTTCCTGGCTACCTGAAGCTGGATTCTCCTGCGGCTGGGCCGACAGCGTGGTGCGAACCTGCACCTACACCTCCCAGGTGACTGAACCTGTGTTGGCCTGTTTTTGTTTTGCCACGTTATTTCCGTTGTGTGTGAACTGTCACCAAAGAGACTGTTTTTTCATTTATGGTGTGCAAGTGTGAATAAAACACTGTTTGTTGCACAATCTGGACTCCTTGTTTTGCCTCTAAACTGCACCCGCACCGCTGTCTACCAGAGATGCGGGCATGCGCAGTGAGGCTGGCGTGAACGCCGAAGTTTTTTTTGCTAAAGTGCATGATATATATTAAGCCAGCAAAGTTGCAAGCAGGAATTTCTGGCAACATGGAGGCTGCTGTGAAGGCTCTCATAGAGGCTAACGTGCAGCAGCGGGAGACCAACCAGCTACTGCTACAACATGTGATGGCGTTACAGGCGGCAGGAGCGTCCCACCACGTCCATGATGCCCGGAAGCGGTCCGTGCTGGCGATCCCAAAGATGACCCCCGCAGGCGGCGTGGAGACCTACCTGGCGGTCTTTGAGAAGGTCGCCGTGAGGGAAAAGTTACCCGTGACCAGTGGGCCGAGGTGGTTGCTCCGTTCCTGGCATCCGGACCCCAGCAAGTTTTTTGATTTGGCAGATGACCAGGCTGCTGACTATTCCACGGTGAAGGGGAGATCCTGGCCAGACTGGGGGTAAACGTGTTGGTCCGGGCTCAGCGGGTCCACCAGTGGGACTTTAAGCGGCTGAACCCGCCAGGCCGCAGTACTATGAGTTGCTGCAACGGTTGCAAAAATGGCTGCAGCCTGACATTCTAAGTCCGACTGCTATGCTGGACCGTCTGCTGGCTGACATGTTCTGGAGGGCCTTGCCTTACCCCCTTCAACACTGGATCGGCCAGGTATCCCCACCAATGCCCTTGAGATGAGTCGACCTGGTGGAGCGATATGAGGCCACCAGAAACCTGCAGGGGGTTCTTTTGGGAGAGGCCAGTCAAACCCGAAATCTCCACCCCAGTCCCGGCGGCCGGCCAAACCCGCCCGGGATGTACCCCTTGCAGATCCATCCCCAGTGGTCTGCTGGCAGTGTCGGGAGCCTGGACACATAGGGCCAACTGTCCCCATCGGGGGAACCCATGGAGACTAATTATGGGTACCGGGCTTCCATGTATGCCCGGAGACTGTGTGCGACCGGCATCCCCGGGACAATAGACAATCGTCATCTGTGCCAGGTGCAAGTCGGGGATAACCTGGCAGTGGCGCTGTTGGACTCAGGGAGCCTGGTAACCCTGGTAAGTGCTGCCCTGGTACAGCCCACCCAGTATACGGGCCGGACAGTGGGTGTGGTGTGCATACATGGAGACTTAAAGGACTATCCCACTGCTGTAATGTCTCTGTCCACGGCGGTCGGCACCTGGACTTGTGAAGTGGCGATCTCCACAAAGCTGCCCTATGAACTAATAATTGGGAGAGACTTCCCTGGTTTTCCGTCACTGTGGCCTGAGATGAAAGTGACTAATAGCCCTGAGACAGGGGTAACCCTAGCAGAGTGGCCTGATACCCCTGGAAGGGACCAAACCCTAACCAGGGCCTGGGAGAATGTGCTGGAAATTGATGGTAAACCCCAGAAACCAGGGGCTGAATTAATGTTCCCACAATTTATCGTTCTGCAGGATATGTTGTATCGGGTGAACCAAATCCGAGGTGAACCTGTTGAACAGTTGGTGGTGCCCACAGCGTATCGCAAGCTTGTCATGGAGCTTGCCCACCAACATGTTCTTGGGGGACACCTGGGGTGGCAGAAAACCCAGGACCGCATACTGCAGCGGTTTTATTGGCCCAGTGTGTTCAAGGAAGTAGAAAATTATTGTAAGTCCTGTCCAACCTGTCAGGTAACTAGCCCCCAGCCACATTTCCGTAGTCCTCTGGTACCTCTGCCAATTATTGAAGTACCGTTTGAGCGAATTGCTATGGATTTAATTGGGCCTGTACCAAAGTCTGCTAGGGGCCACCAACACATTCTGGTAGTTCTCGACTATGCCCCTCGGTATCCGGAGGCGGTGCCTCTGCGACATACCTCGGCTAAGCTCATTGCCAAAGAGTTAATGGAGATGTTTTCCCGTGTGGGCCTGCCAAAAGAGGTTCTGACAGACCAAGGGACCCCTTTTATGTCCAAAGTAATGAAGGAACTGTGTAAATTGTTGCGTATAAAGCAGTTACGGACGTCCGTTTACCATCCGCAAACAGACGGTCTTGTTGAGAGGTTTAACCAAACTCTAAAAAATATGTTAAAAAGGGTGGTGTCTAGAGATGGGAAGGACTGGGACCTGCTTCTGCCCTATCTCATGTTCGCAGTGCGAGAGGTACCCCAGGCCTCTACTGGGTTCTCGCCCTTCGAACTGCTTTATGGCAGACACCCTCGGGGCCTGTTGGATATCGCCAAGGAAGCATGGGAACAACAGCCTGTCCCCCACAAAAGTGTCATTGAGTATGTCGCCCAGATGCAGGAACGGATGGAAAGGGTGTTGCCCTTGGTCCGGGAGCATATGGAGGCAGCGCAACAAGCCCAGAGTAGGGTGTACAACCGTCAGGCTCGGGTACGGGACTTCAATCCGGGAGATCGGGTTTTGGTTCTGGTACCCACCCTGACAGCAAATTCCTAGCTAGGTGGCAGGGCCCCTATGAGGTGATCGAGAAGGTAGGGGAAGTGAATTACAAGGTACACCAGCCAGGCGGCGCAAGCCGGAGCAGGTGTACCACGTGAATTTACTTAAGCCGTGGAAAGATAGGGACGCGGCCGACGGCCACAGCCCCGGCCAGGGCTTCTAGGTGAAAAGGGTCCAGCCCCACAGTTCGAGGCCTGTGAAGCCGTAACCACGGTAAAAATTGCAGACAGCCTGTCTTCCAAACAAGTTCAGGAAGTCAGGAGTTCCTCAGTCGGAACACGGATGTGTTCTCGGACCTCCCTGGCCGCACGTCTCTCATCCGACATGACATCGCCACTGAGCCTCAGGCCAAGGTCCGGTTAAAACCATACCGGGTACCCGAGGCTCGGCGGCGGGCCATCGCGGAGGAAGTGCAGTTAATGTTGAAGCTCGATGTCATTGAGGAGTCGAAAGTGAGTGGGCCAGTCCCATAGTCCTAATACCTAAGCCGGATGGGACGTTGCGGTTCTGCAACGACTTTCGCAAGTTAAATGAAGTATCCAAGTTTGACGCGTATCCCATGCCCCGAGTAGACGAGCTTGTTGAAAATTTAGGACAAGCCCGTTATTTTTCTGTGCTGGACCTCACTAAAGGGTACTGGCAGGTACCCTTAACGGAGGCGGCTAAGGAAAACCGCGTTTGTTACCCGCAGGGCCTGTATCACTACAAGGTGTTACCCTTGGCCTGCATGGCGCCCGCCACTTTCCAGAGGTTAATGGACATAGTGCTGCGACCACATCGCCGGTACGCCTCGGCCTACTTAGATGATGTAGTCATCCACAGCACCGACTGGGAAAGCCATTTACCCAAGGTGCAGGCGGTAGTGGATGCCCTGAGGAAAGCTGGACTAACCGCCAATCCAAAAAAGTGTGCGATTGGGTTGGAAGAGACCAAATATCTGGGATATGTAATTGGGCGGGAGTCATCAAACCTCAGGTAACTAAGGTAGAGGCCATTCGTAGCTGGCCCCGACCGGTCACCACCAGGCAGGTAAAGTCGTTCCTGGGGATTGTAGGATACTACATGAGGTTTGTGCCCCACTTTGCCACAATAGCAGCGCCATTGACAGACCTGTTGAAGGGGCGAAAGTCTGGGAGGCGTTAGCTGGAGTGAGAAGGCGGAGGAGGCTTTCTCCGCGTTGAAGTCGGCCCTGTGTGGGTCCCCGGTTTTGGTGACACCCGACTTCAACAAGGAGTTTGTCGTACAGACCGACGCTCGGAGGTAGGCCTCGGTGCAGTACTGTCGCAGGAGGTCAACGGGAAGAACATCCCGTTGTCTTCCTGAGCCGTAAGCTCAGTCCCGCCGAGTCCAGATATAGTATAGTGGAGAGGGAGTGCCTGGCTATCAAGTGGGCACTCGAATCTCTCCGCTACTACCTGTTAGGAGGAGGTTCCGTCTGGTGACCGACCATTCCCCTCAAATGGATGAGTCAGGCCAAGGAGAGGAATGCTCGGGTCACCAGGTGGTTCCTATCCCTTCAAAATTTCAAGTTCTCCGTGGAACATAGGGCAGGTCGCTTGCAGGGAAATGCAGATGCCCTTTCCCGCGTCCACTGCCTCACATGTGTCCACCCCTCAGGGTTGAACAAAGGGGGGTGTGGTAAGGTGCAGGGTGCCGTCGTGGATGGCAGGTATGTGTCACCGAGGTTCATAGCCTCGGTGAGGTAAGAGCCCGTTTTTGTTGATGTCAGCAGCAGCTAGTGCTACTGACAGAGTTTAAATAGCATGGCTGCAAAGCCGATCCGGGCCGGCTCTTACCGGGAGCAGCTAAAGTGTAGGGTGGGTGGCTGCTCCCCACGACCCAGTCCTGGTTTTGGGCTGGGTTTAAAAGCTCAGCCAGCTCAGCAGCTGGAGGTGGTGATTATCCTGGAGCTGCTAACAGGGCTGAGGAGTTCTCTGTCCTGGAGGAAAGAACTCAGCAAGGAGGTGTTTTGTTCCTGGCTACCTGAAGCTGGATTCTCCTGCGGCTGGGCCGACAGCGTGGTGCGAACCTGCACCTACACCTCCCAGGTGACTGAACCTGTGTTGGCCTGTTTTTGTTTTGCCACGTTATTTCCGTTGTGTGTGAACTGTCACCAAAGAGACTGTTTTTTCATTTATGGTGTGCAAGTGTGAATAAAACACTGTTTGTTGCACAATCTGGACTCCTTGTTTTGCCTCTAAACTGCACCCGCACCGCTGTCTACCAGAGCGACTCCCCACAGGGTGTATCTCACAATGATATCTGCATCAAAGGCTGCCAACTAAATTTTTTGTGCCCAAACGACTGTTTGTTTAACAACTGAATTTGAAAGCAGTATATAAGCCTGTAATTTCATACATGCTGATGCTGCAAGGCCTGAAAATAGTGTTTTTTGTCAAAAAAGTGTGTTTTTCAAACCACCGAAAATCAATGGTGTATTTCTAGCCTAAATTGCACACTGCCTAATACAGATTTTGTGGATTGCCCAAAAAGTCTTTATTTGCTAACAGAATATGAATGCTGTATATATTAAACTTGAATTTAACACTTGCAGATCTGGAAAATACTGTTTTTGGAAAAAAAGTGTGTTTTTCAAACCCCAGAAAATGATGGGTGTATTTCTAGTTTAAATTGCACACTGACTAATACAGATGTTGTAGATTGCACAAAAAGTAAATTTTTTGCTAACAGAATATAAATACTGTATATATTAAACTTGAATATAACACTTGTAGATCTGGAAAATACTGTTTTTTGAAAAATAAAACGTGTGTTTTTCAACCCCCAGAAAATGATGGGCATATTTCTAGCTTAAATTGCACACTGACTAATACAGATGTTGTAGAATATAAATACTGTATATATTAAACTTGAATATAACACTTGTAGATCTGGAAAATACTGTTTTTGGGGGAAAAAGTGTGTTTCTTCCAACCCCGGAAAATGATGGGTGAATTTCTAGCTTAAATTGCACACTGACTAATACAGATGTTGTAGTTTGCCCCCAAAAAATGGTGATTTGCAATGTCCCAAAAGCTCAGATGCAGTGCTGGTGCACTGAGCATGCATAAAATGGCCGCCACCACCCACCTAACTAACAGAATTCTAAAAGTTAGTATTTTTTGATCAATGAGCTCAGGGCAGGGTAAAAGGATAGTGCCCTGCACCCACACAACTATGTCTATGTAGATCGCTGAGTTAGATTTTCTCTTATTCTCTCCCTGAAATCACAAGTCCAGCAGCATCCTCTCCCTACACTTGTAAAAGCAGAGTGACGTACAGCGCTATGTGACTCAAGCTTATATAGAGCCTGGATCACATGCTGCTCTGGCCAATCACAGCCATGCCATTAGTAGGCATGGCTGTGATGGCCTCTTGGGGCAAGTAGTATGACGCTTGTTGATTGGCTGCTGTGCAGCCTTTCAAAAAGCGCCAAGAAAGCACCGAACACCGAACCCGAACTTTTACGGAAATTTTCGCGTATGGGTCCGTGTCCCAAACACCCCAAAATTCGGTACGAACCCAAACTATACAGTTCGGGTTCGCTCAACCCTAATAGGAACCTTTAAACCTATAGGACTTGCCCGTACGTGGATGCTGGAAATGCTGGCCCTTTAATACATTACTGCACTGCATGCAGTGGAGACAAGGAAATGTACCCCCCTTCTGGTGAGTAAGTGTACTTTGTGTCAAAGTTTTACCCATTGTACCAATGTCAGAGTATACCAGTTGATCCCTGAGACTGGTATTCCGTCGATTACACATGAATGGTGAATTTTGGAATTCCGCTACACTTGATACGCTTTCCATAAGATATGCCAATGTTTGCAGATTACATTTCAAATTTATGATTCAGAGGATGATATTTAAAATAAACGCTATGTGATCGCTACTGACTTTAGATGAAGTCTGTCCTTTTTTTTTTGTATTTATGTAATACTCATTTACTGTCTTAATTGATTGATGACGTCATGTGACTACACCTATATAAAGTGCTATGTGGTCAGTCATAAATATGCAGTTTAGGCTGGACGGGGAAACTCCTCCTGTGAGATTTTTGTCTATTATGGAATAAAAGTATACTTCATTACAAGTACGCCTGCTGGGATTTGTCCAATGCTCGATGAAACTGTCTCAGGCCTTGGAGAGTGTTGCCCTGCCTCTGTTGGAACTGCTGTGTGTTCCCCTCGTCTCCCATCCTCAGTTGCCCAAGGAACTACGTACTCTGCCGCCAGCGTTGTCAGCTGGAAATTTTTGAAGCAATTTTTCCACAAGGATCTTCTGGTATTGCACCATTTTGCACATCCTCTGCACCACAGGAATGAGAGATGAGAAGTTCTCTTTGTAGTGGGGGTCGAGAAGGGTGAACAACCAGTAATCGTTGGCCAAAATCACGGGAAGGGCAGCCTAACATAAAGTCAGCCATGTGTGCCAGAGTCCCAATCTCCTCATCCTCTTCCTCATCTTCTGAATAACCACGCTGAACAGATGGAATAAACCTGCTATGGGTACTACCCTCTGTAGCAGAGGCAACCGTCTCCTGCTCCTCCTCCTCATCATCATCCAATCCGCGCTGAGAAGATGAAATGGGTGGCCTGGCTATCACCCTGTGTATTGTCTTCCCCCATTTCCACCTCTTCCACATGCAAAGCTTCTGCCTTTATTGTGAGCAGCGAGCGTTTCAGTAGACACAGAAGTGGGATGGTTACGCTGATAATAGCGACATCACCGCTCACCATCTGTGTTGATTCCTCAAAGTTGTGCAAAACCTCACAGAAATCAGACATCCATGCCCACTCCTCGCTTGTGAAGAGCGGAAGCTGACTGGAAAGGTGACAACCATGTTGCAGCTGGTATTCCACTACTGCCCTCTGCTGCTCACATAGCCTGGCTAACATGTGGAAAATGGAGTTCCAGCGTGTGCTTATGTCGCACAACAGTCGGTAAGCTGGCAATTGCAAGCACTGCTACAGCGTTGCCAGACCGGCAGCAGCTGTAGATGACTTTTGGAAATGGGCACCCATACGGCGCACCTTCACCAGTAGCTCAGGCAAACATACAGTAGGTTTTGAGAAACTGCTGAACCATTAAATTTAACATATGGGCTAGGCATGGTATGTGTGTGAGCTTGCCAGGCTCCAAAGCTGTCGCCAAGTTATGGCCATTATCAGACACAACCATGCCTGGTTGTAGGTTGAGTGGCGACAGCCACAGCTCAGTCTGGTCCCTTATACCCTTCCACAGCTCTGTGGCGGTGTGCTGTTTGTCACCTAAGCAAATAAGTTTCAGCGTGGCCTGTTGCCGCTGCCCCACTGCAGTGCTACACTGCTTCCAGCTACTGACTGATGGCTGACTGGTGCTGCAAGATGAGAATTCAGAGGTGCAAGTGGAGGAAGAGGTGGAGGAGGAGAAGGGGGGGGGGGGTTTGCAGCCACTAATGTAGGTGGTGGCGGAAATCCTGATGGAAGTAGGGCCTGCAATCCTGTGCCATCCCAGGGAATGACTCGCTCCCGGCCTCCACAACGTTCACCTAGTGTGCCGGCAGGGAAATGTAGCGTCCCTGGCACAAGCACTTGTCCATGTGTCAGTCGTTAAGTGGACCTTCCTAATAACTGCGTTGGTCAGGGCACAGGTGATGTTACAGGAGATGTGCTGGTGTAAGGCGGGCACTGCACACCGGGAAAAATAGTGGCGGCTGAGGACTGAGTAACAAGGGTTGGACGCCACCATCAAGCTGCGGAAAGCCTCAGTGTCTACAAGCCTAACTGGCAAAATTTTCAGGGCCAGCAATTTGGAAAGGTGCACATTTAGTGATATGGCCTGTGGGTGGGTGGGTGTTTGGGTATTTGCTCTTTTGTTCTAAGGCCTGGGGTATGGACATCTGTATGCTGCACTGGGACATAGAAGTGGATGTGCTATCTGATGGTGCTTGCGAAAGTCCAGGTGCAGGGCGGGAGGCATCCGGGCCTGCGTCTTGGACAGGGGATTGGCCAGCAAGTAACACAAGGGAAGAGGAGGCAGTAATTTGACCTGCAGACACTGCTTGTGGACCCAGGTGTTCAGCACACCTATTAAGGTGCTTTGATGCCATGTGGTGGATCATGCTGGTGGTGGTGAGGTTGCTAGTGTTCACGCCCCTGCTCATTTTGGTACGGCACAGGTTGCAAATGACAATTCTTTTATCGTCCACACTTTCATCAAAAAAGTGCAAGACTGCGGAACACCTACCCCTTGGCAAGAGAGATTTCCGCAAGGAGGTGCTCTGGAGAAGAGTTGCGGGCCTGTTTGGTGCGGCCTGCCTTTTCCCTTTTGCCACCCAACTGCCTCTTCCAGCATGTTCCGGTGCTGCGGATTCCTCTTCCTCTGTACTGCTGTCCTCGCTCAGCTTTCCACCTTCCCAGGTTGGGTCATTGATTTCATCGTCCACCGCCTCCTCTTCTACTTTCTCACTCTGGTCATCCTCTTGACTTGTTGACCTAACAACAACCCCACTTATTGACAACTGTGTCTCATCCCCATCATGAACCTCTTGAGACACTAATTGCGGTTGACTTATTGGCAACTGTGTCTCATCATCATCATCCACCTCATGAAACACTATTTGCCATTCCCCACCGTCATCGTTTTCTGACTGTGGATGATTAAGTTTTGGAATCAGGGCACAAGATCTCCTTATGTCCCTCTTCAAGCGAGCTTGGCGAGAGCCCCAAATTAAGGAATGGCGATGAAAAGAGCTCTGCGGAATATCCAAGTGTGGGATCACTTGTTTGCAAATACTCTCCACGGTGGGAGGCTGGAGGATCAGGGAGAGTATTCTGTTGACCAGACTTTTGGCTACTGAGACTAGACTTTGTGGAAGACAGGGTGGGATTTAACCGACTGGAAGTATTATCTGCTGCAGTCCAACCGACCACCTGCTCGCACTGGTCCGACTTGGACAGTGTTGTCCTGCGCCGCCGAGTTAAGTTGGACATTAAGCTGGGTAAGATAAAAATTTGTTTTTTCTGGTGAACTTGCAGCAGGCACAGTTTCATTGCGCCCAGGGCCACGGTCTCTGCTTGCACCATCAGCATTAGTGATGAGCGGGAGGTGCCATATTCGAATTCGCGATATATCGCGAATATTCAAATGTATATTCGTAATATATTCGCCAAAATCGAATATTCGCCATTATTAACCTAATCACGCTTATATGCGAATATTTTATTCGCATAAACACGAATTGAACTTCTTATATAAATGCATATCTCCTAATGGCTTACAAACATGAACGAATACTCTAAGTTGTATGCGCATTGCGAAAAAAAATTACCATTATTTTTTTTCAACAATCAGAATAGTTACTTAGAAGTGTTCAACTTCATATTCTGTTCATTAGTGAAATTTTTTTTTTTTCGCATTGCGCATCCAACTTGGAGCTGAGTGTCAATATAGGCAACTTTCCTATTGCAAATCCATTTTTTGAATTCGCGAATAGAATATAGCAATATATTCGTATTGACCATATTCGCTAATTCGAGCAAGCCAATTGTATTCGTAGTTCTGTAGCTGTACAACGCGACTTTAATGCAAATAATTTCCATATAAACATTAGTGTGCGTGCAGATGTTATTGTTCAAGTTAGGTGGCAATAACAACTTATTCGTATGTGCTCGTGCGCGTTTTTGTGCGCGTGTTATGCGCATGTTCGTGTGCATGCGCACGCGCACATACAGGCGTGGCTTCTTCCTGGGAGCAGTTCCAACACGTTTTCTTGTTGTGCATGCGATTCATGCGAATAAAGATGGTGGGCAGCAACTTTACAAGAGAGGAGGAGGATATCCTGATTACAGTAAGTTATTGAACATTACATTACAGCTATAAGTACATGTGACGCTTGTAACATTCAAATGTATGTTTATGGAGATAAAACATTCTCACATTTTTGCAATAGATATAAAATCTCATTTCACATAGTTTGCTTACTGCAGTGCTTACATAGAAATGATTTGTGGAAACAAGTATTGTTGGCATTCAAAAACAATACTTATTGCCCCAAATCATTAATATCTACTGATCTCTTATATATATAAAAATGAGTTTCTGTCTGTCTGTTATTTATGGCCGACCAAACGACTGGACCGATCTTCACTAAGTTTGGCAGGCGGGTACATCAGGTGTCTGAGAAGGTTTTAGACCGGGGCTCAGCTCTATAGGACGTATTATTTCTGAGATATTCCCCCAAAATGACCTGCATTAGCAAAAACAAGCCCCCAACTGCCATCCACACGTCACATGTCCCTTATCAGCCAATAGAAGCTGGCATGTCCCCAGGTTGCTATAAAGAGTGATCACGGGTTTCAATAGTTTTCAGGTCCTTAAATGTTCATTTATATCATGTATGACGACAAAACTACACTGCTACATGCATGGGGGGCAGGGGCCACTATTAAAGGGGCGGGCATTGTGGAGTTCACTGTCATTAACCCCTTAACGCAAAACGCTGTGCATGTACACGGGGGAACTTATGCCAGAGCGCATTTCGCCGTACATGCACGGCTAGATGATCGGGCAGGTGCAGGAGCTGCGCCTGACCAATCACTGCAGGGGTACGGCAGTCCCTGATAGCCAGGCCCCTGCTGTATCCGCCGGCATCGCTGTTTACAGCGATGCTGGCGGATTAAACCCTTCTATGTCGCGGTCAGCGCTGACCGCAACATAGAAGTGTTTTGCGGTTAGTGAACGAGCGCATCGGGTCCCCGTGCTGCTGTGACGGGGACGCGATGTGTGAGAAGGCAGACTGATGCCGTGCAGAGGCTGCCCAATGCCTTGCATGGCATTGGGACCTGCCTTCTACGGGTGCCCAGGGGATCCTGATGCCGGAAATCCGTTGCTGATGGCAAGCAACAGCAAAAAAATACATACAGTGGAAGATGCCAGCCAGTCTTTGCTATGGTTATGTTTTTGATTGTTCTCCACATTATCGCTATTGTATGTAGGATGGTTATTGTGGTACTTGTAGTCTGTTCCTGGCATCTTCCATTGTATGCATTTTTTGCTGTTGATCGCCATCAGCAACGGACTACAAGTGCAGGATGTGCTCCCCTATATATATATGCACGACCACATGTGGGTTCGAGCATATCCTGCTTGTTTAACACCACACCACGTTTTCTAATGGTTAAAAAAAAAAAGGATAGCATATAAATCTATATATGATTCACATTGCACATCTAATCTTCCGCCTCACACAATATACCCACACTATATACCCACCACTACATACCACCAGACCCCCCCCTCAAACCCACACCACCTTTGACCACCCCCCACCCCCAACACACACACACACACATACACAGTCTATAGCAGGCATTCTCAAACTGCGGCCCTCCAGCTGTTGTAAAACTACAACTCCCATGATGCACCTCTATAGGATGATAGCTGTAGGATGTCATGGAATGATGTGATTTTTAGTTTGGAAAAAGCAGGAGGGCCGAAGTTTCCTGGAGGGCCGCAGTTTCCTGGAGGGCCGCAGTTTGCTGGAGGGCCGCAGTTTTCTGGAGGGCCGTAGTTTGAGGATGCCTAGTATATAGATTCTAATAAGTGTCCCGTTGGCCAGGAGAAGTAATGTTTGACATTCAGTATTTGCTGGTTCATTTAGCGTTACCCAGGGTGCACCACGGGGAGGCGAACCAGCCTTACACCCCGTACCGTCACTTCACTAGACGGGTACATCTCTCCTCAGATGGCCAATATCCAATATTTCATACTACACACACAAACAATTTCAACACAATCCCAAATTTAAAAAAAATAAGATTAGGCGACTTTCACATTAGCGGCAGGGGAGTACGTCTGACTATTCCAAGGGGATGAACAGCCTGTCGGATGTGTACTGCCGCTAGTTCTCCTACGCTTCGTCCCTATTGACTATAATGGTGGCGGTGGTACGGCAGCAGCAATGCAGCGCACGGCGAGAGACAGTCTAACTGAAAGATCTGCATGTCATAGTTTAAGCCTGGGGAACCTCTCGCCATGCGCTGCCTTAGCCATAGTCACCAACATTTATTCATCATTTCAACCACCAAACCAAAAATTATTAGTGTTTGAAAGTGAAATATTAGATTTAAAGTTACTGTTATAAAATCTGATTATATGCTTTTTTTTTTTTATACTGCAGCGCATGTTGGAGAAGGGCTATGACCTGACCCGCTCCCATGAAGAGAAAAACGCCATTGTGCGCAGGCTCGCTTTTGAGCTGTGGACGGACTACGACAGAAAGCACAGGCGTCTTGGCATTTTAAAAAAAATTGTCAGATTTAAAGAGGAGGCACGCGGAAAGAATCCGCGAAATACGGGACGAGAAATGCCCAGGTATAATGATTACTGAGTGTTGGAATAAAGATACAAAAGTAATGTAAAGCATCTGTACATTTTTGTTTTTAGATTTTTTTCTAAAAGTAGTAAAATTTGTTATTATAGGTGTTCCTTTGCCTGCAGTCAGGCGCAGGCCTCCCAGACAGCAGCAGGTGTGGGAGGTCTCTGCGTCAGAGGAGGAGGAGGAGGCTGGACCCTCAGGGCATCTTCATGCCCCTAGCCCCCCAGAGGAGTCAGAGGCAGGAGCGGAGGGTGGACCCTCACCCCAACCCGCCTCACCCCGTCAAGTTGGTGATAACGGGGACGAGGAGGAGGAGGAGGAAGAAGAGGAGGAGCTGATCACCACCCCCCACAAGGAGAGTAAGTATGTGCTGTGGCTGTTTTCACTCACTCACTGTTCACACACACACACACACGTGTCAGTTTAGTCTTCACCATAGACACACTTTTTTGGAGCAAACAATAAGCATGTTAAAGCTTTACTAATAATCTTTCTTCAGCCCACACATATCGGAGAACCTATAGTCCCACACTTACAGTTCGGTACAAGCGGGATAACAAAGAAGTACTATCTCAACACTCTTTACAGTCTTCCAGAGGTCTGGTTCCCCTCTATGATTGTTCTGCGTTCCAATCACCTAGCCAAATTGTACTTTACCAGCCTTTTTAACCACAATGTCATGAAAACCGCAAGATGTAGTACGGGTGTGACCTGTCCCACCCAATGTCTCTGACTATTAAAACCCAGGCCCAAAATAATTTCTAAAGAAAACCTCCCTGAAACCTATATTCACCGAGGTATACATTCCCAGTGAGACATACCGAGCAGCCATTATTATTCCCCAAACTCAGACCAGATATTGTTGTTGTCAACCCAAATAAACGGGTATATTTTGGGAGGGGGGGGGCACCCCAAAGTGGGCGGAGATACCATTGACCAATGAAAATTTAGCTATTTTCTATACACTACTCCTCCCACAGTTTTAGGAGTACAATTAACAAACTTTGCTTGTGCTTTGTTAACCGATCCCCCCGTCCGGGCCCCTGGAGCGGCCCCCCGGAGACCCCATTTTGTCCAATTGACTTTCATAGGAAAACTATTAAGTTTTGTCACTCCTTCAGCTTTCAAGTTAAAGTCACCAAGCTTGTGTCACTTATTCATGGGGTCACCCTGAAAATTTGGGGGACATTAAAAAGTGGGCAGAGCCACAAACAACCAAACAAATTTTCACTGTTGACTTCAGTGTGAAAACGTTAAAAAGCTGTCATTCCCACGGTATTCAAGCCAGGGTCCCCAAACTTGGCACTGTGGGTTACTTGGTGACTGGGATTAAAATTTATAAAAAAAGTGGGTGGAGTCTACACTGCCCAATCAAATTTCAGGCATTTGTTTAAAGGTGGGAAATCAAACTGCCGCTGCTCTTAGACTTTTATTGTCACAGTCTTCAAACTTTGCAAAGTTGGTCACTGGAGGACTGGGATTAAAATTCAAAAAAGTGGGTGGAGCCACCAACAGCCAATCAGATTTTAAGCCAACATCATGTGGTTTCTTCAGAAACTACACCGTCTATTTTATTTATTGTTTTTATTTTTTTACAGTATTAAAACAAAAGGAGTTAAAAATCAAGAAGATGCAGAGGGAGCAACAGGCTGAAATGAAGGCCTTCCGGGAGCATCATCTCCGGAAGATGCGGGAGATGAAGCTCCAGTTCTCAAATGGCATGAGAAAAATGGAGAAGAAGAATGCCAAGGACGTGGGGGATTTACAAAAGATGGTGAAAGCTATGAGGGCATTGCCCTAATAACATCTTTGCAATAGTTTTATTTTATTTTTTTGTAATTATATTGTTTATTTTTATTTTTTTTTTATTAAAAAACTTTAAAGTTTTCACTATAATGGTTCAACATTTATTTTTTAATGAAGGCCCCTAGAGTACATTCCCAAACTAATCAGTATCCTGACATACAGCATCCGCAGGTATATAGAAATAGGGTAGTATGAGGCCTACACATAACTCAAATGGATCACGATAGTAGTGGTCATTGTTAATGGTTGTGTATTAAATATTAAGTACAAAGCAAAGCATTCTAATAGTCCAGAGTTACATTCAAAATAAATTTTTTGGTTAATTTTCCTAGTAACTAAATTATTTTATGTAGTAACATAAATTTCAAATTATCGTGAATAATAAATGTATTTTTTCATCAAACAATTAACTACTAAAATACAAAACTTGAACAGAGTAATAATACCTACAAAAAACTTTGTTTGATTTATCAAATTAGCAAAATTATAAACTTTTACAAATTCAAAAAATTTCTTTACAATCAAATCTTATTATCAGAAATATAAAACAAAAAAAAGGAACAATGTTGGAACAATAAAATGGTAGGGGTAAGAACTAACCAGCATGGTTCTTCGATAGCGTCCAATTTTTTAATAATTTGCATGTTGTAGCATTGCTTCCGCCATACACATAGAAACATATGATTGATTACATGACTATGATTATATGAATTCTATAACCGGTGACATGTCTCCAAGAACATCATATAGTACACAGTTTATACTTAAAATCTTAAAGCAGTGGTTATATATAATTAGCATGTGCAAATCCTTATTACATAATTGCCAATAAGTGACATAAACAAGAAAAGTACCTATACATATTTACATGTTACTACACAGCTCCATTCACAAAACCGGATTTCCACACGGATGAGTATAACGCCAGTCACACCCAACCATGTAGAGAGGTCAACACGGAAGTCAGCCATCCCTCCCAGAACGACAGACAACACCGTGTTGGATCCTAAATCCGTGTGACAACAAAAAAAATAAAATAAAAAAAATATATATAAATTTTCGTAGGTTCATCAATCAGTCCTGTACAATGCCAACTGCACAAGACCTTTTGACAAGGGAAGGCCACATGCGGTCCACACCGTGCTACAGCGTGAACCACAACATAGCCACCCCAAACCACACTTAATTTAAAATAAAAAATAACAAAATAAAGTAAAATCATTTCATTTTGTGAATGAAGCCAAACAACGCTAGATAAAATGTCTTTTTAAAAAGATTATTTAAATTAATATTTTTATGTCGAAATATTGACAATACATAAAGAAGCTGAGCACATGCGAGAATACGAAACATGCAAACCAGGTTAAGAGAATTCATAATTCTATAATTGTTAAAGTGCAAAAGATAAAATCAGGTCCATGATGGTTGTCTACACACGATCAGGACATACAGCATCTAGAGTTAACACAGTACTAGAATGCTGACTCATAAGTTTCCATTTGTAACTAGGCAGGCACTGGGAGGTAAGTACACTTCCAGTTTATAATACAAAATTAAATAACCCAATCGAAATTTTACTTTAAAAAAAGTGTGAAGGTCTGGACTCTATGATTATTCCCTGTGCGATCAAATGTCACTAAAAATTTTCATGACATGCACCAGCATCAACGGCAGGATTTAGGGAGTGGTGTATTATCAGGCCAACATGTAGCTAGGCCCGATTTGGCTTCACAGGCAGCAGCAGACGTTATGTTAAAAGGATCAAATGTAAGTCAAAATTTTCATGACATGCAGCAGCATCAACGGCAGGATTTAGGGAGTGGTGTATTATCAGGCCAACATGTAGCTAGACCCGATTGGGCTTTAAAGGCAGCAGCAGACGTTATGTTAAAAGGACCAAATGTTAGTCAAAATTTTCATGACATGCAGCAGCATCAACGGCAGGATTTAGGGAGTGGTGTATTATCAGGGCAACATGTAGCTAGGCCCCATTCGGCTTTACAGGCAGCAGCAGACGTCATGTTAAAAGGATCAAATGTAAGTCAAAATTTTCATGACATGCAGCAGCATCAACGGCAGGATTTAGGGAGTGGTGTATTATCAGGGCAACTATGTAGGCTGGGCCTGATTCGACTTCACAGGCAGCAGCAGACGTTATGTTAAAAAGGATCAAATGTAAGTCAAAATTTTCATGACATGCAGCAGCATCAACGGCAGGATTTAGGGAGTGGTGTATTATCAGGTCAACATGTAGCTAGGCCCGATTCGGCTTCACAGGCAGCAGCAGACGTTATGTTAAAAGGATCAAATGTAAGTCAAAATTTTCATGACATGCAGCAGCATCAACGGCAGGATTTAGGGAGTGGTGTATTATCAGGCCAACATGTAGCTAGGCCCGATTCGGCTTCACAGGCAGCAGCAGACGTTATGTTAAAAGGATCAAATGTAAGTCAAAATTTTCATGACATGCAGCAGCATCAACGGCAGGATTTAGGAGTGGTGTATTATCAGGCCAACATGTAGCTAGGCCCGATTCGGCTTCACAGGCAGCAGCAGACGTTATGTTAAAAGGATCAAATGTAAGTCAAAATTTTGATGACATGCAGCAGCATCAACGGCAGGATTTTGGGAGTGGTGTATTATCAGGCCAACATGTAGCTTGGCCCCATTCGGCTTCACAGGCAGCAGCAGACGTTATGTTAAAAGGGTCAAAGGTAAGTCAAAATTTTCATGACATGCAGCAGCATCAACAGCCGTGGGATCAACGGCAGTGTGGCGGAACCAACCTGGCCAATGGGTGCTTGAGAAGCCTTGTTGCCAGCTTCTTCATCTTGACCCAGGATTATGGCCCCTCTCATCAGCCCATGCTAAAATTAAACCACATGGTGATTTGACTGTGTATGTGGCATCTGAGCGCTGTTTGGATATTTTGAGCGCTCAGATCCAAGCCATCTGGGGATATGTTAAATGTCTGTGTGTACTGTAAAGGGTGGGACATTGTGTATTAAATAGTGATGTCTGTCCTATTGTCCCCACATGTGTATTGGCGATTTCCCTTTGTCCTGAGAGATAATTGAATGACTCCTCTGTTGTCTCCAGGACAGAAGACATTGTTTAAAACTATGTATTCTCCTGCCTGTGATAATTGCATCAACCCATTGTGTAAGGTAATTGTATCACAGGCAGAGGGGAGAATTTCTTAGGGGAGTGTTTAAACTGTAAAGCTGTAAAGGATTGTCTGCTTGGTCATGTTCTCAGTTCCCAACCAGGATTTCAGAAGTGGTCTATTATCATGGCCACATGTAGCTTGGCCAAATTCAGCAGCACAGGCAACAGAAGACATTATGTTTAAAGGCCCAAATGTAACTCAACATGTTCAAAACAAATTCATAATTAAAAAATTAAATTTATATATACATGATACAAACTAGACAAAAAATATCGATCAAATAAATATCAATAAATAACGGAATTTGGGAGGGAGAGCAAAGGAGAGGGATGGACAAGGGACCCTTCAGCGCCCTGAACCGACAGCGGGGGCCATGAAGTCACTGCCGATCCAGGACTCATTCATCTTAATGAATGTGAGTCTGTCCACGGAGTCTGTGGACAGACGGGTCCGCTTGTCCGTGACCACCCCACCTGCCGCGCTGAATGCCCGCTCAGACAGTACGCTGGAGGGAGGGCAGGATAGTAACTCCAACGCATACTGAGCGAGCTCATGGCAGGTGTTCAGCCTGGCAACCCACTACTCCATGGGGTCGTCGGTGGTCATGCTGTCAGAAGCACCGACCGACCCCATGTAGTCTGCCACCATGCGGGCCAGCCGCTGGTGGTGACTGATGCTGCTGCTGCTGGTACTGAGTCGCGCAGACTGGTAGAAGAGCCTCATCTCACCCAGAAGGTCACCTGCTCGGCTGGAGCTGCTGGTGCTGCTGGTGCCAGCTGCCTGCTGGGTGAGATGGGCGGGGATAACTGGAGCTTGAGGCTGAGGGTTTGCCTCTTCCAGCCGGTGGATAAGACAGGCCCGCAATTTTTCGAGACGGGCCTGCCTCCGGCTGGCTGGGATGAACTGCTCCAGTTTCCCCTTGCAGCGAGGGTCTAAAAGGGTGGCCAACCAAATGTCTTCCCTCTCCTTAAAATTTTTGATCCGGGGGTCCCTCCGGAGGCATCGCAGCATATGGGCAGCCATGGGGAAGAGCACAGCCCGCTGTGACTCTTCACTACTGCCCGGGACCATGACCTCTTGGTCCTCCTGCTGCTCATGCTGCTGCTCCCAGTCAGAGATGCCCCACCCCCAGACTAACGGTGCCCCCAGCACCGGCTCTCCCTCCTGACCAGGTCCAGACTCCTGGACGTACACTGATTCCTCCTCCTCCTCGTCCTGGGCCTGGTCCTGGTGGAGCAAGGCCGCCTCATCTTGCTCCACCAAGGCACTCTCCCCAGCTTCGAGCAGACGATCTAGTGTCCTGTCCAGCAGGAACACTAGGGGGAGCACGTCATTCAGACCGACATGCTCCCGCTGACCATCTTTAGTCGCCTGCTCGAATGGGGCCAGCACGTGGCAGACCTGCTGTATCTGCCCCCACTCCGCATTGGTGATGTAGGGGAGTGGGTGTGATGGCCCTGAAGTGCCTAGGTCCAGCAGGTATTCCCTCACCGCCCGTCGCTGCTCCCACAACCACTCCAGCATGTGGAGAGTGGAGTTCCACCGCGTCACACTGTCCACAATCAGCCTGTGGTGGGACAGGCTGTTGTCCCTCTGTAGTTTGGACAAGGACGCAGCGGCAGTTGGGGAGCGTCTGAAGTGGCTGGCAATCCTACGTACCCTCAGCACAATGTCACTCAACCCTGGGTACGTACGAAGGAACTTCTGTACCACTATGTTGAGGACATGTGCCATGCAGGGCACGTGGGTCAGACTGCGAGCATGAAGGGCGGCGAGTAGGTTGCTGCCGTTGTCACAGACAACCATACCTGCTTGGAGTCTTCGGGGTGTCAGCCACTTCTGAACCTGTAGTGTGGATAGAACATCAGGTCCAATGTGTCTCCGGTCCCCTAAGCTCACAAGCTGGAGCACAGCCTGGCAGCAGACGTGCCCCACACTTGCGTAGCAACGGGGACGCTTGCTGGGGGGCTCAGCAGCTGTGGAGACAGTGGCTTGCGGGAGAGCAGCAGTTCTCCCTGGACACCCCGGGCGGCACCACAAAATCAGATGCCGCCAATCCCTCCCCGGCGCCTCGGAGGGACACCCAATGGGCTGTGAAGCTTATATAGCGTCCCTGCCCATGCCTGCTGGTCCAGGCATCCATTGTGAGATGCACCCTGTCGCTGACAGCATGATCCAGCGACAGGGATACATTCCGCACAATGTGCTGGTGAAGGGCAGGGACGCCGGTCCTGGCAAAGTAATGGCGGCTGGGGACACGCCACCTGGGTTGGGCCTGCTCCAACATCTGCCTAAATGGATTGCTATCCACCAGATTGTAAGGCAGCAGATGTTGGGCGATAAGCCTTGCCAGGAGCCCATTGAGTGAACGCACGCGACGGTCGCCCGGGGGCGTAGGGCGTGGTGCGTTCAAAAGCATCTGCAATAGATGACTGGCGCCGGACGGCAGAGGAGGGTGCAGTGGAGGCAGAGGTATGGCTGCCGGTACCAGTACCTCTATTAGAGGGAGCGGGGGAGTGAGAATGAGTTGGTGGAACGGGTTGGGGTGGCTGCAGTACAGTGGCAGGAGCTGCTGTCTCCCGCACACTGCTGGTGGCACTGCTGCTTTGACCACCCCGCATCTGTTCCCACTCCCGCCAGTGGTTGACACGGATGTGCTGGTTGAGGGCCGTGGTACCCAGCCGAGCCATAGATCTCCCTCTCCTCACCCTGGCATTGCATAGCTTACAAATGCCAACTGTGACATCATCTGCTGCCAGGGTGAAGTAAGCCCAAACAGGTGACTTCCGCACAGACCTCCTGTCAGATGGAGTGGTGCTGGCTTGCGCCTGTTCGGGCCCGGTGTCCACAGGTGAAGCTGGCTGCTGCTGCCTACTCCTGCTGCCATTACCAGTGGAGCCCCTGACACTGGGCTCCCTGGTGACCTGGCGCACCATTTGCCTCGGGTGCCTACCTTCATCAGATCTGCCGTCACCTGACAAAGGAGGTGGCACCCATTCCGGGTCTCCCTCCTCTTCACCCCCTGATATGTCAGACCCAGGGCCAACCTGTGGTGAACTGACGGGAACAGCTGACATGGAGCCCCTGACCGGGCTCCGCTGTCCCCTTGCTGGCGCCTGGGTCTGAATAGGTGCAGGGGTTGTGTGGCTAACACCACCTGCACCAGTTGGAAGGGATTTCATAGGGGGATTTATAGGCCCCTCCTCCTCCTCATCCCCAATCCCTTCCAACAGGTCCTGCCCATTCTCAGGGCTGAACAGTATTTCCGCCTCCTGCATTGCCTCCCCCAAGATGTCCCTCTCAGTCTCAAAGTCTTCAAACATGAGAGGGGACAATTCTTGGGAGCTGGGGTCGGTTCTACAGGAGGCGGTGTGCTGCAGTTGCTGGCAGCCGGGGCAGAGGACTCCGTGGCACTCGAATCGGCCACGAGAGCCAAGACAGCCTCTGCATCCTGGGAAGTTATGGGCCGTCTGCCACTTGTGAAAAAGTCACGGATCAGGCAGACACCCCTGCCACCTGCGCCTGCCTGTCCATGGCTTGATGAGCGGCCCCGTGCTGGGAGTGGTCCAGCGCGGGAACCAACTCCCCTGTTACCCCGACCACGCCCACGACTGGCTGCACTCATATTGGGGATTAGGGGAGAACTTTATTGGGGTGAGGACGATGGGTGAAAAATGAAAGGACGAAAACTGTAACACACGACACTAAACACGTAAAGCTATCAAACCTAAGACTAAACTAACAGACACAGAGACAAAAAAACTTTTTTTTTTTTTTTTAACGGAGGACTGACAAAACTACACTAAACACAAAAAAGTTTTTTACCTAAGACAGACACTAACTGACACAGAGACTAAAAAAAGTTTTTTTCTTAACGGACGACTAACAAAACTACACTAAATGCAAAACACTTAAAACGTACACTCAATATTTAACCTAACACAAACAGTAACTGACACACAGTTACTCGCACCGCATAAGGGCAGTATACTATTAGGTTGGCTTGTTGGGTCGAATATAGAGAAGATAGCGAATGTAGTGCTATATTCGCAATATTCGTCTATTCGAGTAGACCAAGATAACCCATTGAATGAACACAATATCATACTCTAATGCTGTGCGATGTAATTGCCGATTTTTCGCACTACACAAACTATCTTACATACAGAGGACAATTATAAATCAGTAATGAGAATTGTTACTGTGATGTATAATCTGCCTCTTCTTGTAGTAAACTGTATTTTACATCATGCGAAAAATCGACAATCACCTATGCGCGTGAATCGCACCGCATAAGGGCAGTATGATATTGGGTTCATTCAATGGGTTGTCTTGGTTGGTCTACTCGAATAGACGAATATTGCGAATATAGCACTACATTCGCTATTTTCTTTATCTTCGTCTATTCGACCCAGCAAGCCAACCTAATAATATACTAGCATTATGCGATCCGATTCATGCGCATATGCAATTGTCGATTTTTTTCGCATGACTTAAAATACAGTTTCCTACATAAAGAGGCAGATTATACATCACAGTAAGAATTCTCATTACTGATTTATAATTGTCCTCTGTATGTAAGATAGTTTATGTCATGCGAAAACTTGGCAATTACATATGCACGTGAATCGCACCGCATAAGGGAAATATACTATTAGGTTCATTTCATGGGTTGTCTTGGTCGTCTAGGTCATACTCATAAGATCTAAGTTGAATTCGCATTGCGATTAATATAACCTGTAATACTCGCATAGCGAATTCAACTTAGAGCTGGGTTCCTAAAGGTTGGCAATGGCTTGCTAGAATATTACGATTATAACGAATTCACGAATATAGCACTATATTCACAATCTTCGTTATATTCCAGCAAGTAGCAAGTTCAACCAACCATTAGGAGCTCAGCTCAAAGTTTAATTCGCGATGCGAGTATATTTTCGCATCGCGAATTAAACTTTGAGTTGAGAATGAGCTCCTAACGGTTGCATTGCTACAATTGACGAAGATTGAGGATATAGCACTATATTCTCAATCATCTTCTAGCAACAACTATGAGGAACCCAGATCTAAGTTTAATTTGCGATGCGAACATATGCTCGCATTGAGAATTAACGTCAGAGTTGAGTTGATGGATTCCTATTTACAATGAAAACATGATTCCTTCCTGCTTAACTTGCTTGTGGCCCAATGACTCATTGGCCCACAAGAAGAAAGCAGGGACAAGTCCTGTTTTCGCTTTTCAGATATTGGAAAATGGCGAATATTCGAATTAGCGAATATATAGCATCATATTCTAAATATTCGCGAATTATCGAAGTTGCGATATTCGCGATAAAAATTGCATTTCGAATATTCGCGCTCAACACTAATCAGCATCACGCCCACTTCCCTGTCCCTTTGTGATCGCCTTCTTCATATTAATGATTTTGTCTGTAGATGTGGTGCAGATTGTTTTACTGTCCACTAAAGACACAGTTTTCAGATGCAGGACACGATTGCTTACAAAACACCTCAGATTTTGGACACTACTCTAGGCCCAGATTCATGGAAGTTGGAATATACACAGTGTTCTTAGATTCAGTTCAGTATGGTATACAAAAACCCACAGATTCTGCATGTAGTCTGCATGCTGTCATGTTATTATATATTTCAATTTTTGACACCCTTAATCATAAAATCTATACATGAATGGCTAGGATATATATTTAAAGAGTGTACAACCATACAAAGTTGTTATAGAGGCTGTGCTATAGATGTAGGGAAGTTGAGCATGCTGGGCACTTTTATTATTAACATTTTGAACATTATTTGTAAATAGAGTTGAGCGAACACCTGGATGTTCGGGTTCGAGAAGTTCGGCCGAACTTCCCGAAAATGTTCGGGTTCGGGATCCGAACGCGACGCGAACGTAACCCCGAACCCCATTGAAGTCAATGGGGACCCGAACTTTTGAGCACTAAAAAAGCTGTAAAATAGCCCAGGAAAGGGCTAGAGGGCTGCAAAAGGCAGCAAAATGTAGGTAAATCCTCTGCAAACAAATGTGGATAGGGAAATGACTTAAAATAAAATAAAATAAATAAAAATTAACCAATATCAATTGGCAACTTGGAGGAGGAGGTGGAATAGGAGGTTGGGGTGGCATCAGGTGGGAATGCCATGGGAGTTGATGTTCTCATCACAGCCAAAAAGGATTCATGTCTGCCTGCAGTGCCACAGGCCTCATTCACAGACTCAGGGCCATGGCACCCAGATGGAGGAGAGGTTCATTCAACTTTAGGTTGCCCCACAAAATAATGTAAAATGGAAAAAAGAGGATTCAATAAAGAAGTGCCCTGGAGTACAAGAATATATGGTTAAGGGGAGGTAGTCATAAATGTCTATTCTGCACAAGGGATGGACAGGTCCTGTGGGATCCATGCCTGGTTCATTTTTATGAACGTCAGCTTGTCCACGTTGGCTGTGGACAGGCGGCTGCGGTTGTCAGTAATGACGCCACCTTCCATGCTGAATACACGTTCAGACAAAACACTGGCCGCCGGGCAGGCCAGCACCTCCAAGGCATAAAAGGCTAGCTCTGGCCACGTGGACAATTTGGAGAAGTTAAATGTGGCCGAACTATCAGTCAGTACGTGGAGGGGTGTGCACATGTACTGTTCCACCATGTTAGTGAAATGCTGCCTCCTGCTAACACGTTCCGTATCAGAAGGTGGTGCAGTTAGCTGTGGAGTGGTGACAAAACTTTTCCACATCTCTGCCATGCTAGCCCTGCCCTCAGAGGAGCTGGCCGTGACACAGCCGCGTTGGTGACCTCTTGCTCCTCCTCTGCCTTCACCTTGGGCTTCCACTTGTTCCCCTGTGACATTTGGGAATGCTCTCAGTAGCGCGTCTACCAACGTGCGCTTGTACTCTCGCATCTTTCTATCACGCTCCAGTGCAGGAAGTAAGGTGGGCACATTGTCTTTGTAACGGGGATCCAGCAGGCTGGCAACCCAGTAGTCCGCACACGTTAAAATGTGGGCAACTCTGCTGTCGTTGCCCAGGCACTGCAGCATGTAGTCGCTCATGTGTGCCTGGCTGCCCAGAGGTAAGGACAAGCTGTCCTCTGTGGGAGGCGTATCGTCATCGTCCTCCATTTCCCCCAGCCATGCACCAGTGATGGGCCCGAGCTGCGTTGGGTGCCACCCCGCTGTGAACATGCTTGATCCTCATCCTCCTCCACCTCCTCATCCTCATCCTCCTCGTCCTCCAGTAGTGGGCCCTGGCTGGCCACATTTGCACCTGGCCTCTGCTTTTGCAAAAAAACTCCCTCTGAGCCACTTCTAAGAGACTGGCCTGAAAGTGCTAAAAATGACCCCTCTTCCTCCTCCCCCACATCCTGGCCCACCTCCTCTTCCATCATCGCCCTAAGTGTTTTCTCAAGGAGACATAGAAGTGGTATTGTAACGCTGATAACGGCGTCATCGCCATTGGCCATGTTGGTGGAGTACTCGAAACAGCGCAACAGGGCACACATGTCTCGCATGGAGGCCCAATCATTGGTGGTGAAATGGTGCTGTTCCGCAGTGCGACTGACCCGTGCGTGCTGCATCTGAAACTCTACTATGGCCTGCTGCTGCTCGCACAGTCTCTCCAGCATGTGCAAGGTGGAGTTCCACCTGGTGGGCACGTCACATATGAGGTGGTGAGCGGGAAGGCCGAAGTTACGCTGTAGCGCAGAGAGAAGAGCAGCAGCAGGATGTGAACGCCGGAAGCGCGCACAGACGGCCCGCACTTTATGCAGCAGCTCTGACATGTCGGGGTAGTTGTGAAGAAATTTCTGCACCACCAAATTCAGCACATGCGCCAGGCAAGGGATGTGCGTCAAACCGGCTAGTCCCAGAGCTGCGACGAGATTTTGCCCATTATCGCACACCACCAGGCTGGGCTTGAGGCCCACCGGCAGCAACCACTCTTTGGTCTTTTGTTCAATATCCCGCCACAACTCCTGCGCGGTGTGTTGCCTGTCCCCCAAACATATGAGTTTCAGAACGGCCTGCTGACGTTTACCCCGGTCTATGCTGAAGTTGGTGGTGAAGGTGTGTGGCTGACTGGATGAGCAGGTGGAAGAAGAGGAGGAGGAAGCCGAGTAGGAGGAGGAGGCTACAGGAGGCAAAGAATAATGCCCTGCGATCCTTGGCAGCGGAAGGACGTGCGCCAAAGAACTCTCTGCCTGGGGCCCAGCCGCCACTACATTTACCCAGTGTGCAGTTAGGGAGATATAGCGTCCTTAGCTGTGCTTACTGGTCCACGTATCTGTGGTTAGGTGGACCTTGCCACAGATGGTGTTGCGCAGTGCACACTTGATTTTATCGGATACTTGGTTGTGCAGGGAAGGCACGGCTCTCTTGGAGAAGTAGTGGCGGCTGGGAACAACATACTGTGGGACAGCCATCACCTTCAGCTGTTAAAGCTGTCTGTGTCCACCAGCCTGAATGACAGCATTTTAAAGGCCAGTAGTTTAGAAATGCTGGCATTCAGGCCCAGGGCTCAAAGGTGGGTAGGTAGGGAATTTACGCTTTTTCTCCAAGGTTTGTGAGATGGAGAGCTGAACGCTGCCATGTGACATGGTGGAGATGCTTGGTGACAGAGGTGGTGGTGTTGTTTGCACTTCCTCTGTTTGGTGAGCGACAGGTGCCAACATTTCTCCCGAGGCGGAGGAAGAGGCCGAGGCAGCAGCAGATGAGGGAGCAGGGGGAGCCAGAGTCAGTTCCTTGTTTTTAAGGTGTTTGCTCGGATCTGCACTTCCGGATCCGCCTTCCGGATCCGCAAAAATATAGAACATGTCCTAAAGGGCATTTTCTATATAGTTCTGGCAATGTGCGGATCCGCAAAATGCGGAAAGCACATTGCCGGTGTCCTTATTTTGCGGATCCGCAGATCCATGGATCCACAAAACACATACGGACGTCTGAATGAGCCTTACAGGGGGGTGATTAGTGACAGGGGGGGTGACAGGGGGTGATCAGGGGGGGTGACATGGATGATCAGGGGTTAATCAGTGATGGGGGGTGGGGGTGGGGGGTGTGTAGTGATTGGTGCACTTTACTTATGTTTGCCCTGGTGGTCCCAGACAAATGGACCACCAGAGGAGCAAACAGCAGGCATATCAGACGCTGTTTGCAAAACAGCATCTGATATGCGTTTTAAATGCGTTTTTATTCGCATCTACAGCCTGCCAGCGCATGATAGTTTCAGCGCACGTAGTTTCAGTTGTCCCGGTTACGATCGCACGAACGCACACGTTAGCGTTCCGGCAAGTGATTAAAGCCCTTTTTTCCATGTGTTAGTGGAAAAAGAAAAAAAATATTTGTCGCTCAGTGGTGCAGTGATATATTCGGAACCCCTTATGCCATGTATTAGTGGCGAAATAAAAATATATTCGCCGTCCAACATTGTACTTATCTGTTGAAAAGCCAGTTGTGTAAAAGTAGAACAAAATTTTGGCCTAATTGAATTTCTGTGGTGCAGTAATATATTCTGAAGCCCAGTTTGCTGTGTATTAGTGGCAAAATAAAAATATATTCGCTGTCCAGCATTGCATATATCTGTTGAAAAGCCTGTTGTGTAAAAGGAGAAAAAAATGTACTGCCATTATAGTGATTGGCTGGCATGGCCCGATGGCGCATGTTCGGCTCAGTCTTAGTCAGGGAGAGCTGTGTATAGGAAGGGACAGACAGTGTAGGGAGTGATATTGGGCTATTTTTTTTAGAAAAACTTTTCAGAGACCCAAAAGTCCTTTTAAGGACTATTGTGTGTGACAGCAGCAATATATATTTGTAGCGCAATCTGTGCTAAATTGCTAAAACTTTACAGACCCAAAAGTCCTTTTAAGGACTACTGTGTGTGGCAGCAATATGTATTTTTTGCGCATCCTGCTCTAAATAGAATTCAATAGTTAGGCTGCTGCAGACAGCGACATTAGCTGCGCTGCATCTGCAGTGTAAAGTGTCCAAAAAAAGCATCCAAAAAATATCTGTGACATCCAGTGTAGTTTTTCCGTAGACGGTGTCCACTGAAGACAGTGACATTACCATTGCCACATCTGCAGTATAACGTGTGTGCTTAAAAAATGTATCTGTGACATACAGTGTACTTTTTCAATAGACGGTGTCCACTTCTGACAGTGACATTACCAGTGCCACATCTCCAGTGTAACGTGTGCGCAAAAAAATGTTATCTGGGACATACAGTGTACTTTTTCCGTAGAGGCTGCGGACAGTGACATTACTGGTGGTACCTCTCCTGTATAACGTTTCCTCATCCCAACATCCCAAATACCTGTGACATTCCCTGTAATTTTTTATTAGCCGCTGATGACACCATTGACATTATCTGCGGGATATCTCCTATGTGACGCTTCCACTAGAGATTAAGAAATTTCTCAAAAATTTCTGAAAAAGCAAGGTGACATAGTGTGGATCAAAGACTGTGGACACAGATTGTTGAGAAAGATGCAGATGGGAAGTGTGTATCTGTAGAGCTGTACGACGGTAACCTGCAGATTAATGCAGCCCTCAAAAGCAAGTTGGGTTTATAGGTTCCAAAACCTAAATTAGATCGTGTGGCGAGTGATCAGTCCAAGACCTTCAAGCAGCATAATACCACAGATTGGCAAGGTTATACAGCTTGGAGATGGCAGCATGAGGATGCCACAAAGTGGCAAGGTTATACAGCGTGGAGATGGCAGCATGAGGAGGCCACAAAGTGGCAAGGAGACATAGTGGGGAGATGGCAGCAGCATGATAACACAGATTGGCAAGGTGACATAGTGTTGAGATGGCAGCAACAGCAGCAGTATGAAAACACAGATTGGCAAGGAGACATAGTGTGGACTGAAGATGGCAGCATGAGTAGGGCACAAAGTGGCAAGGTGACATAGTGTGAATCAATGACTGAGGGCACAGATTGTTCCATGAAGATGGAAAGTTATCTGTAGAGCTGTACAATGTTAACCTGCAGATTATTGGAGCCCTCAAAAGCAAGTTGGGATTATTGGTTCCAAAACCTAAATGAGATTGTGTGGCGGGTGATCAGTCCAAGACCTTCAAGCAGCAGCAGTAGCAGAATGATACCACAGATTGGCAAGGTGACATAGTGTGGAGATGACAGCATGAGGAGTCAACAAAGTGGCAAGGAGACATAGTGTGGAGATGGCAGCAGCATGATAACAAAGATTGGCAAGGTGACATAATGTGTAGATGGCAGCAACAGCAGCAGCATAATAACACAGATTGGCAAGGTGACATAGTGTGGAGATGGCAGAATGAGTAGGCCACAAAGTGGCAAGGTGACATAGTGTGATCAAAGACTGAGGGCACAGATTGTTGAGAAAGATGCAGATGGAAAGTTATCTGTAGAGCTGTACGACTGTAACCTGCAGATTAATGCAGCCCTCAAAAGCAAGTTGGGTTTATCGGTTCCAAAACCTAAATTAGAACGTGTGGCGGGTGATCAGTCCAAGTCCTTCAAGCAGCAGCATCATACAACAGATTGGCAAGGTGACACAGTGTGGAGATGTTACCAAAAACAAGGCAAAAAATACAATAATAATTCAAAAAATTCATCTTTATTCCAAATACATTATCATAATAAAAAACAAGGAAGATGGGACATTAAAAAGACAGGAAAATGTAATATCCATAAAGGGAGCAGTGATGTATCCAATGAACCACAGTAGGTACTACTCAAAACAGAGGAGCATAAACACACATAATCACATTCCCCTGATGAAGCTAACATCGCGAAACGTACGTCGGGTTCGGTGAGCAGTGCTATTGATGTATTTGTAGGTATTACCTGGCACTTTATGCCTTTATATTGTTTTTGTGAATTTGCTTTTCTTGTAATAGGCACTTTGCACTTTATGTCATTACTATATGTGAGTCTTTATGCTCCTCTGTTTTGAGTAGTACCTACTGTGGTTCATTGGATACATCACTGCTCCCTTTATGGATATTACATTTTCCTGTCTTTTTAATGTCCCATCTTCCTTGTTTTTTATTATGATAATGTATTTGGAATAAAGATGAATTTTTTGAATTATTATTGTATTTTTTGCCTTGTTTTTGGTAATATTATTGAGGGACTAGGTTCTAATAGGTTTTTGTCCCATACATTTATAGGTGTTAATTACAGTGTGGAGATGGCAGCATGAGTAGGCAACTAAGTGGCAAGGAGACATAGTGTTGAGATGGATGATCTAATCTGATGCATCAGGCATCGGTGGGTTGAAATCATGGCTAATTCACGCCTGATTCATCTTGACAAAAGTAGGTCTCTCAACATTTTGGTGGGACAGGCGAGTTCTTATTATCCTCTGGCGCACTAAAGGCCAAGTTCTTCTTGGCCTCATGGCCTCTGGCACACTAAACACCCGCTCTGATCCCACACTACTGGCCAGGTAGGACAGCTTTTCCAGGGCAAACTCTGCTAGTTTCGGGCACAAATCCAGTTTGGTTGCCCAGTAGTCCAGCGGAAATTCAATGGAGGGTGGCAGGGTGCTGTCCAAGTATGCCACCACCTGCTGACTCAGGTCCTGCTCCAGGTCTCCCTGCTGCTGCTGGTGAGTAGTTACTTCACTATGCGGGTGAAGAAAGCTTGTTATCATGGACTCTAGACTCAGGCTGCTGCTGATGGAGCTGCTACTGTTCCTGCTACCACACCCCTCCCCAGCAGATATGGCAGTGGAATGTGAGCGGAGAGGGCTCCCCTGGTCAGACCTGCGAGAGGATAGACAAAATTGCAGATAGGCAGGGGCCAACTGCCTACATAGGATGTCTCTGTAGCATTTCATTTTGTCCTCCCTCTCAGTGGGTGTAAAAAAGGCCTCCATTTTGGACCGGTAGCAAGGGGCCAACATGGTGGAGAGCCAGAAGTCATCCTTCTGCAGAATGGTGACAATTCTGCTGTCTCTACGCAAACAAGTGAGCATGCAGCGGGCCATTTGTGCAAGTGAGTCTGAGGGATTCCCTGCCTCGATCTCCACTGCATACTGCCAAGGTGTGTCTGGGTCCTCAGTCTCATTTTCCTCATCGCTTCTTGCTCCTCCAGCTGCTCCTGCTCCTCCTCCTCTTCTGTCACCACAGTAGAAAAACTACTCATCTGACTACATATTGCCTATGCAAAAATGTCCTCTTTCTCCTCCAGTTCAGCCCCCACAGGGCTCACATGGCCATGAGATCTAGGCGCCATGTCTCCAGTCCCCTGACAAGCCATATTCACCAGCATCTGTTCCAGGACATGAAGCAGTGGAATGACGTTGTTCATCCCGTAGTCCTGACAAATAATGTGGCCTCCTCAAAGGGCCTAAGCAAACGGCAGGTGTCACGCATGAGCTGCCACTGGCTGACATTGAAGTTACACAGGGAGTACTCCTATCTTCTTGGATCATCAAGAAATCGTTGATGGCCTTTCTCTGTTCGTACAGTCGGTCCAACATATGGAGGGTGGAATTCCAATGGGTGGAAACGTTGCATATCAGCCTGTGGAGGCGGAAGCGGCGTCACCTGTCCAAGTTGCTGGTGTGGCTGTGCAGGAACCCAGCTTGGGACTCTCCACCTCGGCTCGGCAAAAGCCATCAGTTCTCTGAAAGGTGCAGAGTCCACCACTTGGAAACGGCCCCCCCTCTTCTCCCGATGATGATGAAGTCCTCCTCAATGCTCTCTGGTTCAGGAGCCTGAACGTTCACCACACCACCTCCCACACCACTCTCCTCATCACTACATGCCCGACCAACGGGGGAAGCGGCGGATGTCTCCTGCAAATCTTAGCTGAAGAAAATTACTGCAACAGAGCAGTGTGTATATATTACGCTTTATTTATTGAAACAGGGCCACTATGCGCTTTCACCAGAAATTACTGCAACAGAGCAGTGTGTATATATTACGCTTATTTTAAATAAACCAGGCCGAATTGCGATTTCCCCAGAAATTACTGCAACAGAGCAGTGTGTATATATTACGCTTTTTTAGTGAAACAAGATCACTGTGTGCTTTCAACAGAAACTACTGCAACAGAGCAGTGTGTATATATCACGCTTTATTTATTGAAATAAGGCCACTATGCGCTTTCACCACAAATTATTGCTACAGTTCAGTGGGTATATATTTTTCTGGTATTACAGAAATTAGGCCACTATACGCTTTCACCAGAAATTATGGAAATAGAGTGCAGTGGGTATATATTTTTCTGGTATTACAGAAATAAGGCCACTATACGCTTTCACTAGAAATTATCGCAAGAGTTCAGTGGGTATATATTTTTATATTTTTCTTGTATTACAGAAATAAGGCCACTTTATGCTTTCAACAGAAATGACTGCAAATGATTTTTGCATAAAAAATAACAAAAGTGACCTGCATATATATTTCTTGAATTTCTTTATTGAAATTGGCCACTAAATGATATCAGCACAGTTAATAGCAAAAGTGACCTGCGTATATATTTATCTTTTTCAACATATAAAAGCCACTAAAAGCTTTTCAACATAGCACTTGTACCCCAATAACTAATTGCTGGAATGACAGAGACTGGTATTATGGGACTGTCTGTATCCCCATGTAATGTTTTACTGCACTGGTAAATCGCTTTTTTTTTCACATTGAGAAATTTACTATTACTCTCCCTAGCATCTGCACATGTCTATCCCTGACTGTGAAAGGATTCCTCTCACTTCGCTTTCCCTGCACTTGTAAATCGCTGGTTTTCACGATTAGGAAATTCCGATTACTCTCCCCACTAGCATCTGCACACGTCTCTCCCTGCCTGTCTGTGAAATGATTCCTCTCACTTATCCTTTCCCTGCACTAGTCAATCATCGCTTCATTCCTTTTTTTTTGTTTAGCAATTAGTGTTTCTTTCACTCTCCCTAGCGCCTTGTGTCCTTGAACAATGCACGATGGTGAATGCCAGCGTCTAAGATGGCCGCCATATGTATAGGGCTGGGACATCACGGGACTGGCTGGCTGCTGATTGGCTGCATGCATGGCACACGACGCCTTCCCAGAGTTCCTTGCCCCATGTTCTCACACGTGTAGCAATGTCCTCACACCATTTTAGACGCCATTTTAGACACCATTGTAGGAAATAAATAATGTGATTCGTTACCACACAACGCGAGGAAATTCACATTAGTTCAGAATCAAATTTTTCATGAAATTCAGAACAAATTTGACTTCGTCAGATTTAATTCGCTCATCAAAGCTCAGCAAAGCACTTCCAAATCCTACACTGTTGTACGCTACTGTACGTGTGACATACTTTTAAGCATATATTAAATTTAATATGGGACGGCAAAGTGGCCGTGATGCTGATGGTGCACGCAGAGGCCATGGCCCTGTGCACGTTGAAACTGTGCCTGCTGCCAGAGCACAAGAAAAACAATCATCCACGATACCTAGCTTTGTGTCCACTCTTGAAGTCAGATATTGCTTCCAGTCGGTTAAGCACCACGCTGTCTTCCACCAAGTCCAGTCTCAGTAGCCAAGGCCCTTTCATATAATGTTTTACAGAGTCAGCTCACCTGCAGGCCCTCACATATAATTTTTAGAGGGTCAGCTCCACAGCAGGCAATCACCTACAATCTTTTACAGGGTCAGCTCACCTGCAGACCCTCGCATAAAATGTCAGTTCGCCTGCAGGTCCTCGCATATAATGTTTTACAGGGTCAGCACAACTGCAGGCCCTCACATATAATTTTCTAGAAGGTCAGCTCACCAGCAGGCCCTCACCTACAATCTTTTATAGGGTCAGCTCACCTACAGGCCCTCGCATATAATTTTTTACAGGGTCAGCTCACCTGCAGGACCTCGCATATAATGTTTTACAGGGTCAGCTCACCTGCAGGCCCTCAGATATAATTTTTTAGAGGGTAAGCTCACCAGCAGGCACTCACCTACAATCTTTTACAGGGACAGCTCACCTTCAGGCCCTCAGATATAATGTTTTACACAGTTAGCTCACCTTCAGGCCCTCGCATATAATGTTTTACAGGGTCAGCTCACCTGCAGGCCCTCATCTATAACCTTTTGAAGTCAGACCAGTGCGACAAGGTGGTCGGTTGCATTCCAGTCGGTTAAGCACCACCCTTTCTTCCACCCTGTCTTCCACCAAGTCCAGTCTCAGTAGCAAAGGCCCTCACATATCATATTTTACAGGGTCAGCTCACCTGAAGGCCCTCACATATAATTTTTTATTGGGTCAGCTAACCTGTAGGACCTCACATATAATGTTTTACAGAGTCAGCTCACCTGCAGGCCTTCACATATAATTTTTTAGAGGGTCAGCTCACCAGCAGGCCCTCACCTACAATCTTTTACATGGTCATCTCACCTGAAGGCCCTCGCATATAATGTTTTACCGGGTCAGCTCACCTGCAGACCCTCGCATATAATGTTTTACAGGGTCAGCTCACCTTCAAGCCCTCGCATATAATTTTTTGCAAGGTCAGCTCACCTGCAGGACCTCGCATATAATGTTTTACAGGGTCAGCATACCTGCAGGCCCTCGCATAAAATTTTTAGAAGGTCAGCTCACCAGCAGGCCCTCACCTACAATTTTTCACAGGGTCAGCTCACCTTCAGGCCCTCGCATATAATGTTTTACAGGGTCAGCTCACCTGCAGGCCCTCACCTACAACCTTTTAGATGGTCAGCTTACCAGCAGGCCCTCACCCCTAATGTTTTAGATGGTCAGATCAGCAGGCCCTTGCTTCAAATGTTTTTGAGGGTCACCAGCAGGCCATCAATCATAATTTTTCAAGGGTGTGTATGATGCCCTCCTTTATGTGTAACAAAGGGTGTATTGGAGAGCCGGTTCCTTGTAATTTTTGGCATCCCTTTCACTTTATGCATTGGCTTTATGAGTGTAGGAGTCCCACTACGTGAACAATTGTTCCACAATGTGAATGAGGCCCTCCTTTATGTGATATACAAATTGTATCAGAGTTCCTCTTGCTTGTAATTTTCGGCAGCACTTGCACTTTATATACAAGTAAATGTACAGGAAAGAATGTTTCCTAACAATTTTTCCTCTAAAATCAATTTCATCTTTGGTTTTGTGCGTATTATTGTCAGTCTGTAAAAGTGGCATGCTACTCGGACAACATTGTTCCCAGCTGATGCATCCAGACATCCTCCCCATGCTGTTCCTGCACCATTTCAGTGGTGTTTCAATCAATTTCTGACCTTTTTCTATGAACCAGGCTTCCTCCCCTCCTCCCTCTTACTTGTGCCTGGTTTAATGCTCGGATTATCCCATTGATTTTGATTATACTCAGGTGCTCTGTAGAGCACCGAGCATCCCAATGTGTTCAGCCCGAGCACCCGAGCACTTTTCTACACCACTATAAAGGCTCTCAGCAGCCAGGAAATAGCCGTTTTTTAACGTAATTCACCGCAAATATATTCGTATCGAACCAAATTTTTCCCCAAAAATTTGGCGAACTGGAAAATCGGATTTATGAAAAATTCACTTATCTCTAGTCATTACAAAGTTTTGGTATGAAGATAGATAGATATAACCCAAGTTTTGAAAAAGTTTAATAAATGTAAATATAAACAGAATTGTTTTATGAATCTCATAGACCCATATTTCATTCACAATAAATCAGATGTTGAAAATGAACCCGAGTTTACATCACAGACCCCATGTTCTGTGGACTGATAAGAAGGAGAACCCTCCAACTTGTTAAGAGTACAACATTCAAAAGCCCCAAGTTCTAATTGTATGAGGTTGTAATAGTGACTATTGTGTGGGCAGTCAACACATCTGGAAAGGCACTATCAATACTGAACAGTCTACAGTGGTTTTAGAAAAACATATGCTCCCATCCAGACAACGTTTCTTTCAGGGAACCTTTGCATTTTTAAGCAAGACAATGATAAACTACATACTGCATCCATCACAGCAGTATGATTTCACAGAAGTGTCCGGTTGCTGAACTGGTCTGCCTGTAGTCCAGACATTTCACTAATAGAAAGTATTTGGTGCATCTTGAAAAAATAAAAAGACCCAGAACTGACACCAACAATTAGTCTCCTCACTTCCCAGATGTTTACACACTGTTGTTAAAAGAAGAAGGGATGCTACTGCAGTGAGATCTTGAGGAGTGTGGTAAGGTGCAAGGTGTCATATGTGATGGCAGGTACGTGTCACCGAGGTTGCTGGCCTCGGTGAGGTGAGAGCCGGGTTTTTGTCTGCAGCAGCTAGTGCTGTTTGACTTTGTTAAATAGCATGGCTGCAAAGCCGATCCGGGCCGGCTCTTACTGGGAGCAGCTAAAGAGTAGGGTGGGTGGCTGCTCCCCACGGTCCAGTCCATGTTTTGGGCTGGATATAAAACGCAGCCAGCAGCTGTGTCTGGGAGTGTGATTATCCTGGAGCTGCTAACAGGGCTGGGAGTTCTCTGTCCAGGAGGAAAGAGCTCAGTAAGGAGGTATTTTGTTCCTGGCTACCTGAAGCTGGATTCTCCTGCGGCTGGGCCGACAGCGTGGTGCGAACCTGCACCTACACCTCCCAGGTGACTGAACCTGTGTTGGACTGTTTTTGTTTGGCTACGTTATTTCCGTTGTGTGTGAACTGTCACCAAGAGACTGTTTTTCATTTTGTGTGCAAGTGTGAATAAAACACTGTTTGTTGCACAATCTGGACTCCTTGTTTTGCCTCTAAACTGCACCCGCACCGCTGTCTACCAGAGCGACTCCCACATTTGGTGTCGGATGCGGGCATGCGCAGTGAGGCTGGCGTGAGCGCCGAACTTTGTTTTTGCTGAGAAAAAGTGAATGTCCTATATTAAGCCGGCAAAGTTGCAGCCTGTGATCCCCGACAAAATGGAGGCGGCTGTGAAAGCCCTCATAGAGGCTAACGTGCAGCAGCGGGAGACCAACCAGCTACTGCTACAGCACGTGATGGCGTTGCAAGCGGCAGGAGCGTCCCACCGCGTCCATGATGCCCGGAAAGCTGTCCGTGCCGCGATCCCTAAGATGACCCCCTCGGATGATGTGGAGACCTATCTGGCGGTGTTCGAGAAGGTGGCCGTGAGGGAGAAATTACCCGAGAACAGTGGGCAGAGGTCGTCGCTCCGTTCCTGGCGTCTGGACCCCAGCAAGTATTTTTGACCTCCCAGATGACCAAGCAGCTGACTACCCAACTGTGAAAGGTGAGATCCTGGCAAGACTGGGGGTGAATGTTTTGGTCCGGGCTCAGCGTGTCCACCAGTGGGACTTTAACGTGGCTGAACCCGCCAGGCCACAATACTATGACTTGCTACAACGGTTGCAAAAATGGCTGCAGCCAGACATACTGACTCCCACTGCTATGCTCGACCGTCTGTTAGCCGATGTCTTCTGGAGGGCTTTGCCTTACCCTCTCCAGCACTGGAGTCGGCCAGGTATCGCCCACCAATGCCCTGGAGATGGTCGACCTGGTGGAGCGATGCGAGGCCACCAGAAACCTGCAGGGGAGTCTTGCTGGGAAGGGGTCAGTCAAACCCCGGAGGCCTCTGCCCCAGTTCCGACGTCCGGCGACAGAGCGGCCTGTACGGAAGATACCCCCTGCGAGTCCGCCTCCCGTGGTATGCTGGAGGTGTCAGGAGCCAGGCCACATCAGGGCCGACTGTCCGCATCGGGATGAGCCGATGGAGGTGAACTATGGGGGTCGCCACTCCTTGTATGCACGGAAGCTGTGCGCAACTGGCACCCGTGAGGTGCAAGACCATAACCACCTGTGTCAGGTAGAGGTGGGAGATTCGCTGGCGGTGGCTCTGCTGGACTCCGGGAGTTTAGTCTCCCTGGTAAGGGCTGCCCTTGTACGGCCTGTGGAGTATACTGGCCGTAAAGTCGAGGTCCTGTGCATCCACGGAGACCTGAAAGACTACCCCACTGCACTAGTGACTTTGTCCACAGCGGCTGGTAGGTGGACCCACGAGGTGGCTGTCGCTACTAAACTCCCACATGAACTAATACTTGGGAGGGACTTCCCGGTTTTCCGGCGCTGTGGCCGGCAATAAAGGTATCTGAGGGACCCGAGACAGGGGTGACCCTAGTAGAGTGGCCTGATACCGCTGGAAGGCCAGAACCCTGGGAGCCCGAGTCTGAAGGGCCGGCGGTAGGGGTGACCACTGCTCCAGCGGTAGAGGGAGACAACCCCACTGAGTGTAATGGTGGGAGACACGGAGGACTTGCCACCGGGACCTGAGTTGGCAGACCTCAATGTCTCCGGGGAAAATTTTGGGACCGCACAACACCGGGACCAAACCCTAACCAGGGCCTGGGAGAATGTGCTGGAAATTGATGGTAAACCCCAGAAACCAGGGGCTGAATTAATGTTCCCACGATTTATTGTTCTACAGGATATGTTGTATCGGGTGAACCAAGTCCGAGGTGAACCTGTTGAACAGTTGGTGGTGCCCACAGCGTATCGCAAGCTTGTCATGGAGCTTGCCCACCAACATGTTCTTGGGGGACACCTGGGGTGGCAGAAAACCCAGGACCGCATACTGCAGCGGTTTTATTGGCCCAGTGTGTTCAAGGAGGTAGAAAATTATTGTAAGTCCTGTCCAACCTGTCAGATAACTAGCCCCCAGCCTCATTTCCGTAGTCCTCTGGTACCTCTGCCAATTATTGAAGTACCGTTTGAGCGAATCGCTATGGATTTAATTGGGCCTGTACCAAAGTCTGCCAGGGGCCACCAACACATTCTGGTAGTTCTCGACTATGCCACTCGGTATCCGGAGGCGGTGCCCCTGCGACATACCTCAGCTAGGCTCATTGCCAAAGAGTTAATGGAGATGTTTTCCCGTGTGGGCCTGCCAAAAGAGGTTCTGACAGACCAAGGGACCCCTTTTATGTCCAAAGTAATGAAGGAACTGTGTAAATTGTTGCGTATAAAGCAGTTACGGACGTCCGTTTACCATCCGCAAACAGACGGTCTTGTTGAGAGAGTTTAACCAAACTCTAAAAAATATGTTAAAAGGGTGGTGTCTAGAGATGGGAAGGACTGGGACCTGCTTCTGCCCTATCTCATGTTCGCAGTGCGAGAGGTACCCCAGGCCTCTACTGGGTTCTCGCCCTTCGAACTGCTTTATGGCAGACACCCTCGGGGCCTGTTGGATATCGCCAAGGAAGCATGGGAACAACAGCCTGTCCCCCACAAAAGTGTCATTGAGTATGTCACCCAGATGCAGGAACGGATAGAAAGGGTGTTGCCGCTGGTCCGGGAGCATATGGAGGCAGCGCAACAAGCCCAGAGTAGGGTGTACAATCGTCAGGCTCGGAGTGCGGGGCTTCAATCCGGGAGATCGGGTTTTGGTTCTGGTACCCACCCTTGACAGCAAATTCCTAGCTAGGTGGCAGGGCCCCTATGAGGTGATCGAGAAAGTAGGGAAGTAAATTACAAAGTACACCAGCCAGGGCGGCGCAAGCCGGAGCAGGTGTACCACGTGAATTTACTTAAGCCGTGGAAAGATAGGGACACGGCCGACGACCACAGCCCCCGGCCAGGGCTTCTAGGTGAAAAGGGTCCAGCCCCACAGTTCGAGGCCTGTGAAGCAGTAACCACGGTAAAAATTGCAGACAGCCTGTCTTCCAAACAAGTTCAGGAAGTCAGGGAGTTCATCAGTCGGAACACGGATGTGTTCTCGGACCTCCCTGGCCGCACGTCTCTCATCCAACATGACATCGTCACTGAGCCTCAGGCCAAGATCCGGTTAAAACCATACCGGGTACCCGAGGCTCGGCGACGGACCATCGCGGAGGAAGTACAGTTAATGTTGAAGCTCGAGGTCATTGAGGAGTCGAAAAGTGAGTGGGCCAGTCCCATAGTCCTAATACCCAAGCCGGATGGGGCGTTGCGGTTCTGCAACGACTTTCGCAAGTTAAATGAAGTATCCAAGTTTGGCGCGTATCCCATGCCCCGAGTAGACGAGCTGGTTGAAAGTTTAGGACAAGCCCGTTATTTTTCTGTGCTGGACCTCACTAAAGGGTACTGGCAGGTACCCTTAACGAGTCGGCTAAGGAAAAAACCGCATTTGTTACCCCGCAGGGCCTGTATCACTACAAGGTGTTACCCTTTGGCCTGCATGGCGCCCCGCCACTTTCCAAGGTTAATGGACATAGTGCTGCGACCACATCGTCGGTGCGCCTCGGCCTACTTGGATGATGTAGTCATCCACAGCACCCGACTGGGAAAGCCATTTACCCAAGGTGCAGGCGGTAGTGGATGCCCTGAGGAAAGCCGGACTGACCGCTAACCCAAAGAAGTGCTCCATAGGGTTAGAGGAGACAAAATATCTGGGATATGTAATTGGGCGAGGAGTCATCAAACCTCAGGTAACTAAGGTAGAGGCCATTCGTAACTGGCCCGACCGGTCACCACCAGGCAGGTAAAGTCGTTCCTGGGGATTGTAGGTTACTACATGAGGTTTGTGCCCCACTTTGCCACAATAGCAGCGCCATTGACAGACCTGTTGAAGGGCGAAAGTCTGGGAGGGTTAGCTGGAGTGAGAAGGCGGAGGAGGCTTTCTCCGCGTTGAAGTCGGCCCTGTGTGGGTCCCCGGTTTTGGTGACACCCGACTTCAACAAGGAGTTTGTCGTACAGACCGACGCCTCGGAGGTAGGCCTCGGTGCGGTACTGTCGCAGGAGGTCAACGGGGAAGAACATCCCGTTGTCTTCCTGAGCCGTAAGCTCAGTCCCGCCCGAGTCAGGTATAGTATAGTGGAGAGGGAGTGCCTGGCTATCAAGTGGGCACTCGAATCTCTCCGCTACTACCTGTTAGGGAGGAGGTTCCGTCTGGTGACCGACCATTCCCCCTCAAATGGATGAGTCAGGCCAAGGAGAGGAATGCTCGGGTCACTAGGTGGTTCCTATCTCTTCAAAATTTCAAGTTTTCCGTGGAACACAGGGCAGGCCGCTTGCAGGGCAACGCAGATGCCCTGTCCGCGTCCACTGCCTCACGTGTGTTCACCCCTCAGGGTTGAACAAAGGGGGTATGTGGTAAGGTGCAAGGTGTCATATGTGATGGCAGGTACGTGTCACCGAGGTTGCTGGCCTCGGTGAGGTGAGAGCCGGGTTTTTGTCTGCAGCAGCTAGTGCTGTTTGACTTTGTTAAATAGCATGGCTGCAAAGCCGATCGGGCCGGCTCTTACTGGGAGCAGCTAAAGAGTAGGGTGGGTGGCTGCTCCCCACGGTCCAGTCCATGTTTTGGGCTGGATATAAACGCAGCCAGCAGCTGTGTCTGGGGAGTGTGATTATCCTGGAGCTGCTAACAGGGCTGGGAGTTCTCTGTCCAGGAGGAAAGAGCTCAGTAAGGAGGTATTTTGTTCCTGGCTACCTGAAGCTGGATTCTCCTGCGGCTGGGCCGACAGCGTGGTGCGAACCTGCACCTACACCTCCCAGGTGACTGAACCTGTGTTGGACTGTTTTTGTTTGGCTACGTTATTTCCGTTGTGTGTGAACTGTCACCAAGAGACTGTTTTTCATTTTGTGTGCAAGTGTGAATAAAACACTGTTTGTTGCACAATCTGGACTCCTTGTTTTGCCTCTAAACTGCACCCGCACCGCTGTCTACCAGAGCGACTCCCCACAGGAGCCAGAGCAGAGGATGGAAGTGGAGGGCCGGGGTAGTGTGAGGAGGTGCACCCTTTTTTTTCCCTTGGGGCACTGCCTGTAGTTTAGGACTCCTGCTTGATGGCAGTTTGGGGTGCCCTTGATGTTGGTGATGTTGTATTGGTGCCTAACAGGGAGTGTAGTACTGCATTGGCCAGCATATGGTATGGGAAGAAGAAGAAGAATTATTATTTTTTTTTTTTTACTTGTTTTCAAAACAGACATTGCCATACATCCAACAATAATCTGTACACAGTGCAAATCCTTTTGCAGATGGTGTTAAATAGATGCTGGCACAGTGGCAAATAAAGGCACTCTGCTCCGAGTATGCTATTTTGCTAAAGTCTGTCTCCTTAGAGTCTCTGGTGGTTACTGTAATCTAGCATTTATGGCTGTAGTGTCCACTGTGGGATATATTTCACTAGAGGCACTCCTATGCTTGGCAATGCAGATTCTAAGTTCTTCTTTTGTTCTTTCTTTCTTGCTGTAGTAGAAGCATTATATTTCACAGAGATCAGTTAGTGTCATGGACGTACCGAGACACATGGACGTCCCCGCGACAATGAGTGGCAGGAGATCTTTGAGACTGGCAACACGTGGTTTGATTTGACATGTTTACCTTGTGGATCAAAAGGTGTCTGTGTTGTTTCTGGTACTGGCCACACCCTTTACCTCTAGTTGTTGCTATTGGGGTCATTTAACTTTCCCTATTTATAGTTCTTTCTCCCACAATGCTGTGTGGTTTATAGCATCAGTTGGACCTGTGTATAGCTGGTGTTTGGATCTCGGCTAAGTTCCTAGTACTGCCATAGATTCTTGGAAGATAAGTGTTACCTTTCCCTTTGTATTTTGGCTTTTTTGTGTGTTGCATGTCTTTGTTGTTTTGTATTAGGCCTTAGGGAGACTCCCGTTCATCCTTCCTTTTGGAGGAACAGGATGTCTCATTCCTGTCATTAGTACCAGGGTCCTTTAGGGTTAGATAGGACTTTAGGTATTTATGTGTATGAACTCACCTACCTCTGGGGTCTGTTCATACTGGTAGTCAGTCAGGGTTTTGATTAGGGTTTTCACTAGGAGGTGTCCATCTTCCTTCCATAGTTTTCAGGCCTTATTTCCTTTCCTCTTTCCCTCCTATGTTCGATGTGGGGTTTCCCTCCCACATTAGAGCATGACAATTCGTTTCTGACTGCTAAGGCCTAAGGAGAAGGAGCACATGCTTACTCCCTCCTCACTCATCAGATCAGACTAGTCAATAAGAATAGCCAGCCCACTCCTGCCAAGAAGGAATGAAAAATCTGGTTAACCCTGTCACTGCCAACCATATAAGGTGATCCTGGGTGCACATAACAGTACATTAGAAACCATTTGCAGATACCTGCTGTACTGGGGTACTCCAGGTAGATATGAACCTGTCCTAATATTTATATATTTTTTTTTTTCAGATGTATTGTTCTAAATTATATATTTTTTTTCATGAAATGGCAAATGTCTTAATTTCAATATGATCTAGTGTGAATAGAATATGGGTCTATGTTATTTAAAAATTATTACATTCTGTTCTTATTAACATCTACTTACATTTAACATTTTGCTTATATGTAACTAGAAATTGTAACTAGAAATTACTGGGCCCCACAGAAAATTTTTGAATGCCCCAGCAACTTCCCCACCACTGCCATGCATTGACCGGTCATTGACTGCAGCAGTTACATGCCCGGAGTCAAAATGGATGTTGAGAGGAGATCCACACTGGAGGGTCAAAAAAACTCCATTATTAATAGAATCTCTTAGTAGCTCCCACGCAGCAGTGACAACACTACAAAACTCAGCCAGCAATTCTGAATGCGTTTTGGGGTGCTGTCATCAGCACTTGCGGGCCAATAGGTACTAGGCATTATTCATTAGGCAAACATGCCTGTTTCCCCTACCACTCCTTTAGCCTTTAGTCTACAATTCAGTGAGACAGAGACAGTGACACAACTGCCATGACTTACACAGTCACTTCAGTCCTTAAGAGACTCAGCCCTCAGGATGAACAAGACGACCATGTGCTGCTGTGCTCCTTTTCCATTCCTAAACTGTTCCCGGTGGGTGGGCGCTGGCTAGGTAGATAAGTGGAGAAGATATATATATATATATATATATATATATATATAACCCTGCATACTAGTTATGGAAATGAGGACCATAGGTGGTGTGTACCTGCAAAATTTCTAATTCTAAATATGCATTAGAAAATATTTACCATACCTGCAGTCACTATGGGTTATTTAAAAGAATGTGGTTAGAGCTCAGGGTGGTCACAAGTATGAATCTCTGCAGGACTTATCTTTTCCATATGTACTGTCCCAACAAGAAATATATGAACTGGAGCAAGAATTTGGTCACTTTCTTTTCTTAAAAGTATGACAAGGAATGTGACGCAAAGGTCTACATTTCAGAAGGTAGTTAACTTTTCATTTTTGCTTTGGGACCCATCTTTCAATTAGAAAACTAAAATCTAAAATTGTGTAATTTCAAAGCAATACATGCAAACAAGTAACAATTTGCAAGAGTCATGGTTTTGATAATAGATTGTGACATTAAAAGTAATGCAAAGTATAAACAAGCCTCGTATTTACGACCAGAATACAAAAACTGCCAACTACTGTACATTCCAGTGGGAAATTTTTATTCTCTGCAAACACAGCAGAACATATGGTATCATCAGTAAAGGGCAACACTATATGAAAGTTAGCCATATGGCTGTTGATAAGTGAGGGATTGTGAAAGAACTGTGCAATCATTGTGAAAGAAGTCCACACTTGTCATAAAAAAAAAAAAAAAAAGTTGAACATTATCATTTTCAAGATTAAAATACCATAATATTTTTTCTAGAAATTTGTTTTATTTTTTTTATTGTCTTTTATTTATTTTACTTGTATATAAAAAACAAGTAAAGTAAAGAGTCATGCAAAACAGTTTAATAGATTATTGACACAATATGAAAAATTACTTTAGTTACTTAGTTAAATGATTTTCCTTTGACCAGCTGCCAGTTCTTTGGATAGACAATCAAAATCACGACTGGTGTCGGTAGTACCCCTTGGACCCCCATGACTAGGATAACTAAGTGTTATTTGCTGCAGTACTGCAAACATACCTCTTTAGAATCTGTCACAATGACTTCCATAGCCACTGGCCTGTGTTTGGTACTGCAACCCAACCCATTCAATTGCGCAGGGCTCAACTATTTAATTGCTGACACATCAATATGGGTACAACTACAGTAGCTATTGCTGCTGGCTTGATGTTATTGTGTGGGTACAGCTATGTCTGACACATAATAATTGCAAATTGCTATTTAATGGATAATACTATGTGGCATGGACTTTATTATAGATCAGGGCTGGCCAACCTGCGGCTCTCCAGCTGTTGTAAAACTACAATTCCCACCATACACGGCTGTAGGCTGATAGCTGTAGGCTGTCTGGGCATGCTGGGAGTTGTAGTTTTGCAACAGCTGGAGAGCCGCAGGTTGGCCAGCCCTGTTATAGATACTTCTAAATGGCTGGCTCTGTTTAATGGATGGGGGCTATTTTGTGGCTGGTATTACCATGTGGCTATTGTTCTACAAAACCATGCTGGTCAAGACACTGTTATCTGAAAGTGGACATATAATATATCAAAACTTAAATGAGACAATAACAAATGCAAAGATAAATGGACACATTTATTAAGACCGGCGGTGGATCCAGCGAAGATAAGAAGAGACGCTGGCCTCTCCTTAACTTCGGCTCATCCAGTGCCAGTTCTAAATGTAAGACAGCTTCCAAGCTGTCTTACATTTAGACAATTTTCTATATCTAAAACAGGCGTAGAAAATAATGAATGAGATGGGCTTGCCAGCCCGTCCCCTTCAATGCCCACGCCACACCGACAATTTTAGATCTGGCGTGAGCGGGGAAAAGTCGCAAATGGCAGCACAACTAACCATTGCACTGCCATCTTGCCTGAAATACACCCAATTTAGGTGTATTTCAGATTAATAAATTAGCCTCAAAGTCTATTTTAGGGTTTTATAGGGTGGACACATAGGTTTTTAGGGCAGAAGTATAAAAATGTTGTTTTCTTTCCTTTATATTTTACATTACCTAGTAATCAATATCTTGCTTTTGCTAAAAAAAAAAAAAATGCCAGAAAAAAAGCAAACCCACCCTAAGGGTGGTATCACATCACGTTTTGTGGAAGTTTTTAATGCAATTTTGTTTTTAGCTAAAGTCAGAAGGGAGTTGGAAGTAAATAAGAACTATAAAAGAAGAAGTTAGGCTAGTTTCACACTAGCATTAAAATCTTCCGGAAGGCTGTTCCAGCAGAGAAACAGCCTGCTGGAGTTCATCGTATTCAGCACAGCAGGATATTACCTTTCCCTATCAGAGCCCATTGTCTGTAATGGGACCTGGCAAGGATCCAGCCTGTTTACAGCATTAGTGCCTGGATTCGGCTGGAGAAAAAACACTGCAAACACCAATTTTTGTCCAGCCAAATCCCTGCACTAATGCCTCAAACAAGCTGGATCCCTGTCGGTTCCCATTATAGTCAATGGGGTCTGGCATTTCTCCCGTAGACTGTTCCTCTGTGGAAACAGCCTGCCAGAAGAATTTAACACTAGTGTGAAACCAGCCTTAAACTTTTCCTTCATACTGGAACTTCTGGCCTTGGCTAAAAAAAACTGCATCTAACAATGCCACAGAACACAGTGTGATAACATCTTTAATATATGTGGTCCCGAAGACTAAAATGAGTCTGGCCCTGAACCAATTAAACAAAATATATGCACAGCTGACATTCAGAAGTTCAATACTCTCAATAATGTATTCTGAAAAGTTCTTGTAAAAAGTAAATACGTGTAAATAAGATGCCTAAATCACAGTTTTATGATTAAATTCATAACTTTGATTACAGCACCATGACAAATAATTTTAGATGTGTTAAGTTATTAAAAAGCTACATAAAATATTTTATTAACACCAGTTCTTCTCACACTTCTTCAGATTGGTGCTAAAAACAATCTGAAAAACTTTGAAGTGATTGAAGCTAACCTAATTCATGTCGTTTCAGCATCTGTGCAGCAGATTGGCATCTCATTTTTCATTTGGTGGGGATATCAGGAATTGAGATGGCCTTGCGGTTTGCCCGGCGGTCATTCGTGGCGAACTTTGAGTGTTTGCGATTCGCCGAACATGCAAACATATGGCGATGTCCGAACTTTCACCCATGACACATCCATCAGGTGGGACAGGACAGCCAATTGAAACGTTTCAGCACATGGACACACCCCCATCCTATAGCAGAACCCGATCTGGCAAACATTTCACATTCTGTGTTTTTCCAGTGTAGGGAGAGTTTGCTTTGTGGATCAGGGACAGGCTGTTAGGGACACCAAACACTAGCTAATAGAACCACAAAAGTCCTTTTAAGGACTGGTATAGGTGTGCTATCGATAGGTGTGATATACTGATGGTTGTGATATACTTATAATATACTTTTTAACATAGAAAGTATATAATAGTGCATCTGTATTATGCAGCAGTTGTGTGCGGTTCTGCTAAGATACTGCAGCTATATAGAGGGTCAAATGCTATTGAAGCAACTAATTGCAATGAGTGTGATATACCTGTTGCCCAATAAAAACTGATTGAGGGGATTGATATACCTATAAATTACTTTCTAACATCGAAAGTATATAGTGCATTTGTATTGTGCAGCAGTTATGTGTGGTTCTACTGTGAAACCGCACCTATATAGAGGGACAAGCGCTATTGGAACAACTATTTGCAACGGGTGTGATATACCTGTTGCCCCCCAAAAAAACTGACTAAGGGGTGTAATATACCTTCTTCCACAAAATTCTGATTGAGGGCTGTGATATACCTGTTGCCCCAAATAAACAGGGTGGTGTGAAATAAGTGTTGTGGCCAAAAAATAATTGAGGCGTGCAATATACCTGCTTGCACCAAATATTGATTAAGGGGTGCAATATACCTGCTTCCACAAAATACTGATTAAGGGGATTGATATATCTGCTTCCACAAAATACTGATTGAGGGCTGCGATATTCCTGCTTCCACAAAAAACTGATTAAGAAGTTTGATATACCAGTTTCCACCGAATATTGATAGAGGCCTGCGATATACCTGCTTCTGCAAAATACTGATTAAGGGGTTCGATATACCTGTTTCCACTAAATATTGATTGAAGGCTGCAAAATACCTGCTTCCACAAAATACCGATTAAGGGGATTGATATACCTGCTTCCAAAAAATACCGACTAAGGGGATAGATATACCTGTTTCCATCAAACATTAATTGAGGTCTGCGATATACCTGCTTTCACAAAATACTGAGTAAGGGGTTTGATATACCTGTTTCCACCAAATATTCATTGAGGCCTGCAATATACCTGCTCCCACAAAATCAAAATACTGATTAAGGGGTTTGATATACCTGCTTCCATAAAATACTGATTAAAGGCTACAATATACCTGCTTCCACAAAATACTGATTATGGCGTTTCGAAATGACAGCTTGATACAATAGCGCTCTGCGAGAGAACAGCCTCTATGCACACTGAGGTGACTTGTTGAATCAGACATTCTCTACTTCAGAAACCGAGGCGTTAATCATGTAGCTTTTAATCTGGAGATTGTATTACAAGATGTTGCAACAATATTCTCCTTGATAAGAAGATGGAAATTCTCCTCAGAAGTAGAACACACACTAACAGCAATGCATGACTGGGAAAACAGGAAGTGGCTAGGCTGAACTAACTAGAAGCTGAAACAGAGGGGGGAGGAAAAGAGAGGAGCTTACCAATACACAATGCAAGATACTGAAACAGAACACTGATTAAGAGGTTCGATATACCTGTTTCCACCAAATACTGATTGAGGCCTGCGATATGCCTGCTTCCACAAAATACTGATTCCGGGGTTCAATATGCCTGTTTCCACGAAATATTGATTAAGGTCTGCGATATACCTGCTTCCAGAAAATACTGATTAAGGGGTTCAATATACCTGCTTCTACAAAATATTGATTGAGGGCTGCAATATAACTGCTTCCACAAAATACTGATTAAGGGGTTCGATATACTTGTTTCCACCAAATATTGATTGAGGCCTATGATATACCTGCTTCCACATAATACTGATTGAGGGCTGCTATATACCTGTTTTCACATAATACTGATTAAGGGGTTTGATGTGCCTGTTTCCACCAAATATTGTTTGATGCCTGCAATATACCTGCTTCCACAAAATACCAATTAAGGGGTTCGATATACCTGTTGCCACCAAATATTGATTGAGGCATGCGATATACCTGCTTCCACAAAATACTGATTCAGGGGTTCGATATACCGATTTCAACCAAATAATGATTGAGGCCTACGATATACCTGCTTCCACAAAATACTGATTAAGGGGTTTGATATACCTGCTTCTACAAAACACTGATTAAGGGGTTCGATATACCTGTTTCCACCAAATATTTATTGAGTTCTGCGATATACCTGCTTCCACAAAACACTGATTAAGGGGTTTGATTTACCTTCTTCCACATAATACTGATGGAGGGCTGTGATATACCTGCTTCCACAAAATACAGATTAAGAGGTTCAATGTACCTGTTTCCACCAAATATTGATTGAGGCCTGCAATATACCTGCTTCCACAAAGTAATGATTAAGGGTTTTATATACCTGCTTCCACAAAATACTGATTGAGGACTTTGATATACCTGTTTCCACCAAATATTAATTGAGGCCTGCTATATAACTGCTTCCACAAAATATCAATTAAGGGGTTAGATATACCTGTTTCCACCAAATATTGATTGAGGCCTGCGATATACCTGCTTCCACAAAATACTGATTAATGGGTATAGTTATTGAGGCCTGCGATATACCTGCTTCCACAAAATACTGATTGAGGGGTTTGATATACCTGCTTCCACAAAATACTGATTAGGGTTCGATATATCTGTTTCAACCAAATTTTGATTGAGGCCTGCGATATGCCTGCTTCCACAAAATACTGATTAAGGGGTTCAATTTATCTGTTTGCACAAAATACTGATTAAGGGGTTCGATATACCTGTTTCCACCAAATATTGATTGAGGCCTGCTATATACCTGCTTCCACCAAATACCAATTAAGGGGTTCGATATACCTGCTTCCACAAAATACTGATTGAGGCCTGCGATATACCTGCTTCCACAAAATATTGATTGAGGGGTGCAATTTCACTGCTTCCACCAAATATTGATTGAGGCCTGCGTTATGCCTGCTTCCTCAAAATACTGATTCAGGGGTTCAATATATCTGTTTGCACAAATTAATGATTAAGGGGTTCGATATACCTGTTTCCACAAAATATTTATTGAGTCCTGCGATATAACTGCTTACACAAAACACTGATTAAGGGGTTTAATATACCTGCTTCCATATAATAATGATTGAGTGCTGTGATATACCTTCTTCAACAAAATACCGATTAAGGGGTTCTATATAGTTGTTTCCACTAAATATTGATTGAGGCCTGCAATATACCTGCTTCCACAAAATACTGACTAAGGTTTTTTTTATATAACTGCTTCCACAAAATACTGATTGAGGAATTCGATACACCTGCTTCCACAAAATACTGATTAAGGGGTTTGTTATTCCTGTTTCCACCAACTATTGATTGAGGGCTGAGATATACCTGCTTCCACAAAATACTGATTAAGGGGTTCGATATACCTGTTTCCACCAGATATTGATTAAGGCCTGCAAGATACCTGCTTCCACAAAATACTCATTAAGGGGTTCGATATTCCTGTTTCCACTAAATATTTATTTAGGCCTGTGATATACCTTCTTCCACAATATACTGTATATACATAAGACAAGGACCATTCTTTATTTTGGGTGGTGCCCGATATTTGTGGGCTGGCATGAGGAAATTCAATTACATGTGGTCGTCACAGGTGTTGAATTCCTCCGAGATCCATGCCTCATTCATTTTTAGAAATGTGAGATAGTTCACACTGTCGTGAGCTTGGCGCGTGCACTTCCCGGTCACTTGGTCACAATCCATGGCAAATTGTGCCAGCTCTGGTCACAGGTTAAGCCTGCACACCCAGTAGTCCAAGTGTTCCTCGCTTCTCAGTGCGTCCACATCGGCCGTTAACACGATGTAGTCGGACACCTGTTGTTCTAGGCGTTCCCTTAGGCTGGATCTGGAGGGCGGCTGTCGATGGGTTGGCTGCAAGAATGATCTAATTTCTGAAGTGACCAGTGATAAGCGGCAGGGGCAATATTCGAATTTGTGATATTTCGGGAATATTTGGGTGAATATTCATCATATATTCGCAAATTCGAGAATTTGTGATCTCCAGTCATTATTTTCTTGATTGTGAAAATCGGCAATCGGAAAATTTGTGATAAAAATGTGCAATATGAAAATTTGCGATCAACATTACTCCTAAAGTCAATGATATTGCAGCCTTCTCATTGGCCCACAAGCAAGAAGCAGTGAGGGATCACTAGAATATTCGCAATTACGAAGATATAGCACTATATTTTATATATTCTCGAATTTTCAAAGTGCCAATATTCGCAATAAAAATTCACGATTAGAATATTCGAGATCAACACTAGACGTGACCAACACATCTTAAAACCACCCTCTTCTTGCAGGCGCGGTAGGATTGGTACCTGTACCTGCTTCGCTGTGGATGGAAATTCTTCTGCCAGCGCCCCCAACAGCAGAATGAAGCGTCTCTCATAGCAAGGCCAGGAAATGCTGAATTCTGCCAGCCCTCTGTGATCCTGATAACATGTCTGCCATTTTGTGGTTGTACCGGGGGTCTAAGTAGGTTACCACCCAGTACTGGTCGTTGTCCTTTATGCTTTTTATACGTGGGTCCCTCTTCAAACACTGAAGCATAAAGGCCCCATTTGCACTAAATTGGAAGCGGTTCAGCGCCCTGGCTCCTGCTCATCGCCCAGGAGAATGTCGTCCTCTGTCTCCTGCCTCAAGCCACGGACATCACCAAAGAAGGAGTAAGATGTCATAGGGCCACTCTGTGGACTTGTCATGCTGTTCCCACCCTCCCCACTTTATGCCTGGGCTACAATTTTGCCCTTCGGACTGGCTGGCATCATCATTTATTTGACCCTTCTTCTGATCTGTCAGAAAAATAAGACACACAATGGATCCTGTCTCTGTAGCAGCTATAGCCTGCATGACATGGTCCTATCTTGCATCAGAATTGGCATTATAATTTGGTAGTCAAAAGAAGGAGTGGGTACAAAACACATAAGATATGTAAATATTCCATTCACGTGTTATCTCTGTTTTGGATCCACACCTTTTTATTTTAGTTTAGCAATACTGATGGATTACTGACCAAATGCTGACTGAGTGAAGGCAGATGCTCCATAGACAGGATCTGTTTTTTGAGGGTTATTGTTCTGATGGATCACAGGAAGGGCAAAATAATTAGTGACGTCAACACAAACTTACTGCTGATACCCTCTCCAGTCTGTTGGGGGGCTCTACTTGGATAAGCGATTAATAGTACAGGTTCTGTAGACATCTATGTGGAATCAGCTGCCGACAGTGTAAAAAGAGTGTGCTTCTTCTTGACGCTAACATTGACCTGTAAGACTGAGTTCACACAAGTTATTTGGTCAGTTTTGGCTCCGTAACTGCCCAAGTAAGTGAAGTGTGCAGTGATTCTAAGAGCGACACCTGTCATCTGCATGTCATACTGACTCACAGTATCATCTCACTACCAGAGCAGACTTCCTATGCCTGTTACTGCAAGGCACAGTGTTCTACGCCATTATAAAGGCTTTCTGCAGCCAGGAAATAGCCGTTTTTTTAACTCAATTTGCCTCAAATAAATTTGGAGTGAACCAAATTTTTTTGAAAATTTTGGCGAATCAGCCGAATTGAATATTTGAGAAATTTGCTTATCTCTAATAAAAACAAATGCCTCCGACAAGGTGTCCATAGTAAATGCATGCTTTTATTTTTGGATGTTGTCCTATTTTTGACGATTATCTCAAAGTGCACGTCTTTGGTGATAGTGGGATACTATCTCTCCTTGGGGAGAGAACGTCTTAATCAGCAGGAGGAGACTTATTATAAGCCATACATGCGTCTCTGGGATTCTGGGAAAAAGTTATGCAAATGAGCTCTTAAGAAGCTCTGCCTCTGATGCCCCCAGATGTATCGTAATTATCCTATAATTTAATGATTGACTTGAGCCTCTCACCCAGTAAAGCCAGTACTCTCTGCACTCTGCATTCAATATCCGTATTATGTCTCAAGGCCTTGTTTAAAGGGTCGAACATTGACTTCTAGGATAGCTGCCTTACGTCTGGTGGCATTGGAGGGAGAGCTTGTTAAGAGCTCATTTGCATCCCTTTGACCCTTGTTGTGATAGTGTCACAGTTGTGTATATATATAAGCTATGTTAGCTGGTGTTACAATTGTGTGTATACAAATACGGAATGCTGCAGGATAAGGCTACATGCACACGGCAGTTGTATTTTTCTATCCGCAAATCGCGGATCCGTCTTTCTTTTTTTTCACATTCACATCTGTTCCGTGTGTCTGCAAATTTTGTAGGTTGCGTTTCCGTGTGTCTTGCTTTTTTTTTGCGGATCCACAAAAAAAACGGAAGGCTTGAACCAGTTTCTTATAGTACCTGTACAAGTGCCCTGGTTTCCAAGCAACCATCCGCAAAAAAATGAATGCGGATGACAAACGGATGGCTTCCGTTGGTCATCCGCATTTTTTGCGGACCTATTGACTTTTTGTCATCCGCATCTGTTTTTTTTGCGAATGGTTGCTTGGAGACCAGGGCACTTGTACAGGTACTTTAAGAAACTGGTTTCTGTTGGTCAATCCGCATTTTTTGTGGATCCATTGACTTCCATGGGTCCGCAAACCGTTTTTTGCGGACAAAAATAGGACATGCCATTTTTTTTTTGCGGACGTGAAATGTGGACAGCAGACGCGGACAGGCAATGGAAGAGGCATCCGCCTTTTTAACGGATCCATGCAAATGAATGGGAAACCATCGGATCCGCAAAAAAACAGAACGGAGTCCGCAAAAAAACACTGCAGTGTGTATGTAGGCTTACTAGATGTATAACAAATCACTAATTTAATTCAGCTCTTTATCATTGTTTTAAGATTTCTTGAGTGATTTAATTCATATTACTTACAAAAGTAGCATGCATACCTTTTTCTTACCAAATGCTACAATTTCAAGCATGACTGCACTTACATTTTAGGAACTCCTGCAAGCTTAATGCAACTAGCGATTAAATTAGCAGAAACTCAGCAGTACATTGCTGTACATCTGTGGCAAACGCCTGGTATTTGTAATCTATTCTTTATATGGTTAATTATCAGTTTAGTGCTTTTACTAATGTAATTCATCATGAAATTATCATCCAGTAAAATCAAGGCTGTTAGTTTTCATTAAATAGTAATGTTATACAGTACTGTTCTGGATTCTGAAATAACATTTAATATGTTTAAAAATGCTTGTCCTCCTACTGAATTTCACGTTCATAACAGCATCCTATGGCACAAAATTTGTCTCCATGCTGTCCTAAATAGGACCACCAATCTGGAAATACTCCTCAAATTAGGCTTTAGGCTATGTTCACACGACGACATTTGTTGTTGCGCGACAAATAGGGCACAACTTCACTGCAACATTTGTAGTGCGACATTTTGTCCATCTTGAATGGATTTTTTGCGACTGTCGCGTCGCAGTCGCAGCATGTTGCATGTCACAATGCGACACCATAGACTCACATTCTAAAAATTGTAGCGTGACAATAGTGCGACAAAATGTCGCTTGACAAATGTCATCGTGTGAACGTAGCTTTAGGCTTAAAATGCTAGCTAGATTTCTGGTCATCTACTCATGTAAAATAACTGTAGGATTCAGCTAGGAAGCCAAGGAAATCCTTAAGGTGCCTGAAGACGGTGTGGATTACGCATTTTTTTTTTGTGTCGAAAAAACACTACATACAGTACTAGCATAGTGCATGAGATTAGACAAATGTCACTTGCACTTAGGTGTGGAAATTGACCTGCTGTGCAAATTTTAAAATCTGCAGCAAGTCAATTGTTGACGCGTTTTTCTTGATTTCACCCTTTTTAATGGAGGAGTGAGACCATGCGCAACCACCTATAAAGGGATTGTCTTAGTTATTCGAAAATGTTACCATATGCAAGGAGTTGGACTGTAAAATATACTCACCTGTTTGATTCACACTACTTCCACCGATCCTCTTTCTCTATCCAGTCTTAAAATGGAACACTGGAGTGGACCTTTACCACGGCGCTGCAGGCAGATATGACACTCCTGGATAGGAATAGTCCTTGTTTATTAGATAATTATAAAAGCAATGTCTACGCGTTTCAGGGGCTCATGCCCCCTTCATCAGGACAATACAATGATAGATAGTAAAATACAATGTATTTAAAGGCTAAAAAAAAGGGCGCGCTAAAAAAGAGGGCGGGACTACAGGGAGGCAGAGCCCCATAGTTGACAGTTATACCCAGAGGTTGTAATATATTCATAGTATTCATAAAATAATACTTTTGCCCTGGCTCTTTTTATTAAGTGTCTGGAATCGCACATAGTTTTACAGTATTAAAATAGACTTCGGTGATTAGCAGCGGGAGGCAGCCGTGCGTTTGTTCTCTTCTAAGCGCCAGCTGTCATGCGCACTGCCGTCTCCCTCAGCCTCCGATACTGCGGTCTGTCATAGAATCGCACTAAACGAGCACCGCAAGGATAGTGGAGATATGACAGTGCGCATTGGTATTTAGTAGTGCATACCCAAGCGGGACGGGACCTGGCAGCAGCGTGGCGTTTTCCCTCAGCTGGTGGGGCAGAATCCAGCAAAGCCCGAACAGTTGTTGTGACTCTTTTCACAACCTCATCTGGTAAGCGCAATTTTTGCCTTTATAAATAACTGCATTGAGACATTCTGCACATGAGGCGCTGTTTCCCTCTTTCTTTTTCTCTTACATATATCTATCCAGTCTTGGCAGTGAAGTGCCAGTATACATGTGAATGTTGTAGCTAATTATTTGCTTTGTGCCAAATACCGCTGAGGCCAGTGATTGATTGCATGGTCATATATCTACATAGGCATGTCGCTGCTGCAGCCAGTTAAACAAGAACCTGAGGAAAGTACAGGAGCACCAGCAGTGTAAGTGACATGGGTGTAGTATCCCACCAGTTTGAGGATGAATTTTCTTGCTATGTTATTACAGTCCCCGTCTTTGGCCACATTTTTCAATAACTCAGACAACCCCTTTATTATTTTCAGCTCCAACACCGTAGACTTGTGTCTACTTGTTTCTGCATGTTACCAGAACGTCTCCACCACAATGGATAGTGCACAAGGAATTGGAGGTCTAGCACACTCACTTTCACTGATTACTTGCAGGGGCTTACACAGAGCTGGTTAGCACCATCACACTCTAACAACCTGGACCAGGAGGACTTGATGCGTATTAACTTTCCTAATGTTGTAGGACTTGTGCAGATGTAATGTGGAAAACCTGGGTCGAGCCTCTTCTGGGTTAGGGCCCTAAAGCAGTTGCATGGGCCACCTCTATGGAACATAAGCCCTTGGGTAATAAACATTTATTCAAACCCATCTTAAGGGTTGTAGGTTAGAACTAAAGACGTTTCCATGTAATATTGCAAAGATGATCTGAGTACTGTCACTGTACTAGCATACTTACTCAATGAAAAAACTTAACCACTTTAGGATTAGGGAAATTTATATTTTTTATGTGTTTTTTTTTTTTTTTTTTTCCTTTCTACCTTCCAAGAGCCATAACTCTTTAGATATGGGGACTTACATTTTTTTTTTGCAGGACAAGGTGTATTTTTAATGACACCATTTGATTTACAAAAAAATATATATATTTGGGATGAAATTGGATTTGCTTTTATAGCTTAAAAGTGACATGAAAACATATTCAGTACAATTTTAGTGATGTCAATTTTTTTTAGTTATTATTTTGTTATTATGTATTTTCCATCTATAGACCTGTTTAAGGGATTATTTTTTTTGGCACAGAAATTTGCCATTTTTTCCATGATACATATTTTTATAGTTAATTTTTGGATGATTTGTTACTGATTATTTTATACTATTAATTCATTTTTATATCAAAAGTTGGGAAAGGAGGGTAATTAAAAAAATTCAATGTTTTTATATACATTTTACTGTAATATGTAGTCCTATTAGGTGACTTGATTATGTGATCTTCTGATTGCTGTCAATACAGATTGTCATAGAATACTATTACAGTCTATGGGTCTTTGATAGACTTCCTGTCTAACCCCTTGCTATTGACCATGACATCTGAAGGGTTAAATGATCAGGATTGGTGCTATCATCACTTATGGACATTGCTGGAGAGCGTCATCTGTATTACAGTAGCTGCCCATCACTGCAGTATACACGTCAGTATACACGTATACAGTACAGCACCTGCATATTCTGGATCCATAATTAATCATTACAATAAAAAAACTAGCTTAGAGGGTTGATTTTTACCATTTGTCACTATAAGGAAGACACAAACCAAATGCCAAATTTTAACTAAGTAATCTGCAACTATGTGTTTGTCGTGTGTGCTATTTGGAGTTAATTGCACAGTGGAATTAGATGATAGAAAATGTCTAAACAGATCAATGTCCAGTAGTAACCAGGTGTGATCAAGCAAGGGACAAATGTACTGTAGCAAATCAAATCTTCAGGCTTCTTTGTATCAGCATAATGTCAATATAAAAGGAAGATGCTTAGAAGATAGTGACTCCACCAATAAATTATGACAATAGGCACGGACATATATGATAATGCTGCTAAAGCAATTAAGACATCCACAGGTTAAATGAGCTTTAATAGTGTCCGCAACAATCTCATGCGCAAGTCATGATTTATCACAGAACAAAGGAGGTTACTTATGACCTTTGGCGTACTTTCGCCGCAGATTTAGGGGATTTGAGGAAAAATCTGCAACTTTTCCCGTTCACACCATTTTTCCAATGTGGCGGGAAAGGGAGTGGCGTGGACAAGGAAGGAACGGGCCAGCCGGCTCCTCTCATTTATCATTTTCTACCCCTGTTTTTGGCATAGAAAATGACTTGCTGGCTTAGATTTAAGCAAGTCGCTCGGTCAGCACCTAAGTTATGCAGCGTATCAAGCACTAGCGCAGAGTCTGAAATGCCGGTCTTAATCAATGACCCCAAAAATGTTTATATTCATATATCTATTAGTACTACATAAACTGTACCACTCAATTGAAAAACAAAGTGAAATTTTTTAGGTGGAGGGAAGAAAACAAAAAAAACTAAAATAATGTGGTTGCTTAAGTGTGCACACCCTCTTATAACTGGGGACGAAGCTGTGTTCAGAATTAAGCAATCACATTCAAAATTATGTTAAATACGAGCCACAATACACCTGCCATCATTTAAAGTGCCTCTGATTAACGCCAAATAAAGTTCAGCTGCTCTAGTTGGTCTTTCCTGAAATTTTCTTAGTTGCATCCCACAGCAAAAGCCATGGTCCACAGAGAGCTTCCAAAGCATCAGAGGGATCTCATTGTTAAAAGGTATCAGTCAGGAGAAGGGTACAAAAGAATTTCCAAGGCAATAGATATACCATGGAACACAGTGAAGACAGTCAAGTGGAGAGAATATGGCACAACTTTGACATTACCAAGAACTGGACGTCCCTCCAAAATTGATGAAAAGACGAGAAGAAACCTGGTCTGGGAGGCTACCAAGAGGCAGCAGCATTTAAGGAGCTGCAGGAATATCTGTCAAGTACTGGCTGTGTGGTACATGTGACAACAATCTCCCGTATTCTTCATATGTCTGGGCTATGGTGTAGAGTGGCAAGATGAAAGCCCTTTCTTACCACGAAAAACATCCAAGCCAGGCTACATTTTGCAAAAACACATCCGAAGTCTCCCAAAAGTATGTGGGAACACTGCACATCACTAGAGATGTCCCAGCGAACAGTTCCCGGTGAACATCGGTTGTTCGCGTTCGCCACGGCGGGCGAACATATGCGATGTTCGGTCCGCCCCTATACATCATCATTAAGAAAACTTTGACCCTGTACCTCACAGTCAGCAGACACATTCCAGCCAATCAGCATACCCTCCCTCCCAGACCCTCCCACCTCCTATCATAAAGCAAGGACAGCATCCATCTTAGATTCATTCTGAAGCTGCAGTGTTAGTTAGAGCAGGGAGAGTGCTGCAGCTGCTAAATTAATATAGGGAAAGCATTAGCTAGGCCAGTGTTCTGTGCTCACTCCAATCCTGAAAGACTCATCTGCCGTAAGGACAGCGTCCCAACATCACCCCAAAAAATGACTTTTTAGAGCTGGTACATCAGTCTGCTTTTATTTTATTTTTTCTATATATATATTGCAGTTGCCTGCCCGTGTGTGAGAGGCCGCAGGCCCACAGACTGTACTGAGTGCACACCACTCATATCGGGTGGCACAGTACCTTGCAGATAAAAAAGCCATTTAATTTTTACCCTTTAATATAATTGCAGTTGCCTGCCAGTGAGTGTCAGGCCCAGCCTGTACTGTGCCCACTGCTAGTGCCCACCACTCATATCGGGTGGCACAGTACCTTGCAGATAAAAAGTCATTACATTTTTACCCTTTAATATAATTGCAGTTGCCTGCCAGTGTGTGTCAGGCCCACTGACTGTACTGTGCCCACTGCCCACCACTCATATCGGGTGGCACAGTACCTTGCAGATAAAAAAGGCATAACATTTTTACCCCTTAATATAATTGCAGTTGCTTGCCAGTGTGTGTCAGGCCCACTCACTGTACTGTGCCCACTGCCCACCACTCATATAGGGTGGCACAGTACCTTGCATGCATAGTACCACTAATCCCCCAAAAAATGACAGGCAGAGGCATGCCACCCCGCAGGGGCCGTCATGGTCGTGGTGCTGTGATTTCCTTTGGCCCTAGAATAATGCCCAGTGTTCAGAGGCCACATACCTCAAAAAATTCTGAGGACATGGTTGACATAGAACACCCAATCATCTACAAATTCCGCTCAGAAGCTTGACACACCATCCTCCTCAAGCTCAGCTTCGGGCAACTCTCAAGTTACCACTAGCCTGCCCGCTGCCACCACCAACACTAGCACCACAGCCGCTTCACTTGATCTGTCAGAGGAGTTATTTAAACATCAGTTGGAAGAAATGAGTGATGCGCAACCATTATTTCCAGAGGATGTAGATAACAGGGATATGTCTCAGTCAGGCAGCATTACACACATGGACGTACTGTTTGATGATGTATGATGATGTTGTACCCGCTGCTGTTTCCTTTGCTGAGTTCTCAGATACAAGTGAAGTGGTTGATGATGACGATGTGTCCCTGGATGTCACGTGGGTGCCCGCTCGAAGAGAAGAAGAACGGGGGCAAAGATCAGATAGCGAGACATAGAGGAGGAGGAGACGAGTTGGAAGTAGGGAGAGGTGATCACAAGGAGCTAGTGGCAAAGTCAGACAGCATGTATGGGCACCCGTGTTCAGCCAGACAGCACGCATGCTGTTGCCACCACCAGAATGCCGTCATTGCAAAGCTCAGCAGTGTGGCATTTTTTTTGTGTGTCTGCCTCTGAAGGGCTTGCGTATCACAATGAAGCGATCACCTCTATGAGTGTATTGGCAATGTGAACAGACCAGAAGCGATCGGCTGGATAATTTTTCATAGAAAAACATTAATTTTCTTTGGAATCATCTAAGGTGATCAATAACTAAAGCCTACTAGGCCAAAAATGTGCCCACACTGCTGAATCATTGTTTTCTGGGTCACTTAACTGTCACTGAACTACCTCAGCACGACCATAGGCTTTGAAAAACCGCCATCGCCTGTTATCTCCCAAACGTGCGCACAAGCACAGTGATTACTACACCAAGATTAGAGGAATTAGATGCATAGAGGAATAAAATTTATGTCATGAGTGTGTTAACTATTGACTACTCTTTGCGGTTGTCTAAAATCTATTCGATAAACGTCCCCTAAGAGGGGACGTAACAGGGATTAAACAGATAAGAATAGTACTACTTAACACACCACTCACATAGGGTGTCACAGTACATTGCACGGTGCACACGCAGTCACCTAAAATTCAAATGAAGCGGACCGAGCATGGGTCTTTTCCATCTCCTTTTTCCATTTTTTCAAAATCTATTCACTACACCGGCCCTGGCCCTGATAAAGGACAAAACAGAGATTAAACAGATAGAAATAGTACTTAGTTAATACTAGTTGCATTGGTGGCAAATTCCATTGCAAGTGCTCAAAATTAGAAGGAAGCGGACAGAGGGGACTCTCCCCTGATAGGGGACTTAACAAAGATTAAAATGGTAAGAATAGTAGTTCACACTATTTGTATCGGTGGCACAGTACATTGTGCGGCGCACGCGCAGTGCACCAAATTGGAATTAAGAGGACCGACCAATCATCTTTTTCCATCTCCTGGTTCCTAAAATTTATTCTATACATGTCCCCTAATAGGGGACGTAACAGGGATTAAACTGATAGGAACAGTACTACTTAACACACCACTCATATAGGGTGGCACACTACATTGCACGGCGCATGCGCAGTGCCCCAAATTGGAAGAAAGAGGACCGACCAACCATCTTTTTCTATCTCCCGGTTCTTAAAATCTATTCCATACACCGGCCCCTGATAGGGGACAAAACAGAGATTAAACTGGTAAGAACGGATTTTTTTAATTTAATTTTGGCCGCGTTACTGAACGCTCATGCACAATGGCTGTAGGCTCATGCATCCTTTTGCAGAGGTGACAAACCTGGTAAGTCAAACCCAAGGCAACATCATCGACCTCATCCCATATTCGTTTTTTCTGGAGCGTGCCCTGCAAAGAGTGCTGGATCAGGCCGTAGATGAGCATGAAGAGGAAGAGTTGTGGTCACCATCACCACCAGAAGCAGCCTTGTCATCGTCGACTGATGGAACTGCGGCAACGCAGAGAGAGGAGTCTGAAGAAGAGGAGTCAGAGGAGGAAGGTGGCTTTGAGGAGGCATCCCAGGGAGCATGTTGTCACCTTTCGGAGACCCTTGGTGTTGTACGTGGCTGGTTGGAGGAATAGACCTTCGATGACGTCAGTGAGGACAAGGAAATGGTTATGAAAATGGACTGTTTGCGGTTGTTTGCGGTGCGTTAAACGGGGAGTTTGATCTCTCAGAGTTTGGTCTGTCACTGTGAAGCGGGTGTAACCCTTACACTACCTGATCGATACAACATCATACCTGATCGTATATACACAGTGGATGTTTTAACCCCTTAAGGACACGGCCCTATTTCACCTTAACGACCAGGCCATTTTTTCAAAATCTGACCACTGTCACTTTATGTGGTGATAACTTTAAAACGCTTTTTCTTATCCAGGCCATTCTGAGATTGTTTTTTCGTCACATATTGTACTTCATGACACTGGTAAAATGAAGTCGAAAAATTTCATTTTTATTTATAAAAATTAACAAAAATTTTGAAAAATTTGCAATTTTCCAAGTTTTAATTTCTCTACTTCTATAATACATAGTAATACCGCCAAAAAAAGGTATTGATTTACATTCCCATATGTCTACTTCATGAATCGATCATATTGGGAAGGCCATTTTATTTTTTGGGGACATTATAAGGCTTAGAAGTTTAGAAGCAAATCTTGAAATTCACTTTGTGAGGCTTACATAATAAAACCACCCAAAAATGACCCCATTCTAGAAACTACACCCCTAAAGGTATTCAAAACTGATTTTACAAATGTCATTAACCCTTTAGGTTTTCCACAAGAGTTAATGGCAAAGGGAGATAAAATTTCAGAATTTAAATTTTTGGTAAAATTTTCCATTTTAATCAATTTTTTCCAGTAACAAAGCAAGGGTTAATAGCCAAACAAAACTTACTATTTATTCCCCCGATTGTGCAGTTTGCACGAACACCCAATATGTGGTCGTAAACTGCTGTATGGCCAAACTGCAGGGCGCAGAAGGAAAGGAACGCCATATGGTTTTTGAAAGGCGGATTTTGCTGGACTGGTTTTTTGACACCATGTCCCATTTGAAGCCCCCCGATGCACCCCTAGAGTAGAAATTCCATAAAAGGGACTCCATCTAAGAAACTACACCCCTCAAGTTATTCAAAACCAGTTTTACAAACTTTGTTAACCCTTTAGGTGTTCCACAAGAGTTATTGGCAAATGGAGATGAAATTTCAGAATTTCCATTTTTTGTTACCTTGTCTCAAAAAAAGTGTAATATAGAGCAATCAAAAATCATATTTACCCTAAAATAGTACCAACAAAACTGACACCTTATGGCGTTCACCTGAGGAGTTCAATCATGTGATATTTTTATAGAGCAGGTTTTTACGGACGCGGCGATACCTAATGTGGAGTGTATTTTTTTTTTTATTTTTTATTTAGTGATATGTGTTTTTTTCATTTACTTTTTTTTTCACTTTTTTACATTTTTTTTTTACCCAGACCCACTTGGTTCTGAAATAATACACTATATAGTGCACTGTGCTGTCTATTCAGACTTTCAGCACCATGGAGAGCAGGACGCTTCTGAAAGCGTCCTGTCTCCATGGCAACCATCACCCGCTGCCATAAGAGAGCAGCGGGTGATCGATGGGGAGGAGGGGAGCTCCCTCCCTCTGCGATCCCATCCTGTTGGGGGGCTGCAAAGGCACAGCAGCCCCCCGATGGGAGAGAGGGAGCTCCCTCCCTGTTAACCCTTCCATACCGCGGTCCGTACAGACAATGTGCTGACACTCTGATAGATCCACTAGACACCAGGGAATAGACAGAGGAGGCGGGCGGGGGATCGCCCGCCTCCCGCAGCCCTCAACCACCCCCCCCTGCACCCCCGCCGCCATAATATGATTGGGGGCTGCAGGGGGGTTAAAATTGAACACTTTGGGGGCATTTACTCTTTGATCCCGCGATCACAGACCGCGGGGATCAGAGATTAGCGAAAAGAGCTGCAAACTGCAGGTCTGAATTGACCTGCGGTTTGCAGAGATCGCCCATACGGGAGGGTCACAGGACCCCCCTGGGCATTGTAACAAGGTACCTGCTGAATGATTTCCGGTACGTCATGTGTCCTTAAGGACTCGGGAAACATGCCGTACCGGTACCTCATGTGTCCTAAAGGGGTTAAAGCACGCTATTTTAAAGAATTTTGGAATGTTAGGTCATTTATGCCCTTTATGGATTAAAACCCGACTCTGCATTGACATGGATCCCACTCCGGCATGCCACAGTCCAGGTATTAGTCCCCTTGAACCAACTTTTCCATTACTATTGTGGCCAGAAAGAGTCCCTATGGGTTTTAAAATTCGCCTGTCTATTGAAGTCTATGGCGGTTCGCCCGGTTCGCCAGTTTGCGAACATTTGCGGAAGCTCGCATTTGCCGAGCTTATATATGTAAACATTTATTTATTTATTTTACATTTTCTTTAGAGCTCCCATAGGGAACTATAACAAGTAATAATGAGATTGCTTCTCTCATAGACTCCAATGCATTAGCATTGGAGTCTATGAGGATACCATAATGTTCCTATGGTACCAGCGTGTGCCTCCGGGTTTTTCTGCGCTCCCAGAGGCCATGGTTAAGTGTACGCTATAAACGTTATTATCAATATCATAAACTAGTCCCAGGTATCTGCTGTTTAAAACAGCAGGCACGGTGGCTATGGCACTTGCAGCGCTGACGAGCTGGAGCCATCTATAAAGTCCTGCACACTGCTGTACATGTACAGTGTTGATCAGGAAGTGGTTAAAGGGGTCTTCCAAGATAAACTGAAAAATAGATTCTTATTTCTACCTGCTGAAAGCTTCCGATTAGTTTCAGATACCTTACCCGTATGAAGCGCCAATGATTTCTCCATTCAGGCCCCATTTTCTTTCTTGGCACTTATGCTGAGGTGTCATTCCAGATACAGAGGCCTGTCTTCTGTTACTTGCAATATATGGGCATCATCACTGTTGTATATTGTATATTGCACTCTGAAGCACCAACAGCTCTTCTCCAGCGCGTGTGCAGTAGTGAAGAAGAAGTAACTGTTGCAATGCAAGCTGGAGTTGACAAGAAATAAGCACCAAACCAGGACAATTCAGTGGTAGAGCGGAGTTTCCTTGAATTGGGGCAAATAATCAGTGTATTGCTCTAACCAAATGCAATGTATATGGCAGAGAGAATTATCGGCACCGCCCCTAGCACAAAATCCACATGCCCACCCTCAGCTTTATTTCCTAAGTTTCTACTGTGCTCATTGCTAGTGCTTTATATGGTAATTCTACCCATTACAGATACTTTCAGCATTTAATTTCCTATCAATTAAAAATGTCTTGTGTCTTTTTGTCTTTGACCCTCACACTGAAAATTATCTTGCATTTAAACGTCTACATTTACCCTTTTTAAAAGTAAAAGGTTAATTAGGATATTTACCAGTCACGGTATATTGATGCAGAGAAAATTAAAGTTATTAGTATTGTTCTCAGTAAGCCAGAAGATTTCCTTTGTTATTGATCAAACAAGATAGATATTTATGTATTTCACATACAGCTTCAGTGAAAAACAGCATTTCTACTAAAACTAACGGACATTACTACAATAAGGATATTAGTGCAACAGTGAAGGAAATTAGCAGTAATCACAGCTATGTAGATTAACTTTCCCGAAGCTTTGTATAAAGGCTTATAACTGGAGGATAACCATTTATTCCCTCAAAATAAACATATAATATAGACTTACGATATTTTTGTTCCATAACATGCACTAAACCATAAGACTCAACTAGAGTTTAGAGAATTAAGTAGACCCCTAAATAGACCCCAAACTTCATCACACCTCAGATCAGACCCCAAGTCTTCATCTGACCTCAAATCAGACCCCTATTTCTCATAAGACTTCAGATCAGAACCCCAGATCAGATCCCAATTCTCATCAGACCTCAGATTAGACCCTCAGATCAGACCACCAATCCTCAGATTAGACCTCCATTCCTCATCAGACCTCAGATTGCGAGATGCAGAGCACTCTCTCTGCACTCACCGTTTTCCGATCTTCTGCCTGCGCCATGCTGCACTGTGACCTGGCGTCACACAGTGTCAGATCATAGTGTGTACTATGCTGTGATGCTATTGCTGTACTCAGTAGGTACTTAATACAGTGGGTTCCCAGCAGAAGACCAGGGAGCAGTAAGTACAGCCAGCACCAAGAGGGATATATTCACACTCCCCGATCCTACTGTGTACTATTGAGTGCTTCCATAATGGTTAATACTCATTAACAATCGCTTCATGAGGTGCTCCACCACTTTGCCCCACCTTCGCGAGGAAAAAATGTGTCACACTGAGTAAAAAATACAATATATTTTGAGACATTGCACAATGACCTACTTGATAGTACGTATCAGGTTGTCATCATTTCGGGGGGGCTACACGATGAAATGATGACGATAATATGAAAGTCGCACGACATTGGATCTAATGATTGTCTATGATGTTACAGTGTGTCTTGTGGCATGCTTCAACTGTGACAGTTCAAAAAACTGAGCCCGGATTGTGTTGCAGATCGCATGTCACTTTTACTCCACTGACTTTAATGTAAGATGCATACGACACACGATTCGTCTGTGACTTGGTCGTGCTTCTACAGACAAATTACATTTCTAAAATGGCTGTGCAACAGCAAGTTGCACATAAGTTACACTTATTTTACATCTTTTCTTTGCACGACACATGTTGTGTATAGCACTAGCCTTAAAGGCTATGAACATCCCTAGAGCCATTTCTTTGTTATTACCGATGTAGATGTTTTTGGGCCCAAAAAAGCTAAAAACAGTTTATACGGTGTGTGTATATATATATATATATATATATATATATATATATATACTGTATATTGCTGCATGCAAGAGATGAGTGAATTAGTTCTAAGAAAATTGAATTTGACCTAAATTTTCCAAGAATTCAGACCACATCCAAATTTTTGGCAATTCGGGCAACATTTTATTAGCCATTTTTCAGCTCAGAAAACAAAAAAAATTAAGAAGGAGGATCACGTGAGGGAAGCAACAAATTTTAGGCCATTTTTTAAAAATACTAAATTTGACAATGCAGTGTGTTATTAAAGAGGTGCTCACCCATAGCTTTATTTGTCACTGTCACTTTGAGATGATTAATGCTGGCTTGGTGTTAAAGAGCTTGAAATGAGTTGCATACAGTCCTAAGAGCCCCAGAGTGTCATCCACAACTTTTCATGGCAATTGGAGCACCTTTGATTCTGGATGAATTTAACAGACATGACCGATTCACCTGAATCTAGTCCAAATCGAATTTCAAAAAATGTGTTCATCACTACCACATTCCTTCCTAAGATAATTGTTCAACTACAACATTTATTTAATCCTGAACTGCTAACCATTGTACATTTTGAAATATGCCGAGATGTGAGTGACCTTGTACTGAGGAGGCTGGTACCTTATGTTACAGCAGTTTGGGAATGGTAATAAATAATAGCATTGGTAGAGGTGGCCATCAAATCCAAGTGGAAGCAATTAACTGAGGCAATTCAGAAAGGATATAGCAGCCTGGGAATAGGGCCAAGTAAAAAGTGAAAAAATCAGGCAGACATCAAAAAGAAAAGTGCAGCATACTGTTTAAGAAAGGATAAAGAATGATAGTGGTGTCATCAACTGACGGGAGGAAAAAAACTGCTTTCTGGAGCATGGCCAAGAAAAAGAAATTCATGGATTGAAACTCTGATCTAAAGAGCTCATATTTTGTTCCTCTGTGTAATTTTGTCTGGGAAATGAGACTGCATTTTTTTCAGAATTAACTTAAGTAGCTGAAATATTAATTTTTTTACGGCCCGTTACACTTAAATGTGACATAATCAAACTCATTTAGAGCTTGTATTGATAAATGAGCAGTGTTCGCCGACATCCCCTTCAATGCATCATTTCTGCACACTATCAATTAAACCTTCATATTATTTATATTCTTAAAAATACGTTTCCCTGCTTGTCACTGATTTATTAATGTAATGATGTATTTTTTAAATTATATTACTGCAGGTTTTCTATAGTCAGTATGTGTTTCATTTATTTCTTATTATTTCTAAAGATTTTAAATAGTGTTGAGTGAAGCATTTGAAGCTGAATTCGGTCCAAAGTTTAGGAAAACATCGATTCACAACGAATCTGAATTTCCTCGCGCTTCATGGTAGCAAATCAGTTTTTCTAAAATGGCGGCTGCACATGTTACAAAGTGATAGAAAGAAGCCCGGAAACGCGCGAACCCCCATAATGCCATGCTGCCAGCCAATCCGCAGATAGTCATCCCCTGTGATGTCACAGCCTTATAAAACCCTCATCCCATGTGGTCTCCGCTATTGTCCTGTTAGCCGAGCATAACTAGAGACGAGGCAAACGCTAGGGACAGTATTGCTGAAAATGATTAATAGATGAATATTGGAGAGGGAGACTGCAGGGAAACCGTAGGGAGAGTGCAGGGAGACTGCAGGCAGAGATGCACTGCTCATAAGGTAAAGTGAGGCAGTGCTCTGCAAGGGGGAGGCAAGTTAGCTTCCAGCCCTGCACTCCTTCACAGCCCAGAATAAAGTTATGTCACATAACTGTATTCAGGGGCCTGTTCGAGCCCACACAGCGCATTCCTCTCCACATCTGAAGGAGGGTGCCCTGCCAGAGGATCCTTCAGTGTGCTCTGCCCCCCCTGCCCTGAAATAAAGCTTTCCTGCCTGCTCTAGCAGAGCGGAAAGTTGAAGCCCCTCCCACCTGCCATGGTGTTCTGCTGAGTGTTCAGGGAGAGCATCTCCTGCTTCCTGCAGAAAGCTTCAGCTCACTATTCGTCAGAAGGAACATGAGGGGAAATGGAGGCTCCAGAAGTTCAAACAGAGCTGTGTTGTGTGTGTGTGTGTGTGTGTGTATGTCAGGCTGGGGCTGCCCCCTCAGTGTGTGCATGTCTGTATGTACTGTATGCATGTGTATCATATATATATATATATGTGACAGTTTGAATATCTTTTAAAGTTACACACACATTTATATAAATGTATATATGTATATATATATATATATATATATATATATATATATTTGGGTGTATATATGTATATAATATACATGTGTGTGAATATATTAATGTGTGTATAGACTATATATATATATATATATATATATATATATATATATATATATTATATATATACACACACACACACACTGTATATACACGGAAATATAAATGCATATAAATGCTGTTAGTAGTATAACATCAACATTAGTTGTCATACTGTGAGGCCATTCAGTGGAATAAATCAAACATTGTTAGAAAATTTATAAAAACACTGAGGGTCATTTATCAAGCTAGTGTAAAGTAGCAACCAATCAGATTCTTCCTTTCATTTTCCAAAGGAGCTGTCCAAAATGAGAGGTGGAATCTGATTGGTTGCTATGGGCAACTAAGCCAGTACTACTTTACACAAGTTCGATAAATGACCCCCACTGTGCTGTATACATTGTCTGAAGTACACTGCTGTGAAAATAAATGGTATTTCAGCAAATAACACACTCTTAGGGCCCGTTCCCACATCGTTTTATGGCAGTAGAACTTTGGCGTGGACACGCTCACCAAAATTTGGTTGATGGCTGTGTGGTTTCAGACGGCCCTACGTTTCAATGGGAGGCAGCGTTGAAGATCGCAGAGCGGTGGTTTAAAGCCGTGGCTGCACTAAGAACAGACAAGTCCCTTGTTAATGCGTCCATGGCTTTAAACTGAATGCAGGGAGAGTGCAGGAAGACTTATTCTGCCTCAGGTTTATTTTTTTATTCTTCCATTTACTTATTTCTACATCAGCCATAAACTAAAATATGTAATTCAATACCAATAGGATGGAAGCCTTTATTATTCCAGTGCCAGCGTGCCAACCAATACCATCCAGTCTGCACCCCTTAGGGGAAACAGGTCTTAATGATGACAAGCCTCATCTTTGCTGGCTTTACTTCTTCCAAATCATCCTTCAAAGTCTCCATGTCCTAGAAAAGTCAGCAAGATGCAGCGAGAGGAGGAGATGGATATTCCTGATGACATATTCTCATCAATGTTAGATGATGTGGAGAAGGAGGAAAAGCAGATGGCAGAAGAAGGGCTCCCACCTGTAGGGCAGGAGAGTGCTGGGATTGGAGAAGTGGGTATGCCCAACCTGAATAATATTTTGTGTTTACTGCCAAACAACCTGCAGGTGATTGCAGGCCAGAACTGCAATAACATGCATATTGTCCCCTCAACTTAATCAGCCAAACCCATACCAGCAACAGTCCCTGTTTAAAGGTGCTGTGCAGCCATTAAGAATGAAGAAGTTCTATACAGTGGGGTCTTCATGTGGCTGTACCTTAAGGCAGAGTGGCCTGGGTATACCTGACATATAGAGATTTGTGACAAATTTATTTGGAACAAATGAAATTTCTTGGCTATCTTCGGCTAAATTGACTAAATAAATTTTTCAAAACTCTTTTTAATCCAGAAAATAAACAAATAATAGTGTACATTTTTAAATAAAAAAAATCATTATTATTATTATTATTATTATTATTATTATTGATTCATTATTTTTCTTAACCACTTAAGGGCCACAGGTTTATACACCCCTAGTGACCAGGCCGTTTTTACAAATCGGCACTTAACAACTTTAACGGTATATTGCTCGGTCATGCAACTTGGCACCCAAATGAATTTTACCTCCTTTTCTTCTCACTAATAGAGCTTTCAATTGGCTGGTATTTCATTTCTGCTGACATTTTAACTTTTTTTGCTATTATTAAAAATGACCGAAATTTTTGCAAAAAAATGACATTTTTCACATTCTGTTGTAATTAAAAAAAAAAAAAATTCTATATACATTTTTCTATAAATTTATTGTTCTACATGTCTTTAATAAGTGTATATTTATTGGTTTGGGTAAAAGTTATAGCGTTTACAAATTATGGTACAAAAAAGTGAATTTCGGCATTTTGAAGCAGCTCTGACTTTCTGAGCACCTGTCATGTTTCTTCAGGTGCTAGAATGCCAGGATAGTATAAATACCCCCCAAATGACACTATTTTAGAAATAAGACACCCCAAAGTATTCGTGGAGGGGCATGGTGAGTTCATGTATCATTTAATTTTTTTTCACAAGTTAGCAGAAAATGACACTTTCTGAGGGAAAAATAAAAATAATAAAGTTTCAATTTTTGCTAACTTCTGGCAAAAAAAAAAAAAAAATCTTCCACAGACTCACTATTCCCCTTAGTGAATACCTTGGGGTGTCTACTTTCCGAAATGGGGTCAATTGTGGGGTGTGTTTACTGTTATGGTATTTTGGGCAGGGCTAAATTGTGAGTAGCCCTGTAAAGCCTAAAGGTACTCGTTGGACTTTACGCCCCTTTACGCACCTAGGCTGCAAAAAAAGTGGCACAAATGTGGTATCGCCGTACTCAGAAGAAGTAGGGCAATGTGGTTTAGGGTGTATTTTTACATATACCCATGCTGGGTGAGAGAAATATCTCTGTAAATTGACAACTTTGTATAAAAAAAATGGAAAAAGTTGTCATTTCTCTTTCATTTCTTTCAGTTGATATTTCTCTCACCCAGCATGGGTATATGTAAAAATACACTCCAAAACACATTGCCCTACTTCTCCTGAGTACGGCGATACCAGATGTGTGACACTTTTTTGCAGCCAAGATGCGCTAAGGGGCCCAAATTCCAATGAGTACCTTTAGGATTTCACAGGGCATTTTTACGCATTTGGATTCCAAACGACTTCTCACGCTTTAGGGGCCCCTAAAATGCCAGGGCAGTATAAATAACCCACAAGTGACCCCATTTTAGAAAGTAGACACCCCAAGGTATTTCGTGAGGGGCATAGCGAGTTCATAGAAGAATTTTTTTTTTTGGCACAAGTTAGCGGAAATAGATTTTTTTTTATTTATTTATTTTTTCTTACAAAGTCTCATATTCCACTAACTTGTGACAAAAAACAAAAATTTACATGAACTCAACATACCCCTCACGGAATACCTTGGGGTGTCTTCTTTCTAAAATGGGGTCACTTGTGGGCTATTTATACTGTCCTGGCATTTTAGGGGTCTCTAAAGCGTGAGAAGAAGTCTGGAATCCAAATGCGTAAAAATGCCCTGTGAAATCCTAAAGGTACTCATTGGAATTTGGGCCCCTTTGCGCATCTTGGCTGCAAAAAAGTGTCACACAAGTGTCACGAAACATCCGGTCGCAGCTCCGCAAAAGATAGAGGATGTCCTATTCTTGTCTGCGGACAAGAATAGGAATCTCTATGGAGAGTGCTGGCATTGTGTGCTGCGGATCCGCAATTTGCGGGTCTGCAGCACACGACGGACGTGTGAATGGACCCTAAAGCTGCGATCGCTAATAAAGATCCAAAGTGGAAAAAACCATCCAACGAAGGAGCCCGACGGCCCCGAAACGCGTTGGATGGTTTTTGTCCCACGGAGGCATCTGTAGGAACATAGTGACGTCACAAGTTCCCCGCTCCCTCAGCGGCTCCCGCGTACACACGTCTGCCACCGGCCGGGGCGGCGTGTACAGCGCTGTGGAAAGAGGATTACCAGCCCAGCAAAGAAAAAGAAAAGAAATTAACAAAGAAGAAATTTCCCGGACGTACCGACTTCACAGATAACGAGAAGACTGTATAGAGCTGATCACCCAGAACATGGTAGGGAAACTCCGCACCTCAAAAGGAGTGGAAATAGTGTGATTTACCGCAGCCAGCGCAGGGGTATCATTAATAGTTAACATACCTAATAATAATAATAAGAATAATAATAATAATAATAATTTATGTGTAAGTAAATTGTCTATGCTACAAACTTTAGGCTTTCAAAAACAAAGCTCTGAAAGCTATAATGATCTATTAAGAAGTGAATCAAGGGTTTTCTAGGCAGATTCTTTGAGAAACATCTAGAAGAGCCATGTTAATTAGGGGCTCTTTTCCTGGTATATGAATGTGCTGTGTCCTCTTATTCACCCATTTGTAGAACATAATACTGTTAATAACCACAGGGAACTATAGATGTTAATTTAACAGCAATGATCCCTACAAACAAGGCTGTTATAAATGCATTGTTGATGGATTAACAATCCTTATCATACATGTATTTCCATTTTTAAAGTGTTTTATTTTTATTTATTCTGTTGACCCCTGTTTGCTATTTGTACATGATGTGTGTATGTAATCTTACTGTCACCCCCTGGATATTTGGTGACTCATTAATTAGACTTATTTCCATTACTACTAATCATCAGTTACAATTTCCTAATTATGTATCAGTAGGGTAAGGTTTTTCCTGATAAGATTTGAGTTGTGTCTTGCTGATTCTACTTATCAGTTCCTCTGCAATGACAAATGGGGTTAGAAACACCAGAAGAGGGTAATTTGCCTTTGAAACAGATCCGTCAGGTCTTCTGTACCTCCGCTCACAATTTTTTCTTTTATTTCTTACTCACTTGTCCAACATCCAGTGCTGAGTGCTTCAACATCCAACTCATCCTACCGGGTCTGTCCTCTCTCCTGCATGCTGGGTTGCTATGGCAACTTTGACAGCTCTGATGATGTCATATCACTGTGTTTTTCAAACGCAGTTGTGGTGGTAGGATGTTGCCTGAGTATTCTGGAAGTTTGGTGTCCTACTGTAAGGGTCCATTCATATGTCCGTAAGTGTTTTGCGGATCAGCAAAACACAGACACCAGCGATGTGTGATACACAATTTGCGGACCGCACATAGCCGACACCATAATAGAAAATGCCTTTCCTGGTCCGCAATTACGGACAAGAATAGGACATGTTAAATTTTTTTCGGGAACGGAATTGTGGATTACGAAAATATGGATCCCAGAAATGCGGATGCGGATCCGGGAAATGCTGATCCCAGAAATGAAGATCCACATCCGTTCCAGTCCCATTGAAAATCAATGGGTCCTGAAATTGCGGAATGAATGCGGACCTAAATTACGGACGTGTGGATGGACCCTAAGCCTGTACCCCTTTCTGTCCTGTTACTACATGAAAACTGCTGCATCTCACTCTGCTACACACCCATTTACTACATCAGTACTTCTGCAAATGACTCTGCTATATTGGCTCCACTACTATATCAGCTATGCTATATCCAACTCTGCTACATTAGTCCTGCCACTACCTAAACTGTACTGCATCCAACTCTGCAAAATTGTTCCTATTAACTACACCAGCTTTGCTGCATCTTGACTCTGCAACTGCATCAACACTGCTGCATCCAACTTACCTATATCAAGTGTGTTTAAAGTCTGCTTCATTGCTGCATGATCATAGTTCAGCATCAGCACCACACCTCCACCTCTGCACCTCTGCTGCATTTTTACTTCTACTCTGCTGCACCAGCTACACCTGTCTCATCCAGACCAGTGCCTTAGTGGATCCACCTAACCTGTGAGACATAACATAATTGATTGTAATACAGAAATCACTGTGTGTGGGTGGGAAAACAGGGCACACAGACTTTGTCTATGAATGCTAGCAACAAACAGCTTTCGAGAAGAAAATACTGAATTAATGGACACCACTGACAATAAAAAAATATATTTTATATATGTTTCAATCTGCAATTGCAATTCTTCCATTCATTTTCAGTTTTAACCTGTTCATATATTTAGACTTCTATTATGTGGTGTGTCCATCTCCGTCATACATGCAGCATGTTAGATCTGTGTGTCCAGGATGCCACTGTCTTCACTAGCTCTCATGTATCAGTACCAATTCATCCATGGACTGATTTCTTTTTTTTATAGCCTATAATAACTTGTCTATCCCTTGTGTTGACATACACTGATACTACGGACCATCTGATTTTCCCACTTCCCCTCTTGCAGTCTTTCATGAATGCTCTTTTTTTTTTTCTAGTGCTCTCTTCTTTACAGTGATGCATAGCCAATTTATTCTTTTCAGAAAGCCTTGTGTGTAATCTCATATGTGATACAGACTATGTTATCAATGGGATCAGAACTGGCTGCTTTTCCCTTCTCCATACTCATTTCTGTAGTGCACAATTGTCCATCCCTTCCTCCCTATCTCTATCACTGAAAGAAGGGGGAACAGAAAGAGCCAACATGGCCAGGGGCAGAGTGCTGATATATGTATATCAAAAGCAGTAGGGCAGCCAACTATGAGAAGGACCTGCTCAGACTCTGCAGCAACAAAGTGGTAAGAAGTCTTTTAAAGAGGACCTTTCACCTCTCCTAACATGCCTGTTTTAATAGTTTCATGCATTCCCATGTAATACCAATTCTGGAGCATCTATTCTTATGACTCTATGTTGTGCCATTCCTTTATTATTTCTACTAGAAGTTATGTATGAATTACTATTAGCCTTCAGTAAGGCTGGGTTCACATAAGCGTGTCTGGATTAGGTCCGGATGCGTTGCGGATGCGATCAGTGAAAACTGTGCGATTTCACAGGCAAAGCCATTCAGTTTTGCCTGCGATTGCGTTCAGTTGTTCAGTTTTTTCCGTGCGGGTGCAATGCGTTTTGATGCTTTTTTCATGCGCGTGATAAAAAACTGAAGGTTTACAAACAACATCCCCTAGCAATCATCAGTGAAAAAGCAATGCACCCGCACTTGCTTGCTGATGCAATGCGTTTTTAACGCAGCCCCATTTACTTCTAAGGGGCTAGGGCTGCGTGAAAAACGCAGAATATAGAACATGCTGCGATTTTAACGCAACGCACAAGTGATGCTTGGAAAAAAAGTTCATGTACACAGCCCCATTGAAATGAATGGGTCAGGATTCAGTGCGGCTGCAATGCATTCACATCACACATTGCACTCGCACAGAAAACTCGCCCGTGTGAATGCAGCCTAAGGGTACAGAGAGGAGGTATCCAGTTGGGGGGTGTATCTGCACAGAATCACTTTATCCAATCAGTGCTGCCATTGTCAGACTGTGCAGTCACACGCCCCCAACCTGTTACCTCCCCTCCGTAGCCTTAATGAAGGCTAATAACAATTAATTCATAACTTCTAGCAGAAATAATAAAGGAATGGCACAACATAGAGTCATAAGAATAAATGCACCAGAATTGTTATTACATGGGGAATGCATGAAGCTATTAAAACAGACATGTCAGGAGTGGGGAGAGGTCCTCTTTAATTAAGAATACTTACAGTATAATAACAATAACAACATCAACAGCATTGAAACAATTTATATAGTGGCAACGTTACCCGCAACCTTTTATAATCAGAGGAAAAATAAGGCATTACAAAGGAACAAATTAATTAAAAAAAAACACACACAAGAGCTTATTATCTTTGAAGACTATTTAGAGCAGGGATCAGCAATAGGGTTGAGCGAACTTGTATTTTAAGTTCGGCGTCTAAAGTGTGGGTTCGGGTTATCTTAGAATCCTGTTATGGATTCCGCTACCACGGACCATAACGGAATTTGGAATCCATAAGGGGATTCTTCAATGAACCCGAACCTTGGACGCCGATCTTAAAAAACAAGTTCAACACTAAGGGAGGAGAAGAAGGAAGTAGAGCCGTGAAGGACGGTTGCGCAAACTTGTTTAGTAAGTTTGGCGTTCGTGTTCGACATTCGACTTCGTTGTTTGGCCGTTTAATAAACCTTGTTGAAAGGCTGCAGGGCAGCCAATCAACAAGCGTTTAAGATGTGTGCCCTTAGAATCCATCACAGCCATGCCTACTAATGGCATGACTGTGACTGCCCAGTGCAGCATGTGGCGCAGCCTCTATATAAGCTGGAGTCACGTAGCGCCGCACATCACATCAGCTTTTACTAGTGTAGGGCTAGGATGTTGCTGCTGTGAGGGAGAGATTAGGAAAGAATCTGATATCAGAGTGTAGTGTTAAGTTTGCTATTTACAGCGATTTTATTTGTGGGTGCAATGCAACATTTTTGTACCCTGCCCTGAGCCCAGTGACACAGAAAAATAAGTTTTAATCCGCCTGTTAGTTAGGTGGGTGTCGGCGGCCATTTTGTGAAAGTTACAATATTGCCAGGGACAATAATTTGCCAGGGACAAAAATTTTAAGCGAACCTGTCACCTGGAATTGACTTCATAAACCATGAACAGTACTAATAGTGACCCACAAGACGTTTCCAACAGTGTTTCCTTGCGCTTTTCCTGTATTTAAAATCATCTAAAAATCGCCTTTTAAAATCCTTGCAGAAGTCAAGATAGAAGTCAAGGGGGCAGTGGCCTCCTTGACTCCAGGTCTGCCTTCCCTGTCCTAACCCTGCCCCACTGCTGCATAACTGACATTAGCTAAAGTTGCCGGGACCGTGCTCATACAGCCCGCGCATGCGCGGTATGCCTCCTTTAGCAGCGCGATCCCAGCTCTCCCACTGTGACTTGCGCGTCTCCTGTACACTATGGGTGCATGACACATTATGAGCGAGGGCAGCCTAAAAAGCATGTTGATATGATGGAGGAGGAGGAGAAGGACGAGAAAAGGAAGATTGAACCATATAGCCTTTTTGGTGGTGGCAGAGGTGTATGTGAATACAGTGTATTCAGTACTTTAGAAACAACACATTTAAAGTGCCTTTATGTTCAGCTGCTTTCATCTGGTGGAGTAAAGAAGTCAGGGAAATCCAGGCCCGGTTCATTTTTATAATAGTCAACCTGTCAGCATTTTTAGTTGACAGGCAAATGCGCGTATCTGTTATTATGGCCCCAGCAGCACTAAATACCCACTGTGACAAAACGCTGGCAGCAGGGCAGGCTAGCACCTCTGAGGCGTAAAGAAGATAAACTGAGGGTGTTCTGGCTATCACCCTATCTACTGTGTTTGACTTTTTTTTTTTGGTATGGTTTGAGTTAGAGTTTATGACTAGACTGTAAGATATATTATTATTGTTATTTGTTTTGTAATTTAGGAGTTAGTCAACAGGCCATGCCATTGTTTTACCACCACTGTTGTATGTTATATTTGTATTTTATAGCAATGTGTAAATTATGATGAGGTTTTAGTGAATACAGTGTACAGGCCAGCCCCTCAAAGGCATAGAGTGCAAGTTTGTGCCAACTGTCCAGCTTGGACACCCAATAGTTGTAAGGCACAGAGGGATCACTGAGGACGCTGACACGGTCTGCTATGTACTCCTTCACCATCTTCCAAAATGTTTACCTCCTTGTGACACTAGGTCGCGCATCAGGGTGAGGGTGCTGGCGGGGTGTCATGAAACTGTCCCAGGCCTTGTAGAGTGTTGTCCTGCCTCTGTTGGAACTGCGGTGTGTCCCCCTCATCTCCCCTCCTGGGTTGCCCAAGGAACTACGTACTCTGCCTGTTGTCATATGGAAATTTTCTAAGCAATTTTTAAACAAGTACATTCTGTTATTGCATCGTTTTGCTCGTCTTCTCCACCACAGGAATGGGAGTTCAGAAGTTCTCTTTGTAGGGGGGGTCGATAAGGGTGAACAACCAGTAATCAGTTTTGTCTAACATTCGTGTAATGCATGGATCGCGGGAAAGGCAGCCTAATATGAAGTCAGCCATGTGTGCCAGATTCCCAACAGGCAAGACTTCGCTGTTGTCATCAGGAGGATGACTCTCATTCTCCTTATCCTCCTCTCCTGCCCATCTATGCAGAACAGATGGAATAAACCTGCTATAATTACTACCCTCTGTAGCATAGGCAACTGTCTCTTGCTCCTCCTCCTCCTCATCATCATCATCCAATTCACACTGAGAAGCCGAACTGATGGTGTTCTGGCTATCACCCTGTGTAATGTTTTCCCCCCAGCTCCACCTCTTCCACATGTCAAGCGTCCACCTTCATCGTTACCAGCCAGCGTTTCACTAGACACAGGAGTGGTATGGTTAGGCTGATAATAGCGGCATCGCCACTCATCATCTGTGTTTATCCCTCAAAGTTGCGTAAAACCTCACAGAGGTCAGACATACAAGAGCATGTTGCAGCTGGTATTCCGCTACTGCTCTCTGCTGCTCACAAAGCCTGGACAACATGTAGAACATAGAGTTCCAGCGCAGGCGCACGCCACACAATAGTCTGTTAGCTGGCAAATGCAAGCGCTGCAGCAGCAAACAGACGGCAGCTGTAGATGACTTTAGGAAATGGGCACACACACGGTGCACCTCCACCAGTAGTTCAGGCAAAATGGGGTAGTTTCGGAGAAAATTAAGAACACGTGGCCTACGCATGGTATGGCCGGATTCCAGACATTAAGGTGGGATCCACATGGCCATATCAGCATTTGTTCCATGTACAATTTTCCCTTCTTCACTGGGCAGAGGTTGTTTTTTGCCCCTGTTATGGCCCTGATTCGCTGAGGGCTGGGCCTGTTATGTTCCAGGGTTAGATTTTTTATTGTTATGGTTTGAGTTCGAGTTCTGACTAGGCTGTAAAATAAAATATGTTATGGTTATTTGGTTATTTGTGAGTTCTTAAAAAGTTCATGCCATGGCAAATGAATTTCAGCAAGGCCTGTTGCCGCTTCCCCATGAGAATTCAGAGTTTGCAGTGGAGCAGGAGGTGGAGGCGGGGGAGAAGAAGGGGGGGTTGCAGCCACCAATGTAGGAGGTGGCCGAAATCCTGATCGAAGTAGTGCCCGCAATCCTTGGCGTCGGTGGCACCTGTGCCATCCCAGGGTACGACTCGCTACCAGCCTCCACAAGGTTCACCCTGTGTGCCGTCACATAAATGTAGCATCCCTGACCAAAAGCACTTGTCCTTATGTCCATCGTTAAGTGGACCTTCCCAATAATTTTGTTCTTCAGGGCAGGGTTGATATTATGGAACACAATTTCTGGTGTAATGCGGGGATGACACACGGAGAAAAATAGTGGCGGCTGGGGACTGAGTAATGAAGGATGGCCACCGCCATAAGCCTTAGTGTCCACAGGCCTAAATGGCAACATTTCCATGGCTCTAAATTTTGAAAGGTGCGCATTTAGTGCTATGGCCTGTGGGTGGGTGGTGGGGTATTGGCGCTCACATTCAAAGGCCTGGGGACATCTGTACGCTGTGCTTGAACACAGAAGTGGGTGTGCTAGCTGATGGTGCTTGCGAAGGCCCAGCTGCAGGGTGGGAGTCATCCAGGCCTGCGTCTAGGACAGAGGATTGGCCAACACATAACACAGGGGAGGAGGAGAGGGCAGTGGTGTGACCCACAGACACTGATTGTGGACCCAGGGGTTTGGCCCACCTATTAGGGTGGTGTAGCCTCCAGTGTACAGTCTTCCCCTATTATGTTCCAGTTTTTGAGGTATTATTTTTATGGTTTGAGTTAGTTTATTAATAGGATGTAAAATATGTTATGCTTATTGTTATTTATAAAATGTTGAGTTCTTATTTTGGTATGGCACAGTTTGCTAATCAAAAATCATTTTTCATTCTCACTTTCCTCAAAAAAGCCCCCTTGGCAAGAGAGATTTGCGAAGGGGGAACAGTTGTGGGCCTGTTTGTTGTGGCCCGCCTTCTCCCTTTCACCACCCCACAGACTCTTCCAGCCTGTTGCAGGGCTGAGGATCCCTCTGCCTCTGTCCTGCTGTCCTTGCTTAGCTTTCCATCTTCCCAGATTGGATCAGTGATGTCATTGTCCCCCATCTCCAAATCCACTTCCTCACTCTGGTCATCCTGCTGACTTGTGTTGACCTGTTGACAAAACCCTACTTATTGACAACTGTGTCTCATCCCCGTCATCCACCAAGTGAAACACTAATTGCCATTCCCCCCCCCGTTATCTTCTTCTTATTTTGGAGGCTGAAGAGTTTGGGGATCAGTGCATAAGATATCCTCATTTCCCTCTTCAGGGAGGGTCAGCTCACCGACAGGCCCTCACCTACTATTTTTTGGGGGTCAGCTCACACAATATATTCTTTTCTATGTTTCAGATTTGGAAGGGAACATAATTTGCTTTCCTTCAGTGGTGAATCTTTTACTCATGTGTTTTTTTGCAGGATTCTGGTTTTTATATAGTTGCACTGGGATAAATATTTCAAACTTTTTTCCTAGTCGATGCTGAACAACATTCCCTGCGCTCAATCTGCAGAGTAACATTAGCGCATGCAAAATATAGCTGTGAAATGCAATATTATTTTTTCGTAGCCGGTGCTAACCGTCATTCACTGTGCTCACTCTGCTATGTGACGTTAATGTTATATCTAACCCCCCAAAAAAATATTGAAATTGAAATTTCTCTTTTTTTCTGTGCTGACCGGGTCACTTAACCTCTTAGATGATCAGATCAGCAGGCCATTGCTCCGACTGTTTTGGAGGGTCACCAGCAGGCCATCAAGGAAAATTTTTCGAGGGTGTATGTATGATGCAGTCATTTATGTGTAAGAAAGGGTGTATTGGAGTGCCTGTTCCTTGTAATATTTGGAAGCCCTTTCACTTAGTGTGTAGGCGTAGGAGTCCCACTACCTGAACTACTGTACTATAATGTGAATGAGGCCCCCCTTTATGTAAAATACAGGCTGTATTGGAGTGCTTCTTCCTTGTAATTTTTCACAGCACTTGCACTGTATATGCAATTAAATATACTGGAAAGAATGTTTCCTAACAATTTTTCTAGATTTTTTTGGGGGTTTTGTGCGTATTTTTGTCAGTCTGTAAAAGTGGCGTACAACTCGGACAACATGGTTCTCAGCAGCGACATTGGAGTCCAAGATGCATCCAGACATGGTCCCCCTGCTGTTCCTGATCGATTTCAGAGGTGTTTCAATCACTTTCAGACCTTTTCCTATGAACCAGGCACCCTCCCCTCATTTGAGCAGGGGGTGCTCGGTTGTCTCCCATTGACTTCCATTATATTCGGGTCAGCCGAGCGCACGAATATCACTATGTGTTCGGACTGAGTACCCGAACACCTGAACATTTTGGTGCTTGCTCATCACTAATAATCAGTAAATACAACTGTGACATTGTGGGTGAAAAAAAAATCACTTTTTTTTGCCATAAAGTACATTTGCAGCCTGCATTGCATTTCTGAGAGTGAAATATAATCAGTAAATCCAGCTCTTAGGTTGTGGGTGAACATTTCTACGGTTATCAGGCCAGTCATTCACAAGTGGCTTGGAGAGTGTGTTCCTGCTGCACTGCATACCTGACAGGGAAATATATTCTGTAAATTTGGCAACGTTTAGATTGTTGGGTGCTGTTGTTATATATGCTGTAAAATCTCCATGATGTCTCTATGATAAATCTGCAGCATGGGGGCCCCATGTGGCTTCTACACACTTTCAAAATAATCTAGATTCCGGATGACCGGGGCGCTCCATGACCCCTTTTTTCTTCCAAACTACCCCTGTACTGCATACCTGACTGGGAAATATAATCTGTATATTTGGCGGCGTTTAGATTGTTGGGTGATCTGTACAGCTTTTTTCTTTCACACTACCCCTGCACCGCATGCCTGACTGGGAAATAGATTCTGTAAATTCGGCGGCGTTTAGATTGTTGGATGCTGTGGTTATATGCTGTAAAATCTCCATGATGTATCCATGATAAATCTGCAGTGTGTTGGCCCCGTGTGTCCTCTACACACTTTCAGAATAATCCTTCAGCAGGGCGAATAGGTGCCGGATGACCGGGATGCTCCATGACCCCTTTTTTCTTTCAAACTACCCCTGCACTGCATACCTGACTGGGAGATATATTCTGTAAATTTGGCGGCGTTTAGATTGTTGGGTGATCTGTACCCTTTTTTTCTTTCACACTACCCCTGCACTGCATACCTGACTGGGAAATATATTCTGTAAATTTGGCGGCGTTTTGATTGTTGGGCGATCTGTACCCCTTTTTCTTTCACGCTACCCCTGCACTGCATACCTGACTGGGAAATATATTTTGCACGCCGGTAGACGCGCTGCTGATGGCATTCCCACCTGACACCGGGGCCTTAATGGGAGCACAAGGAGAAGGCAGAGGAGGAGGAAGACGTCGCCAACGCAGCTGTGGCACCGCCAGCACCTCAGAAGGCAGGGTCAGCCTTTCCGAAAAGTGGAAAAGCTTTGTCAGCATGCCACAAGTCCACAACAAACAGCACCACCAGCTGATGTAGAATGTCTTAGCAGGTGGCAGCATTTCAGCAACATGGTGGAACAGTACGTGTGCACATGCCTACACGTACTGACTGACGGGTCTGCCCCATTCAACTTCTTGGTCTCCAAATTGGGCACATGTCCAGACCTTGCCCTTTACGCCTAGGAGGTGCTGGCCTACCCTGCAGCAAGTGTATTGTCCGAACGTGTGTTTAGCATGGCAGGGAAGGGGGCGTAATCACAGACAAAAGCAGCCGCCTGTCCACAGCCAACGTAGACAAGCTCACGTTCATTAAAATGAACCAAGCATGGATCCCACGGGACTTCTCTGTACCTTGTGTTAAGTAGACAAGTATAACGGCCGCACCCAGCCATTGTTATACTCCAGCTCTCTTTTTCTAATTTCTATTTCATTTGGGGTCTTGCCAAATTTGTGAAAAATAAAATAAAATAAAATAAAAATATATATAAAAGAAAAAACAAAAAAAAAAAACAGTGTTGGCTACTGTAGTTCCTCCTCCTCCCCCACCGCTTCCACCTACACTGCCACGTCCACCGCCTCCTTAAACTCCTACTCCATTTTGACCTCCGCCTCCTAGTTCAAGAATATTATTCTTGTGTTATTTTAAGTAATTTCCCTATCCACATTTGTTTTCAGGGCAACTGTCCTGCTGTTACCCCATTTTTGCTTCCTTTTGTAGCCCTCTGGCCCTTACTACAACTATTCTACAGCCATTTTAGTGCACCAAAGTTTATGTCGCCTTTGACTTCAATGGGGTTCGGGTTCGAGTTCTGGTCAAGTTCGGGTACCGAACCCGAAATTTGACCCGAAGTTCGGCCGAACCCAGTGAACCCTAACATCCCCGGGTCTGCTTATCCCTAATTGTAAGCCAAAACCAGGTCCGGGTTGAAAACAGGTGCAGATCCTTCCTTTATACCTTATCTCTGTGTAGCTTCACTACAGGTTTTGGCTTACAATAACTGATGGAAATAACTGATCAAATAACTGAAGTTTGAACTTGGCTTTAGGGCTCATGCACACAAACGTTGTTTGGTTCAGCGTCCGAGTTGCATTTTTTGCGACTCGGATGCAGACCATTCACTTTAATGGGACAGCAAAAGATGCGGACAGCACTCCTTGTGCTGTTCGCATTTGTTACTCAATTCCGTGGGGCCGCAAAAAATACATGTCCTATTCTTGTCCGTTTATGGGCGATCCATTCTGTCATTGCAGAAAGAACACGGGCGGCATCTGTGTTTTGCAGATCTGCAATTTGCGGACTGCAAAACAAGGCATGGTCATGTGCATGAGCACTTATACTGAATACAGTATATTCCAATAAATCTATATATGAATCTTCTCATCTCCTTCTGTTCTATAATTTATGCTGTCTGCAGCTCAGATGCGTACTTTTAAAGAGTTTGGCACCTAACTGAATATTAGGCATCATTCACACGACCGTACCGTGTTTTGCGGTCCGCAATGCACAGATTCTAGCTGTGAGCGATTTGCATTTTGTGGAATGTAACACCCCACCCTATGGTAATAATGCCATTTTGCGGACAAGAATAGGACATGTTCTGTTTTTTATTTTTTTTGCCAGGCCGTGGAAGGGAGCAATGGATGCGGATAGCACATGGAGTGCTGTTCACATCTTTTTCGGGCCAATTGAAGTGAATGGGTCAAAAAATGCGGCTCGGAAGCGGACCAAAACTATGGTTGTGTGTATGAGGCCATAAAATGTGTTGTTAGATCAGGAACACATGATAATTTTTCAGTTGAATTTAAATATGTAGATATTGCTGTTACATACTTGTTATTGCGCCGTTTAGCTTTCTTTTGAGTCGTTCTCTAACCGTCCATCTAATATGTTCCATTATAGGAACAGAACATAATAAAAGAATTTCTGGATTCAGGAAATAATGAATGGCACTAAACATACTCCACTGACTATAGCAGAGTCTGTTTAGTGTCCGTTTGAGATACTGTTTCTTTACAGGATAAAAAAAGTCCTGCACGCAGGGCTTTTTTTTCATCTAAAATAAAGAATTTCAGAGGGAAATGGCTGAAATGGAGGCAAAATGTGCATAACAGATGCCTAAAATACAGGAACTGCTTTTCTTTCCTGCTCTTCTGATGGATCAGAAGAACAGAAAACAGAACTGTGACCCAGCCTTAGGCCCCTTTCATATAAGTGTGAATTGAACGCATTGCATCCGCACTGAATCCTGACCTATTCATTACTATGGGTCTGTTTGTTGTTTTTCATGCATCATCTCTGCATTACGTGAAAATCGCAGAATGTTTTATATTCTGCGTTTTTTACGCAGCCCTGGTCCCATAGAAGTGAACGGGGCTTCCGTGATAAACACATTGCATCCAGATACAATCTTCTGAACAGATCCGGACACAATCTGTATTGTTTGTGTAAAAGAGGCCTTAGGCTACTTTCTCACTAACGTTAATATTTTCTGGTATTGAGATCCGTCATAGTGTCTCAATACCGGAAAAAAAACACTTCTGCGGAGCAAGACGGATCCATCACGGCCCACAATGCAAGTGAATAGGGACGGATCCATTTTACTCTGAAACAATCTGACAAAATAGAAAACGGATCTGTCTCCCATTGACTTTCAATGGGGTTCATGACGGATCCGTCATGGCTAAGTTAATGATAATACAACCGGATCTGTTCATAACATATGCAGCTGGTTGTATTATTTACGGTTACATTCTGTTTTTTGCGTTCCGTATCCGGACCGTATATGGAACCTTTCATTTCAATGGATCCGCAAAAAAAAACAGATGCCTTCCGTTTTTCCATTTTTCTGTTCCATTCAAAGATAGAACATGTCCTATTATTGTCTGCATAACAGAATGCACACGGACGTCATCCGTATTTTTTGTGGATCCGTTTTTGCAGACCTCAAAATACTTAAAAAGCCATACGGTCATGTGCAAGAGGCCTTAGACTCACCTTGACCCCACCCGACAACCTTTGGTTCAAAAAGGGTTTTTCACACAAAGTATTTTTTGGAAAAACACTATTGCAGTTTTGATGTAAAACGTAGATCCAACGGGAAGAAGCAGTATGAGTTATTGCATTATCCTTTTAAATCTACTTTTCTCTTGGCTCAAAAAAGTATGTGAAAAACTGCTAGAAAAATGGTGTTCTCCCCCCAAAAAAATGCCCCTACGTACCTTTCTTCTCAAATACAGCTTAAAAGCAGATTCCCTTTTTGCTTCCTTAGCCGATATATATTTCATAAAAACTGGAGAGAAGTATACATGACTTTGTGCCACTAAGGAACAGACCAAACCGGCATCAATATACAGTAATATAAACAATTCATCATCACAGTATAGCAATAAAAAGACACAGTAAGGGCATTTATGTTGCGTTGTCAATTGAAGCTGCTTTTTATGGTGCACTGTGTGGAAGGAGATAAAAAGCAGGTAACAAATGGGCGCACAGATATTCATTTATTTTGACCATTTGCCAGCTGAAATTTGCTTCAATATTTTAAATAAATCTCTTTTATATTTATGATTATCACACCCTTCAGTTACCTGAGGATACTTATTTAAAATGAAAAGAAAATTTATGCAGTTACTGAAAGAGTTGCACAAACAATTTGCATATATATAGAAGTGACTCTTATTCCCCACACAAAACCAATTCAGACATACAAAGCAGTCAGGAAATGGCACAAGGTGACCCAGTTATTCATTTTACTACAAGGTCCTTATAGCATGGCAGAGTAAAAGACAATTCTGCTGTCTACCTGCAATGCTGAAATTATATATATACATACACAGTTGAGTCACATTATTATGACCACGTCCTACTTTCGACGTTGGCAGCACATACTGTAGATCATGATAGAAGTCACATGCGGTGAGCTGGCTTCATGGGTATATAAGGTGTGCCATAGGCTGTCTGCATAAATATCCCTCGTCACTTTCATCATTACTGGATTTTGGGCCATGGATGGCAGTATTTCTGAAACTAGGCAGTTTAAGAACTGTTCATGCGCTGCCTTGGTGAAAGTGTATTATGAGTGGACAAATAACACCACTGTAAACAAGTGACGTGGAAACTGTGGAGCACCATGTGTCATGGATATGAGAGGTGAACATATGCTACAAAGGTGCACAGGGGCAGACTGATAAGCTACAGTGGAGCAGCTCACCGCAGCCCACTGCCAAAATGAACCAGACGTGTGTCGAAAACAACAGTTCAGTGAACCCTACTGTGTGTGGGGCTTCGAAGCAGAGAGATAGCCAATGCACCTCTGCTAATGAAGCTGCATCTGCAGAAAATACATAAATTTTCATGACAGTGTCAAAATATACATCTGCTGATTGGCAAAGGGTTGCCTTCTCCGATGAGCCACATTTTCTGCTTCATCGAAGGGATGGACATTAGAGCAGCAGGTGAGAAACATTAGAGAACAAACACCCTGCAACCATTGCTGGAGGAACACAGCTGGTGGTGGCAGCGTTATGGTCTGGGAAATGTTTTTATGGCATTCTCTGTGTCCACTCATTCATGTGAAAGGCAACTGATTGGGGTATGAATCCATCCATGCAGTCCACGTGTAGACCCATACATGCTTGTCTTCTTTGGGGAGGATGGGATCTGCCAGCAAGACAATACAACATTTCACACGGCTTAGAAATGTCCAACATTTAGAAGACCATAACCAAGGCTTGCAAGTAGAACCTTGGCCACCTAATTCCCCAGAGTAGAACACAATTGACCATCGATCATCATGTTCGCTCTAAGGATGCTCCCCCACACACCCTACAGTATCTGTGGGATGCACTGCAGTCAGCATGGCTCCAGATACCTGTGAAAACCTACCAGGACCTTAGTGAGTCACCCAAGCCCGTCTAGCTGCTGTCTAAAGTGAATGCAGCTATTACTCTGGATATTAGCTGGTGGTCATAAAAATGTGACTTGACTGAGTGACATATTTTATATAGTCAATTATTTATCAATATGTATTTTATACTGGGGAGGAAAGATGGGTACCCGGATTAAAGCCACAAGAGTATTAAGGGAATGTACAAATTCCATGCAAATGTCATTCTTTTTTAGATTTGAACCCAGTTTTAACCACTGGGTGCAACAAGGGTGAACAGAGTAGCTTAAGCCCGCTCTTTGGGCACTTAACTGCATATTTAAATTGAGGTACATAGAAGGAGATTTATAAAACTGATGTAAAGTAGAACTGGTTTAGTTGCCCATAGCAACCAATCAGCTTCCACCTTTTTTTTTACAGCTTCTTTGGAAACTGAAAGGTGGAATCTGATTGGTTACTATGGGCAACTAAGCCAGTTCTACTTTACACCAGTTTGATAAATCTCCCCCTTAGTCTCCAGAATGAATTAATGGATCTCTAAGTGAAAAATATCATTATATTCAGCTGAGCTAGCCCTACAAGGCATTGTGCCTGATTTAACAGTGAATGTATTGTTGATTGGCTCCTTTATCACTTGCTATATAACTTCCAACTTTTTAAAAGCTATGTACAACTATGCGGCTTGGACGCGGACCAAATACATTCGTGTGCTTGAGGCCTAAGGAACTGTTCTTTCTTTAGAGCCGCACCTGGTTTTATCTCACAATCACTAATGGAAATCACTGACCAAATCACTTAAGTGTGAACCAGGCCTAATAAATCTTCAGCAATGAGTCCTATACAATGAAGGAACAGCCAAGTTGATTGGTCCCAATTATGATGTCAATGCTGGGACAGCTGTCATTTAACCGGACTCAACATAGTTCAGATTGTGACAGCTGTGAAACAACTACACATTGACGTGTAGCAAAATAAGTATAAGACAATAGTGGGCAGAAACAGCTATAAATTTTACTTTTGTAAAAGAAAAAAATATATAATCTTGATTTTTATCACACACTTAAGTACTGTAGCTCGGATATTTCTAGTAAAGGTACACTTACCTGGGGCTGCAGTCTGGTAATAGTCCCACCAGGAGTAAACTTGTCATTTTGTTACAAAACTTTGAAATAGTTTTATAAACTAAAGTAAGCTTAACAGATTGTGCGATTAACATGGAGACAATTTCCTTCCAACAGTCCATTACACCTTATTGCACTATATGGTCTATATTCTGCCTTCAACCTTAAATAAGATTTAAATAGCTCCAGTCTACTGCCAAAAGATCTGTCTTAAGACATTTATACTGCCAGAGATACAATGCATGCTGAGAGCTAAATATACAGTATACTGACAAAATATAGGCCTGAAAACCTGGATCACAGATAGCTATATCTAAAAAAGCCTCCCTTCTACCATCAGTAATTGCTAAGGATCCTATGAGGACTAGCAGATGACACTTCCACACAATCCATGTAAAAGAAAAATGGTTGCAAGCATGTGAAGGTTTATTTTTAAACCACTAGACCATTAGAAAGCAGAAATGGTTTTACTCATATTTTAAATGGACATCTGTCAGTATATTTGTACCTAGGACACTGGCTGACCTGTTGCATTTGGCTTGGCAGCTGAAGGCATCTGTGTTGGTTCCATGTTCATATGTGCCTGCATTGCTGAGAAAATGAAAATAAGCTGCTAGGAGCAACGAGAGCATTACCATTACACCTAGAGCATCTGCTCTTTCTGCAACTGCTGCCCTTTTTCCACAATGAAAATGTCATCATACCTAGCCCTGTCAATTAAAGAGTAAAATTAGTTTATTACTGCTTTGATGGGAAGGGGTACATGTAGGGTAATCTCCATGATAATAGTAGGTGTAGAATTAGGATAACATTATATAACTCTATTGTTCTCTTGACAGGCCTCAAAAAAGATGCCTACTAAAGAGCATTATATTCATGTGTGATGCTGTAATTAAGAGACTACACGGGGGCGTTCTCTCTGACTGCAGTGATTGACTGAGTGAAAAAGTTGATCAAGACTGTTGTGCTAAAAGTACAAACAAAGAGGAAGTTAAAAAGCCAGGACAGGAAGTATAATAAATAAAGGGATATCCGGAAAACTGTCTACCTTTTTTTTTTAATAAAAAAAACAAAAAAAACAAGAATAACAGAAAAACAGATTTAAAATGTAATTTAATAAAAATTGGATGGAACTGTCCCATTAATGGTAGCGGTCTCATCCCAGACTCTAGACATCATAGACATCACCTGCTTTAGGTGATTTTGTTGGGAAAGCTGCAGCCATGAAGACAGGCTAATCTGATATTCCAGCATTCCAGCAATGCTACCATCAGTATTTTAATAGTTTGGTAACAGTCCTCTAAGCACTGTCAACAATGTCCACATATAATTTAAGAACAAATGCGTAGTCAATACACTGCTCCATGAGGAAATCATGATAAACAGACAGACTTTGCAATACAGCTCCCTTTTATAGTTGCCGATCAGAATGCAAGCTGCCATTAATACTGTATATTTTACACAAAGGGGGAATTTTTAGGGTTTGGCCCTCTAACCTGACACAGTACTCCACTCAAAGATTCATATGTACAGTACCATGGAACTTAAAGGGGTTCTCCGGGAACTAAGAAAATGAAAATACTTAAATATTACCTTATTATAAATATATTCCCAAATACCTTTCCTTAGTTATAATGGCTCATATTGTCTAGGGAGCAATCATCAGGGGAAATAAAACAGTACACACAAAATCTGTCCTAATCATACAGCAGAACAGGTTACTTCAAGACATTATGCTAAAGAGCTGCCTGATCCTCCGGTCTGCTTCTCTTGTCAGGAATTATGATCCTGAATACAGTTTAATATGATTTTCAGCTGAATCTCTGTAGGAATGGAATTCATGAGGATACATGAAGTACAGAGAGGAGGTGGGGATATGGATAAAGAGCAGCAACTCTTGTATGCAGTCTCCATTACCACAGTCTGTCCTGTCTGTCCTCTCTGTACTTGTCTCCTCATGAACTCCATTCCAACAGATATTCAGCTAAAGATCTTATCATCTGTATTCAGGATCATAATCCTTAGGCTACATGCACACGACCGTTGTTTGTTTCCGCGTCCGTTCCGTTTTTTTTCACGGATAGGATGCTTCCCCATTCATTTCAATGGGTCCGTCAAAAAATGCGGATGGTCAACCGTTTTGGTTCCGCATCCGTGATCCGTGTTTTCATTCCGTCAAAAAAATAGTGCATGTCCTATTTTTTTCACGTTTGCGGACAAGGATAGGCATTTTTACATTGGATCTGCCATAAACATCGGATCCGTCAAAAAAAACGGTCCGTCATCCGTTTTTTTTGACGGACGCAAAATTTCAAGGAGGAGCGGACGCGGAGGCAGGCAACGGTCGTGTGCATGTAGCCTTAACATGTAGAGCAGAGAGGAGGATGCGGCAGCTCTTTAGCTCAGTGTTGTGAAGTAACGCCCTGCTGTGTGATTTGGAGAGGTTTTGGGTGCAGTAATAGGACAGCAGCCATTTTGTTTCTCCTAATGATTGCTCCCTAGACAAAACGAGCCATCATAACTAAGAAAGGTATTTGGGAATATATTTATAATAAAGTAAAATTTAAGTTTTTTCATTTTCTAAATTCCCAGAGAACCCCTAAATATTAATGAGTTATCCTCAGTATTATGAGCTGTGGTCTGTGACATCACATCCATTAGTGCAGCTCTGTCCCTTTTCTAGTGATAGATGTTGTGCTCAATTTACTATAAAGTGGCAGCAGTACGGCAGCCACTTTAAACATCGGACCAATCTGGAGAATAGGTCATCGTAACTTAATTTGAGGAAAAAAAAGCTTTAATAAATATAAAAAAGTATAGTACGTGTTATACACAAAGAAAAATCACAAAAAATAAGTCTTTCATAATTTTTTTTTTTCTATTGCTAAAATTCTGCTTGGTTATATCTGATTAAAGACAACAATATGGTCATTGCTACAGTTAGCACAATACATTATTGCCCAGCTATCCAAGACTCTTGAACAGCAGAGAATACTTTGGCTATAAAGATACAGTAATACAAATGAGTACTAACAAAAACTGTAATGAAACAAAAAATCTATAAAAGAAGTCAGAACAAAATTAAAACAGATCACACTATACTGTGTATAGACAGGGAGTCTCTAAATTACACTCAAAAGGCACAAATACCAGAATTTTAATGGGAAGCAGTACCACAATTTGTGGGCCAGCGGTTTAAAGCCACACCTGCTTCAAGAAGGAACATGTCCTTTCCTGGCATGATGTCTGGACAGACACCGCTTGGAACTAAGCTGCGAGCAGATCTGTGCCATTCACAGTGAACAATAGTGATGACCGGCAGGGGCAATATTTGAATTTGCGATATTTCTCAAATATTTGCTAGAATATTTGTCATATATTCGCAAATTCGCAGTTATTTTCTTGATTGCAAAAATCGGCAATGTAATATGCGTGTAATGCACGCGCAATACAGGCGTGGGTCACTATAGCTAAATGTTTAAAGCTCCTAGAAGTTTCCTGAGACTGGAGAAAATGGTTGGCAGGGCAGAACATTACAATAGCTTTATATGCAGATAGAGTGCTCCAATATATTCGCGATTGCTCAATTAATGATGAGCATATTTTTGCGCAATACGTGCAACTTCACATTTTAGCAGGTCTGACTACATATTGACTAAGTATTGTTGTGAGCTGGTGACATCACAGCACTATGTATGTATGTATGTATGTAACATGCATACATATATGCATACACACTATGTATGTAGCATGTATGTATGGACAGCAGAAACACTACCTAACACCCTACACATCAGCTACACTATATCACAATCCAACCTACACTGACTATCTCCCACTAACTATCTGTATCAAGCTAACTAAGTGTATATAAGCTAACTAACTATCTAATGTAATATGACACAGGAAAGCACAGGGCACAGCAATGACACTGCTGTCTATCTCAGAACTGTAATAAACTGGCTGTGGGGAGGTTCTTATATAGTATATAGTAAGGGGTAGGCAACTTTCCTATTGGCTGCTAAGGATGTTGCTAAGCTGACAAAGACATTGCAGCCTTCTCATTGGCCCAAAAGCAAAAAGGGAGGTTACTGATGAAAAAAAAAGTATAATATTCTAAAATAAAAATATATATCACTATATTCTAAATATTCGTGAATTCTGAAAGTTGCGATATTCACGATATTCGCAATTAAAATTTGTGATTCGAATATGCACACCCAACACTGGTGAACAACTGTGGCAGAAAGCATTGCAGTTTCTGCCGTGGAATATGTGCCGGATTTTGACAGCATCATAATCAAGTGTGAACTTACCCTTACAAATGCGACAACTATCGGTCCACTGTCTGCCTAAGCTACAGTGGGGCACCTACCAATGAGGGAGGGTATTGAATTACTTCTGCTTTCCATTTGCCTACCACTACTAAGTGTAGACTGCAGTTCCCATTGAGTACAATTATAGCTGTACAAATGAATGTATGTGAATGCCCCCAAATGATGACTGTAAACCGCAACCGTTTTATTAAGGGAATCTGAAAAATTAAATAAAAAACCTAGGGGAGATTTATCAAGACTGACATGTGAAGTACCCCAGAGCGGGCACTACCAGTCCTACAACCTTCTACTGTCATTAATGCCTAACCAATGTGTGACACTACTACCTTTTATTTCCAGGTCAAGTCAGTGCTATCTAACTGTTATTTATTGTATTTTATGCACTGTGTCTGGTTTACCAGCAGGTTGCAGTGTGCCTGGCATTGAGCTATAGGTAGAATGGAAATAACTTTTCCATTCTTTCCCCCTCCTTGGAGGAGTGGGCTCACCCAGATCTTCTCAAGAGAGTGGTGTCTTGCCTGTTTATGAGGAGTTGAGAGTTGGAAGGAGAGGAGACATGAAAAAGTGATGGGAGGTCTCCCCGCAGTAGGAGTCTTCCATGGGAAGAAGCTCATAGAGAACCCCGACTCCTGGAACTTTATAGACTGGGTATTTGTCACCATGTAAGGGGAGGGGAGGAACACCAGAATGACAACAGAAGGAAAAAGACAAGCAACTAGGCCTCAAGGCTAGGAAAAGGGAAGCTGTCACCAACCTATGGAAACCCTAAACCTAGCCCTGACTCCTGTCAGTATGAATAGAGCCTAAAGGTGGGAATATTCATACACCGGAAACCTAGACCCTGGTAATCCTGAACAGCTCTAGGCGTAGTGACAGGATTTGAGACTACTGGTTCCTTCTCAGATGAACGAATCAACATCTCCCTGAGACCTAGTAAACAACTAGCAAATGGGAACAACAAAATACAAGGGAAGAACACTTATCTTCAATATAAAATGGAAGAGCTGGAACTCAGAAGAGGACAACACATCAGCTCTTCCAACTCCAGGCAGAGAATATCAATTGAAATTAAGTGTGAGTCCAGACTAAATAGAGGAGCAGCAATGATCACAAGCTACACCTGACACAAGAGGTGTGGTCATTGCCAACAACAACACTGCATCACGTGAAAACAGAGAGGCTGTCAGATAACCTCACGTGCAGCCAGTCTCTCAGATCTTCTAACCTCTGCCACAGGAGGGACCATGACAGTATTACAAGGAGATTAATGGCCAAAGGCACCACAGTCAAAAGTACCAGAACTGCTTAAAAGTCCAAATTCCAGATGAAAGCCAGAGATTTGTACAGCAAAGAAAGGCAAAGCAAAGTGTCTGAGCTGACCTGCCAGTGCACGCCAAAACCTGCTGGAGCCAGAGAAAGATCAAATATTACCTGGAAGGAAGTTTATTCAAGTAAAACTCTTGAACTTTATCAAGTCAGGATTCGGCTTAATCCTCAAACCACAGCTCATTTGAATGCTAATAAGCCTAACCCTTGGGAACAACGGTATCCAGGTAGGAGCAACGTGATACACAAAACTATTAAGGCCACATCACCACTTAGCACGTTGCACATGTGGGGTGGGGGAGGGCACGTTGCACATGTGCTATGCTGGTCTATGATATCCCTTGCACCACCCAAGGGTGCATTTAATTTATGACAAGGTGCGCGCCTGTGTGTCCGATTGCAACCTACACCACCTTGTAGCTGGCATAGATTTCAGTTATCATTTCTGCAACAAAAACATTGTATAGGGAATACAACTCTCCCCCATAGTCCTTACCCCTATATAGTTATATTATGAAATTATGGGGGAACATTAATAAAAAAACAACACATTATGCAGAGGTGTCAGTTGGAAATGGGGCCAATTAAATTTTTATTATAAGGCATTAAGATTTCACACTGGGCTAAGCTACCCATCATTAAAACCCCTGGCATCTCTTGTATATCTACATATTTATGCAGAAATCAGGTTAGTTTACAACAGGGGTCAGCAACCTTCAGCACTCCAGCTGTTGTGAAACTGCAATTCCCAGCATGCTCCATTCATTTCTATCATAGGTCTGAGAAGAGCAGAGCAAGTATGCATGCATGAGTTGTAGTTTCACAACAGCTGGAGTGCTGGAGGTTGCTTACCCCTGGTATAGAATATTTAGATAAAAAAAAAAAAAAAAACAGTACAGTATTCTTGACTTTTTAATATGCTTAAATAAATCAATTCCAAACATAAGGAAAGTAATCATATAGTGTTCCTAAAAATCAGTTATTAGTATTATATTCTATGCATGGTGCGATCTCCCATCTCTGACTCACTAGAAGAAGGTCTTCACATAATGTTATTGTACTAGAAAGGAATTTGTGGTGTGACATTTGTTGATGCTGGAAAGCATTGTGGGAAGGTCATACCCAGAGAAGATAATGGCATTCTAGACAATATAATAACTGCATAATTTTTGTTATTAATGATGTATTAACTTTTGATGTTAGATTGAAAATTGTAAGAACACCCTAATGGCAATTGACCAGAACATGGCTTGTAAGCCTCTGGGTTTGAGACATGAGTCAGATCTCCTTGTCATCTCTAGGCTGAGGCTATTCCATTAATGCATCCACTTATTTTCTATATATTTTTTTTTTTTATTATAACCTTTATACCTTTATCAGATTGTTCCCCCTAAAAAAGCTGTTTAATACTTTGCTAATTGAAGAGAATGTCATTATCAATACAGATGTGTCCCTCCTTACTTTTTTCCTGTGTATACAGTGATCTAGAAGGACACCCAAAAATGGTCCCTGCCTTTTCTCTGGGGTGTCCGGCTGTCACTGACAGTGCATCCCCCTCTCGACAGCTACACGATTAGCGTGCAGCTACTATCTCTGAAAGGATATTTCAAAACATCCGATCAGAGATAAACCCGACCGCCCAGGACGTTTATACTCAATGGGCGGTCGGGAAGAGGTTAACGTACAGTTAGGCACTGGGATATAGTGGGCATACCAGCTGTGCCTGCACCATCAGCAATGGTAACAAGTTATAATATATAACCAGGCTCCCACTGCTATGGCCAGGATTGGCAATAACACTGATCCGGGCCATTTAACCCCTTATATGTCACTGACAGTAGTGGCCACATAATCTAAGCAATTAGATAAATGGATTAGATGCCCTCTGTCACTTCATCAACTCCCCTGTAATGTGATTGTGGGGTAGCAAGGATTGCTATGGTTGCCTGAGTCCTAACAATGGCTTCTGAGTTTGGAAGGCTAATAAATATGGCCATACACACCTGTAAAGCCTAAAGGGTACACGTTGGACTTTCTGCCCCTTTACGCACCTAGGCTGCAAAAAAGTGTCACACATGTGGTATCGCCGTAATAAGAAGAATTAGGGAAATGTGTTTTGGGGTGTATTTTTACATATACCCATGCTGGGTGAGAGAAATATCTCTGAAAATGACAACTTTGTATAAAAAAAATGGAAAAAGTTGTAATTTACAGAGATATTTCTTGCACACAGGATGGGTATGCATAAAAAGACACCCCAAAACACATTTCCCTACTTCTCCTGAGTACGTAAATACCATATGTGTGACACTTTTTTGCAGCCTAGGTGCGCAAAGGCGCCAAAATTCCAATGAGTACCTTTTAGTAGGGCATTTTTAGGCATTTGGATTCCAGACTTGTGACAAAAAGTTTATTCTTTCATGGACTCAATGTGCCCCTCAGCGAATACCTTGGGGTGTCTTCTTTCCAAAATGGGGTCATTTGTGGGGTGTTTGTACTGCCCTGGCATTTGAGGGTCTCCGCAATCATTACATGTATGGCCAGCATTAGGAGTTTCTGTTATTCTCCTTATATTGAGCATACGGGTAATGAGATTTTTTTTTTCCGTTCAGCCTCTGGGCTGAAAGAAAAAATGAACGGCACAGATTTCTTCATTCGCATCGATCAATGTGGATGAAAAAATCTCTGCCAAAAAATATGCAAAAAAAAAAAAAGAGGGGAAAGGCGTCTGCCAGAACATAGGGGCTCTGCCCAACATCCAAACCCACTTCAGCTCGTATGCCCTCGCAAACCCGATTTCTCCATTCACATTAATCGATTCGATTAATCGAAGTGTTTGCCAAAGCATATGAACACCGCCCCTCAGCTTATAAGCCTCGGCAAACGTATCTTTTTTACTGCAGAGGAGAAATCTCGTCTTGCAGCGCCGCATACACCGACTTTGTGTAATCTGACAGCAGCGCAATGCTTCTGTCAGAATGCACATCAGTGCTGCAGCTGGTTGATCGCTTGGTCCACCTAGAAGGTTAAAAAAAAAAAAAAAAACAGTCAGCAACACAATAAATTTATTAATGTTAACTTTTATAAACTTTATATAACATTTGAAATAGAACATCAACTTATATAAACTTTATTGAACATTTGAAAGAGAACATTAACTTTTTTGCTTACCTGTGATTTTTTTTTTACCTTTAGAGGACAAATCTCTCCTTCCCCATGGGACAATGTGCAAAGCGCAAATCGCCCAGAGATGTGGTGAAGTACATTATGCACTTTGTCCCAGGTGAAAGGAGAGGTTTGTGGCAGCTCTGTGTGAAAGGACCCTAAGACCCCTGTCTGCTTTTCCTGTTTCACGCGATCCCTACACTAATAGTGTACCTGTGTGTGGTACTTGCGGAAACACTCCCCTATGCATAGGGCAGGCTGGTCAGGACAGTCAGGACAAAACTGTGGTGTCACGCCTTATTCCAGCCCTGCTACAGAAACGACAACTTTTTCTTGGGGAACGGTGAGTTGGGGTACCAGGATAGACACTCGGGAAGTGTCTGTCATGTAGCTGGCTAACTACATCAAGAACTTAGGGCACGGCCCCTCCTGGATACAGGAGTTCCGAAATGATCTCTTCCTGGAATTTAAGGAAGGATGCCGTTCTCTCAGCCTTACTGTAGAGAACAAAACTATTTTACACAGCCAATTTAATTAAATAAACAGACACCTTCTTATACCAGCTTCTGGTGCGGCGGGACACTAAATAGGGAGCCAACATCTGGTCATTGAACTCCACTCCTCCCATGTGAAGGTTATAGTGTGGACAGAGAGGGTTTTCTCAATGAATCCAGTTGCCCTTTCAATTTGCACTGTCGTGTCTGCGTTAATGGTGGATAGAAGGTAAACGTCCCTCTTGTCCCTCCACTTCACTGCAAGCAGTTCTTGGTCACACACGCAGTTCTTGGTCACTTGGCAGCCTCTCCCCCCGTGCAAGTCAGGTACTAACGAGCCATTGGGGGAAGCCCCGGCGATTAGGTCGAGCGGTGCCACAGCAGAGAATTCCGACTATATGTAAGTGCCGAAAGAGGGCCATGCTTGTGTAAAAATTGTCCACATATAAGTGGTACCCCTTGTGGAGTAAGGGTGACACCAAGTCCCAGACAATCTTGCCACTGCTCCCCAGGTAGTCAGGGCATCCGACCAGCTCCAGTTTTGAGTCTTTTCCCTCATAGACCCTAAAATGATATGTATAGCCTGTGGCCCTTTCACAGAGCTTATACAGTTTGACCCCATAAAATGTACAAGGGACTCGTCTATGCAGATGTTCTGATTGGGGGTATACACATCTGCAAACCTGGATGACAAATGGTCTATGAGGGGCCGAATTTTGTGGAGCCGGTCATAAGCAGGGTGGCCTCTTGGATGACAGGTTCATTGTCAGCGAAATGCATAAAGCGCATGATGACCTCAAAACGTGCCCTGGACATAGCAGCAGAGAACATGGGCATGTAATGTATTGGGTCTTTAGACCAATAGGACCGCAACACATTTTTTTTAGTTAAACCCATGCTGAGGATAAGGCCCAAAAATATTTTAAATTTGGAAACTGTGACTGGTTTCAACCGGAAAGGCTGGACATAGAAGCTTTCCGGATTGGCGGTTATATACTGTGTGGCGTAGCGGTTGGTTTCTGGCACAACTAAGTCATAGAGATCCGCGGTTAAGAACAGCTCAAAAAACGATCCTAAATGACCTGTCTCCATGCGAACTCCAGACTGGGCGGCGAACGGGGGCAATACGGGTGCGGCGGAAGCACGGGATTACCAATTTGGGTTTTCCAGCACCTCTGGGAGACTAAGGGCTCTACGGGCCTGTGAACGTGGTGGCTGCGACAGGGGAGTTACTGCACGTGCCACCGTACCATCTTGAACTGCCCTTCTGGTGCTCGCCACTTCACCAGGGAATACGGCAGTGCTGGTAGGAGGTCCAGGATTTGCTGCGCTGCTGGTGTATGACACACCATGAAAAAGATCAGCGCTAGCACCACTCTGCTGCAAATGAGGCTCATCACGCGGTGTTTGCAGAACATTGACATGGGGTCGGGTACGCCTGACCATAGCAGGGACCTCAACCTCGTCATCCTCACTAGCGGTTAGAGTGCCACTGCCGTCTACAGGTTTATATTCTGAACCACTAGATTCAGCGGGTGAGGCGTCCCCATCGCTTTCATCCATCACGGCCAGAATCCTGTAGGCCTCTTCAGCGGAATACCCTTTTTTGATATTTTTGACTAACTAAATTTAGGGGGTATTCCTCTGAGACTACCCAGGAAAAAGAGCACACCTGCCTAGTAAAAAGGAGTGCTTGCGAAGTAAAGCTGCAATCGCTAATAAAGATCCAAAAAGCTCAAAAGTGATCTTTACAGTGCTGCAGCGATTTTACGGTGTTTTTGAAGCGATCAGAAAAAAAAATTATGGCACTGCGGTGGGGCGGACTGAACGCAAGTGTGGGCACAAGATCAGGCCTGATCGTGCGAACACTGCGTTTTTTGTAGAGCCTAAGGTGAACCTAATGTACTGATATAGATCTGATTGCGATCAGTCTTGATCACTTACAGATACTATATAGTACTAGTGCTGATTAGCGACAGCGATGACGCTAATCAGCTACTAATCAGTGACTGCGGTGCGGTGGGCTGGGCGCTAACTGCCTAACAAGTAGCTAACTAACTGGCAGTGATAAGGGACCCTTACAGGGGGGTGATCAATGGCAGGGGGGTGACAGGGGGGTGATCAGGGAGTCTATATGGGGTGATCAGGGGTTAATAAGTGACAGGGAGGGGTTTGTGTAATGTGTGTGTGGTGCTTGGTGCTACTTACAGAGATGCCTCTGATATACCTTTCTGATTGGAGATTTTAAACATCTACAGCCTGCCAGCCAATAATGAGCGCTGGCAGGCTGTAGTTTAACTTCAACACTGTGCGCTGCTGTGAACGCGCGCTCCCGTGAGCGCACGTTCACAGCAAATCTCGGGTCTCACGAGATGACGCCAATAGGCGTCGCTAAGACCTGAGAGCGCTGCCGTGCTGACGCCTATCGGCATTAGTGTGACAGCAAGCGGTTAAATAGGCCCTGCCAGAGGAATATCATAGATTATTACAGTCCCCAGAAAGTGAGATCAGAGGGTTACAGGGATGCAAAAGGGACTGTGTCATCAGAAAATTACCTATTGGTTATATCATATTTTTACGTTTAACATATTTTTAAAGAATTTTGATGATGTTATTTTTAATTTTCCAGGTCAATATCTATAATTAACCCATTCAGGACACATAATGTACCAGTACGGCATGTTTCCCAAATCCTTAAGGGACACATGACGTACCGGTACATCATGAGTATTTGCTGAAATCATTCAGACCTGCGGTTTTCAGCGCTTTTCGTGATCAGAATCTCAATACCCCCAAAGTGGTAAATTTTAACCTGCCCCCACAATCATATTGTGGTTGCAGGGGTGCAGGGGCGGTGGTTGCGGGCGACGGGAGGCGGTGTGGGAGGCGGGCAGTGCGGCAGGCGGGATCGCAATAGCGATCCCCGCCTACCTCCTCTGTAACATCGTTGGTGGTATAGTGGATCAATCAGAGTGTCCGCACATTGCTGGCTGTCATCTGTGCTTGTTCAGATGCCAGCTGTTTAACCCCTTCTATACCGCTTTATGGAAGGTGTTAACAAGGAGGGAGCTTCCTCCTCTCCGATCGGGGGACTGCTGTGCCTTTGCAGCCTCCTCCCGACAGGATGGGATCACAGAGCGAGGGGGCTCCCCTCCCTCCCCATCACCCGCTGCTCTGTTCTGGCAGCGGGTGATGGTTGCCATGGAAGCAGAACACATGACCTAACCCCTCAGGTGAACGCCATAAAGCCCCCCCCCCCCCCAAAAAAAAAAAAATGGTGTAAATAAGCCATTTTTTGGCACCTTACATCACTAAAAGTGTAATACAAAGCATCAAAAAGGCTTATGCCTTCCAAAATATTACCAATCAAACCACAATCTTATCCCGCAAAAAATGAGCCCGTACCTAAAACAATTGCCCAAAAAATAAAAAAACTATGGCTTTCAGACTAAAACATGATTTTTTTGTTTCAAAAATGCTTTTTAGTGTTAAATGTAAAAGAAACCCTAAAAAGTAGACATATTAGGTATCTCCACAACCGCAAGAATTTGCTCTATAAAAATATCACATGACCTAACCCCTCAAATGAACACCGTAATTTTTTTAATAAAAACAAAAAGCCATTTATTGTCACCTTACATCACAAAAAGTGTAATAGCAAGCGATCAAAAAGTCACATGACCCCCCAAATAGTGCCAATCTAACCGTCACCTCATCCCTCAAAAATTATACCCAACCTGAGACAATCGCCTAAAAACTGAAAAAAATATGGCTCTCAGACTATGGAGACACTAAAACATGTTTTTTTTTTGTTTCAAAAAGGATGTTATTGTGTAAAACCTAAATAAATGAAAAAGGTATACATATTATGTATCGCCATAAGGACCTTCTCTATGAAAATATAACATGACCTAACCCCTCAGGTGTACGCCGTAAACATAAAAAACAAAAACGTTGTCAAAAACGCCATTTTTTTGTCACCTTACATCACAAAAAGTGTAATAGCAAGCGATCAAAAAGTCATATGCACCCCAAAAGAGTACCATACAAACAGCCATCTCATCCCGCAAAAAATGAGCCCCCACATCGGACAATCGCCCAAAAAAAAAAATCTATGGCTTTCAGAATGTGGAAACTCTAAATAATAAAGCATTTTTGAAAAAAATGATTATGTAAAACTGAAACAAAACCCCCCAAAAAGTAGTCATATTTTGTATTGTTGCATCCGTAAAAACCTGCTCTAGAGAAACAGCACACAATCTAACCTGTCAGTTCAACGATGTAAATAACAAAAAATACAAAACGGTCCCAAAACAGCTATTTTTTTGCCAATCTTCCATTTTAATCCATTTTCCCAGTAACAAAGCAAGGGTTAACAGCAAAAACAAAACTCAATATTTATTGCCCTGATTCTTTAGTTGGCACAAATATCCCATATGTTGTCGTAAACTGCTGTATCGCCCCCCTGATGCACCCCTACAGTAGAAACTCCAAAAAAGTGACCCCATTTTGGAAACTACTGGATAAGGTGGCAGTTTTGTTTGTATTATTTTAGTGTAAATATGATTTTTGGTTGCTCTATATTACCCTTTTTTTGAGGCAAGGTAACAAAAAATAGAAATTCTGAAATTTCATCTCCATTTGCCAATAACTCTTGTGGAACACCTTAAGGGTTAACAAAGTTTGTAAAACAGGTTTTGAATACCTTGAGGGGTGTAGTTTCTTAAATGGAGTCACTTTTATGGAGTTTCTACTCTAGGGGTGCATAGGGGGGCTTCAAATGGGACATGATGTCAAAAATCCAGTCCAGCAAAATCTGCCTTCCAAAAACAATATGGCGTTCCTTTTCTTCTGCGCCCTGCCGTTTGGCCATACAGCAGTTTACGACCACATATGGGGTGTTTCTGCAAACTACATAATCGGGACAATAAATATTGAGTTTTGTTTGGCTGTTAACCCTTGCTTTGTTACTGGAAAAAATTGATTAAAATAGAAAGATTTCCAAAAAATCAAAATTCTGAAATTTTATCTCCATTTGCCATTAACTCTTGTGGAAAACCTAAAGGGTTAATGACGTTTGTAAAATCAGTTTTGAATATCTTGAGGGGTGTAGTTTCTAGAATGGGGTCATTTTTGGGTGGTTTCTATTATGCAAGCCTCACAAAGTGACTTAAGACCTGAACTGGTCCCTAAAAAGTGGGTTTTTGAAAATTTCTGAAAAATTTCAAGATTTGCTTCTAAACTTCTAAGCCTTGTAACGTCCCCAAAAAATGAAATGGCATTCCCAAAATGATTGATACATGAAGTAGACATATGTGGAATGTAAATAAATAATTTTTTTTTGGCGGTATTACTATGTATTATAGAAGTAGAGAAATTGAAACTTTTTGGTAAATTTGGTATTTTTTCATAAATAAAAATTAAATTTTTCGACTTCATTTTACCACTGTCATGAAGTATGTGATTAAATATGTGATTAAAAATGAATCTCAGAATGGCCTGGATAAGAAAAGGCATTTTAATGTTATCACCACATAAAGTGACACTGGTCAGACTTTGAAAAAATGGCCTGGTCCTTAAGGTGAAATCGGGCCGTGTCCTTAAGGGGTTAAACAAAAACAATACATTCTTGCAGTTTTCACACTGGCCACTAAGGAACCACCTATTGATCTGTACAGATGACTTTATTGCAGTTATCTGCTTATCTTTCATTATAATTCTGTCTATAATAATATAGCCTCTGTGTATAGATAAGATAGGATCCACTATTCACAATAGGTGGTTGTCAAAGATTATTTATTCTTTGCTTGTATATTGTTTGCTGCACAGGTCACAGAGCATGCCTAGATAACTCCCCATAGAATTAAATGACGTCCCCTCCTGATCATTGTGTCTATAGCTCATGGGGCTGCCGTGAAGAAATTTTCTTAATGCTTTTTCAGTGCTAAGAACAGCTCAGACAAGATGGCTGCTCCCATAATAATCTTCAAGGAATAGAAAAATAAATTGGCAATCATAAAATATGAACAGATTAGAAAAAAGGATATATGTCACAATCTGGTTTTAACTGGCAGATACGATTTTTGTGACACATTTCCTTTATGGTGCCCATACACATTAGTGTTGGGCGTGAATATTCGAATTGCGAATATTTATCACGAATATCGGCACTTCGAGAATTCATGAATATTTAGAATATAATGCTATATATTCGTATTTTCGAATATTTGTCATTTATTTCCATCTGAACCCATGATCCATCCCTGCTTCTTGCTTGTGGGTCAATGAGAAGGCAGCAATGTCTTTGTCTGAGCTTAGCAACATTCCTAACAAATATAGGAAAGTTGCCTACCCATTTAGTATATAAGAACCTCTCCAGAAGCCATTTTCTGTAGTGTAACTGAGTTCTGAGAGAGCAGTGTCATTGTTGTGCTTTGTGCTTTGCTGTGTCACATTACATTAGATAGTTAGTTAGTTAGTTAGTTAGCATATATATATATATATATATATATATATATATTACAGATAGTTAGTGGGAGATAGTCAGTGTAGGTTAGATGGTAATATAGTGTAGCTGATCTGTTCCAGTGCAGGGTGTTAGGTAGTGTGATAAGTTCTGGTGTCCATACATACCGACATAGTGCTGTGATGTCACAAGTTCACAACAATACTTAGTGCACCAATCACTAATATGTAGTCAGACTTGCTAAAATGTAAAGTTGCCCGTATTGACCAAAAATATGCGCATCAATTGTCGATCGCGAATATATTGGAACACTCTATCTGCATGTAAAGCTATTTTAATGTTCTGCCATGTTAACCATTTTCTCCAGTCTCAGTAAACTTCTAGCAGCTTGAAAAATGGAGCAAAAGTGACCCATGCCTGTATTGCTCGTGCAATATGCAAATATTACACTGTCGATTTTCACAATCAAGAAAATAATCCGAAATCTTAAATTCACAAATATATGATGAATATTCACCCAAATATTTGCGAAATATCGCAAATTCGAATCTTGCCCCTGCCGCTTATCATTAATACACATTAGTCTAAACCTGATCAAAACTAATGATTTCAACCAATATGAACATTTACCAGTTGAAATTTGACAACAAATGACCATCATCATCTGAAAAGAATTCAGCCATGTTTAATATTTTCAGCTCCTAGTCGAACAAATTTTTTTTTGGGTCAAAGAAAGATCATTCATGGACAAAAGATTATTTATTTAAAAAAAAACTGTCCACAGAATGATCTTTCATGCATTGACCGGTTTCATAGAACATGTATGGACAGTTTGAACAACTGTAATGGACAACATGGAGTAGAATGAGTATGGCCATGTATGAGAAACAAATGTTTAGCAGATGATTGATTCACAGTTTTTTTTTGCCTTCCTCTGGATCAACTTATTGGAAACAAGCCGAACTGGATAGACTTTTTTCGGTATTATATACTATGTTACTATGTTACTATGTTCTGCCATCAACCAACTTCTTTCTAATGGGTATGTCCAGCCTTATCTCTGTGTCTGGTGCTGAATTTCTGCTCCATCTAAACCTCTACAAGTACAATTGTAGTTGGCAATTTGACCTGCTTCTAATGATGATGAAATAATTCTGCTTTACTGCACTATAAAACACAGCAAAGCTGACAAGTGAGTTAGGACTCTTGCACACGATCGTGGTTTTGTCTGCATCCGATCTGCATTTTGACTTCAATGGGGCTGCAAAAGATGGAGACAGCGCACCGTGCACTGTCCGCATCCATACTATATGCCTGTTCCTTAGCCTCCCCAAAAATAGAACATGTTCTTTTCTTGTCTGTTTTGTAGTCACGGATAGGACATTTCTACAGAGGGCAGGAAGTTCCATTCTGCATAGTGTAGAATGCACACGGCTGCTATCTGTATTTTGCGGATCTGCAAGTTGTTGACTGCAAAAACACCAACACCTTGCAGGGATTATCAATGTATTGGGATTTTTCTAATGGTGGAGTTCCCCTTTATTAACATGGTCATGAAGCTAACAATTTGCATGGCAAATATGCAATCTCAGGAACATTTGGAAGTGTACACACACTCTCTCGCAGTATTGTAGCTGGGGAATATTTAATGCTTTGCTAAACAAGAACATTAAATTTAAAGCTATGAGCTGATGGGGTAAATAAATATCTAACCTAACGATAATCACTTAAATAATGCCTTTTCGAACACTTGCAAAAATGTAACAGATAATTTAGCAGAATTGTAATCATATTGCCCTTTCTTTAAGTGATTTTTAATGAAAATGGATTAAAGAAGAAATATACCAACTCATTTCTATCTAATTAATTAGGCTATACAAACATTCACAAGTTTAATAATTACCAGCTCTGCTCTAATATCGCTGATCATCTAAGACAATAAATCTGCAATTTATTTAAATCTACTTAACTAAAAATGAGATCTAATTTTATGCTATTCAGAACCATTCAGGCCACAGTTTTACTTGATTTACGTTTATCTCGTATAGTGGTTTTCCTATGAAAAATCGTCTATATTTGTCAATCAAGCACCTGGATATGAAAAATTGTATGCAATAAAAAATTAACATACTTACTAAGTTATTCAATAAAATCTAACTGCATGGTGACACCTGCTGTTTGTGCTTTGCCTTATTTCTCTATCCACTTAGTATTATTGCTGAAGTAAACGCACATACAGATGTAGCAGAGTTAACAGTCACATTCATAACACGTTAATTAGATGTGATAGCTCACCAAGAGTGAATGTTAACTCTGCTAGAACTGTACATAGCTTCATCCTTCAAGTGCCACCAGTCCTATATACTGTTAAAAGCTGTAACAGTTACACAAGAAAGCTGCAGAAGAAAGGACATGCCACCTGAGATGTGATAGAGAGAGGACTGAGCAGAAAAGATACATCCCATGAGCTGTGAGAGGCAGAGAACTGCAGCAGAAAGGGCATGCCCCTTGAGTGGTGGTAGGGAGAGAGCTGCAGCAGAAAGGGCACACCCTTGAGCTGCCATCCTGAAGAAAATCTAGCAGAAATATGAATAAAATAATTGAGGAGATCTCTGGATCCATGTGAAATACTGGGCTCAACCTAGATTGACTATTATGTATTGTATAATGTCTGGTTTTCATTTATATTCTTTTTACATTAATCATGGTTTAACCTCAGTTTCCTGATAAAACATATGGTACAGGATCAGAAAAACATGCCGGCTTTCTACCCAAACATACCTCTCCTGTCCACAGATGGTACCTGGTATTGCATTTCAGCTTAATTGAAGTACACAAGTGATAAACTTTCTAAAGGCGCTGATTTAGAAAGAAAGCAGACATGTTTTTTTAATGCTATACATAACCCAGTTTAGCTAGTCTGTCATAACTGCCTTATCATAAAGGGACCAGCATCAGGGACTGAAGTCTATGCCATGAATTAACATGTTTTGCCAGGACTAAACATATAACCACTCAGAAAATCAATACTTTGTACTGTCTAGTTTCTACCATCTTGTAGTGTATTTATATACTATTACTTTCAAAGAATTTTAAAGATGACCTGTCTGTCACCACTCCTGACATGTCTGTTGAATTAAATACTTGCATTTCCCATAAATTTTAGATAATCTTTTTCTAATAAATCTTTCCCCTTGTCAAAGGGGTGTGTCTGTACATAATGTTAAACTGTCAGCTCTGATTGGACAGTGTGAAAATGAGCAATTCAAACAAGTTAGTTGCCACATCCACCAAAAGTATAGGTGCACGATGACAGGAATATAACCCCAATCCAGTAATAGAATGAGCATAGTAAATATTGCAGATTACATAATTCCTAGATCAACTCAGTAACATATTTAACTATGAAATAGTTATACACATCACAACGCAACAAGGGCACAAGGAGTACAGACATGATACTATACTATTATTAGTTGTAAATGATTAAAACATAACTGACTATGAAATATTAGTCACAATTCACAAACATAAAGTGTGTTAGTTATCACATGGATGTACCTACTTTTAGAGGGAGTCACTTTGTCTGTAAAAAAAAGTTTATAGAAAAAAGAGTAAATATTATATAAATGTCATGTATACCTCCCAATATAAACTCAAAATCCCGATTGAGACCAGAGGGATATAAGGTTTGCAATTCATGAATCCAATATGACTCACGCTTTTTTAGGAGTCCTATCCGATTACCACCTCTACGTAGAAGAGGGATATTGTCAATGATCTGAAATTTTAATTGATTAATCTGGTGTTTAGCCTGCATAAAATGATGTGGAATTGGAAGTTCAGATTTGCCACAGCGAATGTCCGATTTGTGCTTACTAATGCGATCTCGCACACATTGGAAAGTCTCACCAACGTATGCGAGACCACACGGACACTTAATGAGATACACCACATGTGTAGTGAAGCATGTATAGTATCCCTTAATAGAACAAACCCTACCAGACAGAAGATGGGTAAATGTATTCCCTTTCATGACATTTGTACATTGGGCACAGTTGAGACAAGGGAACGTGTCATATTTAGTCGAAGATAAAGTACTTTGTATAAGACGTTTAGTTTGTGGGCCTATATCAGCCTTCACGAGTGCATCACTCAAGTTTTTGGATCTCTTGTAGCACAGTCTAGGTGGCTGTGCAAATTCTTTGATTTCAGGGTGGAATCTGTGTAAAAGAAACCAATGTTTCTTAATGATATGATGAAGTTTCGCCGTGAACGGATGATATGTCGTTATAAAAGGAATACGCTTATCAATAGATCTGGTAATTGGAGGGGGTCCCTGTATGGCTCTCTGTTGCTCTTGTCTAAGTAATTGATCAGGATAGCCACGGGCACTAAACTTGTGAGACATCTCTTGTAGATGTTGTTTTAAATGGGGATCACTCACTATACGGGTAACCCTGGAAAATTGTGATCTGAGTAATGAGTTTTTTGGCGATAAAGTCCTGGATGAAATGTTGACGACTAGATCGTTACCTGTGATCTGGTCTGAATTGAAGGACCTTAAGTGACGGTTTTGCCCTCCTCATCGTATCCGCGTGTGCGGCGTCGAATTCTGGGGCCTCGTCTCGGAAAAAAACGTTGTTGATGTCGATGGGTAGATTTTACTCTGCCAGAAGATGAGGAGGCATAGTCCATATAGTATGAATTTTGTCCATGGGACACCTCTTAATCTCCCCATTGCCAGCGGTATACGTGTTTCAACTGATAGTCCTCAGTATCTCGTATAAATTTAGATCTCTTAATTTGCTCAATGTATCTGCTGTGTTCGTCAAGGATTTTTTCAGTTTTCTTCTTGAGTTCCGACCAGTCTTGGGAAGAGGATGTAGAAATCAATTGTGTTTCTATGACTTGTAATTTATCTTTAGATTCAGTTATCGACTTCTGCAGGAATTCAGGAATTCATTATGAGATATATGTAGAAAATCCGTAGATGGCATTGTTTCTCAAGTAACGACATCTATGGATTTTCTACATATATCTCATAATGAATATCGCAGCTGGGATTGGGAACGTGAGTCAAAGAAATTAATATCTTCTGAACTTCACTGCGCCACCTTGGCTGAATATTTCAAAAGTGGCCGTATTCCACGTGGCCTACATGTGCATCTACGTCCAAATTTATTTACGTCTAACAAGGAATTCTGTGATAAATTTGAAACCATTATCAATAACACCGCAGATACATTGAGCAATGGTGAGATCAGGAGGTGTCCCATGGACAAAATTCATACTATATGGACTATGCCTCCTTATCTTCTGGCAGCGAGAAATCTACCCGAGACGAGGCCCCAGAATTCGACGCCGCACACGCGGATACGCAGAGGAGGGCGAAACCATCACTCAAGGACCTTCAATTCAGACCAGATCACAGGTACCGATCTAGTCGTCAACATTTCATCCAGGACTTTATCGCCAGCTGAAATCAGTGTTTTGTCAAAGGGTTTATCTTTTTGTCCTAATGAATCGTTCAATCACTTTATGTTTGATCAGGATTTGAATAGATTCTATAGAACCTTGTGACTCAAAGTACATTTCTCTAGTGATGTACTATGCACAAAGGGGGTGCCATTGTTGTTATGAATACAGTTGATTATGTGGAAGAAATCCGTAGACAACTCAGCGATTGTGATACTTATGAATTGTCTCCCTGCAACCCACTATTTAAGGTACAGAAAAACATTCTGGCAGTTCTTGACCATTATCTAGCGATTGGGGTCATTGATTCTATTACCTATCAATATCTTCACAATGTACATCCGGTTACACCAGTTCTATACATTTTGCCCAAGATTCACAAAAATCTTAGTAGACCGCCCAGCCATCCTATTGTCTCTGCATCGGATTCAATATTCACTCCACTTTCTGTATATCTTGAAAAGGTCCTTACCCCCTTAGTTCAGACTACTAAATCATATTTGAGGGACACCAAACAATTTCTTTCCGTTATATATGAGCTACATCAAATTCCTCCACATTTATTATTGATAACACTAGACGTTGCGAGTCTATATACCTCCATCATTCACTCCAAAGGCATACAGGCCACATCTTTCTATTTAAATACCACCTCTATGAGTGAGGTTCAGAAAAACTTTTGTTTGGATCTATTACAATTAGTTCTATGCAACAACTATTTTATGTTCGGTGATGAGTTCTATACTCAAAAAAAGGGAACCGCGATAGGGGCCAATGTGACGCCCCCATAAGCAAATCTATTTATGGCCAGATTGGAGGAGGATTACGTGTACCAACATCCATTATTTCTACAGTCGATGCTTATGTGGTATCGCTATATTGATGATATTTTTTGCATATGGTCTGGCCCACGTGACTCACTCAATTCATTTTTTCAGGACCTGAATGGGGCTGATCCCGACATTAAATTTACCATCCATTTTGATGAAGCTTCCATTGACTTTTTGGATACTACTGTCCAAAAGGACGTTGAAGGTGTCCTATCTACTGACTTATTTACTAAACCGACGGACAAAAATACGTTACTTCTATACTCTAGTAATCATCCTAAAAGTACAAAAAACTCATTACCCAGATCACAATTCTCCAGGGTTAACCGTATAGTGAGTGATCCCCATTTAAAACAACAACGTCTACAAGAGATGTCTCACAAGTTTAGTGCCCGTGGCTATCCTGATCAATTACTTAGACAAGAGCAACAGAGAGCCATACAGGGACCCCCTCCAATTACCAGATCTATTGATAAGCGTATTCCTTTTATAACGACATATCATCCGTTCACGGCGAAACTTCAACATATCATTAAGAAACATTGTTTTTTTTTACACAGATTCCACCCTGAAATCAAAGAATTTGCACAGCCACCTAGACTGTGCTACAAGAGATCCAAAAACTTGAGAGATGCACTCATGAAGGCTGATATAGGCCCACAAACTAAACGTCTTATACAAAGTACTTTATCTTTGACTAAATATGGCACGTTCCCTTGTCTCAACTGTGCCCAATGTACAAATGTCATGAAAGGGAATACATTTACCCATCTTCTGTCTGGTAGGGTTTATTCTATTAAGAGATACTATACATGCTTCAATACACACGTGGTGTATTTCATTAAGTGTCCGTGCGGTCTCGCATACGTTGGTGAGACTTCCCAATGTGTGCGAGATCGCATCAGTAAGCACAAATCGGACATTCGCTGTGGCAAATCTGAACTTCCCATTCCACATCATTTTATGCAGGCTAAACACCAGATTAATCAATTAAAATTTCAGATCATTGACAATATCCCTCCTCTACGTAGAGGTGGTAATCGGATAGGACTCCTAAAAAAGCGTGAGTCATATTGGATTCATGAATTGCAAACCTTATATCCCTCTGGTCTCAATCGCGATTTTGAGTTTATATTGTGAGGTATACCTGACATTTATATTTACTCTTTTTTCTATAAACTTTTTTTACAGACAAAGTGACTCCCTCTAAAAGTAGGTACATCCATGTGATAACTAACACACTTTATGTTTGTGAATTGTGACTAATATTTCATAGTCAGTTATGTTTTAATCATTTACAACTAATAATAGTATAGTACCATGTCTGTACTCCTTGTGACCTTGTTGCTTTGTGATGCGTATAACTATTTCATAGTTTAATATGTTACTCAGTTGATCTAGGGATTATGTAATCTGCAATATTTACTATGCTCTCATATTCCCATTCTGAATCCTACTGCGCTATTCATTTAATTTTTGAGATTTAACTTTTGAGATTTAATTTCATTATGAGATTGAGTTTAGAGCATCTTATGTCCGTCTCCACGTATTTCATACAATTATGTATGTATACGTTACGTTTGTGCCAATTTAGTATTTGAAATGCCCCACTATAGAGAGGTCATACCTTGCCCTTACTGGACTTCAACTGTTTTAAAGTGCATGCACGTGACGTAGTCGAGGTTCCAAAGCATCATGTGATTCTCACATGACCACCTAAGGCCGCCCCTTGTAATGAAATCAGTGTCAGATTATTGCTTTACCTATCACCGGATAGCTTGCTCTATTTAAAACCGGCGTGGACGCCATACACTGTCTGCAACGCCATATCTGCCTTACACATTTTCTAGGTAAGCGATTCTATTCTATAATATGTGGTTATAAATGGATTGGCACTCTAATATGGAATTATCATGTAAAATGTATTAGTAAAGATACCTAAAACAATATCAATATCAATAAAAAAAATAAAAATAAAAACAATAATAGGAAAGGTACAATGTCCTTATGGGGGGTAATCCTTGTGTGGTAGTGACACTGTTCAGTACAACTGGATAAAGTGCGGTAATATCACTCACTAGCAAGTCCTCATACACATTGGGATAGCAATAACCACAGAACAACGGTTTCTGAATGTTATCACTGATGGCCTGTGGTCAAATTTAAATATGGATATAATCCCAATGTTTGCTTGTGACCCTAGGTACACCGCATGTATTTGTGTCCAAAATCCAATCTCGACCTGTGTCGACAATAGCAGGATTGGCAATACTAAAGTCACCACCGAATGTTGTATTGCACAGATAGGATATCAGATCGAGTGTGTGTGGTGGTCTGTAGATCAGGCCGCCAGATCCCTACACATCAATCTTTGGCCAGAATTATCTATAGATGTCTGCTCATGAATGGCAAAAACTTGTTGTGTTGTATACATTGTGCCTTCCCACTAGCGTGGGCTTACCTACACCTGTCCCGATCTCCTGGAGTGGACTAGCTCCGGTGAGCACTAGTTCTCTGGCCGGCATCCTGGCGTTCCTCGTGCTCTGTGTGTTTGGCATGTCACGTGACCCACGAATCGGAAGTCCAGAGATTTGGAGATTACTCTTGCGGGCAACAGGTGGGGTGATAGACTTCAATGGTTAGGTACGATAGTCCGGTTGTCAAATAGTACAGTGCAATGGTCTTTCCACTCTTTAAGCTTAGGATGCCGATCCTTGTTAAGCCAGACGCGTTTCGGGGAACACTGTCCCCTTCATCAGGTTGCCACTGATGAAGGGGACAGCGTTCCCTGAAATCACACTTATATGATTTTCAGGCCGTGACCAAGGTCCAAGGGGACCGAAACATTAACTTCGTCAGTTCTGTACAAATGGCATGAAATTATTACTATTATTTGCTAAAAGAGTCATATCAGGAAAGGTGACAGGTTCCATTTAGTTAAAGGGGTTCTAGTATGTGGAGTACATGTGAGCAGTATTGTAGATCAGACAGTGCCCCTCTGGGTTTCTGAGAAACATATTACAATTAGGTTTGTTAATCCTATCTGAATCCAGCAGATGTTAGATATGATAATTTGCATATATTTTTTTCCCAGAAACCAAGAGGATCATTACCTAGCAATAGCAATCATGTATATTCACTGTTCTCCATAATAGACATAGTACCCACATAAATGTCTCCTCAAGGCCTTACAATTAGAAAAAGCTGTTTCAGTTTTGCTCTGATAAAGGGCTTTTGTCCCGAAAGAGATGAATTAGGATATGCAAATTTTCATTTATCCTGCCTAGAAACCAAGAGAAGTGTCTGGCATTAAATACTCACTATTTACATTTTTGGTTTCCTGAAGAGCATAACACACAGGTGGACTTCTTAATGCAATTGGTAACAGTGAATTTTATTTAGGGGAATCAGAGCACAGGGGGCTGAATACAAATGCACACCACACTTTTCCAATTTTTACTTATTAAAAAATGTAAAAGTCACGTATCATTTTCTTTTCATGTCACATATACTTGCTAATTTGTGTTGGTCTATTATATAAAATCCCAATAAAATACATTTGTTTGTGGGGGTAAAGGGAAAAAATGTGGAAAAGTTCAAGCGGTATAAATACCTTTTCAAGGCACTTTATTTACTTAAACCAAATTTTATTGCTTAGACTCGATACAGCATGCATGCCCTACCCAATCATGCTTCTAGATACCCATTGGCAGTCAATATTTTACATGCAGTCACTACAGGAGCACATACAGAACACCTTTAAAAATAATTACACACAGTTTGCTGATAGACAAATAAAGTATAGATGGGATCTAATGTTTAGTGATGAGCGGCAGGGGCTATATTCAAATTCGTGATATGTGACGAACATTTTGTAGAATTTTTGTCATATATTCGCGAATATTCCAAAAAAAAATGAATACATAGCAATATATTGAATATAGTGCTATATATTCCTTATCATAATATTCATAATTTTTTTATGAAGTAGTAAACACACATGATTGATTCCTCCCTGCTGTCTGGTTCCCCAAAAAACAGTTCTTACGTGTCTGGGCTCCCTATGATTTCATCCAGCTCCAGTCAATGCCCGTTGCTGACTTCCCATGTGCATGGAGCATCCCCATCACCATGGGAACACCTCGGGGTTAGCATATACCATCGGATGTGAGATTTCACGATCTCACAACAGCGAATAGTCTTGTCATAAGACTATGCAACTAATAGGGGCCGCTGTTCATGAGTCATGAACAGCGCCCTTTATTGGTTGCATAGTCTTATGACAAGACTATTTGCTGTTATGAGATTGTGAAATCTCACATCCGATTGTCACGAGTTGTAGGTCCCGCGAAAGACCTCCGCGTCGTCAAGCAATAAATATATGGAAATCAGGTACAGGCACACAAGAGTTTATTGCACAAACAAAAGCCAAGGAAGGAAGCACAGGCAAAACAGAAGCTCTATGTACCATCAGCACAGTGGGAGAAAACCCCCACTGCACCACTGTCTAATAATACTCCAGAGGGGCGTGACTAAGCAACTCCTGATATTCACTAAGGTCCCAGATGATAGGGTTAGGCTTTGCAGCAGGAAGTTGCCAGGGTCCACTCCAGAACGTGAACTAAACAGTGACAACAGGAACGAACGGACAACAGGTACCAGAAGGTACCGACGGTACATAGGCAAACATAAGATAGAAAGGCAAATACAAACAAGGCAACTAATAAAACAAGCAGGAGTTCTACGCAAGGAAACAGAGTCCTCCATACGGAGGAACGAATACGAAATAGGTGAAGACAGACACAAAACAAGACAGGAAAGACAAATAAGAGCAGAGGCATACAGATATAATAATAAACACAAGGAGACTCAAACATACCTGGCAGAACTAATAACAGAAACACAGGAATAAGGACGACAATGAGCAAGTAGGCAAACTGACAGAACACAGACAGACACGGATCTCATGGGTCAGCAGCATGGGAGACAGAGTATGAACCAGGAGCAGGACAGGACAAACACCCACCAGGAGAGCTGACCCAGAACTGAGGGAACATCAGCCTTATATACAGGTTCCATGAGTGCAGCAGAGAGGCCACACCCATGGAGCAGACAGAGAGGATTAACTCCTAATAGGCACACAGGGGAGTTAACCCATACAGAACAACACACAACACACAGGAACGGAACTGCAGTGAGGAGCTGCAGTACATAGAAACATAGAAACATAGAATGTGTCGGCAGATAAGAACCATTTGGCCCATCTAGTCTGCCCAATATGCTGAATACTATGGATAGCCCCAGGCCCTATCTTATATGAAGGATGGCCTTATGCCTATCCCATGCATGCTTAAACTCCTTCACTGTATTTGCAGCTACCACTTCTGCAGGAAGGCTATTCCATGCGTCCACTACTCTCTCAGTAAAGTAATTCTTCCTGATATTACTTTTAAACCTTTGCCCCTCTAATTTAAAACTATGTCCTCTTGTAGCAGTTTGTCTTCTTTTAAATATTCTCTCCTCTTTTACCGTGATGATTCCCTTTATGTATTTAAAAGTTTCTATCATATCCCTCTGTCTCTTCTTACTTCCAAGCTATACATGTTAAGGTCCTTTAACCTTTCCTGGTAAGTTTTGTCCTGCAATCCATGTACTAGTTTAGTAGCTCTTCTCTGAACTCTCTCCAAAGTTTCAATATCCTTCTGCAGATATGGTCTCCAGTACTGCACACAATACTCCAAATGAGGTCTCACTAGTGCTCTGTAGAGCGGCACGAGCACCTCCCTCCTTCTACTGTTAATGCCTCTCCCTATACACCCAAGCATTCTGCTGGCATTACCTGCTGCTCTATGACATTGTCTGCCCACCTTTAGGTCGTCTGATATAATGACCCCTAAATCCCTTTCCTCAGATACTGAGGTTAGTACTGTATCACTGATTTTATATTCTGCTCTTGGGTTTTCACGCCCCGTGCATTATCTTGCACTTATCGACATTAAATTTTAGTTGCCAGATTTTTGATCATTCCTCTAGTTTTCCTAAATCCTTTTCCATTTGGTGTATCCCTCCAGGAACATCAACCCTGTTACAAATCTTTGTGTCATCAGCAAAAAGACATACCTTACCATTGAGGCCTTCTGCAATTTCGCTGATAAAGATATTAAACAATATGGGTCCCAGAACAGATCCCTGAGGTACACCACTGGTAACAATACCATGGTCTGAATATACTCCATTGACTACAACCCTCTGTTTTCTGTCCTTCAGCCACTGCCTAATCCATTCAACAATATGTGAGCTCAAGCTCAAAGACTGCAGTTTATTGATAAGCCTTCTATGTGGGACAGTATCAAATGCCTTACTAAAGTCCAGTACGAGCATGGACAGAAGGTCACAGCCAGAGGTAGCGACTTTGAAGCCAATGGTATATTCTAACCCGAGGTGTTCCCATGGTGATGGGGACGCTCCATGCACACGGGAAGTCGGCAACGGGCACTGACTGGAGCGGGACGAAATCCAAGGGAGCCTGGACATGTAAGAACTGTTTTTTGGGGAACCAGACAGCAGGGAGGAATCAATCATGAGTGGTCACTAATTCATAAAAAATGATGAATATTCTAATAATGAATATAGGACTATATATTGCAATATATTTGTTTTTTAGAATATTCGTAATTTTTTTCCATCTGAACACAATGACTGGCCCACAATAAATTGGCCCACAAGCAAGAAGCAGAGAGGAATCATGTGTTCAGATGGAAAAAAATGACAAATATTCGAACAAACGAATATATAGCAATATATTCTAAATATTCGTGAATTATCGAAGTGCTGATATTCGCTAATAAAATTAATTATTCAAATATGCGTGCTCAACACTACTAATGTTATTTTTCTACCTTGTATATCTTTAGAATCCCTCCTTAGACACTCATTTTCAAGTGTAGGACATGATTACTTCTCCACTCGAACCTAAACCTATGAAGATGCTAAAAACTGAGTCATTATGTGGCACTTAACATGAACTAAGTACTTATGGTAGGGACTAAAATTATATGGGGAATCTGTCATTTCTAACCTTGACTGAGATTGACAAACCATTTACTGCATCTCACAAGCTCATTTTCAGCATAAAACCAATCTTCTGATAGATTGCTGGGAAAGACAGGGGAGGACACAGTGGTTTTGTTACACACTTGACATATTGATAGAGAGGTTGAAGGTCCTTGAAGATGGTGGCTGGATGAAGTTACTGACATAGTTGAAAGGCTGTGAATAAGTACCACATATAATAGGGCCACACAGACTGGGTTTTAATACAACTAGAAACACTACTTTCTTTATGGACTTTTTATCTTTAGTCACAAGAAACAAAAAATGTAAAAGTTTTTAAAAATGCTATATATTTATACTAATGTATTGTAAGGGTGGTAAAGAAATTAATGAGGATGGTCAATTTTAATTTATGTTTTTTTTTTATCATACAAGTTAAAGGAGTTGTTCAAGATAAATAAAAACTCAGGCAGTAGCAATAAAGGTCACAGTATACCAAAAAAGTCTTATCAGTTTCCCCCTGCTGCTTCCAGTGTCCTCCCCACCATTGCTTGTTTTCCTAGCTACAGAGGTGACATCCCACACACCAAGTCATTGCTACAGCCAATCCCATATACTGCTGAGGCCAGTGATTGGCTGCATGGTGACCTTGTGTGTATGGAACGTCACCGCTGTTAATTACTTCAGAAGAAAATGCATGTAGACATTACAAAAGGGTGTGGATTAATTCAAAATGTGTGCAATTAAAGTGTTCTCCTATTGGTCAAGCATTGGTTTTCAATTTTCCTCTTCTGAACACCAAGCGACTGTTCAGTCACCAAACACCACAATCCTCCATAACATAATCCTGTATTTCCTTGGCAAGGTGACAGTTTGCCCACAAACTATCCCAAACACCACTCAGAGAGTCAATTATCTTTTAGTATAACTTCAACTGTTTGCTTGACAAACGATCTATTACACAATCACACTCACAAATTTTGATACTCTGATACTCTGCATATCTGAAGGCTTGTTGTTTGAAAATTAATGTCTCGAATAACAAATTGCTTGTCATTCAATGAAAACAATTATCTTCCTGTGTAAATTGGCCTCAACAAAAGACTTGAAAGTGATTTACTCTCATATCAATGTTGGATTCACACCTAAACTGCTTAGTACTGCTATGTATTATCCTACATTACCTCTGCTGCTTCTATAGGTGAAATACACAAAGTGAGCAAATTATCCTTTTTATCCATGACCTGTGTTGGGACAGATATGATGATCAGCTAGCCTCCACCAAACAGCTCTGACAAAATTGAGAATTGTAAGCAGATTGCAGAGGAAAGCAAGCTATGTAATGGGCAAAAATAGTGTGATTCCTCATGTTCACACAACAGCCTGAATAGGCAGTTACACTTTAAACTAAAAAACATATTTTTCGCTTTATAAGATGCACCTGATTATAAGACGCACCTAGGTTTTTGAGGAGAAAAACAAGAAAAAAAATCTTGAACCAAAAGGTGTGCTTTTGGTGGGTTTTGACCTAATGGTGGTCTGTGGGTGACACTATTATGGTAGTCTGTGGCTAACAATGTTATGGGGGATCTGTGGAGGACACTGTTATGGGGGATCTGTGGATGACACTGTTATGGGGATCTGTGGAGGACACTGTTATGGGGGATCTGTGGCTGACACTGTTATGGGGGATCTGTGGCTGACACTGTTATGGGGGATTTGTGGATGGTACTGTTATGGGGGATTTGTGGATGGCACTGTTATGGGGGATTTATGGATGGCACTGTTATGGGGGACTGTGGGTGACACTGTTATGTAGGACTGTGGGTGACACTGTGATGGGGGACTGTGGGTGACACTGTTATGGGGGCATCTGTAGATGTCATGACACTGCTAGGGGGGATTTGTGGATGACACATAGCATCTTATGCTATGTGTCATCCACAGATCTCTCTATAACAGTGTCCCTGTTAAGTGTGAGTGGGGGCCAGCATCTACTGTGGTTCTGTAATGGCAGCGGGACCCGGTGCAGTCACTGTACTCTATTGCACCAGTTCCCGCACACTGTACTAATACGAAGTATAACTGTAGCCAGTGTAACAATAATCTTCAAGTCTATTAACTGAAACTTACTAAAGTCTAAATAGCAGGCAGGAGGTGGAGGCAGAAGAACGGGCGGGCGGGCACTTGCAGCTTGACTCACTATGTCACGTGCCAGCGCCACCTGCTTCATTCATGAAGTAGGCGGCGCGGGCATGTGACATAGTTAGTTACACTGCAAGTTCCCGCCCGCCTCCTGACTCCGCCTCCTGCATGCTACTTAGACTTTAGTAAGTTACAGTTAATTGACTTGAAGATTATTAGTTCACTGGCTACAGTTATACTTTGTATTAGTAAAGTCAGCAGGGCCCAGTGCAATAGAGTACAATGACTGCACCGGGCCCCGCTGCCATTACAAGACTAAATGCTGGCCCCCAGCCCCTCCTCCCTCCCGCACTGTAACTGATGTATCGTCGGCCGCTCTGTGCAGCATAGCAGCCGGCAATACATCAGTGTTAGCGCACCATTCGCTTTATAAGACGCACTGCCATTTTCCCCCCACTTTGGGGGGGGGGGATTCTGTTTTATAAAGCGGAAAATACGGTACATTATTTTACTTTATCAATTAGGCTTTTTTAGTTAAAATATATCTTTGAGAAAATGTACCTATATGTAACAAATAATTTTATTATTATTAAAATGTATTGATATTTAATGTATTAATTTATTGGGGCTTATATTGCACCAACAAGTTTCACAACATATTTCTGTGATTGTTACCATTCATTTCAGTCCCTTTCCCAACATGGCTGACAGTTTTATTTTGATTTCTCAGATGCACACCATTTTATATTAAATTAATTGTATATTTTATAATTGATATAGAAATATTAAAATGATAATTAGAAACCCAGGTAAAAGTTTTGGTTTTGTTCATAAGTAATGTATTGGCAGACAAGAGACAAAGTACAATTTTATTTTAACCAGTAATTGAAGTTGACTATTTTAGACCTTTTTAAATATTTTCTACTTTTACATAATGGAAGCATTTTAGAAAAAATAATTTGTGTCTGTATTGCTGTATGGAAAGACCCATAACCTTTTTTTACAAGTTTTCATTGGTGCAATTTTGAGATAAAGATTGCTTTTCTGATCACTTTTTCATTCAATTTTTTGAGAGGTTATACAAGTGTGTTCATTTTATATTTTTACTTTTTATGTATTTAGTGATATGAATTTTTGAGAATTTTATGTTAATCCTTCATTTAACGTTTCAAACCCTTTTTCTTTTTTAATATTGCCTAGTAGGCAACTGTAAATGCCAATCTTGGAGTCCACTGTTACTCCTCTGGCTACGATTGCATCCATTACAATTGCATTAGTTGAAGGTCAATCGGGTGAGACAAGGATCCCCCTTCTTCTAACCATTTAGATACCCCAGTCAGCATTGACCATGGCATCTAAGGAGATACATGACTGGGATTTGAATTATCTTTCATCCCAGTGATTATTGCAGGGTCCCAGCTGTGTAAAACAGCCAGCACCCACAAGTAAGGTAGGGTGAGGGCACAGCTCCTAAGCCTGTGTCATTTATGGTATGGCACTGAGAGGTAGCTACAACATACTATTAGCGTGCAGAGAGGAAAAGGGTTAAACATATGTTTTTATAATTATTTAGTGTTTTTCTTCTTTTAATTTTCCATGTAACTATTTTTGTTTAAAAAGATGTCCTGAAAGTTTTTATGGCCCTAACCCTCAAAATAGGCTAACACCAGCAGTCCTGTTGAAATCACGTATCAGCAGTTATCTAATTATCTTCACAGGCACAGGATTACAACTAAAGGTATCATCTCAACTTAAAGTTGTATGCAGATAATGAAGGACCCTACTATTGACAATAGATAATTAACACAGCTTACCTTCTCCTCTCCTTTCCTGCACACTCACAACTTTACCCCAAAGAGGTCAGTTGGCCATTTTGTTTCTAAGTTCCCTCTCAGTATGTCTTTGTGGGAGGAAAACCACAGACAGGTACAACATACAAACCCTATGCAGATGTTGTCTCTGATCAGATACTAACCCGAGATCCCAGAGTTGCAAGGCACAAGTGCTAACCACTGAGCCACCATGTTATCCCTATGTTTGCACAGGTTCCCTCTGGCTATTTTGGTTCCCTTCCACACTCCAAAAAATGACTGATCAAGAATTCTGACTGTGAGCCCCAGTGGGAACAGACAGTGATGACAGTTTTTGTACAGCGCTGTGGAATATTTTTTCACTACATAGGCAAGGGTAAAAAAAATATATATACAAACAGAAAATAGAAACTGGTTCATAAAATATATATCTTAGTATCGTGTTTTAATGGTTTAAGATAATAGGCTGATGCATTCCCTATAAATGCCCATAATACAAAGTGTAAAGATATTTGACATAGCCTTTAACAGTCTTATGATTAAAGAGCAGTCACAGCTGTGCTACCATGCAAAACTGTTCTCTCAAAAAGCTAGGAAAGTTATTGCCAGACGTTCCAAACAAACAGACAATGCCTACAGCATGCTATGCGGTTGCCTTCATTATAAAATCCAAAGTATCTTTCACTATTTATCTGCAATTCAGCTTTGGGATTTCATTTTTTTCCAACGATAGCATGACTTTAATGTCATACAATAACACCCAGCTTGAAATAAATGTATTACCTTTCTGCTGGATTCCCTGCGGTTGCGATTTGTGTACGGGTTTAAATTATTGATTTAGTTTAAAGAGAAATCCTTTGCTTAAAAAAATAATGAATGGTCTAACAGTCTCGAGTTGAATAATTATTTGTAATTCTTCCAGCTATGAATTAGTACAACGCGCTGTAAAATCTAAATTGTGTTTTATTTGTTTAGCTTTTTTTACCCTGAAAACACAAAAAATAGGACAACTTCTAATTCTACTTTACGATGTGTAATGTGCTACTTATGACAGTTCTAAAGTATAGCAAAGAATTATACAAACTCTGTTGCATGGTTTTTAGAGCTACAGAACAATCATATTTAATCTACTATTTAGAGACAATCAAATTTATTTGTTTAAACTGAAAGTTGACTTGAATTTTTCCAGAATCAGAATTTCTTCAGATTTGTTTGGGTAGAATTTTTCCAGAGAGCGAGAGAGAGAGAGAGAGAGAGAGAGAGAGAGAGAAAGAGAGAGAGAGAGAGAGAGAGAGAATCTATTCATACCTGAATCTAATTTCTTGGTCAATTTGTATGAATTGAACTCTGCTACTATTGCTCTTGTTCTTTAGGACTACCAAACCATCCTTAGGATGAACACGAACCCTATTATCTTCAATACACTTTAGATTTCCAAGGTGTTCTACAGGCCACATCTCTGAACTCCTACGGGGTCAGTGCATACAATCCCAAATTTTTACCCAACCAGAGGCTGGGGGTCCCTGGGTATGTAAGGCACTCTCTCCAGGCAAAGGGTGCCACAGCTTTAGGTTCCTTGGTAAACTGCTAAAGTGTATGATAGTCTAGTGCTATTTGTACCCATCCTGCCTGTGTGCTCCTGCATTTCTAGTATAGTTCAGTTCTGTTCATGTTTCAGTCATTGTTTGTACTGTACTGCACTGCAATCTAGTTCCCAGACTGCCTACCTTCTTTGTACTTCACAACTACCCCACCCAAAAGTCTATTCTGTGTCTAACCTCAACCACATTAACTGTGCATTGCCTATATCTCAAAGAGCAGTTTTCAAACCTTAAAGAATGCTCAGACTGTACCTGCAATTTTTAATATCTTGAGATGAGATCCCGGTGGTAGTAGTAGTAGTAGTAGTAGTAGTAGTAGTAGTAGTAGTAGTAGTATACTCATTGCCTTAAAGTGTACCTGAGTTTTTTTTTTTTGTAAATCTTCTTTGTACAGTCATAACTGTGAAGGAGCAGTTATGTTTGGGCTTCCCTAATGATTTTTCAGGCATATTATTCCCTTCTTCAGCTGCACAGCTAGATACATTTCACTCAGGAGCAGGGGCTGCCTCCTTTCTGCCAGCACTGGACGGTTCTGCACTATGACATCCTTCCCCTAATTTCTACTATGTTTGTTTTCAGCTGCAGAGCTCCCAGAACAGAGGAGAGTGAGGTGTCCATAACTTGTATAGAAGGATTTTTTTTTTTTTTTTATCAGTCTCAAGATCTCAGTTAACTCTGACACATCCCCACTTTCTCTTAGCTGTCTTCTAAGTCTCTGTTGCCAGGGATAGTATTTGTCTTTCCTGACAACAGGCAGTGGATGGCAAATTAGGTGGAAGTATGACCCTTAGTAGCCATATCTTTTTCAGGTGGATGCAGACATATTTTTTTAATGAAGTGATTCAGAAATTTGCTAGTTATACCATTCTCTATGAAATTAAATTGTTTGAAAGTACAGTGACTTTTTAAATAGTTCCCTGTAAATTTTATGCAGAGATCTATTCAGAACAGATTGTCAAATTTTTTATCTTTTCTCCTGGTCAACAGCCCTTGTCCAGAACATCTCAAAGGACTCTAGATATAACTTTGCTTCATTTGCTCTTGTGATTCTAGTCCCACAACAGCACTGTAAATCCCACTAGTACACTGAAATAAATATGACTTTTCTAACCTTCATAGCCAGAATAGATTTACTAGATAGAGAGTGATTGACATTCACTATATTCAGCTTCTTCTGTGACATTTCTTACTTGTTGTACAACTCTCATTTTTGTGACCTTAGCTTATGTTCATTATTGGACTCCAACCTTAATATAGACTTGATTATTATCCTATGCTGGTCTTCTGTTTAAGTTTGTGATATTATCTGTATAATGTCTAGAAGGTTGGAGAAGTGTTTAACCCCTTAAGGACACAGCCATATTTCACCTTAAGGACCAGTGTCACTTTATGTGGTGATAACTTTAAAATGCTTTTACTTATCCAGGCCATTCTGAGATTATTTTTTCGTCACATATTGTACTTCATGACAGTGGTAAAATGAAGTAAAAAAAAAATCATTTTTATTAAAAAAAACTACCAAATTACCAAAATTTGGGAAAAATTAGCAAATTTCCAACTTTCAATTTCTCTACTTCTAAAAAACATAGTAATAACTCCAAAAATAGTTATTAATTTACTTTCTCCATGTGTCTACTTCATGTCTGGATCATTTTGGGAATGGCATTTTTTTGGGGGGGGGACGTTTCAAGGCTTTGAAGTTTAGAAGCAAATCCTGAAAATTTTAAGAAGTTTTCAAAAAACCATTTTTTAGGGACCAGTTCAGGTCTGAAGTCACTTTGTGACGCTTACATAATAGAAACAACCCAACAATGACCCCATTTTAGAAACTAAACCCCTCAAGGTATTCAAAACTGATTTTACACACATTGTTAACCCTTTAGATGCTCCACAAGAGTTATTGGCAAATGGAGATGAAATTTCAGAATTTAAATTTTTTGCCAAATTTTCTATTTTAATTCATTTTTTCCACTAACAAAGCAAGGTTTAACAGCCAACAGTTAACAGTTAACAAGACTCTATCTTTATTGCCCTGATTCTGCGGTTTACAGAAACCCCCCATATGTGGTTGTAAACTACTGTACGGCCACACAGCGGAGCGTAGAGGGAAAGGTGCGCAGTGTTTTTTTTGGAAGGCAGATTTTGCTGGACTGGCTTATTTACACCATGTCACCCCTACAGTAGAAACACCCTAAAAGTAACCCCATTTAAGAAACTACACCCCTCAAGGTATTCCAAACTGATTTTACAAATGTTGTTAACCCTTTAGGTGTTCCACAAGAGTTGATGGCAAATGGAAATGAGATTTCAGAATTTAACTTTTTTGCAAGATTTTCCATTTTAATAACTTTTTTTCCAGTAACAAAGCAAGGGTTAACAGCCAAACAAAACTCAAAATGTATTACTCTGATTCTGCAGTTTACAGAAACACCCCATATGTGGTTGTACACTACTGTACGACCACACAGCAGGGCGTAGAGGGAAAGGAGCGCTGTGTGGTTTTTGGAAGGCAGTTTTTGCTGTACTGGTTTTTTGACAACATGTCCCAATTGAAGCCCCCTGATGCACGCCTAGAGAAGAAACTCAAAAACAGTTACCCCATTTTGGAAACTACGCGATAAGGTGGCAGTTTTTTTGGTACTATTTTAGGGTACACATGATTTTTGGTTGCTCTATATTACACTTTTTGAGGCAAAGTAATAAAAAATTTAAATTCTGAAATTTAATCTCCATTTGCCATTAACTCTTGTGGAATACTTAAAGGGTTAACAAAGTTTGTAAAATCAATTTTGAATACCTTGAGGGGTGTAGTTTCTTAAATTGGATCACTTTTTGGAGTTTGTACTCTAGGGTGCATAAGGGGGGCTTCAAATGGGACATGGAGTCAAAAAAACTTATTAGGGATACCTAATATGTTTACTTTTTTAAATTTATTTAAGTTTTACACAATAATATCATTTTTTAAACAAAAAATAAATCATTTTAGTGTCTCCATAGTCTGATAAACATAATTTTTTTTAACTTTTTGGGCGATTGTCTTATGTAGGGTATCATTTTGTGCGGAATGAGATGACGGTTAGATTGGCACCATTGTGGGGGGCATACACCTTTTCTGATCTCTTGCTAATAAACTTTTTGTTATGTAAGGTGACAAAAAATGGCTTTTTTATACCGTTTTTATTTTTTATTTTTATGTTGTTCACCTGAGGGGTTATATCATGTGATATTTTTATAGAGCAGGTTCTTACGGACGCGGCAATACATAATATTTATACCTTTTTTTATTTATTTAGGTTTTAGACAATAATATCATTTTTGAAACAAAAAAAAATCATGTTTTAGTGTCTCCGAGAGCCACAGTTTTTTCAGTTTTTAGGTAATCATCTCAGGTTGGGTATCATTTTTGCGGGATGAGATGTCAGTTTGATTGGCACTATTTTGGGAGGCATACGACTTTTTGATCGCTTGCTATTACACTTTTTGTGATGTGAGGCGACAAAAAATTGCTTTTTTTTACACCGTTTTTTTTTTTTACAGAGTTGACCTTAGGTTTAAGTCATTTGGTGTTTTCATAGAGCAGGGTCATACGGATGCGACTATAACTAATACGTCTACTTTTTCATTTTTTTTTACGTCTAACATAAAAAAAGCATTTTTGAAACAAAAAAATCATGTTTTAGTCTGAGAGCCATAGTTTTTATATTGGTTGGGCAATTGTCTCATGTAGGGTCTCATTTTTTGCGGGATGAGGCGATGGTTTGAATGGTACTATATTGGCATACATATGACTTTTTTGATTACTTTTATTACCTTTTTTGGGTAGTAAGGTGGGCAATATTTGAATTTCATCATAGTTTTTATTTTTATTTTTTTATGGTGTTGTTCACCGTGTATGTGGAATGTAACATGACCGTTTTATACATCAAGTTGTTACAGACGCGGTGATATATAACATGTGTAGGAATTTTTTATTATTATTATTATTTTTAATCAGTGATAAATGTGTTTTTTTAATTTTTTTTTTACTTTTTTTACATTTTTTTTTACCCAGAACTACTTGAAGATCCAGTGGGTCTGATGTCTGTATAATACAGTACAGTACACAATATAGTGTACTGTACTGTATTTCACTTAAACTTTTGTCTGAACAGATCTCTGCCTTTAGCACAGACATGTACAGCACCATGGACCTGAGAAGGCATCCTGTTGCCATGAGAACCTTCCCCGTCTGCCACAACTGAGCAGAGGGGGAAGGGAAAGGATCCCATCCTGTCTGGGGGATGCAAAGGCACAGCAGTCCCCCGATGGGAGAGGGAGGGAGCTCCCTCCTGTTAACCCTTACCATACAGCAGTCCCTACGGACCGCAGTATGGAAGGGGTTAAAAGGGCTGACATCTGCACAGCTGTCAGCTGTTTGAATCAGAGTGTCACCAATGAACTAACACTCTGATTTAACCGCTCGGCCATCCTGAGAATAAATGGGGGGCGGGCGTATGTTCGCATGCCCGCCCCCCCCACACTGCCACACGCCTCCCGCCTGCCTCCCGCCTGCCTCCCGCACCACCCGCAATCCTCCGCAGGCACAATGGACACAGGGCTGCAGGGGGGGGGGTAACTATATGATAAAAAACTATTTAAAGTTTCTGATCCCTGCAGTCACGGACCGCGGGGATCAGGATCTTGCATTAGCGCTGAAAACGGAATTGACCTGCAGTTTGCTGCGATCTCCGATATGGGGGGATCACATGACCCCCCTCGGTGTTGTGACAGGATGCCTGCTGAATGATTTCAGCAGGCATCCTGTCCCCATTAACCCCTGCAGTGCCGCAATCTTCTTTTATTCACATGACATACCGGTACGTCATGTGTCCTTAAGGGCTTAAACTAGGGACTGAGGGGGGGTAATTAGTACATTATAGGAGGGGAAGATAGTGCAGATAGAGACCTGGGACAAGGTATTAGGTGTAGGGTAAAAATATACATAAACCTCTTAATTGTATGTATACTAATGTGAGAAGCCTGACTAATAAAACTGGTGAACTGGAATTAATGATGTTTGAGGAGGACTATGACATAGTGGGAATAACTGAGACATGGCTGGATGATAACTATGATTGGGCAGTTAATTTACAGGGTTACAGTCTGTTTAGAAAGGATCATCAAAACCGGAGAGGGGGAGGGGTTTGCCTTTATGTAAAGTACTGTCTAAAGCCCACACTGCGGGAAGATATAAGTCAGGGACATGTACATATGAAGTCATTGTGGGTAGAAATACATGGAGGAAAAAACAATAATAAAATTCTAATAGGAGTTTATTACAAGCCACCCAATATACCAGAGTCCATAGAAAATCTACTTCTAAACAAAACAGACGAGGCAGCAAATCATAATGAGGTCGTCATTATAGGGGAACTTCAACTACCCAGATATAGACTGGGAAACTTAAAACTGTACATCTCATAAAGGAAACAGTTTCTTGGCAATAACCAAAGACATTGTAATTCGAAAGTGTGTTTCTTCAAGGAGGAACAAAATACCAAACTTCAAAAAAAAATTGCCAACTAAGAGATAGGCCAAACTAACTGGGACAAAGTCCACAAAAATAAAAATACAGCCAGAAAATGGGATATTTTTAAAACCATCCTAAAATCTAATTGTGAGATCTGCATACCTTATGGGAATAAAAGTTAAGGAACAAGAAAAAAACTAATGTTGATAAATAGAATTGTAAAGAAAGCGATAAATGACAAAAAATAGAATATGTAAAAGACAAATAAAAGCAGCCAAACTATACACCGAGAGCTTAATTGCCAAAGAGAGTAAAACTAAACCTAAAATGTTCTTCAATTATATAAATGGTAAAAAGTATAAATCTGAAGGTGTCGGCCCTTTACAGAGTAATGAGGGAGGAGTTATAGAGGACAATGAGGAGAAAGCAAAGCTATTACATTTTTTTTCTCCACTGCATTCACTGAGGAAAATAAACTGTCAGAAGAAATCCGGAATGTAAAAGTAAATTCCCCATTAAAAGTGCTCTGTCTGACCCAGGAAGAAGTACAGTGGTGTCTTAAAAAGATTAAAATAGACAAATCACCAGGACTGGAGGGCATACACCCCCGTATCCTAAGAGAATTAAGTAATGTCATAGCCAGACCCTTATTTCTGGTGTTTAAGGACTCTATACTGTGTGGGGAGTCGCTCTGGTAGATAGCGGTGCGGGTGCAGTACCGAGGCAAAACAAGGAGTCCAGAACGTGCAATCAACAGTGTTTTATTCACACTTGCACAAAAATAAACGACAAACAGTCTCTTGGTGTTAATGCACACACATCAGAAGCATTAAGGCAAAACAAAACAGTCCCGTACAGGTTTCAGTCACCTGGGAGGTTTTAGGTGCAGGTTCGCACCTGGCTGTCAATCCAGCCGCAAGACAGTCGACGTCAGGTTTCCGGGCCGTCTGCACTCCTCCTTGTTGGGCTCTGGCTTCCAGCCCAGGGAACTCCACATAGCACAGAATGGATCAGAACTCCCAAACTCAAATGACTCCACAGCCTAACAGCAGCTCCAGGACAATCACTTCCACCTGCTGGTGCTGGCTGTGTTTTAAAGCCCGGCAAAGTCCGGCCTGGACCGTGGGGAGTAGGCACCCACCCAACTCTTTGCCTACTCCCAGTAAGAGCCGGCCCGGATTGGCTTTGCAGCCAAACTAAATATCAAATTGTCAAGCAGCACTAGCTGCTGCTGACACAAAAACCCGGCTCTTACCTCACCGAGGCCAGGAACCTCGGTGACACATACCTCCCGTCGACAACGGTACCTTGCACCTTACCACATACCCCCTTTGTTCAACCCTGAGGGGTGAACACATGTGAGGCAGTGGACGCGGGACAGGGCATCTGCGTTACCCTGCAAGCGGCCTGCCCTGTGTTCCACCGAAAATTTGAAATTTTGCAAGGACAGGAACCACCTGGTGACCCGAGCATTCCTCTCCTTGGCCTGGCTCATCCACTTGAGAGGGAATGGTCGGTCACCAGACGGAACCTCCTCCCTAACAGGTAATAGCGGAGAGATTTGAGTGCCCACTTGATAGCCAGGCACTCCCTCTCCACTATACTATACCTGGTCTCGGCTGGGGTGAGTTTACGGCTCAGGAAGACAACGGGATGTTCTTCCCCATTGACCTCCTGAGACAGTACTGCACCGAGACCTACCTCCGAGGCATCCGTCTGAACGACGAACTCCCTGTTGAAGTCGGGTGTCACCAAAACCGGGGACCCACACAGGACCGACTTCAACGCGGAGAAAGCCTCCTCCGCCTTCTCATTCCAGCTAACCTTCCCCGACTTCCGCCCCTTCAACAGGTCTGTCAACGGCGCTGCTATTGTGGCAAAGTGGGGCACAAACCGCATGTAGTACCCTACAATTCCCAGGAAGGACTTTACCTGCCTGGTGGTGACCGGTCGGGGCCAGTTACGAATGGCCTCTACCTTAGTTACCTGCGGCTTGATGACTCCGCGCCCAATAACATATCCCAGATATTTGGTCTCTTCCAACCCAATCGCACACTTCTTTGGATTGGCGGTTAGACCAGCTTTCCTCAGGGCATCTACTACCGCCTGCACTTTGGGCAAATGGCTTTCCCAGTCGGTGCTGTGGATGATTACATCATCTAAGTAGGCCGAGGCGTACCGACGATGAGGTCGCAGCACAATATCCATTAACCTTTGGAAGGTGGCGGGGGCGCCATGCAGGCCAAAGGGTAACACCTTGTAATGATACAGGCCCTGCGGGGTAACAAAAGCGTTTTTTTCCTTGGCTGCCTCCGTTAAGGGTACTTGCCAGTATCCTTTAGTGAGGTCTAGCACAGAAGAATAACGGGCTTGCCCTAAATTCTCAACAAGCTCGTCTACCCGGGGCATGGGATACGCATCGAACTTGGACACTTCATTTAATTTGCGAAAATCGTTGCAGAACCGCAACGTCCCATCCGGCTTGGGTATTAGAACTATGGGACTGGCCCACTCACTTTTCGATTCCTCAATGACATCGAGCTTCAACATTAATTGCACTTCCTCTGCGATGGCCCGTCGCCGAGCCTCGGGTACCCGGTATGGTTTTAACCGGATTTTGGCCTGAGGCTCAGTGACGATGTCATGTTGGATGAGAGACGTGCGGCCAGGGAGGTCCGAGAACACATCCGTGTTCCAACTGATGAACTCCCTGACTTCCTGAACTTGTTTGGAAGACAGGCTGTCTGCAATTTTTACCGTGGCTACCGCTTCGCAGGCCTCGAACTGTGGGGCTGGACCCTTGTCACCTAGAAGCCCTGGCCGGGGGCTGTTGTTGTCGGCCGTGTCCCTGTCTTTCCACGGCTTCAGTAAATTCACGTGGTACACCTGCTCCGGCTTGCGCCGCCCTGGCTGGTGTACTTTGTAATTTACTTCCCCTACCTTCTCGATAACCTCATAGGGGCCCTGCCACCTAGCTAGGAACTTGCTGTCAAGGGTGGGCACCAGAACCAAAACCCGATCTCCCGGGTTGAAGTTCCGTACCCGAGCCTGACGATTATACACCCTACTCTGGGCTTGTTGCACTGCCTCCATATGTTCCCGGACCAGCGGCAACACCCTTTCCATCCGGTCCTGCATCTGGGTGACATACTCCATGACACTTTTGTGGGGGACAGGCTTTTGTTCCCACGCTTCCTTGGCGATATCCAACAGGCCCCGAGGGTGTCTGCCATAAAGCAGTTCGAAGGGCGAGAACCCAGTAGAGGCCTGGGGCACCTCTCGCACGGCGAACATGAGATAGGGCAGAAGCAGGTCCCAGTTCTTCCCATCTCTGGACACCACCCTTTTTAACATATTTTTTAGAGTTTGGTTAAACCTTTCGACAAGACCGTCTGTTTGCGGATGGTAAACGGACGCCCTTAACTGCTTTATATGCAACAATTTACACAGTTCCCTCATAACTTTGGACATAAAAGGGGTCCCTTGGTCGGTCAGAATCTCTTTTGGCAGGCCCACACGGGAAAACATTTCCATTAACTCTTTTGCAATGAGCTTAGCCGAGGTATGTCGCAGAGGCACCGCCTCTGGATATCGAGTAGCATAGTCCAGAATCACCAGGATATGTTGGTGACCCCTAGCAGACTTCGGTACGGGTCCGACTAGATCCATGGCAATACGCTCAAATGGGACCTCAATTATTGGGAGAGGGACCAGGGGACTTCTGTAATGCGGCTGGGGGCTATTTACCTGACAGGTCGGACAGGACTTACAGAACTCCTCTACTTCCTTAAACAAACCGGGCCAGTAAAATCACTGTAGTATGCGGTCCTGCGTTTTCTGCCACCCCATGTGTCCCCCAAGAACATGTTGGTGGGCAAGCTCCATAACAAGCTTGCGATATGCGGTGGGCACCACCAACTGTTCAACGGGCTCACCTCGGATTTGGTTCACCCGATACAACATATCCTGAAGAACAATAAATCGTGGGAACATTAATTCAGCCCCAGGTTTCTGGGGTTTACCATCAATCATTACAACACTTTCCCAGGCCCTGGTTAGGGTTTGGTCCCGGTGTTGTGCGGTCCCAAAATTTTCCCCGGAGACATTGAGGTCTGCCAACTCAGGTCCCGGTGGCAAGTCCTCCGTGTCTCCCACCATTACCCTCAGTGGGGTTGCCTCCCCCTCTACCGCTGGAGCAGTGGTCACCCCTACCGCTGGCCCTTCAGATTCGGGCTCCCAGGGTTCTAGCCTTCCAGTGGTATCAGGCCACTCTACTAGGGTTACCCCTGTCTCGGGTCCCTCAGATACCTTCTCAAAGACCGCCAGATAGGTCTCAGCATCATCCTCGGGGGTCATCTTGGGAATCGCTGCACGGACCGCTTTCCGGGCATCATGGTCGTGGTGGGACGCTCCTGCAGCTTGTAAGGCCATCACCTGCTGTAGTAGTAGCTGGTTGGTCTCCTGCTGCTGCTTGTTGGCCTCCCGCTGCTGCAAGTTAGCCTCCACAAGGGCTTTTACAACCGCCTCCATTTTGTCCGGGAACACAGGCTGCAACTTTGCCGGCCTAATATAGGACATCCAGTCGTGCCCAGCAAAAACAAAAATTTTCGGCGTTCACGCCAGCCTCACTGCGCATGCCCGCATCCGACACCAAATGTGGGAGTCGCTCTGGTAGATAGCGGTGCGGGTGCAGTACCGAGGCAAAACAAGGAGTCCAGAACGTGCAATCAACAGTGTTTTATTCACACTTGCACAAAAATAAACGACAAACAGTCTCTTGGTGTTAATGCACACACATCAGAAGTATTAAGGCAAAACAAAACAGTCCCGTACAGGTTTCAGTCACCTGGGAGGTTTTAGGTGCAGGTTCGCACCTGGCTGTCAATCCAGCCGCAAGACAGTCGACGTCAGGTTTCCGGGCCGTCTGCACTCCTCCTTGTTGGGCTCTGGCTTCCAGCCCAGGGAACTCCACATAGCACAGAATGGATCAGAACTCCCAAACTCAAATGACTCCACAGCCTAACAGCAGCTCCAGGACAATCACTTCCACCTGCTGGTGCTGGCTGTGTTTTAAAGCCCGGCAAAGTCCGGCCTGGACCGTGGGGAGTAGGCACCCATCCAACTCTTTGCCTACTCCCAGTAAGAGCCGGCCCGGATTGGCTTTGCAGCCAAACTAAATATCAAATTGTCAAGCAGCACTAGCTGCTGCTGACACAAAAAACCCGGCTTTTACCTCACCGAGGCCAGGAACCTCGGTGACACATATCTCCCGTCGACAACGGTACCTTGCACCTTACCACAACTGACAGAGGAGTGTTCCACAGGATTGGCGCACAGCAAATGTGGTGCCAATATTCAAAAAGGATCCAAAAAACAGAGCTCGGAAACTATAGGCCGGTAAGTTTAACATCAATCAAATTCTGCTACCATCCAAGAATGGGCGGACATCACTGGCTTCTATAGATGTGGAAAATGTAATAATTGCAAAATGACATCCTTTCCAAAGAAAACCACACACATCAAATCCACATCGAATACACATGTACAAGAAATAAAAGAATTTCTTACCTGCGGTACCACCGGGGTAATATATGTATTGGAATGCCCATGTGGTAAACTGTACATAGGCCGCACCAAAAGGTCCCTAAAAAAACGAGTGTCGGAACATATAGGAAATATTAAAAAAGGTTATGAAAATCATTCACTCTCAAACCACTTTAAATTACAACACAACAAAGATCCAACAGGGCTGAAATATGCAGCACTAGAAAAAGTTCCAACAGATTGGAGAGGGGGCAATCACATACAAAAAATGTCAAGAATAGAATCTAGAAGAATATTTGAATTCGAAACAATCATTCCAAAGGGCTTGAACAGTGAAATGGAAATATTTGGTTTCTTATAAATGTTGGGGGGCCGGTGGCCTCTAACGCAGGACCGGATTGCTTTAATCAGTTACTCCGGTCGGGCCTTGGAGTCCAGCCGCCCCACAAAACCATCTAGACCCACCATACTAGAATCAATTTACAATAAGGAAACACGAATAAAAATTGCATTGTACAGAAACAGTTAGCTAAACCCCGTACCCACTGGATTCTTTGATTTACGGACCAGTGGAATAAGGGAGGGAATCAAACATACCCACAGACAGGAGGAAAAATCGAGAAATCAATAATTTCTCTTCCTCTCTGATAAGGGGAAGAATTGAGGAACTCAATAATTAAGAATGACAGATAATCTCACATTCATCGTTTGGATATGTTATGCAAATGGGTGGATATCTGGTATAAAGGTGGTGAAATCTCTCACCCACTGGATCTTTTGTTCTACGGATCAGTGGAATAATTGAGAAAACCCACCCATCTCAGAATCTAATCCATTGAACATATACTCCATATCCTTCACACCACATAGATCGTGAAAAGCCATTTCTTGGAGGATTAATTGAGGAACCTACATACACAAAAACCAGATCAAAAACCACTGCCTGGAGGATTAATTGAGGTACCTACATAAGAGTACCTAAATTGATATACAAAACCAAAAACAACATCAATACAGATTGGACTCTAAAAAACTAAGCAAAATAGAGCAAAATAGATTAAAATCAGGACCACAAGCCATATGGAAAATATCCAAGTCCAATATATACTGGATCTTTGGTCTATGGATAAGTAGAAGAATTGAGGAAATTTATCTCCTGAAAATAAAAATCCTCAGACAAACGGGGCAATCAAAGTATCCCAAAATTCTCCTGACAGGAGGAATAATTGGGGAATTTGATAAACAATAGAACATCTATAGAACCGGACACCTCACCACTACACAAAAAATACTATGTCACTCAACAAAATATACAAGATATCAGGGGAAACCCTCCAGGTCTCCTGATCCACAAACTAACACAATGTCCAAGCATATCTATTTTTTGCACATTCCCCTCTAATTAAAATAGACAGTAAAACTTCCCTCTAACTGAAATATACAGGGCAATTCACCCACTCTCAACAAACACAAAACTACTTAGCAACCATTAATGTATGGAAAATCTACCAATTGAAAGTCCAATCAAGGAACAAACACAAGAACGCATTCATCCCTCGACAGAGATGTTACATTTATCAAAGACCTAAAAACCACCTCCTTTCTCTTATGGAAAACAGATACACTGTGAATGTTCTGATACAGATTGTATCCGCCACTATACATATTACATGTACCCCCCACATATCACACACACACTATGTAGGGTTTATATCTCACATCCACCGGACCCCCTCACACAAGCACTAGCACTTCCATCACTATACCCAAAGTATATTGTCCACCAACAATATCAGAACGTATTTATTTTACTCACTTCTCAATCAAATTATGTAAAACAGCACCCTAAACATTGTTACTAATAAGGTCACTTACACCTGCTTACAAAATAGCAACCCAAAACATTGTAACTAAAAAGACACTCCCACCAATTACCTCACATCATCACATCCATTCACGTACCAATTACTAGACATCACCCAAATTAACCTCACACACTCGGGTGTACGGACTTAATTAATTAACTACCTCCCTATTTAATCCCTGCTGGCCACACATATCCCCAGCTTACTGAGGAAGGGACACAGTCCCGAAACGCGTTTGAGCTACAGGGGATATAGCAGGACTCACTCCATACGACACAACTTGGAAGCAATTGGATTGACACTATCATATCCAAATCGAGAGCCGAAACAACAATCAGAAGTGCCGGAAGAAAAAGCGCGCGAACGAGACCACGAGGACGCCGAGATCAAGCTACAAGGGAAGATTGAGCCGCAAGGAAAGAAGTCATATACAGAGACACAGGAACCCTACGAAGACGCGGAGGACCGAGATCAACCATAGTACAGAAGAAAGCACCGGCCGGTAAGTGAACTCTGTGCCAGTGACAGTGTGGGACGCCACACCGAGGCACAGAACACCGCTTTGCTTCTATAGCTTACAACTACACCAAAGACATCCTTCAGCTACTCTAACAGAATCTTGACAAAAAACCAAAAGGACTTAACTATCTTTACTCTGGCCAGCATCTTATATCAGTTATACTTTGAGACTAACTTTACTAACTCTACACCATTACAGCCAGAGATTAATTCAGCCAATACCGTATACAATATTTTCAGATATACCTAGAAACCAAAGGACCTGATGCATTTTGCCAAAAAATATTTTTTAAGATAATTTTATAAAAAAATATTTTCCTTTTTTTATTGTTTTTATAAAAAAAACTATTTTTTCTACTAATTTATACTTCTTTTATAAAAAATCCTTATCTTTACCCTATAACACAATCTATCAATTTTAGTTGTCTTAATAAAACTCATTGATTTTACCACAGATAAGAGAGTGCCAGCTGCTTTACTTTACAAGTTTAACATCTGTCGTGGGTAAACTGATTGAAGGTTTTCTAAGAGATGCTATATTGAAGTACCTCAATGAAAATAAGCAAATAAGGCCATATCAGCATGGCTTCACGAGGGATCAGTCATGTTAAACTAATTTTATCAGTTTCTATGAGGAGGTCAGTTCTAGACTTGACCGTGGCGAATCAATGGATGTCGTATATCTGGACTCCTTCAAAGCATTTGACACTGTACCATATAAAAGGTTAGTATATAAAATGAGAATGCTTGGACTGGGGGAAAATGTCTGTATGTGGGTAAGTAACTGGCTCAGTGATGGAAAACACACTCAGATTGGGTCTCTGTCACTAGTGGGGTACCACAGGAGTCAGTATTGGGCCACATTCTCTTCAATATATTTATTAATGATCTTTTAAAAGGCTTGCAAAGTAAAATATAATTTTTTTGCAGATGACACTAAACTGTAGAAACAGAAGAGAAGAATCCAGCACTTCCAATATTCGTTTTTAGCCGTAGCTTCTTTATTCCGGTGGAGACAATTATTACAGCTATTTACATCTCAAGCGATAAAAACACACGGTCTTTGTGTCAGTCAACGTGTTTCAAACTTTACAGTTCTTATTCATGATTCCAAGAGGGTCTACTCAGCAATGAATAAATGTATACCCTTTTGGAATTGCAACTCCCCTCCCACTAGCGTGGAGAGAAAGGACAGGTGCTGCAGCCATATTACAAGTGGAGATGCCCATGGTTGCCTGAATAGTCTCTGTTAGAGTTATCTGTTACATTTTTGTTTTTAAAAAAACACCAAATACCCAAACACACAACAGAAAATATAAAAGCAAAATCACACACTGACTAAACGCACTCCTGGGATGTTCCTACAGTGAAATCAATGTCCATCAAGCAGCAAAGGCAGACCACTACTTAGGGCCCAAATAAACAATTAATCTGCACTGACTCGAATCCTTCAGTGTGAATTGTGGCCAACTGTTGCTGTATCAGAAAGAGATTCAGTCTAATTACGCAACAAACCCTGTTTATCTATGTGAACAGCAATATACAATTGCATTTCCCGGGTGCTGATCAAAAAATAAAGAGAAAGAAACAGTGGAGAGGCAACTGCAAAGCACTAATAAAAGTGGAGCATTTTCTTTCTGTAATTCATTCCTTTGAACGTGTATTCAAGTTAAATGTCCAAAAAGCCTCCCTTGTTTTAAATCCCCCCCTCTAAGTAAGGGAGCAGAGAATTTTTTCAATACAAAATTAGTGTTTCTATTGTTTTCAGTTATGAAGTGCCTGGCAGCCCCTGATATATTTGTATAAGAAGGATTTGAGATATGGTTCAGATGTTCTAATGTCTGTTGTTTTAGTTTCCTAGAGGTACTACCTACATATAATAGGTTACAATGGGTACATGAAATAATGTATACCACATAGGAACTATTACAATTGATATATGAACCTATATTAAATTCCGTATTATTCTCTGAATCATGGAATTTTTTCGTTGGGGCAACATAGCTACAGGTTTTGCATGAGTAACTGCCACAACGGAAAAAAAAACTTATGGTGTAACCAAGTACGCTTTCTCTTTTGTACATTGGATGAAAATAAATACAGCGAAAGTGCTGAAGCCAGGGTGGGAGAGCATCTAGATACCACTCTGTAATCTTGTTCCAGAATAGTATGTATCCTCTCATCCTGATATAGAATCGGCATACTATGTGAAATAATTTGTTTAATCACGTCAAATTTCCTACTATAGGTCAGTATAAGGGTAGGCACTGATGTATTAAGTGAGCTCCCCCTACCCCTAAATAGTAGATCTTGCCGTTTTTTATTTGTCGCGATCTTGAGTGCTCTAGCCACCATCCAATGGGGGTAACCCGGGCGAGAAAGCGAGCCTTTATAATAGAACATTCCTTATTCCTTATAATCATTGAGAGGATTTCCTATTAGTACACAGTAAATGGAGTCGTCCGACAACAAATTCAGCATTTGTTCTTTATATAATGACTTGTCCACTGCGCCCCCTTTGTCTGCCATCTTGATTATGATGTCATCCCTATCTTTTAGCTCTAACAATGCAGCTTGGTGTTTTTTTAGAAACATTGATGTGTCCATGCGCACTATCATGTACCCTGCTAAGTTGTAAAAGTTGTCTCTCCACTGTTTCTTGAAAAACATCCATACTGGGTGTGCGGGAATGTATGGGATAGAAATGCATATTGCAGACTTTAAAATTTCCATCATCCACAAACACATTAACATCCTCTGATTTAGACTTTTAACAGTATAACCGATAATTGTTTAGAAAAATTCTTATTGGTATAATCATTCTCCTCTCCTGTGAAATGCTTTTAATTGTGATATCTCTGATAAACTTATTAATATTCATTGAATTGATTTGGGTGTTTCCTGCATGGTGTCCCTTCTACCCCATTCATATACTTGATTATTTTTGTAGTCAGACAGATCTCTCTGAAACTTTTTGTGTTTAATGTCCATAATTTCTTCCTCCATTAATTGCAGAGATGTATTCATTTTGCTCTGGAGGGTGCAAAAAGTATCCAGAGTTTCATATTGTTTTAAATCCTCTTTGGTTGACATAATAGCCTCCTGTATGGCTGCAAGTTTGACTTCCTCATGTTGTGTTATTAAGGACATCAATTTAATTGAGCAGTCTAATAGTATGTTGTTCCAACTTTCCACCAACTGGTCACAGAATACTGTTGTCGGTATTTTCTTGAGTCTCAAGCCACGCGGTATCATTTGTTTCTCCAAATAATTTGTCAAATAAACTGTGTAACATAATTAACACGGAAGAAGACAGTGTACGGCTGCAGATGGATCTGGGTAGATTGGAGGTTTGGTCACAGAAGCGGCAGATGAGGTTTAACACTGTCAAATGTAAGGTTATGCACATGGGAAGGAATAATGCAAGTCACCAGTACATAATAAATGGTAAAACACTGGGTAACACTGACATGGAAAAGGACCTAGGAATTTTGGTGAACCGCAAGGTAAGCTTTAGAAACCAGTGTCAGGCAGCTATTGCCAAGGCCAATAAGATGATGGGAGGCATCAAAAGGGGCATCATGCCCATGATGAAAACATTGTCCAGACCACACATGTAGTACTGTGTACAGTTCTGAGCTCCTGTGGACAAGGCAGACATAGCAGAGCTGGGGAGGGTTCATAGGAGGGCAACTAAAGTAATAACTGGAATGGGTGGACTACAGTACCCTAAAAGATTATCAAAATTTGGGTTATTCACTGAAAAAAAAAATGACGATTATGGGGAGATCTAATAACTATGTATAAACATATCAGTACAAAGATCTCTCCCATCATCTATTTATCCCCAGGACTGTGAGGAGTCCTCTGCGTCCGGAGGAATGACAGTTTCTACACAAACATAGAAGAGGATTGTGAGACTATGGAATTCTCTGCCTGAGGAGGTGGTGATGGTGAGTTCACTAAAAGAGTTCAAGAGAGGCCTGGATGTATTTCTAGAGTGTAATAATTTTACAGGTTATAGCTACTAGAGAGGGGTCATTGATCCAGGGAGTTATTCTGATTGCCTGATTGGAGTTGGGAAGGAAATTTTTACCCTAAAGTGAGGAAAATTGGCTTCTACCTCACAGTTTTTTTTCCCTTTCTCTGGATCAACTTGCAGGATAACAGGCTGAACTGGATGGACAGATGTCTTTTTTAGCCTTATAAACTGATATTTTAGCCTTATAAACTTATAAACGAAGTGAAACAAATTGAATTAGATCCAAATTTTAGTAAAACGTTGACTGCTACGCATGTTACAAAGGGAAAGTAAGAAGCCTGGGAAGGAGATATGAGACATAACACTGTGCAGCCAGCCAATCAGGAGATAGCCATCCCCTTTGATGTCACAGCCCTATAAAAAGCATAATCCCACCCACTCTCTGCCATTTTACAGTGAACTAAGCATAGGGACAGATGTGCTATGTGCCAGGGACAGAGTTTAACAAAGCTTTAATTATAGAATCTTGGATAGGGACAGTGTAGGCACTGTGTAATCATGCTGTGCATCTTGTTCCACTGTTGTGCCACTCATTCTTAATCTGTTCTGTTATACATGGACTGACTGTTCATCAGACTTAGTCTTAACTGCTGGTCTAATATATAGGCACGTGTAGCTAGTTAATCTGCTGTGCTACTAATAATTAATCTGTTGAGTTATACATAGACTGTGGGGAGATCATAGGGAGGGCATAGGGAAACTGCACGGACAGTGCAGGCTCTGTGTAATCGCCCCAGTGAATCTTGTTCCAATGCTTTGTCATTCATTCTTAATCTCTCCTGTTATACATAGACTGCACCAGATTTAGTCTCAATTGCCAGTCTAAAATATAGGCATGTGTACCTAATTAATCGTCTGTGCCATTAATCATTATTCTGTTCAGTTATACATAGACTGACTGTTAATCAAACTAATTGTCAATAGGCAGTGTAATATAGGCACGTTTATATGTAGAGATGAGCAAAGTTATAAAAATATATGATTTAGATACTTTTGGCAGTGGCAAAAATGTTGCTGTAGCCGGCACGAATAGCAGCAGAAGAAGGGGTTGTGGTAGCAGCAGCCGCATCAACAGGCCAGAGCTACCACTGTCATCCAGTGGTTGTGTTTTGGCCAACAATCTAGCTGTACTGGAATGGTTGACTCGCTCTTCTACATCATCTCAGTTGACAACAGGTATACACAGCCAGGAATCGATGGGACGCAGTTGGAGATCTGAAGCCAAGTTCACCGGGGGTAGACCTTCTTCTACTCAGGAGCCTACCTGTCAGAAAACAACTAGCGATGCACGGGTTCATAAGGGCAGCAGCAGGCAGTGAGCATGGAGTGGTGGTGATAAAATGGCATACTATGCAATGCGGGAATTTTTTATAAAGTCGCTGGAGGATGCTAGAGTGGCAGTATGCAGGATCTGTGGGCAGAATGTGAAGCGTGGTCAGAGTGCTATTGTTGGCACCACAGCCCTGTGTCAACACATGGAGTGTCACTATAAAGTGGCGTGAGAAAACTGTGGCACTAATGTAGTGGCACAGCCTGATGCAGCAAACGCTGCATCTCCCAGCTGTCCGCATACCATCTCCATCAGTCAAGGCTCCTCAATCTTAGCAGATTTGCTTTGTCTATTGATCCTGATGCTCCTGCTCCTCCTTATCACGTGTTTCGCCAGCAATCAATCACCGAGGCGATTGCAAAGAGATGCATGCACTGATCCAATGGTGCAGAAGCTGAACATTTCAGAAAATTGCTGACTTGTGCCCACTAGTGTTGAGCGAGCATGCCGAATTCGGCTTGAGGATCGCCATGCTCGGCACATGGCGGTACTCGGCCGAGTACTGCATGTGCTCGAGCGCAATGCTCGAGTCTGCTCCTCACATGTTTTGCGGCTGCTAAGCAGCAAATAAACGTGTAGGTAACTACTGCCCTCAGTGTAATGCCAGTAGCCATGTTGGCTGCTGGCATTACAGTGATTGGCTGGCCGGAACGCGTCATTGGGTGCTATAAAGCACCCAATGACACATGCTCAGTTCAGTATTAGTCAGGGAGACCTGTGCATCGGAAAGGAAAGACAGCGTAGGGAGTGTAATTGAAGTTATTTTGGAACAAAAACGTTTCAGAGACCCAAAAGTTATTTTAAGGACTATTGTGTGTGACAGCAGATATATATTTTTTAGTGCTACCTGCACAAAATACACTGTAATAGGCCCCAGCAGATAGTTAAATTATTCCCGCCACATCTTCTGTGTAAAGTGTGCACATCCGTAAAATATCTGTAACATCCAGTGTACTTTTTCCGTAGATGGTGTCCCCTGCGGACAGTTAAATTATCCGTGCCACATCTCCTGTGTAAAGTGTGCGCATCCAAAAAATCTCAGTGACATCCAGTGTACTTTATCTGTAGACGGTGTCTGCTGGGGACAGTGACATTAGTTGCGCCATATCTGCAGTGTAACGTGTGTGCTGAAAAAATTTATCTGTGACATACAGTGTACTATTTCAATAGACGGTGTAAACTTCTGAGACTGACATTACCAGATGCACATCTAAAGTGTAAGGTGTGCGTTTAAAAAAATTATCAGTGACATACAGTGTACTTTTTCAATAGACTGTATCCGCTTCTGAGACTGACATTACCAGGCTGACATCTAAAGTGTAAGGTGTGCGTTTAAACAATATCTCAGTGACATACAGTGTACTTTTACAATAGACGGTGTAATCTTCTGAGACTGACATTACCAGGCCAACATCTAAAGTTTTTAGGTGTGCGTTTTAAAAATGTATCAGTGACATACAGTGTACTTTTTCAATAGACTGTGTAAACTTCTGAGACTGACATTACCAGGCTCCCATCTAAAATGTGTAAGGTGTGCATTTAAAAAATTTATCAGTGACATACAGTGTACTTTTTTAATAGATGGTGCAATCTTCTGAGACTGACATTACCAGGCCCACATCTAAAGTGTAATGAGTGCGTTTAAACAATATATCAGTGACATACAGTGTACTTTTTCAATAGACTGTATCCGCTTCTGAGACTGACATTACCAGGCCCACATATAAAGTTTTTAGGTGTGCGTTTTAAAAATGTATCAGTGACATACAGTGTACTTTTTCAATAGAATGTATACGCTTCCAAGACTGACATTACCAGGCCAACATCTAAATTGTAAGGTGTGTGTTTAAACAATATATCAGTGATATACAGTGTATTTTTTCAATAGACTGTGTCCGCTTCAGAGACTGACATTACCAGGCCCACACCTAAAGTGTAAAGAGTGAGTTTAAACAATATAGCCATGACATACAGTGTACTTTTTCAAAAGACGATGTAATCTTCTGAGACTGACATTACCCAGCCCACATCTAAAGTTTTTAGGTGTTTGTTTAAAAAATGTATCAGTGACATACAGTGTACCTTTTAAATAGACTGTGTAAACTTCTGAAACCTACAAAAACTGAAGTGTAGAGGTACTGTAACAAAATATATATTTTATTGAATCAAGTAAATACATACATAAAATTGTTGTGTTTAAAAAAGTAGCAGCAAAAAAAACCACCATCCCAGTGGTACACTAAATGATAATGATAGTATAAAGATCTACTTATTTCAGGCATGTAACTATGGCTGAGTCTCCAGGATACTATGTGACCAAAAATAGATATGTGTGGCAGTGAAACCACTGACACAACTGGCAACAACGGAATTTGATTGTGAGCATCACACAATTAAGTGAAGCACAACAACAGAATATAACCTATGGTAAACCGTTGGTCATGAAAAAGTAACTGGATAATAATCATAATCACCATATGTAGGGAGACTCACCTAAATGTAGTGTATCCAAACCTGGATGGCGTTACCCCAACACGCATTTCGGCGTGCCTTCGTCAGGGGGTAGCGCCATCACCGTGGATCATGTGATTATAAAGAATCTATCATCCAATAGGGTTGCATTTACACCCACTGAAATTGTTTGTATATTTTGTTCACCTGCGTACATAATGGCTGCATCACAATGGAAGCAGCTCAGCGCGCGATCCTCCCCCCAGCTGGAGTCACCTCGTACTGCCCATGGACGTGACGTCTCACGTCATGTGACCAGTCGACGCCAAGACGTCAGGTGGGATGTGCGGCGCGCCAGCCCATACATCATGTGCGCACGTCACAGGGGAAAAAATATGTAAAGCGAGCGAGTGCTTAACCCAGTACAATGTCCAATGGCAGTTGTGTTACGTCTTTCTGAAAATCTATTGTCATGGGCATCTATCGCCTTTCATGCATATATAAAGATGGTCTGCCATTACACACATTATTGGAAAAACCTGATTTAAAAATAAATACATAATATATATATTGCACATGATTTCATATTAAATTACAGCCATAAATAACATAGATACAGTTACAATGCAAGATCATATCCCACATGATTAATTCATAATAACAAAGAATGTACAAAAAGTGTGAATAACAATAATAATAATAATAATAATAATAATAATAATAAAAAATAATTATATATAAAAGTATGTGTTCAAAACCTTATTTGTGATACAAAAACACCAAGTATCTATCTCAGTGTATACACAAAATACGGATTCCTGTCTATGACAAAATATACACAGAATACTACTTCCTACCCCATTTTACACAGAATAAATAAATATACAATGTTAGAAAATAAAAGGAAATTATTCAATGAAAAAAAGTGATCACATGAAGTGTCCAAAAGTGTCCAAGTGAATATGAATGTGTGCAAAAGTGAAAAATAAAAATTGCATAACATTATATAAATGGTGGAAAACAAAAAAAGATATAATAATAATAATAATAATAATAATAATATAATTAAAAAAATAATAAAATAATGAAATATATATAAATGAAGAAAAAGTGAAAAAATTGTAGGTGAACAAATGTTTAAGGAGGTAGCATACAAATAAATGTGACAATATAAAGAAAGTACTAAATGTAGGTATGTTAGAAAAGGTATAACAGCTGATTATAGCTGTAGAAACCTACCAAAAAAAAACAAATACCATTTATATAATGTTATGCAATTTTTATTTTTCACTTTTGCACACATTCATATTCACTTGGACACTTTTGGACACTTCATGTGATCAATTTTTTTCATTGAATAATTTCCTTTTATTTTCTAAAAGAAAGAAAAATGTGTATTATAAAGTGACCAAAATGTGTATGGATAAGAAAAAGGAAGGGGGGGGGGAAGGGGGGGGGGAGAAAAAGGGGGGGGGGAGGAGGAGGGGGGAGGAAAACCAACAAACATGAATGGAGAAAGGGGGAAGGAAAGAAGAAGAGACATGAACAGGGTCAAAAAATCGACATTCAAAAAGGGGTTCCCACTATTATGTCATATTGACATGGTGAACGTTCAGAAAATGGGTATGATAAACATTCCAGGGAAGGATCTGACAAAAACAGTCCTCATGTAACCTATAGAGAAGGTGAAAGAGAAAAAAAGAAGAAAGAATAGAAAAGTACAATATTAAAAATAAATATACTAATAAAAAAATTTAAAACAATGGATCTACAGTCAGTGGTCCAGATGGTCAGAGAAACGCTGAGAAACCCAAATTCTCATTAAGGCCTGCGGGTCGGAGGGCACCTAGTGTCCAAATCCACCGGCTCTCTTTCTGAGCCAGTCTTTTGGACACATCCCCGCCCGGAGGTCCATTTTTATACAGTCGATGCCCCTAACCCTAAGAAGTCTGGGATAACATCCATGACACTTCCTAAAATGTTTTGCAATGGGTATGAGATCTTCCCCTTCATCTGCATTTTCTGCTGCGAGAAAATCCCTTACATGTCCGAGTACCCGGACTTTAAGTTCACGGGTCGTGAGTCCAATGTAGATCTTCGGGCACGGGCAGGTGGCATAGTAGATCACCTTTGAGGTGGAACAGGTAATATAATGTGTAATTTTGAATGTCTTGAGACCTGCAGAATCCAGAAACTCATTTGTTCTTTCCATGTTTGGGCACGCTACACATTTACCACAGGGTTTGAAGCCCCATTGTGGGCCCCTATCCCCTGGAACAATCTGTTCAGGCATGGGTTCAAAATAACTTTTTACCAGGTTGGAGCGTAGCATATCCACCCTACAGACCGTGATCGAGCGATACGTGGGTATGAATTTCTCTAAGACCAAGTCCGTTTCAAGGACATGCCAATGTCTAGCCAAAATTTCTCTCATTTCTTCCCATCGGGAGTGATATGTGGTCACATACCTGATCTTTGTATCCATGGCTTTCTGTTTCTTGACTTGTAGCAGGTCAGATTGTTTCTGGGATTTTGCTAGATAGAATACCCTCTTGATTGATCTTCGGCTATATCCTCTTTTCAGAAATCGATTCATCAACTCAGTTGCTTGTTCTTCAAACATGCTATCATCTGAGCAGATCCTCCGTATACGTAGGAACTGTCCAATAGGGATGGCCTTAATAGTGTCTCTGGGATGCAGAGAAGAAGCATGTAAATATTAGTTGACAGCGGTGTCCTTTATGTATATTTTGTCATAGACAGGAATCAGTATTTTGTATCACAAATAAGGTTTTGCACACATACAGTACTTTTATATATAATTATTTTATTATTATTATTATTATTATTATTATTATTATTATTATTATTATTATTTTTATTCACACTTTTTGTACATTCTTTGTTATCATGAATTAATCATGTGGGATATGATCTTGTATTGTAACTGTATCTATGTTATTTATGGATGTTATTTATTATGAAATCAAGTGCAATATATATATATTATGTATTTATTTTTAAATCATGCATTTTCAATAATGTGTGTAATGACAGATCATCTTTATATATGCATGAAAGGCGATAGATGCCCATGACAATAGATTGTCAGAAAGACGTAACACAACTGCTATTAGACATTGTACTGGGTTAAGCGCTCGCTCGCTTTACATATTTTTTCCCCTGTGATGTGCGCACATGATGTACGGGCTGGCGCGCGGCACCTCCCACTTTACGTCATGACGTCGACTGGTCACATGACGTGAGACGCCACGTTAATGGGCAGTATGAGGTGATGCCGGCTGGGGGGAGGATCGGCGCTAAGCTGCGTCCATCGTGATGCAGCAATTATGTATGCAGGTGAACAAAATATACAAACAATTGCAGTGGGTGTGAATGCAACCTTATTGGAGGATAGATTCTTTATAATCACATGATCCACGGTGATGGTGCTACCCCCTGACGAAGGCACGCCGAAACGCGGGTTGGGGTAACGCCATCCCAGTTTGGATACACTACATTTAGGTGAGTCTCCCTGCATATGGTGATTATGATTATTATTCAGTTACTTTTTCATGACCAACGGTTTACCATAGGTTATATTCTGTTGTTGTGCTTCACTTAATTGCGTGATGCTCACAATCAAATTCCGTTGTTGCCAGTTGTGTCAGTGGTTTCACTGCCCCATATATCTATTTTTTGTCACATAGTATCCTGGAGACTCAGCCATAGTTACACCCTTGACATAAGTAGATCTTTATACTATCATTATCATGTAGTGTACCACTGAGATGGTGGTTTTTCTTGCTGCTACTTTTTTAAACACAGCTATTTTATGTATGTATTTACTTGATTCAATAAAATATGTATTTTGTTACTTTACCTTTACGCTTCAGTTTTTGTAGGTTTTTATTTGTTATGGGGGCGGGTACTCCTTTATGGTTTAAATTGTTGGCCCCTTTATCTCTGCCGCAATATGTATTGCATGTACTCACTGTAGTCTGGGCGTACGGGTCAACGTTGGTCTTAGATTGGAATTAATTTGTGTAAACTTCTGAGACTGACATTACCAGGCCCCCATCTAAAGTGTAAGGTGTGCATTTAAACAGTTTATCAGTGACGTACAGTGTACTTTTTTCCATAGACGCTGTGAACAGTGACATTACCTGGTGTACCTGTCCTGTATAATGTTTCCTCATCCCAAACACCTTTTTAAAAAAAATGTTGCACTTAGATTTCCAAATCCTACCCTACTGTAGGTGTGACATACTTTCAAGCATATATAACATTTTAAATGAAGAAGGCGAGCAGTAAAGGTCGGGGAAGTGGCCGTGATGCTGATGGTGCACGCAGAGGCCGTCGCTCTAGGGGCAAAGAAACTGTGCCTGCTGCCAGACCACAAGAAATACTATTAATCCACCATACCTAGCTTCATGTCCTAGTTTGCAGGGCGGCGTATGAAACCACTCTTGAAGTCAGATCAGTGTGACCAGGTGGTCGGTTGGATTGCAGCAGACAATGCTTCCAGTCGGTTAAGCAAGTCCACTGTCAGTAGCCAGGAGTAAGGTCAACACAATCCTCACCATGATCCCCCTTCCTCCCACAATGTTGCGTCTGGCCAAACAAGGGATCCCACACTCGGATATTCCCAGGACCTCTTTTCATTGCCAGAAATTCATTTGGCCCTCTCGCCAAGCATGCTTGAAGAGGGACATGAGATCTTGTGCCCTGATTCCCAAACTCTTAAGCATCCACAGTCACAAGAAGATGAGGGTAGGGAACGGCAAATAGTGTTTAATGAGGTGGATGATGATGAGACACAGTTATCAATAAGTCAACCGGAATTACTGTCTCAAGAGGTTGATGAAGAGGATGAGACACAGTTGTCAATCACTGAGGTTGTGGTTAGGTCAAAAAATCTGAAGGATGATCAGAGTGAGAAAGTGGAAGAGGAGTTGGTGGACAATGAGGTCACTGACCCATCCTGGGAAGGGGGAAGGACGAGCAAGGACAGCAGTACAGAGATGGAGGGATCTAGAGCACCACAACAGGCTGGAAGAGGCAGTGGGGTGGCAAAGGGGAGAAGGCAGAGCAGGCCCGCAACTGTTCCAAAAAGCACTCCCTTGCAGAAATATCCCTTGCCAAGGGGTAGGTGTTCCGCAGTACGGAGCTTTTTTGAGGAAAATGTGGACGACAAAAGAATAGTAGTTTGCAACCTGTGCCGTACCAAAATGAGCCGGGACGTGAACACTAGCAATCTCACCACCACCAGCATGATCCGCCACATGGCATCCAAGCACCCTAATCAGTGGGACGAATGCCTCTGTCCACAATCTGTGTCTGCTGGTCACACTCTGCCTCCTCTTCCCCTAGATTACGTGCTGCTTGCCAATCACCTGTCAAAGGCGCAGGCCCAGATGCCTCCCGCCCTGCACCTTGACCTTTGAAAGCACCGTCAGCTACCACATCCACTTCCCTGTCCCAGCACAGCGTCCAATGTCCTTACCCCAGGCATTTCAACATAATTGCAAGTACCCTGCCACCCACCCACAGGCCATAGCACTAAAACGCAACTTTCCAAATTACTGGCCCTGGAAATGTTGCCATTTAGGCTTGTGGACATTGAGGCCTTCAGCAGCCTGATGCCGGCGGCCATCCCTCGTTACGCAGACCTCAGCCACCATTATTTTTCAAGGTGTGACATGCCCGCCTTACACCTACATGTAACATCACACGTAGCCTAATCAATGCAGTTACTGGGAAGGTCAACTTAACCATGGACACATGGACAAGTACTTTTGGCCAGGGACGCTAAATTTCCCCGACGGCACGCTGGGTGAACGTTGTGGAGGCCAGGAGCGAGTTGTACCCTAGGATGGCACAGGTGCTACTGACGCCGAGGATTGTGGGCCCTACGTCGATAAGGGATTCTGCCAGCGCCTATGTTAGTGCCTACAACCCCCACTTCTCCTCCTTTGCCGCCACTTCCACCTCTGAATTATCTGCTTAGTAAGACCGCAGTGTGCACCTGTCTTGTCATTTGTTATTGCTATAAAGTAAACAAACAGTGTTAAACAAACCAGATTTTTTTTATATATTTTAGATTTCTCAAAGTTGTTTGATCATAGGTTTGCACTAAAGATGAGTGAAGTTTTAAAAAATTTGATTTTGCATCTTTGCCGAACTTCCCCAAAAATTTGATTCCTTAAAAATGTATTTGTCACTAAAAATCAGGTATGCCTAGGTGATTCTGCCTTAGGTTATGGCCACATGGAGCTTCAGTTGCCGTCATGCTGCAGTGAAGAACCACATGGTCAATTAGCCCGCAGCTGCCTTTCATTAAATGATGAAGACCAGACTGTATAGTCGGTCTTCATTGTTAATGGCTGCACGGCACCTTTAATACACCTTTAAACAGGGGCAGTTGCCGGTATGGGGTTTGGCTGGTTAGGTGGGCTCCTCCTCTCTCTGCATCTTGCTGACTTTTCTAGGAAGTAAAGCACGTTTTTCACGCTAGGCACTGGAATATTAAAAGCTTTCATCTTATTGGTATTGAATTCTTCTAATAACTGCTATGTCCGTGCACTTACTACATATCTCCTTATGCTCAGCTCACAGTTCAATGGTGAAGACACACTGGATGAGGGTTTTATAGGGATGTGACATCACAGGGAATGGTTATCTGTGGAATGGCTGGATGCACAGCATTATGGGAGATCTTGCTTTCCCAGGCTTGTCTCCTCTACACTAAATTTCGATTTGTAACTAGTGTTGAGCGCGAATATCCGAATAGCATATTTTTTTCGCGAATATCGGTACATTGCAAATTCGTGAATATTGCGAATATAACGCTATATATTCGCTATTTCGAATATTCGTTTTTTGTTTTTTTTAAAGTTGTTAATCCTTGCTCTTTGGTTGTCTAATTTGTCTTCTCACTTCCCAAAAGCTGTTCTTATCTGTCCGGAGGATTCCTGGCTCCCTGCCCGGTCCAGTCAATGCCCGTTGCCGCTTCTTGCCGTTCCCGTGTGCATGGGAACGCCTCCATGCTAAAATTTACTGTCGGATGTGAGAATCACGATCTCACAAATTTGACTAAGTTGTAATCGCAATGCAATTAATATAACCTGAATTACTCGCATTGCGAATTCAACTTAGAGCTGGGTTCCTAATGGTCGTATTGCTAGAATATATTAAATATCACAAATTCACGAATATAGCACTATATTCTCAATCTTCCTTATATTCTACCAAGCCAACCATTAGGAACTTAGCTCTAAGATCAATTCGCAATGTGATCATATGTTTGCTTTGCGAATTAAACTTAAGTCTTAGAGCTGGGTTCCTAATGGTTGTGTTGCGGTTCCTAATGGTTGTGTTGCTAGAATATAACACAGATTGACAATATAGTGCTATATTTGTGAATTCGTGATATTCGTCATCTTCGTTATATTATAGCAATACAACCATTAGGAAGTTAGCTCTAAGATCAATTCGCAATGCGAGTATATGTTCGCATTGCAAATTAAACTTAGAGCTGAGTTCTTAATGGTTGTATTGCTAGAATATAACGAAGATTGAGAATATAGTGCTATATTCATGATATATGTTATCTTCGTCGATTCCAGCAATACAAGTTACAACCATTAGGAACTCGGCTCTAAGTTTAATTCGCAATGCGAAAATAAATTTGCGTAACATTCGCAATATATAGAATAATGACGAATAGTTGATTTCAACGAATATATGACGAATATTGCGAAATCAAATATGGCACCTCCCGCTCATCACTATTTGTAACACATGCAGTCGCCATTTTAGAAAAACCTGATTTGTTACCATGAAGCGCAGGGAAATTGTGATGAGTTCTGAATAGAGATGAGCGAATCGAATCAGTCGAAGTGGAATTCGATCCGAGTTTCAGGAGTGCAGGGACAGACGTGAGAAAGCGCTAGGGACAGCAATTAGAAAAAGCTAATTGTAATAAAAATTCTGAAAAAACGATTTATAAGTGCAGAAAAAGGATAGGGAGGAATCTTTTCACAGAATCTTAGTGCAGGGAGAGACATCAAAAGGCCTAGGGACAGTGCTAGAAAAGCGTTTTACAAGTGCACGGAAGGATAGTTTGGGGATACAAATAGCTCTTTCATTCCAGCAATTTGTTCTTGGGGTGCAAGTGCTATGTTGAAAACCCTTTAGTGGCTTCTATATCTGGAAAAATAAAAATATATACGCAGTTCACTTCTGCGGCTACATGTGCTGAAAGCGTTTAGTGTTATTTGGGGTTGAAAGCGCTTAGTAAGGTATTTCTGTACTTCAAGAAAAATATACACAAAGTTCACTGTTGCTGTTATTTGCAGTAAAAGCGTTTAGTGGTCTACTTTATTACAAAAAGAAAAATGTATACACAGTTCACTTCTGCGGCTACATGTGCTGAGAGCATTTAGTGACGTATTTCTGTACTACAAGAAAAATATATACGCAGTTCACTTTTGTAGTTAATTGGGGTTAAAAGCATTTAGTGAGGTATTTCTGTACTAGAAGAAAATTATATACGCAGTTCACTGTTGCAGGTATTTTTAATAAAAGCATTTAGTGGCCTATTCCATTACAAAAAGAAAAATATACGCAGTTCACTTCTGCAGCTATATGTGCTGAGAGTGTATAGTGACGTATTTCTGTACTATAAGAAAAATATATACGCAGTTCACTGTTGCCGTTATATGCGGTAAAAAAGTTTAGTGGCCTATTTCATTAAAAGAAGAAAAATGTACGCAGTTCACTTCTGCAGTTATTTGGGGTTAAAAGCGTTTAGTGAGGTATTTCTGTACTACAAGAAAAATATATACTCAGTTCACTGTTGCCGTTATTTGTGGTTAAAAGTGTTTAGTGGCCTCTTTCATTACAAAAAGAAAAATATATATGCACTTCCCTTCTGCAGCTACATGTGCTGAGAGCGTTTAGTGATGTATTTTTGTACTGCAAGAAAATTATTTATGCTGTTCACTTTTGCAGTTATTTGGGGTTGAGAGACCTTGCCGTGGTGTCCGAGCTTAAGACATGTCCTCCTAGTAGGATATGTTGAACTAACCTCTCAATTTTATCAGTGTGAGGGTTTAGTATTGCTGCAGAGTGCACCGTCCTTTGCTATGGTTATGTTTTTGATTGTTCTCCACATGCACATTATCGTTATCGTATGTAGGATGGTTATTGTGGTACTTGTAGTCCGTTGCTGGCATCTTCCATTGTATGCTTTTTTGCTGTTGATTGCATGTTGAGCATATCCTGCTTGTTAAACACCACACCACGTTTTCTAATGGTTTGTATAATATGTTTGGAGGTGTATAAACTCCGATTGAAATGTGCCTGCTTTTCATCTACAGGCTACATTCAGGTGCACCTGGGAGGCTCTGGGCCATATCAGCCGGTCTCGGGTGGGGCTCACAGGCACCTCCCACCTCCGATTGCAAGCATGGTTACATGCTGGAGGTCACTGGTGAGCTGTCTGTGAGTCAGGCCTTACGCTCCCGTAATGCCCAACGGCTCCTGGTATCGCCCATACAGCACAGGTAGGTTGAGTGATAGGGCCTCGGGCTACTTGAGAGACCTTGCCGTGGTGTCCGACCTTAAGACATGTCCTCCTAGTAGGATATGTCGAACTAACCTCTCAATTTTATCAGTGTGAGGGTTTAGTATTGCTGCAGAGTGCACCAGCCTTTGCTATGGTTATGTTTTTGAAAGCGTTTAGTGAAGTATTTCTGTACTACAAGAAAAATATATAGACAGTTCACTGTTGCCGTTATTTGCGGTAAAAGCATTTAGTCGGCCTACTTCATTACAAAAAGAAAAATATATATACGCAGTTAACTTCTGCAGCTATATGTGCTGAGAGCGTTTAGTGACGTATTTCTGTTCTACAAGAAAAAATATACACAGTTCACTTCTCTAGTTATTTGGGGTTAAAAGCATTTAGTGAGGTATTTCTGTACTACAAGAAAAATATATACTTAGTTCACTGTTGTTGTTCTTTGTGGTAAAAGCTATTAATGGTCTATATATTACAAAAATAAAAATATATACTCAGTTCACTTCTGCAACTATATGTGCTAAGATGTTTTAGTGACATATTTTGTACTACAAGAACAATATATACGCAGTTCACTGTTGCAGTTATTTGCAGTAAAAGTGTTTAGTGGCCTACTTTATTACAAAAAGAAAAAGGTATACACAGTTCACTTCTGTGGATACATATGCTGAGAGCGTTTAGTGACGTATTTCTGTACTAAAAGAAAAACACTGTTGTGGCTACAGAAGAGAGGATTCAGGATTTCCTCAAATTGCCCGCGCTGTGACTGCTCTGGTGCTGACCATTTACACATGTTTTGGGATTGTCCTCTAGTGAAGGCGTACTGGCATCTGGTTCAAACTACCTTAATACAAAAACTTCAAATTCAAATTCCCCTTTTGCCTGGAGTATGGATCCTGGGTGATTTTTCTGAGATAGCTTGCGAGATTTCAAAATATCGACTTTTGGTTAAAGTGTCCTTTTTAGCCAGGCTCATTATTTCCAGGCTGTGGTTTGCCTCGTACACTCCAGATCATCAAATGTGGTTAAATCTAGTTAATAAGGTTAAAAAGTAAAGGCAGATTCTTTATAAACAAAGAGGGTCTAATATAATTTTTTTAAGATACGGAAGTGGTGGAATGAATGAAGAGAGAGGTGTGTTTTTCTTTTTTTTTTTCGGGCACGCTTGAGGGGGTGGTTGGGGGGGTAATATCTGTTATTGTGAATTTATTCTTTTACTATGATATTGTAATCTGCATAAAGAAAAAGTAAATAAAGACTACTTAAAAGAAAAAAATATATATATATATATATATGCAGTTCACTGTTGTCGTGGTTATTTGTGGTAAACGGGTTTAGTGGCCAATTTAATTACAAAAAGAAAAATGTATACACAGTTCACTTCTGCGGCTACATGTGCTGAGAGCATTTAGGCCCCTTTCACACGGGCGAGTTTTCCGCGCGGGTGCAATGCGTGAGGAGGACGCATTGCACCCGCACTGAATCCGGACCCATTAATTTCTATGGGGCTGTGCACATGAGCGGTGATTTTCACGCATCACTTCTGCGTTGCGTGAAAATCGCAGCATGTTCTATATTCTGCGTTTTTCACGCAACGCAGGCCCCATAGAAGTGAATGGGGATGCGGAAAATCGCAAGCATCCGCAACCAGTGCGGATGCGTTGCGATTTTCCCGCATTGTTGCTTAGCAACGGGACTCAATCTTATTATTTCCCTTATAACATGGTTATAAGGGGAAATAATAGCATTCTTAATAAAGAATGCATTGTTAAATGATGAGGAAGGGGTTAAAAATAATAAAGTTAACTTACCTTAGCCACTTGATCGCGTAGTCGCGATCTGTCCTCTCTTTCCTGCAGCATCTATGATCTAAAGGACCTGTGATGACGTCACATCACATGGCCCAATCACATGCTCCATCACTATGGTGATGGAGCATGTGATTGGTCCATGTGACCATGTGACATCATCCAAGGTCCTAAACACTATCCTCAGGCTGTGGATAGTGGTTATGGACCTTGGATGATGTCACATTGTCACATGGACCAATCACATGCTCCATCACCATAGTGATGGAGCATGTGATTGGGCCATGTGATGCTGTGACATCATCACAGGTCCTTTACATCTTTCAAGCTAACGGAGAGGAGGCCGGGCTTCGCGATCAAATGGAACAGGTAAGTAATTATTAGTTTATTATTTTAACTCATTCTGCACCAGTTTAAACATTAGGGAGATGGCCAAGGGTATTATTTTACATTATAACTATGTTATAATGTGAAATAATACCAGCGGGACAATTTCTGACCCAAACATGCACTTCTGTGAAGAAGTGCAGGTTCGGGTCTGGGTACCAAAAGTGCCGATTTTTCTCCCGCGCGTGCAAAACGCATGACAGCGCTTTGCACTCGCAGGGAAAAATCGCGGCGATTCCCGCAACGCACCCGCACTGTTTGACGGAGTGCACCCGCAACGCCCGTCTGAAAGAGGCCCTAGTGAGGTATTTCTGTACTACAAGAAAAATAAATACACAGTTCACTTCTGCAGCTATATGTGATTAAACCGTTTAGTGACAGATTTCTGTTTTACTAGAAAAATATATACACAGTTCACTTCTGCAGCTATATGTGCTGAGAGCGTTTAGTGACATATTTCTGTACTACAAGAAAATATATACACAGTTCACTTTTGTAGCTATATGTGGTCAAGGCATTTAGTGAAGTATTTCTGTACTACAAGAATGATGGATACGCAGTTCACTTCTGCAGTTATTTGGGGTTAAAAGTGTTTAGTGACGTATTTTTGTACTACCGAGATAAATATATACACGGTTCACTGTTGCCGTTATTTGCGGTAAAAGCATTTAGTGGCCTATTTCATTACAAAAAGAAAAATATATTTGTTGCATTTAGGGGTGTTTTAATTTGCCTTTAATTTATTTTGTTCAGCTAAAATTATGTCTGACAGAGAAGTGTCAGGCCATGCACAGAGGAGTGGCAGAGGCCTAAATGTTTCTGGCGCAGGCAGAGGTCACAGTAGAGCAGGGCGTGGCAGCAGGAGTCACAGCGAGAGGCCTGAACTCCCGGTGTCATCTAGCAGTCGTGTTTTGACCAGCAACCCAGTGGTTCTTAACTCGGTCATTCACTTCATCCCAAGTTACATCAGACAACCCCAGCCAACAGTCGGTGGGTTCATTAGACACAATCCTTAGTTGGCATGGCCCGAGAGCAGGCCCTGTGCCCTCACGTGTCCTAAACCTTCCTCTTTAATTTTCTGTTCCCTCACCATGAAAAGTAGTATATGATGTAGGCTCAGCTACACTTTTCAGCGAGGAAGAGCTTCTAGATGACAGTCAGCAGCTACTGCTCAGCCAAGATCTGGAGGAGACATCCGCCGCTTCCTCCGCTAGGCGGGCAAGTAGTGATGAGGAGAGTGTTGTGGGTGGTGGTGTTGCGAGCGGTAAGGCTCCTGACCCAGAGACCGTTGAGGAGGACATCAGTGACATGCAGACACTACTTGATGATGATGAAGCTGATCGCACTTGGGAGCCAACAAAGTGGTAGAATGGCTGGGAGTCAGCAGGGTGCAAGCAGAGGGATCGGGAGCAAAATGTTCCCGGGGTAGACCACCTGCTTCACAGCAGCCTACCTACCAAGGAAGTAGTGGTGCAGGGGTTCATGGAGGAAGGGACGGTAGCAGTCAGTGAGTGTGGACTGTTCTGGGGAAAATCACCTACTTGGCGGTGTGGCAGTTTTTTTCAAAGCGCCAGTGGAGGTGAATGTGGTCAAATGTCGAATCTGTGGGCAGAAGGTGAAGCGTGGACAGGGTGCCATGTTGGCACTATGGTCCTGCTTCAACATATGCAGCATTGCCATACAGTGGCCTGGGTGAACAGTGGCTTCGACATGGTGGTCCAGCCTGCCGCAGCAACCGCTGCATCAGCCAGTGGCACGCACCGGGTTTCAGGCAGTCAAGGCTTCGCCACCTCAGCCGAAGAGGCGATGGCTGTCATTCCCATCTTCTGCTGGTCTAGATGCTCCTGCTCCTTCTCCTCCTACTCCTCGTCAGTCATTCCATCGGCAATCGATCAGCAAAGCGATTACCAAGAGACAGCAGTATGCGTGCACGCATCAAACGGAGCAGAAGCTGAACGTGCTCTTGTCCAAGTTGCTGGTGCTGCAGTCCCTCCCTTTCCAAGTGGTGGAATCCCAAGCAATCATTTCTTTTAAAAAAAGACAGTAGCAGCCCTGCCCACGCATAAGTAGAACAGAAGGTGGGACAGTCCTTGAGCTGTAATTATGGTCAGGGACAGTACATGTTCTTTTTCGGCCCCCTGGGTTAATGAGTAGTGATGAGCGGCAGGGGCAATATTTGAATTCGCAATATTTCACAAATATTTTGGCGAATTTTCACCATATATTCAAAAAAATCGCGATTTTGTAATCTCCAGTCATTATTTTCTTGATTGCGAAAATTCCGATATAAAAAATCGCATAAAATTAGCATAACAATTTGCATCCATTTTTATGCAAATTTTATGCGAATTTTTATATGCGAATTTTCGCAATCAAGACATTACTTTCTTGATTGCGAAAATTTGCATATAAAAAATTCGCATAAAAATTCGCATAAACTAGTATTTAAAAAAAACGAATATTCGCAATTGCGAATACATTTCGCGATATTCTGAATATTCGCGAATTCTCGAAGTGCCGATATTCGCGATTAAAATTGGCAATTTGAAAATTCGTGATCAACACTATTAATGAGGTTCCTGCACAGCCACACCAGCAACTTGGCCAGGTCACGCCACTTCCGCCTCCACGTTCTCAAGCTGTTGGTCCAGCGACAATGTCCGCCTCTGCCTCCTCATCCTCCACCACGTCCTCAGCCTCCACTGTAGGGACAAGTCACAGTGCCCTTCCAGCATATCACATAGGCAGGGCATGGTGGAGTCATGCTGTTCTGCACCTTTTTTCCCTGGGCGAACGGAGTCACACAGGGGAGTAACTGCTCCGTGTGATTCATTAACAAATCGAATCCTGGCTTTCTCCACGACAACTGAAAATCAGAACCATGGTGACCGACAACGGTAAGAACATTGTGTCGGCCCTGCATCAAGGAAGGCTGAGCCATGCGCTCTGTATGGTTGTCAAGCAGTTCCTGAAGTATTCCACCCATCTGTGAGACATCCTAAAAATGGCCAGGAAACTTTGCATGCACTATTGTGTGTGGCAGCAGCAATATATATTTTTAGCGCAACCTGCACTAAATTGCTAAAACTTTACAGACCAAAAAGTCCTTTTAAGGACTATTGTGTGTGGCAGCAGCAATATCTATTTTGAGTGCAAACTGCGCTAAATAGCTAAAACTTTACAGATCCATAAGTCCTTTATGGACTATTGTGTGTGGCAGCAATATCAATTTTTAGCGCATACAGCGCTAAATAGCGTGCAATAGTTAGGTCGCTGCAGACAGCGACATTAGCTGTGCCATAACTCCAGTGTAAAGTGTGCGCATTCAAAAAATATCTGTGACATCCAGTGTACTTTTTCCGTAGACGGTGCCCGCTGCGGACAGTGACATTAGCTGCTCTACATCTCCTGTGTAAAATGTGCACATCCAAAAAATATCTGTGACATAAAGTGTACTTTTTCAATAGACAGTGTCCGCTGCTGACAGTGACATTACCAGTGCCACATCTCCAGTGTAACGTGTATGCATAAAATTTTTATCTGTGACTAGTGATGAGCGGCAGGGGCTATATTGGATTTTGTGATATTTAGGGAACATATGGGCGAATATTCGCCATATATTCATGAATTTGCAGTTATTTTCTTGATTGTAAAAAATACACAATGTAATATTCGCGTAATGCGCACGCAATACATGCGTGGGTCACTTTGGGTGGGTCACTTTTTTTAAGCGGCTAGATGTTTATTGAGAATCGATACAATGGTTTTGGTACATGGCAGCAAATTACAATAGCTTTATATATGCAGGTAGAGTGCTCCAATATACATTTGCTATTGTGAAAATCGGCAAAAAATGATGCGCATATTTTTGCACAATACGTGCAACTGGGTGACATCACATAACTTTGTATGTATGGACAGCAGAACCCTACCTAACACCCTGCACTCAAACCTATCAGATACACTATAAATCGATGTAACAAAAAACGGAAAGAACTAGAGCTCAAAAGCTTCCAAGTATAAAACAATAATAAATTTATTGTCATAAATCACATAATAAATATATATTCATTGAAAAAGGTGGGTAGGAAGCAGAAAACACCATCCCAGTGACACAGGTCACTGACTCAAATACATGGAGTCAGAAAAAATGCATGAATATGATATATTAAGTTTCTGTACACATAGTAAATTACATTATATTAGTACATAATTCATATGGTGAGTGCCAAAAGCACATGTAAAGAGAGAGAGAAAAGAATTGCAGTAACAAGGTATGCTATTACAAAGATTACGTCACTGGTGGGACATGCCCCGGTATCGGCAGTACAATCCGACTATAAAATGTAAAAACATAGTCTAACTCAAAAAGATCCCATGTAGATAATCCACACCTGTATAATGTTGCAAGGGACTCACCAAAGTAGAAGCAGGACCTGCGAGACTGGGATGGCGTTACCCCGACACACGTTTGGGCGTGCCTTCGTCTGGGGGTTCTTGCAAGGCTGAAGTGAATAAGCAAACTGAGTCACACGGACTGAACAACCAAGTTCAGTTCAACCTGGATTGGGGCCTTTATTGAACACATACCATGTTCTCAGAGTGGGTTTTTAGCGTGGCAGGTGACATTGTCACACCCAAATAGACATGTTTCTCTCCCACCAGTGTCTAAAATGTCACTTTTGTCGAAAAAAAGGAGGCATGGATCAATGAGGATTTTCATACACCTCCTGCTGAAGCTGATGGATAGATCTGTCATTGCTGACAGTGGCTATTGCCCATTATGCTGCTGCTTGCCTGCCTACAATCATGTTTCAAACTGTATGGCTACTGTTGCCACCACTGCAGCTGTTACTCTTTCTATTGCTACAATTATAACCCTACACAGGTGCTACTACTACAACTACTACCCCTAAAAAGCGACATACAGATCTACAGTATTGCCTTGTCTGTACCATGTTGTGCTGTTACTTCTGCTGCTACTATTGCTGCAACATGCCGCTCTTACTCCAACATACCTAATAACTTAGCCTTTACACATCCACACTGTGCTACTCCCCAAAAAAGGAGAATTTTCCAAGGCTTGTTCATAACAAACAACTCTTTTTGCCAACACTACATTTGTGTGTTTAAATAAGGACAGGCATCTGCCCTCATTTAGGAATCATTTTTTGATGCTTGAGCCCAACATATTTCCCCAATAGCATTGTATGTGATTAAGCACTGTCTTCACCAATAAGGGACAATTTTTTAAACATTTATATTATCAAAAAGAGTAACAAACGTGACAGCACAGTGTGTTTTAAAACAGGCTATTTGTTAACACAGTCAACTGTATTTTTACCCATAGCTATATATGTCAATGTCACTTCTCTCCTATCGAATTACACTAAGCCAATGTTACAGGGAAGATGACACATAGTGTAATGAAGAGGAAGCAGCGGTCTCATAGAGCATTGCCTCCTCTTCAAACAGCTGAAAAGCAGGCGTGGAGGGTGTCAGACCTCTGCCGATCAGATATTGAACCTCTGCACAACCCCTTTAAAGGGGGAGAGATAAAGAGCAAAAAATGTATGAAAAAGAGAGAAAGACAAGTGAAAAAAACTGAGTCCAAGGTGTGTCATTTTCGGGCAAATAGGCAAATTGGAGCAACTTCAATTTGGGTAGGATCAAATACGAAACAAATTTCAAGAAGTTTGCTTATCTTTAGTGCTATGTCTAGTACAAGTTATATGGGTGTCCACCGTTTACCACATCTTTTTTATTATTATGATTGTGGGGGTCCAAAAGGCCGTATGCCCACTATTTAGTGCTGACCTAAGCTAGTGAAATGTCATCAATATTTAAAACGCAAAAAAATGAAAGTCTCCTAGACAGACAATATAATTGCTAAATAAAATTGAATAAATTGGAAATAATTTAAACATGAAGTATAAGAATTATAGAATTATAGAAGTATATAATTTATAAAAGAACACATTTTGTAACAATACATTTTTTAACAAAATATCACAAAACAAGACAAATATAGATGTAACCATAACAACCTGTACTGTAAAGCTAATATGTTATTTCTAGTGAATTGTGAACAATTAATATATACTTTATTGTAACATGAAGAAAGGAAAACAAGGTAAGGTACACGATCTACACATTTCGGACCACACAATCCCAGTCCTTAATCATGACCAGGACCAGGTCATGAGTAAGGACCGGGATTGTGTGGTCCGAAATGCGTAGATCGTGTATTTTACCTTGTCTTTCGAAAGTTTTAGCCGCTTGAAATAAAGTCCTATATTTTAGAACCTGGACCGTTTTCCTTTCTTCAACTTTTCATGGCTGAGTCCAGGATGTGTCCATGCTTCTCAAATTACTTATGCAGGTGAGCTCAGTTTTTTTTTCAAGTTGTTACTTTTTGTAACACAATGGCTGGTAAAGTACTGGAGGGGGTGTATATCTCACCCAGAAAGCTTATGTGGGTGAGATAAAGAATACAGGAAATCTGAGTTATTTCAACAAAGTGTAGTTTGCTAAGAAACTTTTTTTCAAGTTGTGTAATGGGTCGGATTTTTAATAGAATTGCAGGTAGGTATTGTTAGTGGAACTGGCCATTCCCTCACCACTCCAGTACACCACTTATCCCTAGACCCAGGCAATCCAGGTGTGCTGGGCTTTTTACTGGGGAAATACAGTAAATACTGAGCTGAAGTGCTCATGCAGTGTCAAGTCTGATCTCCCTGTGTTTGGTAAAATCTATCTAGGTGAGTAAAACCTAAGTGCCCAGATGGACAAGTGTATTCATTATATTAAAGTTTCTGGGACTTTGCTCAAAGTAACCGCATAAGTTCGGATACCCTTCTATTATTTTGGATGTGCAATAAATTCTATTTTAACTTTTTAACTTTTGGAAGTGTTGTGTTATTGCAATCCTGAACCATTTGTATTTATTCTGACATTTATACATAACAATAATGGCAGAATTACTGGATTAAACATTAACATATTGCTACCCAAAATTATTCCTAATATGCAACAAAAAAGGAACAAACAAAAAATTCTGTTGGATCATGGGTAGTGAACTACAAAAGAAATATGTGGCTCTGAAAGCCAAATGTGGTTTGGTTTTCTTAAAGGGGTTTTCAGCTTTTAAATTAAAAAAAAAATGTCATGTTTCACTAGTGGACAGGTCACTGCTGAGAAAAGAGATTGACTGCAATGTTGCATGTCATCCCATCTATCTTATCAAGTTACAGAAAGCAAATCAGTAGATTGCTAAAAAGATACAGGGACCCAGGGTGTAGGAACAGAGTGGGTAAGGCTGAGTTTACATCACTGGTTATCTTTCTGTTCTTCTGATCCATTAGAGGAAGAGAAAAAAAAAAAAAATAACACACAGGATCCTGTAAAAAAACAGGTACAGCAGGCTGGGCTTCAAATTTAAAAACAGTGCCCAAAGCTAGAAAACCTCATGTGTTTCTGTCACCAGAAATACCTAAATTAAACTGGCTGACATTAGCGATGTGCTAATGTCACCTGAACCTAACTAGCCTATTCCTAGTTTTATCCATGCTCCCGTTACCCGCAGTAAGGAAGTCAGCAGCCAGTTGGCGTCCTTCACTATGCCTGCGCCAAATGCTGAACTGCACGGTGCAGGTGTGAGATTTACCATGTCCTCAGGGCCGTCAGGAGGATGCGAACGCTGACTGGGCCTGTTAATCAAGACTTGGAGGAAGGTGGGAGAATGGAGCCTCTAGGATCAGGAGCAACGCCCCCCTGCTACTAGAGGCTAATTTGCATATCATAAAAGTTACATTTATGGAGTAACGGGGGCATGGATAAAACTAGCAATAGTCTAGTTAGGTTTAGCTGACATTAGCACATCACTAATGTCAGCCAGTTTAATTTAGGTATTTCTTGTGACAGAAACCCTTTAAGTGTGGCTGAAACAGAACCAAATAGCTACATGTTTAAACCTGCACTAATTGTAGCAGTAATATTGCTTAGCACATGTATAGTACAGAGCATTTATTGTTTTTGTTTCACATACAGAAGATAAACTAGGATTATAAATTATTTACAGAATATATAAAGCTTAGGCTTTTACTATTACTATTACTATTTCTGTCAGTGATTAAACCATTGTTCATATCTGTCCAGCATGCAATTAGGCTGTAACTGTATGTTTTGTACAATTCTTATTGAAACAACACATTCAGTGGAGAGTAGATTGGGTGTCTCCTGATGTAACATCCTGAATGTGGATGTCTAAGCTTATAATAACAAAACAAATATTATCCAAAAAATTATTCTGACTCAGGTTGCTTCTGCAAAAGGATTGAACATAATCCTTAATATTTATACAGGCACTTCTATGTGTGCCGTCTCTCGTTTCAGAGATTCTGCATTATTCTATGATAAAACCTGCTTTACGTATTAACTTACTTTTAATGCATTGACTGTTAATACCAAGCAGAGATATGAAACATATAAACAAGGGAGGGAGAAGAGCAATCTGGACAAATAAGGAAATAAGAACAAAATCATAGCCGTGAATATATTAAATCTGTATTTTAAAGGGGTTGTAAAGGCTTAGAAAACTCCAGAAACAGCACAAAACCTCTTCACTGGTTGCACCTGAAATTAAGTAAAGATAGTTGAGCTGCAATGAGACATACAACCTGTGGAATGAAGTGACACTGGTTCTGAAAAAAAAAAAAAAAAAGCTATGTTTTTCGAACAGCCATTTTAAGGAACACTAAACCTAGAAGTGGATGATGAAAGTAAGCAAAAAATATAGTACATACCATATGGTGTGTAGCACTTTCTGTATGATGGTGACACAAAGGAGATAATTTACCTGCACTTCAGAATTCTGAGCAGAAAAAATATTTTCCCATTTTTTCCACTTAATCCAGTGGATGGAAAGAGGGTTCACAAAAAAGTGAACTCACTCAAGGTATGGAGGAGGGTTACATGAAAAAAAAACTGTGGTAGCTTTTCAAGACAACAGAGTTAGCTCTACAGTTGAGATTCAGTTTGGTTCAGGTTCACCAAATTTTTCAAAAAGTTAAGTTCTGATCCGAATCGATTTGGGCAGAACCAATGGGACTTTAAATGCCTTAGATATTGGTAAATAACACCCTCTAGTCTCCTAGGATTTTTAGGAAAACTTCATATCTTTTTATTAATTTATTATGAATTTTTTATTTTTCCCCTCCCCCCTCTCCAAGATCTCGAATGCAATGACAGCAAAAGTAAATTATGTCTAAGTGAAACCGACATACATATGCAACGTGCCGTCACCCCAGGGCCCTATCACGTTTAGTGAAAAGCCGAGTGGTGTGGTGCGGCCTATATGTGTTATAGTGCTCCTACCTTGGTACAGCAGGACCCCAGGCTTAGGCTTTGAGGCAACTAAAGGGGGTTGAGTTAGAGGATGAAAAATAAATTGACTCCAGACTTTGATAAAGTTCAACAGCAGCTTTACTTTGGTAAAGGTGGTTCCAGCAGGCTTTGGTATAAACTGGAAGGCAAAGTTGGTAACTATGCTTTCACCTTTTCTCTGCTAGGCTGACAGGCATGCTTGATAACACTGCTTTCTTTCTCTCTGCTGTGCTTAACTCTGCTTGGGTCTGTTTACTGGACTTTTAGTCAGTTCTAGTATCCTTGGATTATGTTGCCTTTGGCTGTTGTCCAAAAATGATGCTTTCACAGTAGTGGTAGTAGTTATAGTTGTGGCAGATGGGCAGCTTAAATAGTGATAGCAATAGGGGATTAGCATTGAGGAGCAGCAGCTGAGGCCATGGCAGCAGCAGCCAGATGCACAATAAATGTTGGCAGGCAGGCAGGCAGCAGCATTATGGAGGATGAAGCAGCTTTATCGAAGATGATGGTAGGTAGACAGCAGCTGTGGTATAAAGGCAGCAGTGGAATGAGAGAGGCAGCAGCAACAACCAAAGAGAACTTGATAGTCGGCAGGCTGCAACAGTAGCATGATGGCGGTGGTGGCATGATGAAGGAAGCAGCAGGCAGTCTCACAAAACATAATGTTATGTGTGTTGAGGGTAAAAGGTGCAGGGTAAAAAATATGTATAAACCTCTTAAATGTATGTATACTAATGCAAGAAGCCTGACTAACAAAACTGGGGAACTGGAATTAGTGATGTGTGAGGAGGACTATAACATAGTGGGAATAACTGAGACATGGCTGGATTATGGCTATCACTGGGCAGTTAATATAAAAGGTTACAATCTGTTTAGAAAGGATCGTCAAAACCGGAGAGGGGGAGGGGTCTGCCTTTATGTAAAGTCCTGTCTAAAGCCCACAATTCGAGAATATATCTGTGAGAGACATGAACATTTGGAGTCACTGTGGGTAGAAATACATGGAGGCAAAAACAATAATAAATTACTAATAGGAGTTTATTATTAACCCCCTATTATACCAGAGTCCACAGAAAATCTATTACTAAACGAGATAGACGAGGCGGCAAATCATAATGAAGTCGGTATTATGGGGGACTTCAACTACCCAGATATAGACTGGGAAACTGAAAGCTGTACATCCCATAAAGGAAACAGGTTTTTGGCAATAGACAAAGACAATTACCTTTCCCAACTGGTTCAGGACCCAACTAGAGGGACAGCCATACTGGACTTAGTATTAACCAATAGACCTGATAGAAAAACAGATGTGCAGGTTGGGGGACACCTAGGAAATAGTGACCATAAAGTAATAACCTTCCAATTATCCATCAAACGAGAGTTTCTAAAGGGAGGAACAAAAATACCAAACTTCAAAAAATCTAAATTTAACCAACTAAGCGAGGCCATAGGCCTAACTAACTGGGACAAAGTCCTCAAAAATAAAAATACAACCACAAAATGGGAGATTTTAAAAAGCAGTGTAACATCAAATTGTGAGAGGTACATTCCTTACAGGAATAAAAGGCTAAGAAACGATAAGAAACCAATGTAGATAAATGGAACTGTAAAGAAAGCAATAAATGACAAAAAGAAAGCATATAAATCACTAAAACAGGAGGGGAGCCAGGAAGCACTGATAAACTATAAGGAAAAAAATAGAACATGTAAAAAACGTATAAAAACTGCCAAACTAGAGACCGAGAGATTAATTGCCAAAGAGAGTAAAACTAACCCTAAAATGTTCTTCAATTATATAAATGGTAAAAAATATTACTCTGAAGGAGTCGGCCCTCTACACAGCAATGAGGGGGGTGTTGCAGAGAGCGACGAGGATAAAGCAAAACTATTAAATATTTTTTTCTCCACTATATTCACTGAGGAAAATAAACTGTCAGATGAAAAGCTGAATGTAAAAGTAAATTCCCCATTAAAAGTGCCCTGTCTGACCCAGGAAGAAGTACAACAGCGACTTAAAAAGATTAAAATATACAAATCGCCAGGAACGGATGGTATACACCCCCGTATCCTAAGGGAATTAAGTGATGTCATAGCCAGACCTTCATTTCTGATATTTACGGACTCTATCCTGACAGGAAATGTTCCACAGGATTGGTGCATAGCAAATGTGTAGTGCCAATATTCAAAAAGGGTCCAAAAACAGAGCCTGGAAATTATAGTCCGGAAAGTTTAACATCTGTTGTTGGTAAACTGTTTGAAAGTTTTCTAAGAGATGCTGTCTTGGAGTATCTCAATGAAAATAAGCAAATAACGCCATATCAGCATGGCTTCATGAGGGATCGGTCATGCCAAACTAAGTTAATCAGTTTCTATGAGGAGGTAAGTTCTAGACTTGACAGCGGCGAATCAATGGATGTGGTTTATCTGGATTTCTCCAAAGCATTTGACACTGTACCTCATGAAAGGATAGTATATAAAATGAGAATGCTCTAACTGGAGGAAATGTCTGTATGTGGGTAAGTAACTGGCTGAGTGACAGAAAACAGAGGGTGGTTATTAACGGTACACACTCAGATTGGGTCACTGTCACTAGTGGGGTACCTCAGGGGTCAGTATTGGGCCCTATTCTCTTCAATATATTTATTAATGATCTTGTTTAAGGCTTGCGCAGTAAAATATCAATTTTTTGCAGATGGCACTAAACTGTGTAAAGTAATTAACACTGAAGAGAACAGTTTTCTGCTACAGAGGCTTGGGTAGAGAAATGGCAGATGAGGTTTAACACTGACAAATGTAAAGTTATGCACATGGGAAGGAATAGTGCAAGTCACCCATACATACTAAATGGTAAAACACTCGGTAACACTGACATGGAAAAGGATCTAGGAATTTTAATGAACAGCAAACTAAGCTGTAAAGACCAGTGTCAGGCAGCTGCCGCCAAGACCGATAAGATAATGGGTTGCATCAAATGGGGCATAGATGCCCGTGATGAGAACATAGTCCTACCACTTTACAAATCACTAGTCAGACCACACATGGAGTACTGTGTACTGTTCTGGGCTCCGGTGAACAAGGCAGACATAGCAGAGCTGGAGAAGGTTCAGAGGAGGGCAACTAAAGTAATACCTGGAATAAGGCAACTACAGTACCCTGAAAGGTTATCAAAATTAGGGTTATTCACTTTAGAAAAAATACGACTGAGGGGAGATCTAATAACTATGTATAAATATATCAGGGGTCAGTACAGAGATCTCTCCCATCATCTATTTATCCCCAGGACTGTGACGAGGGGACATCCTCTGCGTCTGGAGGAGAGAAGGTTTGTACACAAACGTAGAAAAGGATTATTCACGGTAAGAGCAGTGAGACTAATAAAGGAATTCAAGAGGGGACTGGATGTATTTCTGGAGTGTAATAATATTACAGGTTATAGCTACTAGAGAGGGGTCGTTGATCCAGGGAGTTATTCTGATTGCCTGATTGTAGTCGGGAAGAATTTTTTTCCCCTTAAGTGGGGAAAATTGGCTTCTGCCTCACAGGGGTTTTTTACCTTCCTCTGGATCAACTTGTAGGAAACAGGTCGAACTGGATGGACAAATGTCTTTTTTCGGTCTTATATACTATGTAACTATGCAGGAAACATGATGATAGGCAGGCAGACTGTAAAGGTGAAAAGATGTGGAACCAAGGCCAGATCTATTCATTGGCCTCAGCTGGAGAAGTGAGAAAATTGTCCTGAATCCAGGATTAGTTCATTTTGACAAAAGTGATGTTTTGGACACTTCACTAGGAAGTGAATACAGAAAAGACTGCACGTAATGCCTTCTCTGAGGATGCAAGGAGAAGGAGCAGGAGGAATGCTGTAACCCCTGGCTCCACGCCACAGTGTCAGACTCCGAAGTCACATCCATGTCATCCTGCTGCGACTGAGAGGAGGACTAACCTTTCCAATCCACAACTTCATCCTCTTCCTCCTCAACAATGATGTTGCACCTTTCCGAAGCCAGGGACAACTGCGGCCTACTACTACTACTTCTGGCCAGATACTGTAGATGGTGTGGCTACTGCCCACATCCTAGCTCTGGGTCTTTCATTTGGAACCCTTCCGTATCCCTGGCATTTTTGAGCCAAAATGTACACAGTCGCACAATGTATAGAACGGTTTGCAAATCTGATTTAAAGGAACTTAAACAGAAGGAGGAGCAAAATGATGCCCTACCTTTTCTACAAACACACTGAAGACAGTTCTACAGACAGTTAACTTTGGAAATACTGCCGTATCGGTGCTACTAACAGATTTGTGCCCAAAAAATTAAATTTGAGTGGTGTGAAGATGCACCAACATGTATTTTTGCTTAATATTTCACGTTGTCACTCACAGGTGCTATCCTCCACTACCCTGTGTATTGTAAGACACATATATGCTGGTTTATAAAACGTAAACAAAAAAATTAAGTTAGATGTGGAGATGACCTGACACAAAGTTCGGACTAGTATTTCAGGTGTTTTCACTGAGATTTCAAATGCTGCATCTATCGTTTGGATGGTGAAACATGTGTTGTACAGTTTTGCGCTTATTCAACCCCCCAAAAAAAATATTTCTGTTAAAATGGGGAAAATGAAAGAAATTTCCCTGCAGGTATCTGCTTTTTAGGTTTGAAGCGGCTGCAGTTGTGCTACAAGGCACACCCAGCCTCAGCTCCTCACTTTTCACTCCTTGGCTGACAGTTTTTCCTGCCTGTCTCTATTCTACACAATTCTTCAGCTTTGTAATTCTATCCTTTCCCTTCAACATTCCTGGTAGTAGAATACAAGCTTGACTGTGATTTTTGACTGTACCTGACTCCTTAAGATCGTTTTTCTAGCAGACATTGTAAGATCCAACCACCCTCATTGATAGCCCACCACAGAATGGTGTTCTGCTCATTTTGCTAGGGCACCTCCTTGCCTTCTGCAGCACTGATTGGCTCATCCGGGCTGTCTGTGGGCCTCAGAGCCAAAGAGGGCAAGACCCCTCCAAACACACACTTCCTCTCAGGGTCATGTGAGCATCCTTCTTCTTCCTCCCTAGTGCTTTTTCCTGCTGACATCTGCAGTAAATGGCGCTGTGTGAAAGAAACCTGAAAAGGTTCCTGTTCATCTGCCGCCTGAAATTTTTCTACATTCATATTGAACCTGGTTCTCTACCAACTGGTTTACTCATCCTACATATACAACAAATGTAACACAAATTGTGTGACATTTGATAAATCTGATACAAAATATGCCAACTCAGACCAGAACTCCAGCCACTTGTCTTAGAGCCTGTCATAGGACTGTGAGGAGCAGGAGGGGCATGAATAATCTGATGAGTCACAGAGAGATTTGTCTATTTCTTAGATTTAGTTTAGCTGCCTTTTTCATTGTTCATTCAGGTGTACAGGACAAGTGATAATGAACAATAAAAATTGGCAGTTAAAATGTAACTGTAAAATGACACAAAATAGGGCCAAAGTAAAGGAGGAGATGCAGGGAGGAAGTGCTGAGACTCTGTGTTTGTGTGTGTTTAGTGTTTTGTTAGGTCACTTTAAATTCAATAATAACCAAAGAATATTCCTTCAATATTTCCTCCAGTGAAAGTATGTTCAAACTAAGTATTGTGCAAAGAAACCATAGAAACCCGATAAGTTAGCTGTTAGCAGCCATGTCTTGTAATAACTCGGGGTCACTTAGCTCTCTTGGATCCCCGTCTTCTCAACTTAGACAGTTGGCACACGTGTAGAAGATACTCCAACACTATAGATTTTTGGTCCAAACTGTCCACAACCAGTTTTACTATCTCTTTCACAGCAGTCAGTGTACATTCAAACACAGTAACAATCAAAATGCTTGGCCATCTGGCCATTAACTACACAGTAGTTTTCCTCACTAGTAGAACCTGGATCTATCACTCAGGTTCCTGGCTACCACAGGCCTTTGCACAATCTGCTTCTTCCCCAGACTGGGAGCCCTGCTGAAAGATTTGAGCTCAAATTTCACTGAGCTCCTCAGCTGCATGCTGATTACACCTCATTAACAGCCTAGCTGATGAACAGAGAGGGAAACCCCTAATTTCCCAGATTTTCTTGCTCTCACCTAGCTTCCTCTGAGTGAAATACACTATTTTAATTACCTTAATACACCACTCTGGCAGCTCCACTGCCGCAACATGTAGAAATTGCAGTAAAGAATAACACTACCAAAGATAAAAATAATGAAATGTAAAAAATAAAATTATGTAATGAAAGAAATTGCCCTAAGATTAAATATTAAACAGGTTGGCTCTTCTGGGACATTGATGGCCTACTGCTAGGATATGTCATCAATGAGAGGCCCACTCATATCTAGAGAACAATGCCACCAAATTGACGGAGAGCTAATAGCAAATGCATGGTGCACCATCCATTCATTGATGTTGGAGTTCCAAAAACAGCCAAGCAAGCATGCTCAGCTATTTTTGGAAGTCCCATAATGGTAAATGGACAGTGCACCACAACAGTAATAAAAAAATAAAAAATAATATAGATAGCAGATATTGCTGTTGCATAGTTGTTATGTTGTACCCCAGTGTTCTTTCGGTCCACCTAATGTGTCCAGAGCAGTGGAGATGGAAAATGCTTCAAGTGTGTTGATTCTTATTGGTTGGGCGGCCCAATAGCAAGAATTGCTTTACTGTCCAAGTACAAGTAGATCTGGCCAGGGG